>CM076728.1:10442793-11042793 GCA_038501795.1 Pseudopleuronectes americanus | reverse complement strand
CTTCTAACCACGACCATTTACTGACCTGTATTTAATGTTGCAACCATGACGACAAAGGTGATCTAACCTTCGAAAGTGACTTATTTCAACCAAAATCTTAAACACATTTTTTTTTGCCTACATTTGAAGCAAACCATGACTATTCCCTGAGTGTGTTTATTATTGTTACCATGACAATGAAGGTCTGGTGCGCTGCCGCAGCAGGGGGACGGTTTCAGGAGACGATCCTGTTCTGTATCAGAGGGACGGGACAAACAATCTGGTTGGAGAAGATGTTGAGAATGAATCCATTGATTTTAAAATATAGGCTGAGACGATGGTATATCTTGAAAACAACATATCAAACAGTATTTCAATCTAAATAAGAATGTTCGCCTTTAAAATAAAATGTCAATTTTTTTTCTTTTGTAGTTTTGGCTGGTCTCCTGTGTTATTTTTTCCTTCCATCCATCTCTTTCAGTTGTATTGTCCAACCATTCTGTTGATGTCTCTCTCTGTTTTTGCTCATTTTTCTTTTTCCTCTCCCAGCACTGGGTGATTGGGGACTTGGTCTGTGGAGGGAGGCTTCAGCCAGCGCTGTGTGGAGCTCAACTTGGTTCTGCTCTGGTTCTGGTGCTGGCTGACCAGCAGGGGCCTGCGGCTCAGGCCCAACTCCAGGACGGGCAGTAGTGGAACGGACAAAGGACTTCATTCTCTATGGGGGGAGGAGGGGGGGAGGATGGTCGGATGAAGGGGGGCGTTAGGCGATGAGGAGAGGGAGAGAGAGAGAGAGAGAGAGAGTGAGAGAGAAAGGAGAGAGAGAGAGAGAGAGTGAGGGGGGTGCTGGAGCCCAGCGCAAGGGGTCTTATCCTCCCGGCTCAAACACATGCCACCAGCTGCTGCCCCCTTCCTGTGCTTTCATTAAAAAGCCTCCCTGTGCTCCGCTGGGTAATCCACATGCTTTCCTGAAAAAAGTGTGAGGTAAATACAGTACGTCTTCCCTTTCCTCTACCTCCACCATCTCTATTTTGCCATCTCTTTCCCTTTGTTGCCCCCTCTTTCTCTCTTTCTATGATGTGCTCTGCTGGGCAGTAGAGAGCAGTCCATTCTCTGTATGCAAGCGTGTGTGGGAGAGTGTGTGTGTGTGTGTGTGTGTGT
Organism: Pseudopleuronectes americanus; assembly: GCA_038501795.1. Taxonomy (NCBI): domain Eukaryota; kingdom Metazoa; phylum Chordata; class Actinopteri; order Pleuronectiformes; family Pleuronectidae; genus Pseudopleuronectes; species Pseudopleuronectes americanus. The sequence goes on along the minus strand of CM076728.1, from coordinate 11,041,656 downwards.
GTGTGTGTGTGTGTGTGTGTATGTGTGTGTACCTGTATCTGCGCCCATGGAGTCTGTCAGACTCTCAGCATTTCCAGCACTCAGCCCAGAGCCAAGGCAACCATTGCCAGAGGGAGTGCCTGCAATGTAGGGCGCCCAGCAAGCTGGACGCAGGCAGAATATCAACGCCACACGGCCGACACTCCTCCCAGCAGCCCACCTGCTGACTTACGTGATCCAAATGTGAGGAGGGGGAGGATGAGGAGGAGGAGGGGGGGGTGTTTAGGTGGAACGAAGGTAGCGGAGGAGGATAGGCTACAGGAAATTGCCAGGTAGTTTCCAGACCCACTTCCCTGTGTTGCGCCCAATTAATCAGGGCTACATCTGTGTTGGATGGACCTCTCCCCAAAGGGGAGGGGGGGTGGAGCAGAGACGTTTGTGTTTTTGTCTGAATGTGCTCACGAGCTTCGTGAGTCCGTGCATGTGAGCACGCGTGTGTACACGCGTGCCACCTGTGAGAGTGCACGGTGCGCCTGTTGGACGGTAGGGGAGGGGAGGGAGTGAAGGGGGGCTTGTGTGTTTTTCCGGTGGAAGACGGGAGGCGGTTGTTGATGCTGGGCTTTTTGCAGCCTTGCAGTGAAAAATACAGTCATGGGCAACCTTCTCTCATGCACTGTCCTCCTCCTTGTCCATATTAATCTCCTTGTTTCAGTATAAGCTACCTCACACCCCCTCCCGTCCCACAAACACGTGCACGCACGCACACATACACACACACACACACACATTCCTCTCTGCTTTCCTGGGCCTCACTAGGAAAAGGATCATTTTTCAGCACCTGCGTTGCTCGCCGCCTGTGTGTTTACTTCCTGAAGCTTCTGGCACACCTGGACCTGAGCTACCCCTCCTTCTTTCATCTCTGCTCTCCAGCTCTCCCCTCCCCTGTGTGGCTTTTATGTCTCCAGTCTCTTTCCTAGTCTATTCATATGAATAACAAATTATATTGAATAATACGAGGGCAGTCAGTGCGTTAGTCTCTGCAGAGAAAACAGAAGCAGCTTCTGCCGGTTTCACTTATTTGTAGTAAAGAATGAGTGGGAGGCAAAAACATGTTTTCATTTAAAATCTTTACTTTAATTATCTGTCAAACTTTTTTACAATTTTTTTGTCTTAACGTCTCTTTCTATCGTAAAAGTAATATATTGATTTTGGCCAATATGGAGGGAGAAATCTTAGAAAGTCATAAAAGTGTCAGTTTGTTAGTAACAATTGGTAAGATTTAATAAACTCCTGATTTGAAACCTGAAACTATTGATCACTGTCTTAAGTACGACAGAATCTGCAGTTTGGTTGATTCCGTGCTCTGCATCAATTGATTCAACCTGGCTTCTCGATCTGATCAGAGTCCACCGGATTTTACACGGTAAAACTATGAAAACTATTGTGCTTTGCCGCGTGTGTTAATGCAGGAGTGTGTGAGTAGCTCGGGATCCTGTGCGGAGGCCTGGCATAGTGTGGTGCAGTGCAGAGTGGAGAGGAGAGACAGCTGCCCTGACAGATGCCGGGAGGCAGGACCCCACTGGGAAGCAGAGGGAGGGAGCTGGCACTGTCTCACCCCAGCGGAAACACCATAGGCTGCAGAGGAAGTGGGCAGGGGGACAAACCAGGGGCTCAGTGTGTGCGTGTGCGTGTGTGTGTATGATCTACTTTAAGAGGACCTTGGCAGTTGGTCACGTACGTGCTCTGTATATACGTATGATGCATGATGCATGCACGCGCACACACACAAATAGAAAGCAGTATATACAGTAAATAAGTCCAAGCAGTCAGGAGGGCCACACACTCCATGCTGTGCCCGTATTAGTCCAACCTCCTCTGATAATGTGGAGGAACAGATTCATACATCGATCTACAGCCACGCTTAGCAGTGGAAAAACAACAAGGTATCAATTCATATTTTATGTAAATTAATTATATTATTTCTTACATAAATAAGTTGAACCCACAAAAGTTTCACTTGAATTTAATCCACATCTTTCATCTACAATACCACTGGCCCCTGAAATAGTAACATTATCAATAAAAGTACCTGATTTGGATTTAATGTATTAATATGTACTTGGGATATTTTGCATTTATTCTTAGTAACTTTCTGACTTAATGTGATATACTGTTTGTCTCGCTGTTTCTGGATTTTTAGATGATACAGAGAAATATCAAAGGTGTAAACCAAGTTGATTATATGAGCAGTGGGTTGGGTTTATTCAGAACTAGAAGCTGAAATAATTTTATGTCTATTACTCAAATGCACTAGGTAGAGTTTAAATCTCCACTTAGACCCAACAGGCCCTTCTTGAAAACACATCAGTAGATCTGGAATTGTATCTGGATCTGAACCAAATTGCACACACTCACAAATATTTGTCCACCATCAAAATCAATTAATTATTTCCTGAGAAATCACCCAAAATGTTGTAAAACTCCCCATTTCATAATGTTGCAGGAAGAACATATTATCTGAATCTGCCCCGAGATACAGATCCTCACCAAAACTGAATTGATTCTTCCTCGGGTCACGCCCCAGACCCCCACAAAACTGAATGGATTCTTCCTCGGGTCACGCCCCAGACTTCCAGAAAACTGAATGGAAATTGGTTGAGCAGTTTTTACGTAATCCTGCTAATATAAAGACAAACCAAGTGAGTAATAAGATTTAGGTCTTAACTCAGTGGGTAAAGGTTGGGGTAAGAGGTTGGAAATGGCGAGTTGGTGTGCATCATTTACAGCCAACAGAAATAATATCAACTTAATTACATAACTTAACCAGCATCCCGATACAAATTATTCATGAACGCTCGAATGAACTCAGTCACACTTTGACACTTGCAGCATGTGACAGACCACAAACAATCTATTTGAGGCTACAGTCGTGGAGTAAGTGTCTCACCAGAGTGATGGGTGACGTTATCCCTTCTGTGGAGGGACATATAAAATGCACCATGTCCTGATCTGTAGTCTCTAGTCTGCTTACTAGGGAGTCCACCAGCAGTGGTTTGGATTTTGTCCGTCTGCAGCAGTGGTTCTTGTTTGTAATCATTGCAGCCGTGTCTCTATCCAACCTTTACATTATTTAATGCTTTAAGTCGGTATTTGATCCAAACCATAACTTTAACATCACTAAAGTTTACCTCTCCGGAACGCATGAAAATGAATGCAATATACTTGGTCTACTTTTAAGAATACACTTGAGTATACTCTTTAGGCGCATTCCACACACGTCACAAGTATTCCCCCGGACGAGTTGATGTTGTATTATAATAACCACACATTCATTCAGTAGCACTATATTTACATAGTCATACAATTACCCTGTGCTCTTTTTGCCCTGTACTGAAGAATCTCCCTGACCCATCAATTCTACGGAAAACTGAGAATTAAGAAAAAAGTCTTCATGGTTTCATTATACAGACCCCAAAAATGTGCTTCAAGCTCATTCTGATTAATTAAAAAGTGCATCATTTTATCTGGATGGTTCATAGTGAGTAATTTAATGTCATCTGAATATCAGCTGAGTTTTAATAATTTGTCGGTGCTGATTCTTTTCCCCCACGTCAGCTGACTATCATCAGTTACTTTCCAATCCAATGAATGCAAATTCAGAGCCTCCCAGTCATCAACAAGGTCTCATATTATTCAAAGATCAGAGTGATGCAAGTTTTCTCTACCACATCAAAAACATCATAATCCACAGTGTGGTTGGACAAATATGTTATTTTGGAATTCTTAAAATTATTTGTTTTATTAATAGCTGTTCAAAGCAGATTGAAATATAGCCGCCAACAGCCAAAGGTGTCATCTTTGCCAAGTGCTGCAACAATGTGTTGAGTTACTGTTCAACCCCCTGAATTAAGAGATACTTCTGTATTTCACCTTGTGTAAAGTCACTGAATTTACAAAGATATGATTTAGTCTTTATGACAGAGGTGGGGAACCTTTCTCCTTTCAAGGGCCATTTCCATTTTTATAACATCCTTCGAGGGCCATTCTAAATTATTGAACACATATATCACACTAACCTCTGTGATGCCATTGCCGGAGCTGCTTCTCTCTGTCGGTGGCGTCTGATGTCAGATGGTAGTGATGATAATGTTACGGCCGAAGCTGAAACCTTTGGTAGAGACAACCATGTCAAGCAAAGAAAATATTCTCTCCCTCATATCAAAGTCAGCAGTGATCCCACACAGGAGGGTCCTGTCGGGCTGTAATAATCACAGGCGAAAGGAGTAAATCTAGGTATCTTTTTCAATATTTCTCTTCATATCAGTAATTTACTCTGCAACGGTGCTCTGCAAACTCGACACTGGGACATTTTTACTTTGTCTGGTTCCAACACCTCACTGGTAGCTACAAGGCTCCTTTGCAAATTCTACTGAATGATGTTTGAGCTTCTGCGACGTTAACTTGCTGGCGACAAAACAAAACTGTAAAACATTATCTCTGTCTGATGAGCATTAACTTACTCATCCGATCAAGCTGCAGGTTCTCGGCTGTAAAGATTGTAAAGAGGATCGAATACAGAAATATATATATACTATTAAGACCGGTAGAGCAGAGCTAAGTGAAAAAAAAATTTATGTTTCGAAGATGGTAGTGTTGTAGTGTAAAAGCTAAAGGCACTTTCACAAGTTTTGGTCGAGAGCCTGGTAATAACCAGGCGGCCTCCTCCGGATGTTAGAGGTAAGTGTAACCATAGCCAGAAACTTGTTTAGTTCACCAGGTTGTTAAAAAATTGGAAGTTATACGTGATTTTTTTTTGTTCTAGCTTATATTCAGCTTTCCCTGAAAATCCTATTGTACTGGAAGGATCTATTTCCTTCCATGATTCTACCTGGTGTCATTGATTTGTGTGTTTGTCTCTGTCGATGTATACGTCTCTGTCTAAGGAAGAAAACCAGTATCCCTTCTGGGGATTAATACATTTCTTCCTACCCTTAAAAAAGGGTCTAAAAGACACTGACATATTTTAATGATTTTCTGGCCAGATAGCAGCAGGTGGCCCCTCTGGTCTGAACTGCAGAGGCTGTAGCACGGCTCGTGGGCAGCTGCTCGCTCGGTGTCACCAACGAAAGACCCTGAGCGCTTTGTACAAAAGTACAAAGCAGTGATTCAACTCTTTATCCTTCATCTTTGATTCAATAAATTCTTGAGATTCATGAGAAAATAAACACACCTACAAAAAAGAAAAATACCTTGAATTCCACAGAAATAAGGAAATACTATCTGAGAGGTGAGATGCGTGTTTCCACAACTTAAACTCACAGTTACCGGATACATTTCTATGATTGTGTGCGTTTATACGTGCCGAAGAAGGGATGCGTTTGTGGGTGTACACTTTTGAGGGGTATGTATATGTTAGCGATGCTTCAGGCCTGGTTTCCATGCTGGGTGCAAAAGGCTGCAGGGCCTGCACAGTGGGAAGTGTTGCAATGGTGAGCCAGGTTACCGGGGCCAGAGAGACCACCCCCCCAGGCCACATGGTGCATCATTGTGCATGATTAAAGAACAGAATTGTGACAGAATTGTGGTTTAAATACACTAAACAACATATAAACAGCTGTAGCAATAAAGCTCTAACTCACCTGAAACTGTGCTTCCTCCTTTCTTAAGACACATGCAGTGACGTCCTCCGAGATAATGTCCACTGGGACCAGTACCGCAGAAGCTCAGCCCTCAGAGAGACACGGTGACACAGTCCAAGTACAACGTGTCCGTTATAGTCATCCATGTGTGACGAGCTAAAGAAGGAGGGTCTAATGAGGTGTTCATTTCTCTGAGGGGTTTCAAACAAAGCAGGGTGACGGGCAAATGTGCAAATGCTGAAAGAAACGGTTTTACGTTTTGGGAAGATGTGAATATCGACATCACTCTTTGCTCTCTTTCAGTTTTGAAAACCCAGCAGCTTGCTATCTGAGAAGAAAGACTGAAAACCAGGCAAAAGAATCTGGGTCCGTCCACACGTTACTATATTCACCTACTTGCACATCTGTACGTAAGAACATCCAGTTTCCTAATTATCACAGCCAGGCAATGGAGGGATACTCTTTGTCTTTGGACCCTATTTTTGCCAATTTGCCAAGAAGAAATCTTGTTGTCTTTGAGCTAACTATCTAAGCATAAGCTCTGTTTTTACCATGAATGATCAATAATGAATCGTCTCATTTTATTCTGAACAGGAAAAGCTTGAGGAGTTTAAATGCAATCAAGTTGAACCTGAAAGGCTAATTCATGCTTTCCGTGTCTTCGTGTCCACAAGGTCTGTGTGACGTAAATATTGTCACTCGTCCATGTCATTTAGGGACCATGCAGACACGATGATATGATACAACAGCCTCTTGCCGTGGTCCCACTAGGTGTCTGGAGGAAAGTCGTGAGGTTGTGTCAGGTGGTGAATGCAGCTCATGTTGCTCCCGCTGTGGACAGCTGCCTGGGACAGTTCCCACTTCTTCCACTGATTGAGGGTGTGGATTAAGAAACACACATACAGGGAATGAAGTACATCCGTACCTCAAGAAATTATTTAAAACAAAGTGCGCTTATTCTCAGCTCAGATTGTGACGCAACAGGAAAACATTTAGTAATAATTCATATGTGAAAAAAGTATGAAGTGCTTAATGCTGAGGGCTTGACATTATTCTGTTCCTATGATTATGTGAAAATTTACATCCAGAGAGGATTGTTTGAAAAGAACAATTTCTTTACTCACAAATCAACACCCCCTTAACTCTTAAGACGATTATTTATCTTTTAATGTTAATAAATTCATGTTTCCACTTTTAATCAGAGCCCTTTCTTTAATCAACAGCCTCAAAAGGTGTTACATTTTCTTATTTACTGTTTTATTGTTTTCACCCACACTTGAACTGAAATTAAACACATACACACACATGCATAGCAGCTACCTTGGAGAAAGTCCTGTGAATTACCACAACCTCTTGTTGCTGAAAATGTTTTTTACATTTTTTATGTGATAAGAGTATTAGTGATGCTAAAAAAGGTTATGTTGTGCATAATAAGTCTTTTATTTCTCAAGTATTTAAATAATGGTATTTTACAACAGTTTTCCAATGACAAAATGTTATCAAATTACTATCAAGAAGTTTTGGTGCTTAGAACTAAGACGAGGTGTACAACGTACACATTTACCTGAATTGTTGTAGCTGTGCATTGATGAAATACAGCATTAAAGTAAAGGAGTCTGGGTCTGTCTACTTTTGTGATTAGGGATTTGTGAGCATATCTGGTGTCCTCAGTGAGCAGTGGGTTTAAGGTGAGAGTGTAGATAAGGCCATGACGGCAGAATAAAGGTAAACTAAAATTGTAGCCTATGCTGTAGCTCCGATATGTATTTAGGAATAAAATAATATGGAGAATAACCTTAGTACCACACCAATAGAAACCACAGCTGGAAAGAACGGCAAGATGACTTTGTGTCACTGAGTGTTGTTAAGATTGATATTGAGTAAAGAATTATTCCGAGATGTGACAGTCGGAGTCGGAGCGCAGGTGAAAGTGTAGGTGGAGTGTCAACGTGTGACAGTATAATGACTGCACCCTCACCCGGCCTCTCTCTGTTTGTAAAAGACGCCTACCTTAGTTCAACAGCCTGTGGATTTGTTAAATCAGAATCTCCGGGTGAACATCATGTGTCAGACGTAGTACGATGTGGAGCAGGTACCGGAAAGGCCTTGATCCCGATTTCAGTTGAGATACGGTCATCCTGTCAAGATGTCAAAGTATGACTCAAGCTGTCTTCTTCTCTCCTCTGTAGTGCGTAATGGTCTGCAGATGTTTTAATGCCGCTCACAATTTCGGAAGTTGCAACTGGAACACCCCTCAGATCGGAAGGAAGTTCGGAGGAAGGTCGGAGGAAGGTCAGAGGAACCTCACCACCCCCAGCTTTGAAATCCAAGATGGCCCCTCCGTATACCAAAAGTAAAATTGGTGTACTGATATCACAAGGTAAACCAGTTAATGGCCAAGAAGCCGAGACGAACAGAGCAGTGTTAATTCTTGGTAATTACTTTGGCAGTTCCCATTGATCATATTTAATTGCTCTGAAGTTACATCCATCTCTTCATGTTCCTGTTTTTAACCACTCATCTGACAACTGCCCGCCCTGGATCTCCATATCCATTTAGCCAGAGCTGTGACACATGAAAGCCTGTGAAGCTCTAAGGTGATGTGAAGTGCCTGAACGACTGGCTAGCACCCAAGTCTGAATTTTTTCTCATGCATAAAAGTGGACATGGCATAACTGCTACCATTGGCAAAATTGCAAAGTGCAGCGCAGTTGGACGGGGAACAGATAATGGATGGCTAACAAGTTTTTTTACTTTTTTAAAACGTCGGTTTGTGAAATGGCAAATGAAGAACTCCCAGAACACATCATATTGGCTTCTGCATGTTGGTGGTTCATAAGGTTAAAGAGGCAAAATTATGAATTCCTGGTGATATCACATATCAGAGATATTTGGTTTACTGTGTCAGAGTGAAACTCTACAAACATCACGGTATAGATTTGAAATACGCATTGCACAACATGAGGCCCGGGAGTAATTCAGCATCAAGACTTTTTATGCAAATCTGAACTGAAAACAAAGAAGAAATTTGTCCCCCTTGATATCACGGAAATGTCATACACCCCGCTGCAAGCATCAAGGAAGCCACTGGAACGTAATGGTGCCCATTGTGATGTAAAGTCGCCCATTGTGGAGTAAAGGTGCAAACTATGGGCATTTGTGTGTGCATGATATTCAGAAGAACAAGTGCATTTGTTTGTTTTTGTCTTGCGACAGAATGAAATATAGCCATCAGGAGCCGGCACAAACAAACAATACAAAGCGAGCTAAAGCTAATCAATTCTGCAAAAATACTAAGTGAATCAAAAAAAACAAAACAAGAGAATGTTTATCCACAGCTCCGTGTCAGGTTGAAGTCACCGTTCTCAAATTTCTCCATTCAACCAACTTTCCAATTGGATGGAAGCTTCCGGATGGGAAGTGAATTCGGGGTCCGATGAGTAAAAGGTCAAAGTTTATATAGCGCATGTAGTTAAACATTTATACACATTAAAAGTGACACCACTGCTGTTCATACAGTTACTTTCACTGGGAAAACAGACGAGGTACATACTGTAATTCATCATTTTAAAGCAAGGGTTGGTAATCCAGGAAAAAAATTGCTCCTGCCCAAAAATTCATGAAGGTGCACTCCCTGGCAACTGCTAAGCCCACTTCTGTGACTCAATGACTAACTTCTGTCTGTTGCCTCAGCATTAGCGTTGTATGTCTCTTCTGCAGTCATGTGCATCGGGAGCCCGCAGGTCGGTGTGTGACAGAGAGGTACGTCAGCCAAACGTTTAATTAGGTCGGAATGAAATGATTGGTCCACAGACATCGGCCTTTGTTTAATTTTCAGACGACTTTATTCATAGATGTGGTCAAAACGCGAAGAGGATTTCAACAACTGAGAAGAAAAGTGTTTGTCAGATTGGTGAATGTCTGTGGACGGTTATCTGATTAAACCGTATATAAAATTGTCTGTCCACATCTTGGCCTTCTTCTTTTTTGGATGCTTGTGTTTTTACATATGCTCACAGATGCCCGGCTCCTGTGTGAGAGGACAGACTGCAGCAAGTACTGTCGGGACATTCACACACATCTCCTCCCACCAGTCCTGGGGGAGGATCCATTCCCTTCCAAACGCACACCATCGCCTGAGGGGTAGAGTGACCGCTCAAGCAGTGCCTGCCTCCACACACACACACACACACACACACACTTACACACACCACACACTAGGACTCTCACACACACAGATACACACCGAGGCAGATTCGCGTTGAGCCGTGGCAACATTCAATCCAATTGATTAGAGAATAGCGAATGCCAAATGGACTGACCACTTATTAATCATTAACAGTGACCAGCCTGCGTACAAGGTTTTCTGTTCTCCAAGAGAAAAAAAAATATGTATATATATATAGAGAGAGAGAATTATGTTTCTCTTTAAATATTTACCCTACACCCTTATTTATCCATCATTTGTCAATGTCAAAGTCACACTACATGCTCCTACTGTGTATTTTCTTTCATGAATAGTTAGCAGCCTTATTAGCCCTTACAAACAAAGAGCTACTGCAACACATGTACAAGCACTTCCTCCAGCCCTCTTCCCCACAATCTCCATAGCTGCCCTGCTGTTTATATCTTTGTCTCACTTTGCAGCTGGACTCTTCCTTTTTTTTAAATATTTCTTAGCCACATATCTCCTGGTTCCTCTGACTCACGTCCTCCTCCCTGGCTTCTTCTTTCCCCGCTCTTTGCAGGCCTTGTGCCTGACACCTTCCCCAGCCCTTTGACATGCTCCACTTTAAGTTACGAGCATCACATGCCACCTCGTTGGGTTCTGCGTGTGTGTGTGTGTGTGTGTGTTTGTATGTGTGTACACTCCTCGAGTGCATGTGAGCGTTTCCCGCCAGAGGTGAGCGTGAAGAAAGGAGAGGAGAGAATGAACAAGGAGGGAGAGTTTATGCATTTAGCCCAAGTTTGTTAATAATTAATGTGTCACAGGTTTGCAAAATTGCCTCAGACTCCCGCTGCTCGGTCCTCCCTCCCTCCCTTCCCTCACTCCCGTTCACTCTTCTCTCTCCACCTCCCCGATGGTGTGGACTATACCTCACCCTCTCCATCTCAATCTTTCCCCAAACACAGCGCTCTGTCTTGTGTTGCCGTGTGCTGCAAGGGAAGAAGCAATGCTAATGTGGTCACGGGGGAAAGCAGGCAACATGAGTCTACAGCCAAGATGCCCACTATGACACCGTCCTCCTGACCATCGGTGGAGGCAGTCGTGGTGACAGTGTGCTGCCATAACAACAGGGGGATGTCAGGCTCACAGCGAAATTTTGGTACCACTGTCAGTGAAAATTAAGGCTCCTTCACTGGCTCACATGTCTGCACTGTGGACCCCGCTGCTAAGTTGCTTGTAGGCTCCCAGTCAAATTTACACATGAAACAAAAGCGCTTATTTTTCTAGATGTTAAAAGCCGACCATCGCGCCTAAATGAAAGACATTGTGGCCGTGTCTGTGCCTCTCCCCTCCTCTCACTGCAGTGCCCGTCAGTATGCCAGCCGTCTAATGCTTCAGGGTGCTGGACTGCGCAGGCGGCAGGTGACACGGATTTCAATAAAAGGGATTATAGATGTGGGGACTGCAGAGAGGAAAAACAACACATTCGGTGTCTGCATTTGGGGCAAACAAACATGCCTGGAAATGTGCAGTGTGTGAATAGAAAACATTTATTTTGGTTGTACATCGTGATATTAACATAGGTATAACAGAGAATCTGTAAACGTCTCTGTACTTATGTCTTAACCTGAATAAAGAAGATGGTTAAAATGTTCAAACTAATTAAATAATTCCACTTCTTACCTGTTATTTAATTCACAATATGTTAAATCACCATATTTTCTTAGCCTGACCAAATAAACATCAAAATCTATAAACCAAATATCTGTTTAAGCGCTGCAGGAATCCATTAAACAGCAGCTGGTGTGCAATCAACACACAACACAACAACAGAAAACATATTAACATTCTTTTATTTTTTAATTATTGTTCATTTAAAAAATAATTTCCAAAAATGTGTCTTTCCCTGTTTGCACAGATAACTTTTTTTTTAATGATATATGAATATTTTTCCAACATATATTGTTTATTGTACTACATTGGGCCATTACTTAGTCTGCTGCAATTATGTTTGGACCCGTGGAGGCCATGTGACAGCAATTTAAATGAAGAGCCTCTTAAGCTTTCCTCATATTCGAGACCCTTTACAGTGTGCCCGTTGTCAGGTGCCGGACTTATGGGTCTCAGTAGGTGGACAGAGGACCATGGTGTGACCTGCTTGGGACAGCTGCTGACATAATGAGGCCAGTAAACAAGCATCTGTCTCCCCCACTGAAACGCGGACCCACTCAGACCGGGCCATTCCTCTTCCCTTCTCCCCTCATTGACAGCACAAGCCGGGATGCTGCAAATGGTCAAACTGCTGGCCATAAAAAAATAAAGAAACTCCTATAAGGTTATGGGCATAATGTAGCGGTTAATGTGGCCTCGCTCTGATTTGCAAATGAGGAGATATTTTTATTCGCTGCTTCATTCAAGGTAAAGTTTGTGTGTAGGATTACATTCAGCTCACTTCTACCTGGATAATGTATAGTGCAGCAGTTGAGGTGGTCACTGTAGGTTTGTCATGGAGGCAAAAACCATCTGCTTTAGAGGTTTACAAGTTTAAACTCTCACAACTAATGTCTTTAAAATATTCAGTTGTCGAGCCGCGCAGACAGAGCCAGTTGATTCCTGTTCGTATACTCGCCTGTACGAGGTGATCTGAAATCCTGCTGGTCAGCCATGAGTAGAGGATGCAGGGCATAGTGGATGCTTCATGTTGGACAGTGTAAATATTACGCTGCAGAAGATCATAGAGATGTCTCACATAAGCACACTAAAGGAAAAAATGCAAAAGCCTTGACCGGAAGAGGCAAAACCACAAGATTACAAAAGCCAAACAACAGAAACACAACCAGGAAGTGAGCTACTATGGATGTTGAGAAATAAACAAGCAGATTTACTTAAGCCAATCCCTGTTTAAATGATTATGCTTGCCTGTTTGAGGTGCAACAGTAAAGACAGGTTTTCTTTTGGGTGCCTCAAGTACCAGTCCAGTTCTGCTGGACATGTCTTCCAGTTAAAAGGGAGCTTTTTTCTTTATACACATGCACAAGGCGGCTGCTCTTTACAGAAACTGTTGGGTTTGTCTTTAATTTTGTAAGGTCCCGAACTTACTTCATAAAAGACCCTTGTTGTGTTGAATAGTGAAATTGATTGAAATCATCACTCACTTACTCAAATGGGATACACATCCTGATGCATCGCCAACAATGCCCTACATTAAACATACTGTACCTATGGAGCACCTATTATTGACACAATACTTAATGGCACCGTGGCATAGTCTGTAAAGTGTGTGCGTCTGTCTGGAAAAATCTGACCAGTCACCAAACCTTTGATTGTCTGATTTGGAGCAATTGGGTGGATTCTCATGTAGCTTTTCTTCCTCTGTGATGATCCCCGACTCGCCCAGACACGCCTCTCTGGTCCGAGGAGACGAGAGGCAGCGTGTGAGACACTTTTAGACAGGAGGAATTAATCTAAATATAAAATCACTGGTCAGAAAATTGTTGGTCATATTAAAGACACAGGGCCTCTATTAGGAACTATATTTAAATAACCCAGATTTTACTGATGTAGAGACGTCAGTAACTGTGCATCCTGAGTTCATCCTTGCACAGTGATACAATCAGGGGGGTTGAAGTTGTTGCTGATTGAGGGGACGAACTGTCGAGTCTTTTCCTGTAGTGTGCGTCATTGTTGGCAACCTGACTCTCCAGTCTGATTGCCTTGTTGCGCTGGCTTCTGGCTTGGTGGCATTCTCTCCAAATATCCTCTCCCGAGCCTCGGCTCCATGATATTTATGGGGTTTCTAGTTCAGATGTAATGTTCTGATGCAGCGGTGGTGAAAGTAACATTTGTCCTCTTTGGATATTTTGAGTTTCAAATGTTGCCCGTTACAGACAACGTGACTGGATTTGTTTTTATCATCAAGATCCAAGTTGCCTTTCTTACTTCTAAATATTTACTGTTGAACATTTTGTACCTAAAGATAAACGCCTAAATCAACTATACCTGTGTTACCTACTTTGTTGACTCGTGGACTTGGCCAGTCAAAACTTTTTTTATTTCAACTGTTTGTATTGGTCCCTAGTAATGGATCTGTTGCATAACTTAAATCAAATGTTAATACTAGCAGCTGAGTCGCATCGGGTAGATTCAAACCTGTGATGGCAGTGAAGACAACAAATCCCATGATGCCATGCTGCTTCACAACAGCATCAAACTAGGTATTTTGTTATTGTTTTGATTGTGAGACCCCTACAAGCTGCTGTTACATATTGTATGATATATTACTTTTACTTTAGGATAAAATGACAGCAATTTCATCTAAAAGAGGCGAAATATTGTATTTGGAAAGCATTAATCGGACTTCATATTGATATAAATACAGATTACAGCTATGATGAGAGGCAAGTGAAATTAACAATTTGGAGAAGGATTAAATTAAGGATTGAATATAAATCTATTGACAAATGTCAATCTATAAATGTAAGACAAAGAAACCTGGGGATGTGGGTTGAATTTTGGGACGATGATGCGCATTCTGCAAAACAGGTAGTGACGCTGCAGTTACAGATGCAGAGAGAAGGTCACTCCTGGATTTGGGAGGCAGGGGAGAAGAGTTGGGGCTGATGTGGTGCTGATCAGAAGAGGAAGGGCCGAGCGAGAGAGGGAAGCAGAGCGTAGAGTACGAGCGGCGAGCAGGGCTGGAGCATTGCCTGGAGGTATGGGGGTGCGGCTCCCTCCGCAGCACTGTACGCCTGCACCATGGTTTACAATCCATTACCAACAACCACAGACAGCCAGTGAACGGAGCGATGTATCGACAACACAGCGAGCAGAAAGGTCTGTTGAGTTTTGCGCTTATGCAGATAAAGAAAAAAAAATGTCTCTTAATGTCGTGCAGAGTAATTTGGAACTGATGGAAGCATTACAAAATCCCCTTATTATTTAGGGTTTTGAATGTTACATTAGTGAGAAATGTCTGACTCAACTTCTGAGTGACAGGTGCAGTGAAGATAAGAGAAATTAAAGACCATGAAAACTCTAGATTATTTGGATTAAATCTCGCATAAACCAACCAGCTGCCATAAATCCCAGAACCAAAGCTGTGGCTGAAAATGGGCACCAACAAACCCCCAGTTTGAATAATGGGGGCAGAACGGGGTCAGGCTATTTGGGAAATTAATGAGCCCTTTTTTAAACGAAGCTATATATTTTACCCCTGATGCATTTTAATTTCAAACTTTATTTAATCACCTGACATTTCAGTAGCAACCAATGGGCTTTGGGCTGAGAGGCATAAACTGGTAGAGGAAAACTAAAAGTACTGAGACCCTTTTGGTATTTTTATCGATTGTTGACAGTGAATCAGCGGCTTTATTTTTTGAGACTGATGATCTGTTTAACACTGAACCTTAGGACTGAAGGGCTACATTAGCTTTCAAATATTTTCATATAAATACGTGTTCCAGAGTAGCAGTTTGTGAGAATGCAAATGTCAGAGTCAGAGGCGCCGGACATTCTCCTAAGTGTTTCCTTCCAGCCCCCTGGATAATGGCCAATGAGCCTCTGTGAGAACACAGCAGGAGATCGTCACGAGGATCGCCACGTGTGTGAGATGATGTTTGTAACACATGATAGACGCAGAAGTAAAAAAAAACACAAATATCTCTGGATCAAGAAGAGGTACATGTAGAAGATGCTGACAAAGATGGAAGGATGAGATTTAAGAGTTCTTGATGATACAGGCCGACCCCGGTGTGAATGTGCTGCAAAAACATGTGATAGCACAATTCAGTTCATGTCTGAAAACGGTTCAGGTTACATAGACTGCCACAGTGAGTGAAAAGCACTTTTAATTATTTGGAGGCTTGAAATCGTATCTGTGATCAATGGCAATACAATGGCAAATGGAAATTTGGAGTTATGACATGATGTAGAAGAAAACTTCTGCAGTTAGTGTTGGCGCGTCGGTGTGTGTGCGCGCGTGTGTGTGTGTGTGTGTGTGTGTAACAGCAGGGAGGGTTAGAAAAAGCTTGGGGGCAATCTATCTCAGGGTGCTTTCTTAAAAAGGTGTTTGGAAAACAACTGTGGCAGCTCGAACCAGCACCACAACACATGCCAACACACTCCTATATGTACAGCAGAGATGTCACTTTTTATTTCAATTTCAGCCAACACTCAAACTGGCTGGAAAAAATTGGTCTTTGATGACTTTGGGTCATTCAAGTGCGACAGGCCGGGTGTTTGAATCCCACTGATTGTCTTTATAAAATAAAACCACTATGGACTCCTCATCAGTAAACTAATGGACCGAAGGAGAAAACGGAAGCAAACTGTTCCATGACACCAAACTCAGAAGTAATGTGTGGAAACATTTTTAATATGAACGTCCTCGTCGTCATAATATTATATTGTCAGAGGTGAAGACTACAAGCTAACCTGTGAGCCATTTCCACCTTGAACCTTGAACATCCTGACATTGGTCCAAAATCCCAAACTGAACCATGATCAGTTTGGGTCTGGCTGAGACCACCACTTTTGGTCGGTATAAATTTTAGTCTGTCAGGCAACTTTTCCCATTGTTATTTTGGTCTGGACTAAATTGAAAAGTCAGAAGGTCCGGGCCAAACGAGACATTGTGAAAGTGCCAACAGATATAATGATGGTGTGAGGTGAAAACTTAATGCAATCACCAAAGTCAGGCGGATCCATCCTTTCGGGTCCATGAACGTTTGTATGAAAAAATAATGACAATAATCCATCCGATAGTTCAGTTATTTCAGTGTGGATCAAAGTAGTGTATGAACAGACCAACACTGACATCCCCAGAGCCAAACAGCCAGCACGGCCAAGGATTATGATCCTACCGTCCCCAGTGATCAAAATAACACAAGCGTGTTCTTAGAAAACAAGCCACTAAAAGCCTCAATAGTCATGGGATGTTACTTTTACACCTCGGCTGCAATTACAGTCCCCACCACCAATCAGAAAACCTTTATAGATCTATATTCCGCCTTCACAGGGAGAGTTGCACAGACGCCAGGAGATGCAACACTGTGTGTTCCCATTTGACTTGTACCTGGAAAAATAAGTCTGACAGAGCGGGAGAGAAAAGAGAGGAAACGGAGCAAAGAATGATAAAGGGACAAAGGAGCAGGGCGGTGGGGGTGGAGGGGCCATCGTGGGCATGATTTGCAATCTTTGTCGAAGGGGACCTTGATTTAATGGGCGGCTCCGTGGAGTGCAAACAGTGAGGAACTGCGAGCGAATGTGTGAGTCTTCGAACCAGCCACCCCTCTCCCTCCATCTCTGCAGACAACTGAATCACCTCCTGTCTGCCTGCCCCCGAGCCACAGTGCAGACCAGCTACCACTGTGGACCGAGCACACTGCGACACACTCTCAGTGCAGAGGCACCCGGTGATCAGCGTTTTTTAAGAGTTCATCTCATCTGATGAAACGAGGCAAAAGCTGCTGAATTAAAGTTCTTCTGTAACCCACGTGCAAACAGATCCTACAGGTTAAAAATGATAATAATAAGAACAGCACAGTGATCAAATTTAACAAACTCAGTGCAGCATCAGTGTATAGTCGAAACCGAGGCCTTAAATAGAAATCTTAACTGCAGCGTGCACTAGGTTTATGTTGCACTGCTCTATTTCAGTTAGCCAACTCACATTGTACAGTCTAACTGTGTTGGTTATATTGGTATAGGCTCTGACTTTTTCTCCCCCAGAAAGAAGACCCTGGGCTCAGCAGCCCATGCTGGAGTGACAGAAATAAATTTCCCCCAAAACTTCATCAGATATAAAGCAGATACTGGTTATATACCTACAGTATGTGGGTACACACCAGATGTTGTACGGCCATTCCCCATCACTTTCACTGAACAACAGAAGGTTCATAGCACAACAGAATGAGAGTCCCATATGTGGGTAACGTCAATCTTGCAAAAAAATATTTTTTGCAAGATTGTCCCATCTGCCAACATGGATGAGGCATTGTTTATGGCCTATACTGCAGCTAGCCACCAGGGGGTCATCCAGATGTTTTGGCTTTACTTTTGGGGAGCTTCCATGCCGTTCATCTTGATATGCAGTCTGTGATATAAAGTGATTGAAAAAATGTAATAAAACATGTACAACATACAGACAAGTATTTCTGATCCCGTTCAATACATTGGTCTAGAGTTGATTATGACATTTTTTTACTTTTTCAGTTTGTAATTGATGGCAGCTGAAGTCCTATGAAACATTTTATTAACTTGCTTTCTGGTGGCGTCTACACCAGTGAACTATTAATGACACAACTAAGAATTTCTGAACCTAGTCACTCAGGAAAAAGAGAATTTCAGATTTTAACATTTTCACGATATGACACAGGTACAGGTTTGATATATCGTTATGTATTTAGTCAATTCATTAAGTGTCACTCATGCGTTCACTCTAGTTAAAACAATCAATGAGATAAAAAAAATTGGCAAACCAGGGGAAACGGTTTATATGGATCAGGCTGTCTGATGCATCCCAACACTCCGGTCCAGAAGGGACAGATCTGCTGGTAACTGTCGGAGAGGAGATTTATAAATAAACACAAATCAATAGAGATGTCTTCTCACGTTCAGGCAAGGCCCACTTTTATCTGAGCTTTGTAGCTCAGTATCTCTGCTAACAAATGTTGACATCATCTAGAGGTCCATATGTTACCTCACTACACAAAACAGAGATAGACGTTATCAAAAATCCTGTGCTTTACTGTCAATTTTGTTTTCAAACCTGTTGATTATCAGTATCAGAATAGATAAATCCTTTCTGATAAATCCTTTCTGATTCTGATTATATACCAATCACTACTGAAGGGTAAAGGACGTGTTTGAAAACAGACACGTGCTACAGGCTGGTGAATACAAACCTGAGAAGCAAACAGACGTGACCGGCTGACATCACAAAAAGTGAGCATCGGTTTGTTCCTTCAAGATATTCTACCTTAATAACACAGGATCCTGGAGGTCAACACATGATCAATATGTGCATAAACATTATTTTTAAAATAACTTGCCGTAGCGTCACTGCCTGAGGGTTTATAACAGCAATGCCGAGCCGTTCCCTGTAAGTGCATTTTTTGCCACATGTGCATTATAATGTACATCTCCGTGTTTAAAACCCTTTTCCCCATCATAGAGTGGTGGAGTATAACAAGGTGCTAGTGCTCTGGTAATAAGGGAGCTAAAAGATGGACCAGAGGAAGCGATGGTGGGGATGTGTGGAGATGGGGGGGTGGCAGAGCGTGAGGCTGCGTCAAAGCTATGATTAGCGCCGACCACCCTACGCTCTTATTGATTGGCACAGTGGAGACACTGGGCTGCCTTCCACCACACTCTAATGAGACGCCCTGACCTCGGCTAGTCAGCAAGGTCACCAAAGCCTACTGTAATTGCACTTTCTCTAATGGCGTCAGTCACGCACGCACTCCAACCCCAGTAATGACAATTACCATAATGTCACCGGGCTCCACAGGGGCCTTCCAATCATCTGTCACTTTGGGAGAGGGGATGACGGTCGGCTGCGGCGTGAGATTCGAAGGGTGCACAACGCCATATTTGATTATGATGCGTCCGTATACTGAAATCAGTTTCTTAAACAACACGCTGCACGAGGCTAGATCAGATCGGAATTTATTTTCCTCCACCAGCATGTTTTTTGTATTGAATATTCATCAAAGCCTCATCTATCATCACTTCGGTTTATTTCCATTATTTATCCTTGGTTATTCTATTTTATTTGTTTTTCAGCTTCATGGTCTGTCACAAGACATTTTCATATCGGATGTGTTTTGTCTTTTGATCAGAAATCTGAATTTGGGAGACTTCACTCGGTTGTTTTCAAATGTTCTGAGTGAATTTCATCTGGTGCGCACACATCAGTAAAGCACATCTTTTCTATTTTTCCACAACAACCATATTTCAATAATGCTGACTATATAACAAAAAATGATCCCCACTGATGTCTAAACAAGCTCAGGCATCACGGGATGTAATGCACGGTCCTCTGCGGCGCTCACACGTACTCAAACGCTCACTAATGTGTGCAATTTGACGCTCTTCTGCCAAGAGGCTTTGACACCTGCATTTTACCACCAGGCTGAGTTAAGGTGTCGCATCCGTGGCAAAGGTGAGGTCAACAGTGGGTCAGGAGGTGGTGGTAAGTAGGGGCGGGCTGATGTGATATATCCCCTCTAATGGCTCAGTGTCTGTTGGCTGTTCAGGAGAAAGAAAAACCAAAGAGAAAGACACTAAAGACTGGAAGTGTCGTGTTGCTCCCAGCAAAACTGCCTTCAATGACTTTAAAAGGTAGCATTAGTGGTTTGGGCCCATTAAAGAGAAATTCTGAGAATTTCAATAACATGCTGGCAATTTCATGAAGGATAATATATGGCTTTGCATTTGACTTAACATTTCACAGGATAAATTGTTTTTCTTAATATGTTATAAAAAGCCATTTACAGATCCCCACAGAATTGGGTCCAGACTCTCTCTGTAGTTTGCCTTTCACATATGATCAACACAGCAAGAGACTCTGATCAGACGCATTCACAACAGCAACTAATCCTCCACAGGATTCAGGTGAGAGATGGTGCAGCAGGCAGAAGCAGGAAGTGAACTATTGATTCTGCTGCGGAGATTGTGATTTTGTTTACTGCACATCGACACCACAGCATCAGGTCTTATCACCACAAATGCCGCTTTTTCCTCTGGAGATTTTTCTTTTCTTTTAGTTTTTTTCTTTATTAATCCAGCGGGGAATCCCCTGCTGTGTTCACACATCAGATCTGCTGACTTTCTGCAGACTATATACCAGGGGGCAGTGTGTGTGTGTGCGCGTGTACGTGTGCGTGTGTGTGTGTGTGTGTGTTTGTATAGGAGAGTATCGCCAAGTGATAAACTTTGGGTCAAAGTTCAATAAAGATAAATACAGAAATACATGTTGCTCAAGATGTCTCCACAAACAATACAGACCAATCCAAAACTGGTATATGAATCATAAAATGATTCCCTATCATATGATGCTATATGAAGAAGTTGTGTTATGAAAAAGTTACTATGAAGAAACTCATTTTAGACCATGTATTACTGCATTAACTTTCGCAGTAAAGTTATACAAAATCTACAGCTTTTTTGAGATTACCCAGTCTTTTGACATTATATGGTATAAATTACATCATTATGACTTCTTCATATAAATTATAAAAAGTTAGCATTGCCTAACAGGTATAAAGAGGTAGGGTATGTATTGATGCTTTTCATTTTAAACGTTGCCGTTCAAACGACAAAGATCTCCATTGCAGATAAACCAGGTAGGATGAACACATAGTTCTTTTAACTTCACTCTGTACAAAAGACTGTGAATCAAAAGCTCTGCTCACAACATCCAGCGCACAAACAACACAAAGAGCCAGTACATTGCAGAACAGTTTGAGGAGGACACACTGATGACAAGGATTCATTCTGAAGTAGCTGCAGAGCTTTAACACAGGCCCAGAGAGCAGGCAGGTTTAAAACAGGCACTGAACGAGTTAATATCAATTACAGTATATTCCCTTCACGTGACATAAAACATCCTGACTGGTTTAACTTCCTCAAACAATGTAACACACAACTGAAGAAAGTTGTGATGCTCTTCAACTGAGTCAAGCAGTGAACTCACCTGGATAATCTTCATCATTAGGAATGAAACACACATGGTAGTTTCACTGGGCGATAACATCTCTCCAGTTTGGTAGTTTCCTGCCTCGGGCCACACCTCCAGCCTCTGTCCCACTTCAAGTCCTAAACATTATTTAACTTTACTTCAAACCAAACTTCTTCTCAGTCGAGACCACGTGCTCAGCAGCAGCTCTGTGGCACCGACGGATCGTTTGAAGGTGATGCGTTTAAGGGGCCTCTGTAAACTACGGAAACTACACACAGCTTCAGGCGACGCATTTAAAGAACATCTGTAACTGTGTAAACTACAGAATAAAACCTGGGTCTAACGAGTATCTGTGTCAGACCCGGATGTCACTGTCCTAAAACTGAAGATTATTATTTTCATTTTAACAACCAGTCTGACAGAGATTAAATCTGATGGTGGTCTCTCCTCTCTCTCTTCTCTCCCCTCTTTGCCTCCCACCTCTTCTCTCTTCCCCGTTTTTCTCTGCTCACTCCAACCGGCCGAGGCAGATGGGTTTAAGATTTAACTGACTTTTAGGTCATTCATTTTTACCCATGGATTTTGTGACACTTTTCAACCTTGCTTAGATAAGTGCTATACACATTAAGGTATTATTATTATTATTATTATTATTATTATTATTATTATTATTATTATTATTATTATTATTATTATTATTATTATCAAAAAGTTGTGAAATAGACTTGAGGTTATTAACTGTGGCTATATATATTTACGATACTACTATGGCATTTTAAAACTAAAACAATCTCTGTCCATACAAGGGTTTTGGCTCTGTATGAGTTTGAATCCCTTTCAAAACTAACACACCTGAAAATGTATATCAACGTGACCACTCTGATTTGTTGCTCATCACGTAAACAGCTGTATCTTTGAAATGCACAACAGCTGTTAGCAAAGACAACGGACTCAGCAACGCTTGTAATTGATTATCCATGTTGTGTTCTACTCCGGTAGAGGCGTCACTTGTTTTCTTCCAGAAGAGGGTCATTCGATAGGAGCCTGACGAATCAGCGGAGGTTATGTCATGACCTTAAAAGACCCCGTCAGCAAGCGGTTGTGAGTGTCTAGGTCACCGCTTCCACAATTCTCTGTTTCTGCCTGTCCCGACTATCGTGCAGCCCCGAAGTTTTTAACTAAAGCGGGGCCACCATCATTTCAAAACTCCAGAGAAGTGCGGACGCCGGGCGAAGCAGAGTTGATGCTGTTTCAAACGTGGTAGTGTGGACTCTGAGGTTACCACCCTAGAAAGTTGTGAAATAGATCTAAGGTTATTGACTGGGACTCTCAGACCAATGCTGCATTTTATAAGCCCCCTGATAAACCTCACGTGTCAGGGAGACTGGCACCTCTGTTGTTCCTGTTCTCTCTTGTCTCATGCTGTTGTTTTGCATCATTACTCTTTGTGTTGTTCTGCTAATTAGAGACAATGAATGAGTTGTGGAGCTAAATATAATCATGTTCAGTCAGGATCATCGTTGCAGTGCCAACATTTAGTCAAATTACAGTTTTAATACTGTTTGTTTGTTTATTTCCCAATTTTTTTTTAGTGAAGTGTATTGAGTCTCCAGTAGAAGCCAAATTAAGCTGTGGGTGTTTATAATGGCTTACTGTGTTTGGCTTGTGTTTGCAATTCAGTCAGTGTTGAAAAATACTGTTCTTCCCCTTGTGTCTTACTAATGATTCATACTTATTCAGCTTTTCAAAATAAGGAATAAAGAAAAATTGTGTTTTAAAGAAAACAATGTTGAAATAAAAAAAATAAGTCACACTAGCGTGCAGTCTGAGTTGACCAGTTGCTTGCAGGCTGATGCACTGGAAAAAACGTATGAACATAAACAAAGACTCCAAGATGTTGCAAAGTTAAACTCTGGGGAACAAACACACAAACAAAACAGACCGAGTGAGGACAATTCAGATTTATGTCACGTTCCAGACATCATAGAAAACAGATCTTCTGACCTCCCACTGGAAAAGGATCAATGGAACACCGCTCTCCATCTTCACGGAGGAGCCGCTGTCTGACGTCAAACAACAATGGCGGCATCCACGGCAGTGTACACAGTAAATTGTAAACTCTTAACTAAACATACCAGATGTATATTTACTAGTATTTAATTAAAATAATCATGTCTGAAAATCTGTTTTTCATGTAAATTTATGCCAAAAAGTACCTAATATTAACAAGTAGCTGGTTACTTTAAACTCTACGTTTGTGTAAAAGCATTTGTGGCCATCCATGTTTTTTGTTTACGCTCAACGTCTGTGATTGCAGCATTAACTACAAAAAATATGTATAGGAAATAACAGGTAAAAGCAATAAAACAGGAAGTAAAACAACAAAATACAGGTTAGAGATTTCAAAATAAAACAGGAAGCATAGTCTCCCTATGAAGTTAGTCAGAGGAGCAGATCATGACACTTAATGCCGCCCGTTTTTTCTGTTACGTTTGTATGTGTGTAAATAATGTGAGTTGCTTTGAGGATCATAAAACTGGCCTTTAATAATGGAATAACAACATATGTCAAGCTGCCATAAATCTACAGTATTTCAGTCTAATAACAACACCACCAATGGTGCTAATGACTTCTTTCAGAAAACTCATTAGACAAATTTCGATAAATAATGATACGACCAACATATTAAAACCATATCAGCGATTGAATATAAATAGGTAAGTAAAAACCTTTCCATCCTCCATCTCGGGTCACCTGCTGGGAATCTTTCTCACTCATGTTCAAAGAGGGTGGTGTGTACTTGCTGAGAACAAAGGGTCCACAAATCAGAAAGCTGTAGCTATTTGTTTAATGTGGAGTGTGGCTGTATTTTCATTATTATGCTTGATGTAAATATATTATTCTGAGATAGTGAGAGAAGATTGTTGTATCTTTTGTATGTTTTTATCAAAGTAAAGGAGAGGGTGCAAAGAGATTGTCCAAGTCAGACGTGTTCCCCACAACAGAAAAGTGTCCAGAGCAAACTATGTACAGTCTGTATGGAAATGGGGGTCCTGAAGCTTTTACTTACATAATAATTATGAAGGTTAACTTGATATCATAGTATCAACCTGATTTGATTCATTATTTCCTGTTGTTCAAAGTCTGTTTTTTGCATTAAAACCAGCAGGAGCACAGACAGAAGAAGGAGCTGTGCAGGAAATCTTCACAAACACCAATCATCATCATCGTGGTTGTCTTGGTCAGGATCAGTGGTAGAAGTAGCAGCTCTGTGAAAGTGCTGCAGGAAGGAGCGTGAGCCACTCCGGCTTGAACAGACCGACTTATTGTCAGTCTGATTGTAACTTGTGTGCTCATGGGTCAGCTGATAGCATGCATGACTGATTGTCCTGTATGAGCTGCCTCAAGCTCCATGATGGTAGAGTCTGGACTTTTTAGACTTAGCCTAGGCCCGTCTACAGGTGGAGTAGGCGTCTTCAGAATGAGTTCTTATCAACGGCCTTATCCTGAAAAACATGAATTAGAATAACATCATCACTGAGGAAGTCTCTAGATCTGCAGTGTTCAGTTGATACGTACGTCACACTATTATTATTCATTTTTATTTTAGAACATGAACATTATTGTACATTTCTGCAGACCATACCTGATAGCACTTTCCTGATAAGGGGCGGGGTTGAAGCTGTTTGGCAGAAAATTTGCGCTCACGCCAAACAGATTTATCGCCGCTTCTCTAATTTCAGCAGGTTCACATATTTAAGTGAGAGCTGGGGTCATAAAAAAAATCAGGTAAGGGAGAGGGAAAAGTACAAAAAAATAAAAAAGATGGCCTGGGTAGGTGGTAGCTAAATCAGTGAGAGCACAAAGAGGCAGGCGTCTGAGAGGTATTGACCCTGCATTGATCTTTAGAAGCTGCGTGGTGGTATTGACCAGATGAGAGACCTGGGGAGGCAGCGCGCAGCTCCACCACTGAGAGAGAGAGAGAGAGAGAGAGAGAGAGAGAGAGAGAGAGAGAGAGAAAAAAACTGAGAAAAACAACCATGTACACTGCCTACTCTGACCTTGTGGGTCGTCGCTGTCCTACAGCCCACGCCACTCAACCCCCACCTCACACGCAGATGTATGCGTGTGTGTGTGTGTTTGTGTGTATGTGTGTGTGAGAGAGAGAGAGAGAGAGAGAGTGAAGGAGAGAGAAAGACCCCTACAGCGAATCATGCAGAAGGATCTGCTTTATCTTACTGGGGCCATTTCCTATTGTGCCTCACGAAGCTTCGCTGTAGCCCCGGTAAACACTGCGGCAGTTAAAAATCCACAGGGCCTTCTGCTACCTCCGCTACACAGACACACACACACACACACACACAATCACACACACACAATCACACACATATGTATACTTTCAATTTCTAGTCGTAGACTTTTACAATGGGTCAGTGTATTTGTAATGGTTGTGACTTGATGAATTATTAACCTCTACACACATGCTTTTGATACCCAAGCGTTACTTTCTTAAATCTTAACATCCCTCTCCGCAGACAACAGGTGCTGCAGCCATTTTAACTCATGTAACAAACAAACATGGACAACACAGTCAGACGGTTGATTGCAGCATTGTTGATTAGGGGGGTGGAGGTGGAGCGTTTACTGTCTGGTGACGGGAGGCGAGGAGAAGGAGTAGAGCCGGAGTCAGAAGGAGCAAAACAATATTTTGTGACCACTGGCCTTGATGCCGGTCAATAAACAGGCATTATTTAGGTGTATACATGCATAAATAAGATGAGTATCAGCGGCGTGCAGCCACAGGAAGCTGAGTGTGCAGCAGCAAATCCACGAAAGTCACGGGGTAAGAAAAAAAAGAAGCAGGGGGAGAGGAGGGGGTCATTAAAGTAAAAACCAGGAGCCGCATGGGAGGCAGAATTTTAAATGACTCCCCTTGTAGCAAGACCAGCCCAACAGAAGGGCTAAACCTCGCTCGCTCTCCCTCTCTATCCATCTCGCTCTCCCCCTCGCGGAGATGCAATTAATTCGGATAGAGCGTGCCAAGTGTGCAGAGATAGAGCGAGCGGGATGCGCCCTCGCACATGCTGGAGGGAGGACAGTTTCGCATTCCCCAGAACACATCCAGATTTGGAGGCTTGCGGTCCAGCGCATCACGACCAAACTCAATCTCATCGTTTCCACCTTGACTCTCTGAGTTTTCTTCGACGAAGGGGCTCCATCTCTCTCAGCAGTGCAGACAGGAAAGGTAAAAAAAAAGAAGGGATCTCTCCTCCACCTGCACTGCTGCAGCAACACCACCCAAACTTTTTACACATCACGAACAAATTCTGTTAAAGATGCTGCATTAACCTAGATTTTGGGGAGTTTTTTTTTATTTTTTAACGCCCCTCATCAAGAACACAGCTGTTGATGTGTCTCAAGGCCAGGTCTGGGGAGGGGGGGGGGTGCAGGTGCGGGGGAGAGAGCCAGGCGTTGGGGAGAAGGTGCGGTGGAGTGTGAGTCATGTCATGGTACACAAAGCACGTACCATGCAAAATGCAGGAGGGAGTGTAGCTCAGGGCCAGGGAGGCCATCGATACCAGGGAAATTGATCGTAATCAACCAAGTTACAGAGACTGAGCAGGGATTGGCCAATGACCTTCTCTCCCCGGCGTCTCCTCCTCCTCCCGCCTCCTCCTCTTCCTTTCCCCCTGGTCTTCTTCCTCCATCTTATTCTGCGTTTCCTGATCCAAACCGAAGAGAAGAATGTTAACGCACTCAATCAAACACAGATCCCTTCCGGTCACAGGAACAATTATTCATGAAGTAACGTTAATTACTTCATTTTGTGGAAGTAATGTTTTAATATTTAACCGAATTGTCCCTTTTGTCACGTCCTCTCTGAAAAAGTCCATTTGATCCAAAAAATCCAAAAAGGAAACGCACAGGAAGGAAAAAAAAACATTCTAGAAAATCGGTTGCATCTCATTTGCCGCGGCTCCTCTATAATTTCTCATTTGAAGACTGAGGCATACCTGGCAGTGCAGCTGCACCGTTAAAAAAGCTGGCCCAATTATAGCATAACACCTAGCCTTATGGTTTCCATGGCTGCACGATGCATTTTCCCGTGGGACGCACCGTGGAGAAACGAGCGTCTTATCAACCATCACCCTGGTAATAACACTCCCTCGAGCCTTTGCCGCATGTGTCAGACCTTAACGAGAACCCAGGGTGAAATCTCTCTCCCAGTCCAGCCACAGCCATTGATTTGGACTTAATCTGTTCCTACGTGTCCTTGTGAGTGTTTGTGTGTGTGTGTGTGTGTGTGTGCATGCTTGCGTGCGAGAGAGAGAGAGAAAGTGCGAGAAGGAGAGAGAGAATGAGAGAGTGTGTGTGTCTTTGTCTCTTCGGAAGTCTATGTGTTTATGTTTGTGTATAATTTAGTGCATGAGTGAATTTCAAACCTCGCCCCTTGTTGTGTTCATCGTGTGTGTGCACGCAGCATGTGTGTGTGTGTTTGTGTGCATTCATTTGTTTTTTTTTGCACACCCAAACAATTATCCTGACCATGCACAAGATCTTCTGACCTTTGTGCACCTTTATGGTGGAATTACAAGTAAAATATTAAATCTGCGGTTTGGTTTATTGGTTTATTTCTTCTTTTTACGTCCCAGGCTTTCAGTCTATTTGCAGAGAACATAACTAGAAGACGCTTCAACACCCGTGTGGTTGAGAATGATTTATTGAGATTTATTTAGCTTTAGCGCAGACTCAGAGTCCGCGGCTCGCGTCGTCCAAGGTTGGGGGAGATTTTGGCAGCGTGCCTTGCAGGACAGCCTCTCGGGCCGCATACAAACAAATGGATATTAAAACCCTGGCGATTGAGCTATGAGCCGCCATCAGACACGGCCTCGTTCTACTGGTTGACCCATAAGGCAACGTGCCATTGGTTCAGAGTCAGGTCCTTGTGTAGTTTGATTTTCATAATTCAGGGGTTTCGATACATCTTCATGAGTTAAGATGGAAAGTGTGTTATTTTAGAGAGAAAAAGTAGGACTTAAAAAAACAGAAATTATATTTTATTCATTATTATTTTCTTACAAAACCTAACGAAGATTAAAGGATATAACTCATTGGTTTGACTTTATTTTGCTTAGTTCTGTACTAACACTGTAAATTACTGTCCAATAAAATCCCATCAGGATCTAACAGTGGGTAATAGTGTAATGTCCTGGCAGCAGCGTCCACAGCTACTGAGGTTTGATAACATCACATTAAATGCTCTGATAACGGTGCTTATTACAGACAACTGGGTTTGTTTAATGTGTATTGAAGAACAAGTTATTTCTAGTTTTATCTAATTTGGCTAAAAAGTTTGGCTTGCTAGTGCACTGTATAATTAAGTGACATGAAGTGTTTCTCACTAAAATTAATTACCCACAAATTAACAATGTGATTTCCATTCACACCTTGTGAAAAGTCTGTTATTGTCCGACATGATTGAAACGTGTCCTATTGGACGGGCACTGCAGGAGCATTTTAAGGGGTCACAGCAACAAGTTACTCTCTATTAACCTTCTTGATCGCACCGGCTCGGTAAGTTTCTGTGTTAATTGTTATTTTAACAATGGGAGTAATTAACCTGTGAGTGGTTTTGATTACACTGGATGTTCAAATAGAGTCAGGATGATGTTTTACCAGGTGTAGGACACAGCTTGAAAAAACCCGAAGAGGAGCTAAATGGCTTAAAGGCCCCCCTAGAGCAAGGTCACTCGTAAATTGTGCTGATCCTCTGTAATTTTCTTTCTGATGAACATGCTCTCAGACATCCCTAAAGCTCTCCTGCGTATCAATAATATATTCCAACGGTAGAAACTGATGGAGGGGGAGAAATCTGCCGGCAATTAATCTGCCAGATTCTGTTATCACTTGTTTTATTGATTTCCAGATTTATCGGACTGCCCTTAACTAGTTTTCATGTTTTGTTACAAATATACTAATGGTCACTGTGTAGTTTTATATTCAAATAAAAAGCATAAATGTGTGAAAAGCAGAAGATCTCAAATCCAAATGTCGGATCATTCAACAGAAACAGTAAATCAACCACTTTTCTTCTCAGTGACCATTTATTTCATTATTAGATCCCTAATATAGAAGATATGTGGTTATTTGTCAGTTTATGTCCAACTCTATGAATGAAGGTGAATTCTAAGTTCTCTGCATTACAGGTGTAGAGCATTTTCACAGCTTTTATTACAATGATTCCAATGTAACAGGCACTGAGCTTTTCTTATTTGATTTCGCTTTAATAGTTAATAGTAACCACTCGGAACGAGAAGTTAAAAATACTGAAACTGAACAGCTCTCCACCAAATACAGATTATCACAGACTCTAATTCTTTTTAATGGCAAAATATTCATGATTCAAACTATCTGGTGCGTAAGGGTTAAAAAGGTAAAACAAATGCTGAATGAAAGGTTATTGTGATTCTAACACAACTCCAGGGTGGGTTAAGATAGATTGTGTATTAATTCAAACGTTTGCGCACAATGTTTGACTCTAGATTATTCAGAAGTGTACGACTTTTAGTGTTGTGTGAGCTTTGTGTCAGCTACTGTTTATGCTACTGTTTAGAATAATGATGCAGTGGATTGGCTAATGTAATAATATTGTAATATCTGTTTGCATGAGTTCAACAAATTGATACTAATATCCTGACAGCTTGAAGGAATCTTCTCTCATCCAGTAAACTGTACGTGTGTGAGGAGAGGTGTGTGGGTGGCCTGTGGTGGTGGCAGCGGCTGAAAGAGTAAACATTTTAATCACTCATAACCAAAGTGAGATTCATACTCAGCTATTTAGCATGATGAGCTCTAATGTTACTGCGAAAGTCACATTTATTCTCATGAGATAAAATGTCATCTGGTCCCTCGATAGACACATAAAACATAAATATGTGTCTTATTTCC
The DNA here is from genome assembly GCA_038501795.1 of Pseudopleuronectes americanus. NCBI lineage: Eukaryota > Metazoa > Chordata > Actinopteri > Pleuronectiformes > Pleuronectidae > Pseudopleuronectes > Pseudopleuronectes americanus. The sequence goes on along the minus strand of CM076728.1, from coordinate 11,011,241 downwards.
TCACTCAACCAAGAGGGTTTGTTAAAGTAAGTTTAACCATGCTCAAAAACGACATTTATTGTTGACACACACATTATATACTGTATATATATATATAATACAGTATATAAATATCTGCTGCACTTTCTTTAGTGACCAGCCTTCTCATCTGCCAGCAGCCTTTAAAAAAAGTCACCAACTAGCAAAGTATTGACACTAAATATTTAGATTTCTTCATTTCCGAAGAACACATTGTTCTCGATCCAGTAACACTTTTCAAAATATATTCAGTGATGAGTTGTTTTGTTCAAAGTGACAGAGCTAACAGTAAACAAGGATTGACTTCAAAGTGCACCTTGCTGAATCAGGAAGCGTGCATGGATGTTGGACATATAATTGGCCCCTCTGTGTAAATTGTGGCCCCTTTATGGCCCCTGATTTAGGAAAATCATAGATCCCCCACTGCAGTGACGCTATGGTTTGGTGACAGCGTCCTATCAGTTTGTTTCATGTAACTTGAGGATCGCTACAGCTGTTGTTATTGTTTGTTGTCTTGTCCTTGGAGTAAGGAGATTAGAACTTGAATGAATCTGAAATGATCATTATTTTATAGGAGTGTTACTGCACTGATATCTGTGGTTCAGTGTTCCTACCTGGATTCACACAAACAGAGCTCAGCACAGAACAGTTAATATGTGTAATCAATAATATCTACGTGCCTGTTTACTATTACGCAGTAGACGAGTTTTGTGGGCTAATCCATATATTTCTTCATATACCACTGAATTACAAAGACTGTTATATAAAACTACTAAAGTGGATGTACATCCTTTTCATGTATTGCAAAAATAATCACAAAAATGATCAGAAATAGATCTTATGTCACTTATTTAGTAATAACTTTTTAACTAATAACATTCCCACTATTCTAATCACCTTCACGGTCCATAGAGAATTAAGTGTGTTTTCATTCAGTGAGTCTAAACCGTCTAGACAACAACTTGTTTGGTAACACAACACTTCAGATATTGTCTCTTTATTTTCCTCGTGTCACATTACGTCCGTCTCTCGGAGGTGATTTACATTTAACAGTCGTCCAGTAAAACGAGGGTCAGCTCCGGCTCCTCAGCGCCCTGGCCCTTATAACTCTCTGTGTTTTTTTCACTTCACGCTGGCCACATTTTACGGGGCAGCATTCCTCCCTCCTCGACAATTGGACTGCATCAGTTCCTGCTATCTCCCCTCGTCTCGAAGAAGGTGGCAGCCGAGCCGAGGAGGGGGGGCCAGCCTGTGCAGGGGCATTTGGATGGGGGGAAGGGCATGTCTGCTGGCAACGAGGGTGAGTAGATCAGTGCGGCTCAGTGTCTGTGAGGCGGTGATAAGATTCCAGGATTTTCCCAGTGTGACAGGCCTGCTCACCAAGCCGTGCACCCCTCTGCATGGAGACAGCCCCCGCCGCCGCCATCACCACCTGACCCCCCGCGCCCCCCCCTTCCCCTTCCTCCACGCCACTGCTCTCCCGGGCTGCTTCACCTCAGCAGGCAGGAGCCACGCTCACCTGCAGCCACCACACCCAAAGCCTCCTCTCCCCAGCTGGAAATCTTAATCTGACGCAAGTCGTCTCCCGTCTCTTTTTCAAGTGTGAGCGTAAAATAAGAGTCGGAGAGAGTATTTCTACTTTACGGTGGTTTCTGCTTCCACACTATGTGCTGGCCGTCTCTTTCTTTCTCTCTGGCTCACTTCTCTTTCTTTATCTCAGTCCCCCCCACCCCTCCCCACTCCCTCTCCCTTGGATGGCAGGTCAGGCAGTGAGCTGTGCGGGCTCAGAGGAGGTAAGGACGCCGCGGTGCACATTAATAATGAAAGGCCTCAGCCGAACCCCCCCCAGACACACACACACACACACACAGACACACACAGATACACACACATCTCATGCACACACTCCCCTCATCGCCATGGCGATGGCACTAGCCCAGCACTGTCACTGGGGCTGGGTATATAGCTACACTGTCCAACCCTTCACTCGCCAAGCTGATCACAAGCTCATGCACAAGCCGACCACACTGGGCCTTCCACTGTGGATATCAACTAATTAAAAACACTCAGTAGATCGGTTGCAGCAGAAATCTGCATCCACTTCCCCACCTGGATATGAAAGAGTGACTCCGGAGCCGTGGAAAAATAATAATCACTGAAAATCATCACTTTGCAGGAAATGGAAATTCACTCTAGTGTCACAGACCTGAGGCTTTAGAATCAGTAATTACATTAAGACCCATGTGAGACTGACCACTTTTTTTGGAGAGTTTTTAAAAACGCTCAGTGCTAGTGTCACTTATCTTTATCCAAACTATGCTTAACCTTCTATAATGCAGCCCCAAACACACACACACACAAACACAAACACATCACCCAGACTTCTTCATCATAGGCTCTATAGCTCTGATGGCAAACCTTCCCATTAGTAAGCCATGACTATGTATGATGTCCTGCTTGTGTGTTGTGGCTGTAAATGTCAGGGAGGAGCTTGAATGTCACAGGGTAAAATAAAAAAACACATTTAGCAGGTTTCATGCATTTTTGAAGAAACACCGCAATCAAAATGGTTCTTATTCAAACATCTTTTAAATAATTTTGGTTACATTTTAGCATAGCAAGGTCATTCCACTATATTATAGGAAGTTATTACATAGGCAGTAAGAGAAATATCTTTGTCAAAGCAAGGACATGACGGTGATCCATACCGCCGCCTGATTTACTTTTAATGATCTCCTTTCCTGTGAGGATCTTTCAGATTTTTTTTCTCTTTAACATCCAATCATGAAAGAAAAGGGAACAGTTTCAACCGAATTATGGAAAATTTTAACACACTATTCTTTTTTTTTCTTTTTTTTTATCAAACCAAGTTATTTAAAAAAAACATGCAAATAGACAAATAGACAAATGTCAGAGCTGTAAATTTTCGACACGAATACATGCATTCCTTTTTATTCACAAAACCAGTCCAATTTTCTAAACGAATACAAAGATTGGTTATTTTTAAAAGCTGTAGCTACCCAGCAACGTAACTGGAAAAGAAAACAACAACATGAAAATATGACCAAAAAAAATGAAAATAGAAAAAAACAAATTTTGTCTCAGTGCGTTCAGCAGGGTTGACTCAGAGCAAGTGCTGTCTCTTAGTGCTATTGCCCTGAGCAGCATCGGCACGTGCTCAGTAGGGCCACAGTAACGTAAGGCTGCCAGTTTCACTAAAAAGGAAAAGAGGAGGGCCGATCGAGGAGATTTCAGTCACGACGGCTCTGGTGACAGCGTCTTCAACCCAGTGACGGGTCGCTGGAGATCTGCCCGATAGCGTCACATTTTATTTTTCAAAATTTCATCCAAGTTCCAAATCAACATTTTCACTTGCCTTCCCAAAGACGACCACTGGTCCGTTGGACAAAAAACGAGTCGTAAAATCGACAAGGGTAACATAACGGTGAAGAATTACAATAATGTTTGCCATTAGCCACTAGTTTTAAAATATAGCTGTAAATTTACATTCTCTACACAAGTACTGTATCTTTCCACACATGAACAACATTAACACCAAACACAGAAATTAGTTGATTGTCCACACTCAGTCCGTCATTTCTGTTTCTGGTAATGAACAGTTCCATGTTTAAGCAACGGAAAAGAAGAAAAAAAAACTGCTGGAAAAAGGACAAAAGGTACCAAAATGGGAAACATAGAAAAGGGAATGAAAGTTGCCATAGATGCTTTTCTTTATGCTTCATTTTTGGTTCAAGGAATATGTAGGTGCATCCATTACCCGATTGATTTTTTTTTCTGTTTCGCTTTTGTTTTTTTGTCAGTTTTTTTTTCCTATGTTTTTTTTTGTTTGTTGCTTTTTTGTTTTATAAGCCAGTGTCCGTTCCGGGAGACAATCCAGGAGTTGGCATTGCACTTGATGGCAGAGCTTTGGGTAGGGAGAGGAGGACGAGTCCTACTGGAACCACCGGAACGCCGCTCCTGTAGGCAGCATCACCTTCTTGGAGAAAAGGAGGACAAGGAGGGAGAGGAGGGGAGGAGAAGGGAGGAGAAGAAGAGAAGAGTTGGAGTTGTTAGTGAACAGCACACAAACTGTTCGCAAATAAAATCACAAAATACAATTTCTTCACACCTTCACAGACACACACACATAATCTCGCATTCCTGTTTCTATGTCTCCTATTCCAACTGAAACTAAACATCATTGTCATCATTGATTCATTGTCAGTTAATTTCTTAATATATAAAAGAGATATTGAGGACATATATTGAAAAACGTATGTTACCAGAGGCAAAAATTTACTCTTTTTTTTTAGCAGTAAAAAAAACTAAGATATTCCATTTGCATCTAAATCTGATATTATCTCTTTTGGGTTGTGTTTATCCTAGGACATCTTCTGAAAGTTAAGAATGTCCACTGCAAATACAAATACTTTTATGCTAATTTCAGACTCAACTGCATTAAAGAGCACCGAGGCTACATCCTGGTACTGGCTCCTCCAATGTAACCACTTGTATCATTGTTAAATGCAGAATTTATCGGCACAACAGCTTTTAGCAAAAGACAACAGGTTGATTATCCATGTTGTGTTCTGCATTGGTAGCCGAGGCTAACACTGCTTGTTGTGTTCTTACAGAAGGGAGTCATGTGATAAGCTTGACGAATCAGCGAAGGCTACGTCATGACCGTAAAGACCCAATCGACCAGCGGTTGTGATTGACTGTGTCATTGTTTGCAGCCCAGGAGTTTTCAATCTAAAACGGGGCCAGCAGCGTTTTCCAAGCGTCTCAGTTATCGCAGCTCTATAACCCCGGAGTAGTTTGGACGCCAGGTGTATCTGGAGCAGAGATGAAGCCTTTTCAAACTAAAATGTAGTGAAGTGGATTTAGCCTGAGGCACCAACAGTTGAACATTGGTTAAAAAGTCCCTTCTGCCACTTTTTAAATACGAAAACAATTTGTCAAATGACTCAAAACTCGACCATCAGGGTGTTTGCTCAGCGCTTGTATAAAGTTGTTGTGTTTGTAATGAATGTGTTGATACTAAAGCAATTTATTCGATGGACCAAAATAAAAATGTCCAGTTTACAATCAAATTAAATGATCAACAGCAAATCAATGCCGCACTGGCTCTATTCCATTCGTTCTTTCTGCATGAGTGTTACTGTTACATGAGTGTGTTAAATCTCTTCATCCAACATTGTCTGGTCCATCAGCTCCAACCCCCCCCTCCCCCCCGCCCCCTCCTCTCAGCACCACCACAGGAACAGGCTTCAGTCCCAGCTTCACACAAAACCCGATATGCCACATTTATTATTTATCCACCACACGCGTTGCTCTCCCACACCATCATCAATGATGATGTCGTTTTCCGCCCCCCCCCCTCGTGCCCCATCACCACCACCACCACCACCAACACCGTCCCTCCCTCACTGTGCTCATCTCTGGGTCTGATTGCACCGAGAGTGAGCGGCACACATGCATGCATGCAGCTGCAGGGCTCAGCGAGCAGCCCTGCCTGCCAATCCGGAGCCACCGAGGAGCCACTCGGGTCCCTGGGGCTGCGGCGCGGCTGGCGTCCTCTGCAAACTCCCATTCTGCAGCATGGATCCTTCCGTGAGCAGGCTCCTGCCTGGAGCGAGGCAGGAGGAGTGAGGCGAAACATTTATGCACCCACACACACTCTCCCACCGAACCAATATGTATTCAAGTGCAGCCACACACCTCCACACACAGTGGCACGTTAACCGACACTCACGATTCACCCCCCCCGAAAATCACACCAAACAGTGACTGCTGAACTCAAAGTCTCACACACAATGGACTCACATTCACTTTTCCTCGAGAGCGCGACAGCAGAAGGTCTCATGCAAACACAAATACACTCATCGTATCTCACTGAAGGGGAGAGATGTATGTGGAATTATAGTAAAGAGATAGTAAAGTTAAAAATCCTTTGTGATTGTGCTTCATGTCTCTTGCACAGCTGCAGTAAAATCACGAGCTGTATGAAAAAGGTGAGTCAGAGGTAAATGGCCCATCATTCAGAGAAGTTTGCTCAGAAACGGCACCGGCCCTAATTACTTTTCCAGCCCACTTAAACCATTCCTCCAAACACCTTGAATCAGCAGCGCAGTGTTTCCTCTCAACGCCATTGTTCATAATCCGGACATGAAACCGAGTGGCAGCGGGGCTCGGGCTCCCCAGGTTTCATTTACTTTCATTTTAAAAGTTAACTCCTGCTGACAAAAATAAAACGCTTTTGATCGGGTAAAAAGACTTCACATGAGGTAATTACTCCGGTTGATCTCAGTCAAACAAGCCCACACTGAGCTGTATTTGTTAAATTGAAACAATCATGAATAATCTGACAGTGGAGACACTGGGTACCACAGTGCGGTTCATTGCCAGTTCACATCACATCTCTCGATTTCATTATCAGCCTCTCGAAGACGTAAATGTTGAAGTGCTTGTGGAGCTGTTTTTCTCTGGAAAGTTGGTTTACTAAAGCCGTAAATGAATATTTATATGAAGCTGAAGCCTGGAGGTTAACAGCAGCATATTGCCAACATCATTTTATGGTCTGTGTGTTAAGTATAGTTAGCCCCTCATCCGTCTCCGTCATGACCTTTCTGCAGCGGCACTCAGCTGTTCAGGAGACAGTCAGAGGACAGCAACATCTGGAGCCGGCCGGCCACAGATGTCAAAAATCTGGAAAAAGGCAGCACTGACCGTGACGTAATGCGTGGGAAGGAGAATCAACACGTCCCCCGGTTGAACTGTAAATGCAGTTTTTTCCTCTCAATATCGAACATGTGCAATCAATGGAAAAATGGCAGCAGCTCAGGAAGAGAAATACCGAGCGTTCGCCCGCACTGATTGCACAGGTTCAAACAGATGGGCTCTGTGGGTGTGAAGTGGCCAATCACTGCAATCGATGGATGTGTTTTCTTTCCTTCCTGCGAACCGGGCATTTGTCTTAGCGTTGCTCAAACAATCTCTGTGTCACATTCCACAAAAAACATCCTGTGCTTTTCCAGACTAACTGCTTCTTAAGCGAGTTAAATCACCATCATGTACAATGGGGCTTTCAGAGCGCGGCGAGCGCTGTTAGATGTTGCAGATGCAAATTCCTGATAGCCAGTTTAAGCCATCATGAATTCAGCGTTTGCCCCAAGGCACCGCTGAACAGTCTGCTTATTGTTTTCATGGCTTTATCATCAACAATTTTGAGGATTCCCTGATGGACACCCACAGGAAGAAAAAAAAATACTAAAACACACACTGACACAATGTACACAAAGCATCTCCACATACTGTGTAGTGTATGTGGGCTGTAACACTGTCTGCTGCTCTAAGAAGCAGGAGAGAAAGCAAGCGAATCCAAACACCAGTGACCTCTGGTTGGCAGAAACACTCAGTGTTCATGTGGCTGAAGAGGTGAAGCTTTCTGCTAAGCCTGCTCTCCTGAGTCCATTATGATTGATATGTAAATACACTGATACCAGTCCTCTTACTGGACCCATACACTTATCTCAGAGCCAGAGCCAGAACAGGAGATCACACACACTGACACACACACACACACACAGACACACACACACACATATACGAACACACACACACACACACACAATCTGATCAATTAGTTCAAGCTATTAGACGTGTATTAGGTATTTATACAAGTCCAGGTAAGTGGTGTAAATTGACCTGCAACTAATAATTATTTTATAATTCTAGATTAATCTGAGTTTTGCTTCATGAATCGATAGATAGCCTATTAAATGTAAAATGACTTTTTGTCGTATGTGACGGGGATTGGATGTTATCAACTGGCTTGTTTTGTTCAGATATTTCCCTTAATTTAATATGTAGAGAAAGGACTGTACATTGGAGAAGCTATGTAGCTATGACAAAATTACTTAGTCGATTATCTTAGTAGTTGCAGATTTATGTTTTTGGCGATCAACTAATCAATGAATCGATTAGAATGGAATTCATTTGAGTGCACAAGCCTGCCGAGGCCGAACAGGGAGAATTTCCAAATCAAGATCGATTAGTTAATCTCTGAGAAACCAAAGTGTTATTACACAATGTAAAAGAATATGAGGAAGAAAAATCCTGGATCTGCCCCCTGATCCAGATCTAAATTTAAAAGATTCTTTCCAGTCTCAGAACAAATCCTTCCACTAACCTTCTGTCCAGTGAAAGATACCCGATGGAGGTAACTAATTACTAATTAGTAATTGTTGCAGCTAGTTATAAATGGAGACACTGCTATAAATGTTGACTGAATGGTGCAAAATAATGCAGCTAGTAATCCAAACCTTTAAAACTCGTGCAAAGTTAAGACAATGTGACTTTCAAACTTGTCGGATCGCTGCGCGGGTCACCTCACACATCTTGCTGTCTTGTGATCAGGAGTCGCAGGTTCCTACTACACCAGAGTGGGGACAGGGGGTCACACACTACATGATCTTTCACCGGGAGAAACTCACAAGTGTCTTAACTCCCTGTACTGCGCTCTGATTGGCTTTAGACCCGTCAAGATATTTAGCTGGCTATAAATCTAGTCAGAGGATCCCCCATGTCGGTGAGGTCGAGTCTTCGAAGAGTTCACACATAGTTTGGTGATTTACCTCCTATCAGGGCGAGTTACAAGATTTGTCAGCGACTGGACAATCAGACTGAGAATCATGTTGTGTGATCTACACATAACCTTCAATACACAACCAGCAATTACATTTGGGTATCAAGGTTAAAACTGGGCTAATTTGTTTGAAGCAAACAATACTTAAATGTCAAGCTTTTATTTAAATAACAGTTTTAATGGCAGTTAAATCACCACATTTAAAAGTTGAAATCAGGTCACTGCAATACTCGACTTTTGGCATGCAAATGACACAATCTTAATTTAGCCTGATTTATTTTTCCAGATAATACCACTGTCTCTATTTCAGTGACGAGCGATCCGCTCACTCCACAGATCAGCACCTCGGCTGCCTCCCTGCTTTCTTCCTCTGTCCGTCTTCCCTCAGCCCACCCTGTCCCCTCCACCTTGTCTCTGCGTCTGCCCGGCAACTCTCCCACACATCCATGTGTCTCAGTGTCAGTCTGCATGCCTGTCAGTTTGCATGAGGCTCCTCTGTCCTGACTGTCTGGTGTATGGTGTCTGGGAGGCAGGAAAGACCGCGAGGGAATATGCTGCTCCCATATCAGCGTCTGGCACTGGCAAAGTGGACCCGAATCAACATCAATAGTATGATCAGGTGCTTGCAGATGCACGGCCTTGACATAAAACCTCAAAATAGGCATATGTAGACAAAGACAAAAACACAGCTCATGTCTTAAAAATGTTAAAAATCTGCCCAACAGCATGTACAGTACGCCCCGATTGTAAAACACTGACACACGAGTAAAAACACGGTACAACTAGAACTTCCTAATCCTGACTCTCCTTCCCTCGCTCCGTGTTGAGCAGCCTCGCTGAGACTGACACTACTGGAGGGTATTCAGACGCCCGAGCAGAAAGGAGCTGCCTTCCCACTTATTTCTCTCAAATGCAGCATTCCCAGAATAAATCCAGACATCTTCAGCCACTGAGCTACGAGGTGGCAAAGGCCTCAGCATGCTAACTCCCCCTCACTTGCCAATTTTACGCTCTTCTTTGAGCTGCCATGAGATTTCAATGGAAACCGTCAACACCCTTAAAATAAGCACAGTGCTGCTGGACTGCACTTGTGTACCAGCGCGTCTACGCTCACGGGCTTCTACACACACACACACACGTGGGGCAGAACCTCTCAATGCAAATGCAAGGGGGAAACTGCTTCCAGTCTCTTTGTTCACGTGTTCGTGCACACATTGAGGCGCTCTGGAAGGCAGTCAGACCCATCTGACAAAACTGACCGCGAGACTCACGTGTTAAATAAGACGTCATGCCCCATTGGAGACGGCACGCTGAGTGCAGCAGCCACGGCAGACGGGGATTTGGCGGCTGCCGTCTTTGAGTGAAGGGGAATGTGACACTCAAGGGCTGTTTGAGCTGCAGCTGAGGCACGATGTGGCTCGCCTTGGACTCTGGGAGCCAGCAGGATCTGCTCCTCTGGCTCAGGTGCTGCCCCACGTTGCCCCCTGAATATGCATTAAAAGGCATCGACTGGGAGCAGGAATTTCTCTCACAGAGCTCTTGTTTAAAGGTGACAAAACTATACACTGTAATCGACCACCTCACATCATCTAGTCAATATCGACGTTTAGGGATTTACTGCTGACTCTCCGCTCGCCACGTTCTCTTTGGACGCAGCACATCCTCCATGAATCTGGTCCGCGTGACATCTAGCTCGTAGCGATGACATCACGCTGGCTGGCGGCGCGGCGCAGGCTTCATTCTCTGATCTAATCACCTGCTGAACAAGAGCTGTTGACTTAATAACAAAGTCAGAGCTCTGTACAAAGGAAAGGAGTTGACACTGTGGTGGTTCAACAAATCACGGAATAAAATGCAGACAAACTAGATGGAATCCTGACTGAATGAGGATAATGAGCTCGTTTTGAGTATAAGCCCATTTACTATCCAGAGCGGCTTTCAGACGTGCACTGGAGTCCCAACAGTTTCCTGAAATGTTCTTGAAAAGGGGCTGTTTGTGAGAATAGACAATTCCCCGGAACTTTTCCTGCCAGCCCAGCTACTAAAATATCCAGAAAATGATCGAGTGAGGCCATGTGAGAATATAACAGGAAAATGTCTGCCATATTCACAGCAAGCAAGTTATGGACGCAAAACTGAAAAAATCTTAAAAGAATACAAATATCTCAGGATAAAAAAGAGGAGCCATACATAAATGTCAAACTTGGATATTTTCTGAGAACAGCTCAGGTGTATTTGCACATTTTATCAGCTGTGTTGAAATTCAAACATGATCAGCCGCTCGATGTCCCTGTTGAAGTATATTATGTACAACAGGGACAGTATCAGGATTATTTTGTCACAAAGACTTTACTTCTTGTCGTCAGGTTGTCGGATGTTGGAAGATGAAGTTTAGCTCGTGCTTTCTCAAGGAGGAAACGTGCAGGAGTTTCACACTCAGGTGAAAACGTCTCTTGCCTTTCCCGTATCTCCCGACCTTCAGTACATCTGTGCCACTGCACAATGTCCACACCTCTCACAAAGCACTGACTCCATCATTGTTGACACAATGTAATATTTCATCTATTGAATGCCGACAAAACGCTTGTTGTTTTGTGAATTAAAGAGACCGCTCATTTATTCACATTCATTTCTGTTGGATGCACAGATCAGCTGCAGTGTAACAGTCCGCCTGTCTGCCCAGTGAAACACAATAATAAATAGTTTATTCCCATGTCTCACAGACCAGTTCAGGCAACGGTTAAGTCTGAAAAAGGGGATTTAACAGTTTGTGTCTGACTGCCACTAATGTTGTGCACACAGGAATGATTTGGTAGAGAAGTCTTGCCCACACTCCAGCTGCAAACTTTTCAAACCCCAGATATTATCCTTTAACAATTGTCATTACTCTAATATTGTTACACTATGTAAATGTGAAATTGAATTGCCAGCAGAGGTGTGCCGTCTCATTCCTGGTCTGAAAAAGAGGAAATTGCTTGACAGACACATTAAATAAACGAGCGGGTGGATTTCAGAAGTAGATCTTCTCAAATGTCAGGAGTAAGAAAAACACGTGTGCAAGGTAATTACAGCCCATGCAATTACTAAAGTCAATAATCAGACTGCTATTATACTTGGTGCTCGGAGGCCTGGCAGGTCTATGCCGCCCCGGAGTTTTCGTTCATCAGCAGACTGTGACGTTACAAGCAACATGATGACCTATATCAACCACCATGAATATTCACAGCCGGTTGGGTTTGGCACCACTGGTGTGAACGACTGGTATCAGAATAACCGGCTACGCAACATCAGTTACAACTCATAAATTAAGATTTAATTCCTCTTTGCTACAGACGTTGAGACGTACCACCTACATCACAGGATGACACATCTCACCGTGGTGGTGAATCATCAGCGGACACAAACAAAGCCTCTCGACAGTTTGAAGTTGAAGAATACAAACACAAAAAAAATAAACAAAAATCATGAACACGATTGATTGTCGCCCTGTATCTTCCAAATGTTCCCATTCAAGTGTTATAGATCTGTTCCTCTCTATGTTTGCGGCGGCTAACTGCTTTTCCACTAGTCTCTGTACGGTGCCGCAGGGCTGCAACTAACAGTTATTTTCATTATTGATTAATCTACCAATTAATTTTTGATCAATCATTTAGTTGTGAAATGTTCTTTTCTTTTTTTTGTTAAAGAAAATCACCGTCACAGCTTCACAGAGACAAACACAATTTCTTTAAATTTCTTGTTTTGTCCAAGCAGGTGTTCAATGAAATGTCACAAAGAAAAACAGGAAATGTTCTTCTTTGAGATGTGTAATCACAATATTTGTTATTAAATGATTAAAACAATCAACATATCTGCCAATTTCTTTCCTGTCAAACATCTGATCAACTAATGGACACTTGTTACACCTCTTGTACAATAAACGCTCCGAAGAGCAATGTTCAAGTGTGTAATTCTTGTTTTGAAAGTCTACACATACATTGTGTAGACACCACTCAATAAACACCTGACTGGCTCGATCCTTATTTTGCTTTTCGTCAATTTGTTTGACTATGCCTTTAAGGAGATTTCACTGTGGATGAACTAAGTCAACACATGCGGATTGAACAACAAAACTTTCACCCCACAAACAAGAGGCCAAGCTGTCACCCTCAATCATCATTAGAAGCAGAAAGAAGTAAAGCCTGTAGGAGTCCGAAGCCAGGATCCTGTTTGAGTCAATTAGACCAGAGGCCTCTCTGCTGGTTCATGTTCAAACCATGTTATACATCTATCAATTTATTAAGCAAAGCCAAAGTGACACCATTATCCATTGATCACAACATTTTTATTTCCTTTGAGATGGAACATCTGCTGGAATTGATTCCATGATTGGTCGTTCTGTCGCCGCAGCCGGGGTTAGTTAGGCCACCGGGTGCGATGGCGGTAACAGACAGGAAGTTGGGAGGGCCGTTTAGATGAGTAGTGCCGGCGGAGAGAAGGACAGCGGCAGCGAGAAGGAGGGCGCATGTGCCACACTGACACCTGGTGCTCCAGATGACAGCACTGTGGCCAGATGGGCCTTGTTATATGCACAAACAACTCATACCCACGCATGTGCACTTACACACAAAAACATACTGTACACATATTCACGATTATCGCCACCTTGCATATACACACATTTCTGTACAATCAACATATGCTCAAGTAAGCACAAGTGTGACCAAACACAAAATGCTCCTCTGAACTAGGTATTGTGTAGCTCTGTCCGGAAAACAGAAAAAACCTTGTGTGTTTGCTAAAAAACAAGTCTGCTGATTGGAAGACATGGCCGTGGTGACGGTGTGGTCATTGTGGAGAGATTAGAGAGACCCCATGGTGAATGCTTACACTGCACATGCCCACCACACTCCTCACCACCTGTCATGTCCCGGCTTGTGGAGCCATCATCCCACCAAAAAGCCCCCCTGCACTATATCCCTTAAAGGGGAAGGACATTCAGGTATGAACCAAAATATATTCTTGTATTTTCAGGTGTGAAACTGAGATATCATTGTGACGTATACAATCCTTACTTTTTAAACAAATTTCCAATGTTTTGTTGATTATCTCAAAATTGAAGATGACAATCTTATAGTTTATCCTTCTTGCTTTTTACGCAGAGCCAGGGTTAATGCCCCTAAATATTGTTGGTAACTCTTGTGATCAAAGCCTTTAAACCTATTATTGGACGGCCCTTAAGAAGGGCTCAAAAAGCAGAGGTTCATTGTAACCACGCCCTCTTACCTCCAGAGCAGCAGATGGTTTTTTCTTCAGTTCCTCACATTTGCGAAACTTGCAGATCTGGTGGCCTGTTTTGCGATTCCGGCAGCTGCTGCACTGGTCGCAGTTTATCCGCCGGCGGCAAGGTGGGCACATGCCGCAACGTTTTCGCTTCTTTTTACCGGAGTTGATAGCAGAGGCCAGCTCGCTCTGCGCTGGGTACTCGGCCAGGCTGGCCATGTGTAGAGCGCTGTCTGCCAGAAACACTCCAGCCGGCGTCATGATGAAAAGCCCCGGGTTGAAGGGGAAGGCACCCCCTACTCCATATGGGAAGTCAACAGGACCACCTACGGCATCCGTGACAGACGTACCCTCCAAGTCGCTACCCCCCGAGCCTGCGTCTCCGCCGCCAACTCCCACTCCCATGCCCCCGGGCAGGAGCATGTGCTCCATACCGGCCCGCTTTAACAGTGCTGCTGCCTGGGCAAAGTGCAGCAGGCCATTCTGTCCCTCTAGAACCTGTTCTAGGGTTCGGTCCAACTTGGCTGCTGTGAGTGCAGAGACAGTGGGCTGGGGTGGCGGGGGTGGCTGAGGCTTGGCCGAATGGCGCTTGCTCTCAGTATTGTCCCTGTGTCCATTGGTGGTGGCCGAAGAGACTGCTTTGTACTGGGAGAGGGTACGGGAGTTCTTAAGGCTCTTACTGAGCGGCTCACTGAGGATGCCACTGCGGTTCCTGCGCTCAATAACAGGAGAGTCCTGCTTGCAGCTACCTCGCTCCAGGTCCTCTGTCCGGCCCCCCTCCGACAGCCTGGTAGTCATGGTCCAGAGCGTACGTGCCTGGGTTGGGGGTGAGGGTGGAAAGGGGGCAGGGGTGAGTGTGGAGGGGGAGCAGAGACCTTTCCTCGGTCCGTTCTGTGTCCTGGTGAGAGAGGTGACTCACTTCAATGGACCAACCCACCAACCAGTCAACAGGCAGGCCCCAGAGCCTTCAGCCCGCACTACAGCTCAGCCCTCATCCACGTTCTTCCATGGGTCGTCTGCAAACTTAACACAAGGGAGAGAAGAGTGTTAAATTCCCGTCAATGATCACCTCACCAAAACACTGAAATGCTCAAGACAAACATTTTCCATTTTTGTTCAATTGCGGGTCAACATGAATTATACTACTATCCTAGACATCAGAAACAAGATGTGACTATGAGATTAATAAATTATCATTTTCAATTTGTGCATCAATAAAAGCCAAGTAAAAACAATTTCTCATTAAAAAGTTTCCACACTTCACAAGGGTAAATACAACTAGTCCAACTGAAAAGGATTCAAAGAATTAATGAAGGGTGTCAGATGTCACATGACTTCAATGTCACTCGAGCATCATGAAATTGATCAACAAGACAAAACCAACATCCTGATCCAGGCTGAAAAACATCAAACATCCGACTTATTAAATAAATTATAATAACTTTGAAATTAAAAAAAATATATATACATGACCTTAATTTAGAAAGATTTGTTGTACTTATTGACAGTGAATAACATGCTCATTTATCTGAATGTGTACCTTTGTGATAAAGAATGCGAAAAATCAAATATCTAACCCTTGATCCATCAGCTGACCCAATGATCCACAAACAAAACCAAGGAAGTTTATTTTCTTTGATTATCTGTTGATCTATTTTGGTTGCTGTCAATTGACAATGTCAGTCAATTAATTATTATTCAACCAGTTTTAAAGATCGAACCTGTAGCACGATATATCTTGGTCCTATGCTTGATTTAGTGGAGTAGTGAAGCTCATGTAGAGGATTCGCCCGGCTAGTAGTAGCAGAGTCTCCACTGGAAAGAGTTGCATGCATCCATCAGGCCTTTAGCCTAAGATTCCTGTGACTGCTCATCTATGGACAGAAAACTATGCTGCTGTTCTCCTGACCTGTCCGTGTTCACAAACAAGCATTCCACCTCCCACAGAAAAGCTGAGGAAATGGCCGGGCCAGTCCTTATAAGGAAAACAAAGGGAGCGGGAGGGGAAGAGGATGGTGGTGGTGGGGGGGTGTCTGTGCAGTGTGTGGAAATTGGAAGGCCAGAATTAGTGGGAGGTAAAGCTTCAAAGGCAAGAGCACAGCCCCCACATTCTCACCAGCTCAGGGGGATGTGGCGCCAGTGAACCAGAGCCAGCTCCGCAGCCCCTCAGCCCCATAGTTTCAGTTTCTCCCGCTACAGCACTGACCAGGGTCCGGTTTCCCAAAAGCATCTCATCACTTACTGCGTCTCTGCTCCTTTGTGGGTGAATGCATCTCAACACTGCAAATCACCAGAGTCATACACAGGGATATTTATTGTTTTATTTAATATTGGACCTAAAAAGTGTGATACATTCAGTTGTCAACTATGATTACTTTAGTGTTGCTGCCTTTATAATGAGACGTTAACTGAACTCTTTGGCAGCCGTGCATTGAGAAAAAGTAAATCTGAGAAGCTGCTTGTACAACATTATTTCTTGATTAATCGTGGCCTGGGAGAATATCCAGCTCAGATCCAACTGCTTCATCAATGATCCAAATACTGTAAATGTGCTAAAAGACTTGAATAGTCCCCATAATTAATGAGGTGGCACATTATCAATAGATGGAATAAATTAGTTCTCAAATCAGCTACAAAGTGTCAAAGTTGGCAATCGCCTGCTCGTGAAAACTGTTTCAAAACTAGCGGGGCATCGAGAGAGCACATTACTCCCCCAAGGCCCAACAGTCACCTTACATTCAATCAAGCTGCAACACATTTCTCCCACTCATAGATACCAGTTCCCTAAATGTGCCTGATTTTTTTTCACTTCAAGATCCATGAATTATTCCCTATGGGAAATCAGTGAAAGAAAATGTCTGGATCTGCCCCTATGATTCGGATCTGCGCCCAGTTGCCTGGGTTCTTTCCCGCTAAATAACAGACAAAAACATAACCTCCATGGTGGATGTAAATATCACTGATCAGCTGAGATACAATTATTCAACAAGGAAACCATTTCCCCACCAGCCTGACATAAGACCACCCAATGACAACACCACAGTTTTCTCACTCCTGACAGCACGATGCTTTCCATGACGAGCTTCGCATCAGTCCCAGCAACACCTACTGTGTGACAATCATGCGGTGACACACAGTTTTTCGGTTTCCTATGTAAAATAAATAATTGTCCCATTCATATAAACGACATTAACTTTTGTGTTAGGTTTTCAGGAGGGTTTAATTTTCACATCCTTTCGACAAGACTGCCTCACTGCTATAATTCACCTAACAAATGTGACAATTGAAATCAGGGTTGGGACAATATAATGGCCAAATGCTGCAAGACAGAAATAAATGAACCATTTTTATTGATTACAAAGTAGAACTAGCTAGACAGTGTTGATATAAGGTGGTTTTAGGCCCAGTTTCATGCATCAACAACATTTTGTTGCCAGACAGAAATACCAAAAAGAAACTAGAACTGACTTAATTGAGCCCATTTCTCCACCAAGTCCAAACAGTCCCTCTTAAATTCAAACTGTACTAAATTTCACACACTCATAGATATCAGATCAATCCTTTATTTAATTTTTTTCATGCATTATTCTCTAAGGAATCAACAAAAATCTTGATAAAAAACACCATCTCTTAACGGCCCCTTTTCACTGGTCAAAAAACCAATCACATCTGGCTTTTGTCTGCGATGGGAATGGAAACAATGGGAATTCACTCCCACACAGGTTTGTATCGGCTCCGGCTACGATCGACAGTGCCGGAAACATGATACCTGGATGAACGTGCTAATTTCAGTTTTTTAATCTTTATTTTGACATTCTAGACGTTGACACTGCACATTTATCTGAGTCGTGGCGCCCGATGAACTTTCCTTAAATCATGAGAACAAAGTGCAACACGGGTTTATTGTGTTGCACGTTGTTCAACGGGCGTTGGGGTAAAGACAAAAAGGGAGAAAATTCCTGCACCTGCCCCTGATCCCTATGCACTGATATTTAATGGGTTCCTCACTGACTCATAAAACACTGTACCACATCCACCAAGTTTCATGGAAATCAATTCAGTTGTTTTTGCGTAATCTTAGCGACAAACAAACAAATGAAAAGGGGGGAAAAAAGAACCTTTATTGTCATGTTTTCGAAGTTAAAAATCGTATTAAGTGAAATAATCTGGAATAATAACCATAAGGTTGTTTACAGGTTGTGTTTACACTTTAGTTAAAACTTGTGCACCCCACCACACGGGTAGGTTTGGTCTACCACACAGTGTAACCAATGGAAAATAGGGCTGCACAATCACATTCCTCGGCTCCGTGTGCACATCTGCAGTTCGTCCCGCTGACCTATCAGTAACACTCGTTCCCTCATTGTCACCCCATAGTCTTTGGCTGATCACCCCCCCTCCACTTCTAACATCGAGGCCCCTCAGACCCCTTCCCCTCATCCTACAGAACAGCGTTATGTCCTTATATGAACTGTCTCCTAAACCACAACTGCCCCTGCTACTCCGGGGCCACTGGCGGAATACTGCTGATAATAAATAAATGGTGCTGTTTGGTCATTTAACTGTGTTTTACTCACTTTCCAGTGATGTTATAGAATTAATGCCAAGGTTCACATTAAAGTCTCACACCTCAGGTTTCTCACATCGGCACATACCTCGCACCAATCAAAATAAAGAAGCAAATATTGTGTTCCTTGTTAACCTATCTGCACTAAACCTGCTGCAGAGGATTAGGATGGAGACGGATATCTGCATATAAATGGTCCCGATGATCAATATGGCCTAACAACCGTGTGAAGGCTTAGCGTAGGTGTGGCCTGAGCGGCACGGAGCAAACCACATTATTGGTGGCCAGATCTGCAGCAGCACTTCCTATCTCTATCACTTCTCTGATGCCTGATTGCCATTAAAGACAAATCTGAGTCTGTATTGTTTTGGTGGAGAATCCGTCCAGTTTTTATGGTCAATAAATTAATCCGTAAAAATATTGACAAGCCTACATCACTTTTAATGTGATTATAAATGTTGCCGTTCATTCAGTAAAGGCGCTTATAGGGAGACTTGACATTAATTGGAGCATGTTTTGTTGACTCAGCTGAGTGATGTCACTCTGTGGACACTTAGTCAGCAGCAGCTGATCTGCAGAACAGTAGAATCTCAATGAGAATTTAAAACCATTATGGTTAATATTGAAAACAGATGTCATGTAAAAAATTTATTTGTGGTGAAGTTTTCATCATGGAATCTCCCTTCACATGTACTGTGGCAGCTGTGTCAGTGATCAGACAGTTTTTATTACAAAAATTGAAATAGGTTAATGACATGCAAAAATCATTATTTGCACCTTGGCATGTAGATTGTTTAAATCTAATATCTTTCATAACACTTGTAGCTCAGTGTCAGTGCCCAGAGACAGACACTCAAAAGGTACAGTTCAACATTTTGGCAAACGCTGTAATTCGCTGTCTTGCCAAGAACGAGATAAAAAAAATATCAACACCACACATGTCTGTGAGTTGAATATGAAACAAGGATCGGGGGCGGACCTGCTTTGCTTAACATATTCTGTTTTCAAACGTTAACTCTGGAAAATGTTGGGAAAACAGGGTGGGGGCACTTTCCAGAGTTTGCTTTTCACATATCAGACGCGTTCACAACAACAGAAAAATATCCGGATCATTCAGGCGAGGGGTGGCATCTGGTTAGAGCATGCAGGAGGGAGGACATGACCAATACATTCCGCTGCGGAAATCATGTGTTTGTGACACCGGCGTCAGGCCCTATCAACAAAAGCTGTTGAATGTGGTTTCCAAGATCACATCTTAGTCTGTGTCTTCTACGTGTATGGCTCCTCGTTTTCATCCTGAGATATTCTTTTGGTTCTTCTTTTCAGCTTTGTATGCATTGCATCTTAGAAACATTATCAATGCACATTTTACTGGGATATTGGCAAGAGTTCCAGAAAATGTCAGAAGAAGAACACTTGGACATTTGCGTTCCAAAATATAATCCATAAAAATTGACTAGATCTACCTACTAGCACCTATGAAGTTCACATGTTCTGTCCTGTTTGTTCAATCTGGTCCAAAACCAACAATTCACCATTTAACTGGGGTTAAGTGCAAAACTCTTTATTGGTCAGGGCAGGTTGCTGTGCAACCAGTGAAGACTGCAGGAAGTTACTGGTACTGGCCAAGAAATAGTCCAGTACATGACTGTATAGTGAATGATCTTCTCCACAAGCGTCTCCCAGTAGCTTTATGCTCATGTGATATCAATCTTCTAAGATAAGATTGTTTCAAATAAAATAATAGGTATTCACATGTAAAAGGTTCAGTGTGTGAGTGTTTGTTTAATATGGTCCAGACAAGTCAAACAGAGGTCTTCATTTAATGTGGAATATTAAATAAAATATTAAAGTTTAAATTGCCTAAAGTCCTGTAGACCAACAAAGGATGAGCAGCTCCAAACAGCCACAGTGAGTTGTGTCAGTATACTAGTACGAGCATGATAGGCTCATGTGATGTTCATTAGCAGCTCTCATTTATTTATAGTTCCAAACTGTTAACAGTTAACCTTGAACAGCTATACATCTTTTAAACATGATTTTTCTCCCTCCACAGATGCCATATTGTGCTGAGACCCAACAGACAGACGAGTGTCAGTCCACAACACGGTGACCAACCTCATGGATGAATGGTTGGTTCAGTCGTCGACTAGTTTGATCAATAGGTGATGGGGGAGTGCATTTAGAGCCTGTGTGTGTTGTTCTAGGATTATAGGCCTATAATCGAACTCATTTCCGGAGCTATCCTTATCTGGACATACGTTGTGCGCAGCCGAACTCCAACCTTATCCCTAGAATTAACCACGATCGTTAATCTTAACAAGGAACTCAGACATTATGTTTGCCTCATAAGAAACGTGCTATGGTCCCCATAGGGTCTGCTGGTCCCGACAAGATCAGTGTTTGTACTGGGAAAAGGTCTTAAATGAGTACACACAAACAAACACACTCACAAACACACTCACAATTCACATTGACATGGCCTTATATTACTTGCTCGGGTCACTTATGAGTTCAGTGAAACCACTTCAGTGAGCTACGGCTCTCTATGGAACATTTACTTTCAACCCTGAATTATTTACATTTTTAATTAAACTAACAATTTGCCTTCTAATTGAAATCACAGATCAAGTCTGACAGTTCATCTCTTTTAAACCAGTCAAGCTTAAAGTTTCCATTTGGAAACTATCACAAGCGTTAGAAATGTGTCTGTTGTGTCGGTCACGAGCACAACTCTGGAATAAGTTCCCTTCACTGACGTCAGTGCACGCGCAGGTGCCAGGTGATCACGGTGGTGTTTTTACAGGATGTGATGGAGCAGTGTTGTGTTAATGTCCTGCAGGGTTGTGTGTTGTCTGGCTCGGAGCAGCTGACTCCACCTGGAGAGACAGGAGGACTCACTCCGAGCGTTAAGTTCCGGAGACGCACGGACGCAGCGTCCAGACGCGCGGCTCTGACTGCGGACTCATCGCTCGTCTCCGGCGAGCAACACATTTCAGCCCGTTCCTCCCACCGCCTGTCGACTGACTGGCGCGCGCGCACACTCGTGCGTGCACACGCAGACGCACAAGCGCAGAGGAAGTTAAAACGCGTGGTGACAATGGACTCGAGGCTTCATCCATTGTCCACAACCTGCCGCGCTTTCCCTTATTAGACTGTGCGCACAAGAAAAAGTTGGAGAAATGGAGCGGCGCATTTTTCGCACTGAGACTTCAGGTTATTCACGAACATATGGAGGAGTCGGGGCAGCGGCAGGATACTTCTGGAGGGTCGCGGAGGGGGGAAAAATCTGACAAATATGGAATTTGGCTTTAAAACGCGAATTAATTTTTGTTTTTACGCGCTTGTAAAACAGTGCTATCTGTTTACCAAATGTCTGGAGGACAGCGGATTCAAATAAAAGTTTCAATTATCGTCACGACCGGAGAGTGTGTGTTGTCAGATGCAGACATGATCCCGCTAGAACGCGCGCTGATCGTCTCTCTCATTAAACTGGCACCATCAAGTTCAGTGCGCATTATTATCGAGCAGCTGATTCACAAGAAAACACTTCTCCTGGTCCGGATCCGTGCTGGTGACGCGTGTGCGCGCCGCTGGACACTTGAATGAAATAAAGACGGAATGAAGATTGTTCCTGAAAAACCAAGAGCAGCGTGTACAAATATCCGCTTCTTCCCACACGCGTAATAATCAATACGACCTCCGAGCTTACAGGTATACGGTTTTATTAGTGTTATTATAATTAGAGTTATTAAGAGTGAGGGTCTGTCTAATCGAAGGCGCTCGTGTGGACTCGGCGGTGGCAGCCCGGTTGCCTTCCTGCAGAAGCACAGATGGTCTGCAGCCGCACATTGGAGGATATGTTTCTATCCACACACACACAGGAGCCCCGGTCCCCCCACTTGATCCATTAAGAAGATGACATCCCAACTTTCAGCAGACTTCAACAAACTATGATCGCCCCCCCACCACCCTCTCCCCTTCTCTCCCCCCTCTCTATCTCTCCCATGTTATCTGCATATTTTGCCCCACACGGGCCCATTTGATTCGCACCTACCAAAGCCGATCCGGGCGGAGGGGAGGGCTCCCTCAGTCCGAGCGGTCCGTCTCTCAGCCTGCCGTGCAGAATGGTGACAAAAAAGAGGGGTGGAAGGCAAGGGGGGGGGGAAAGCTTATTCTCCGGAAACACAATCCCACAGAGTGGCTTGTCCGTTAATGACAAAATGTGGGAAGAAGAAAAAAATTATTCACCAGTCAGTTATTTTGGGAAAAGCGTACTTTCTCGGAGGCTGAACGCGTGGGTTCCCCCAGCTTCCTCGGTGCTCGCGATCCCACCTCTACATCCCCGCTCGCACAGAGGAACATGCAAACACATTTCATGGATTTTTGGAGCCTCGCGGAAAAACCGAAGTGGACTTTCAGTGGTCGTGTGTGTTCGTGCGCGCTCCAGCTCTCTCTCTCTCTCTCTCTCTCTCTCTCTCTCTCTCTCTCTCTCTCTCTCTCTCTCTCTCTCTCTCTCTCTCTCTCTCAGCAGCTGAGGCCAGAAGGAGAGAGAGAGAGAGCGAGAAAGAGAGATCGATAGAGAGAGAGAGAGAGAGAGAGAGAGAGGTGTCAGTGTTAAACTGTGAGCTGACACGAGAAGACTGTGCTCTGTCTGTGTGTGATATCTTTGATTAAATTATGCTCTGACTCAAATACTTTTTTATTTATATGTGACATAAAGGTTGTTTGAACAACAGACAAATATATGATGGTTGTACAAAGAAGATTTCTCTGAAATGTTGAAATATGCAGAATATTTTTTTTAAGGAGGGACATCGTTGTCACGTGGGCGGTGATTAGACTTATTGTTGCCAATTTCATACATTAGCAATAGTGTTACATTGCATATATGTTTTGATTACATGGGACAGAGTATTTCCCTTTGTTTATATTGTGTGTTTACTTATTTATTACTTTTACTCAGTGTTGTTATTATTATAACAATCATGAATATCATCACCATTCATTTAAATTTCATTAATGTACAATACAATAAAATATATACTCTGTCTACATTTTACGTTTTTTTCTATTTTTTCTATTTTCTAGTGTTTGTATTGTGTTTACTCATTTTTTGCTTTTACGACGCTATCGTTACAATCATTATTTTCAACAATCTATGTGCAATACGGTTACACTATATATTATGTTTAGATTGTAGCCTATATATTATTTTCTATTTTTCTATTTCATTGTATTTATGATCATCAATTTAAACGTCATACTGTACATGCACAATACGGTTGCTACTACTACTACTATTACTACTTCTACTAATCATAATACTACTTCTAATAATAATAATAATCATCATTATCATCATATTAATAACATTAATAACAATAATAATTTAATTTATGTGCAATATTGTTCCATTGTATACGTATATAGTGTGTTAATGGTTTGTGTTGTTTATTGTCTGTTCTTACTTCAGGGAGCAGCCCACTCCTCCTCCTCCTCCTGCTCCACCTCCTCCTCCTCAGCCACAGAGTCCAGTCCACCTCTTCGGGCCGCCCCTGTCTGCTGGCAGGCGGCCAACCTAAGTGTGTGGAAATGACACCACCAGGGCGGCAGAGATTTTCCTTCATTTCTCTCCTTCCCGATCGCAGACTGGCTGACATTGGCTAGAAAGTGGAGCAGCTCGTCAGGGACAATCAATGCGAATCGATCGAGCTGCGCGGCTGAGGCTCCAGAGCTGGAAAATATCGCGGCAGCTGATGAGAGAGAGAGAGGGAGGGAGAGAGAGAGAGAGAGAGAAAGAGAGAGGAGGGGGTGTTCTACCAACTCTGCCAGTAGCCAAACAACCTCCCTGCAAACAAATATGCTCTCACTCTCGTAAACATGACACTTAGCTACTTAGTAAATACTAAAGTAAAAAAAACACAAAGACTGTCATCATCCAATTTATCATCCAAATAGAACCAGAACAAATCCATTTATATTGTTCTGTGTTTAAAATGATTAGAAATAATGACCTGAAATAGGGAAAAGCTTGTGAATGATACACGAGGCAGCTTTCTGCAATTGTCAAAATATATAACTCTCAAATGGAGATGTATAAAACTCAAAAATGATCGCAATCAGAAATTGAATCAACCAAAACAGCCATTACAAAGTGATTCACTAATGGGACAAATAAAAACATCCAAGGCCAAGAAGCGAATAAATACAAGTACAAATATAAAATCAAAAGGCAACAAAACTGGAGAAAAACTGCCTATAGCCTATAAAAGAACGAGTCTCATTGATTACAATGATGGGTGTCTCCTTATGGAGTAACTCCCTGGTTAAGATCTAAATTGATCCTCCTCAAGATATGATGAGCAACTTGTGTACGGTTGTGGAGAAAGGTCATTTTTTCCACAAAGATGTGTTATTAGGCAGCAACAACAACAGAGGACATTAGTACATCCCTGACGAGCAAAGAAGAAAATCTACATTTCCTTTTCAGGAAGCTAATTTAAGCCCTACAGATCACCTCTGTGTTCACACTCCCCCTCTCCGTTTAACACTGTTTTTTCAAACTGATTCTCTCAGTTTGAGCTTCGATGACATTTCAAAACAGAGAGCTCATCTAAATAATAAACGACACTGTTCAGGGTGTGAACTTGATCTGACAAAACACTTCCAAGGGAAAAGTTAAATTTAAAAAACAACAATACCTTATTCTAAACATGAGTGTGTGTGCACTGATTTTTATCAAATACATTCCGTGAAAATGCCAGGTCAACGTTTTTCATCAACATGTCAGACATGCTGCTATAGCATCTTCATAACCTTCACTAACAGGATTTTTAGTCATGGAACCGTAAAGGGGCCACAGTTAAGTACAGAGGGGGCAATTATAGTTCTACCACCCATGGACTTTCCTCATTCAGTAAGATGCACATTTAAGTCATTCTTTGTTCACTGTTATCTTTATTAGCTCTATTAGCTTTGAGCAAAGCCACACATCCCTGACTTTATTTTGAAATTTGTTCTTTGTTCATGCACAATGTGAACAATGTGAGTATTGTTAGTGATAAAGTCTACTGGAAGGACAGGTGGACTTCAAGGGCCAATGAGCTTGAATCTAGGGTCAGTGCCCCCTTGCCCCATCCATGGATCCGCCCCTGTAAAGTGGACAATCAAATTCTGTCGTATGTACAGAAGAGGACACAGTGAAAAATGAGGTCTATATGGAACATATTGTTCTAAGGCCCTGGATGTGACACTGATGTTAATGTCTGAGAGTCTAGCTGCACTCAGAGTTTACACCTTTACCTTTGACTGCATGTAAACAACCCACTGTTTTGCACAGTTCATCGGCACCGAGTTTCTTAATGAACACATTTTCCCCCGATTCATGACTTCCATGTGAAAGTTCCAGTTGCATGTGTTTGCCGAGGAAGTGTTGTAAGGCCGAGTTCATGTGATGTTACCCAGGGCTCTTCTGTTCTGCTCACTACTCTCTTTGAAGCATTCACATTAAGCCCGCTCAATGCTCGATCAATCCTGGCCAAAAAACGCTGATTCCCAGAATTTGACTAATTTGAAGAATGCTTGATGAATGCAGCCACAGATCCTTGTTGTCATCCAGGGAAGCTGTTATCATCGGGGTAAAACCATTGATTGCTACTTAGTCACCGTCAAAAATGATTAGGAATGAAGGTTATCAATTCTAAGATGCACGGTGGCGTGAGCTTGCTGGACTTTGACTGTTTAAGAAAACAGTTTTGTATTTCACAGACTTTTTCCAGAACCTGTGTATATTTATTTATTTATTTGTTTATTTGAGAGTGTTCATGAACATCATTTTAAAACACACAACATGAAAACATGCCAGATGTCGTCTCTAGGCAGGTAACAAACAAAGACAGATGCATCACCAGCAACAACACCAAGCATCAGGCTAAAAACAGGCTGAAAGATTGATGTATAAACACATGGTCAATGTAACATGATGCAGTGCTGCTCTGTGGCTAAACCAGGTTTTGCTTTTTCAGGTCCAGAGATACTCCACTTCACTCGTCCATCTTCTCTATTGTCCACAGATACTGGAGAAATCAATAAGTTTCACTGTTGTTTCTACGTTGACTGTTCGTGCCATTTGTCTCTGTATGGTTCTACACAATGTCTAATATGGTTATATAAAATTAAATACAGAATCATTTTGTTTCTATAAAACCCACTCTTTACACATTCTCTTCTGTTTAATTCTGCGTCTCCTGTCCTTTGACCTTCTACAGTCCTGGTCCAGAAAGGCAGGAATATTCAACCCTCGTACATTTTTTTCACGTTGCATTCGAACATGTCTTTCACAGGTTGAAAAGAGGGTCATGGAGAGACAGCACGGGAGAGGAGGGGAGTCATGCATGGATAGACTGGAGCAAGAAGTGACTCTGGGACATGTTCTGGTGGGTGCACTGAACCCCGGAGGCTGCAGCTACACTCGGCTCTTTGTTGTTTTCGTTCTGCGCAGGGAGGCAGGGTACTTTCCTGAGCTGGGGAGGAGGATTAGCGTTGCGTGGCCTCCATCCCCAGCTGCACACATGACCGGCACCGTAGGAAAGCCCCCGAAGATGGCCCAAGAAGAGGTACGTAAGGCATGGAGGGAGCAGAGCGAGACACGAAACACTGTGGAATGTTGCCGGCCTTGTAAAGTCTCCCACTGATCACTGCAGCACACCCTCAACACCCCTTTATTTCTGAGTGGCCGACTTCTTGTTTTCCACAATGTGTCTTTCAGCTTACACAAATGTTCTTTTCCCTCTCATTGTTCAGCAGCACAAATATAATCCTCCTGTTGCCTTAATGCTATTTTGAGTCCAGAGAAGAAACTATTAGTCATTCTGTGAATAATAAAATTAAACGTACTAAATGAACCCGTGTTGTTCTAATCCCGCTAAACATGACGTAATAGCTCTAAACTAAACCAGTCTCTCCCTGTCTCCTTTTGGCCTAATGAGTTCTATATAGATCATCTATACCGTTCAATACCATACCATGTACCATACCATTCTGTGCTGCACCATACCATACTATACCGTACTGTTCAATACCATTCTGTACCCTTCCATACCATGCCATGAATTGGAATTTATTCAAAACATTACAACTTTAAGAAAGGAATTTACTGTTTCTCTTGATAAAGTCATCCAAATAGCTTATTTTGCCCAATAGCACGAAAATCGATTATTAACAATTTAGTTCTGCTGTGCTCTTTCTTCCTGTGCTAGCTAGCTTCGCCTGAAGAGAAATACTACCAGGCTCTAACTCAACATAAAACCACGATTGGACTCAAATGGACATCTATGGGAGATTTTGTAAAAGGTCTGTATTTCTTCAGCGCTTTTCTAGTCTTCTCATTACAGTTTTTTTTTGGAGGGGGGGATTGCCATTCGCACAGATTCAGAGAGGCAATTTGAGGTTCAGTATCTTGCCCAAGGACACTTCGGCATGCAGATGACTAAGACTGCCATCAAACCGCCGACCTTCTTGGTAGAGGACAACCACTCTACCACCTCAGCCACAGCCGGCGGTGGAACTGGTGACTATCCTCGAAACATCAAATGAGGGCTCATCTTCTAGAGGAGAATGGTGTTCATACCTCCAGGAGAGTCCAGAGACTTAGAACAGTTCTGGTGACTCAACCCATCACCAAGACACATTATCCTGGTTTTTCCATTAGTTTATGACCCCGCTGTGTAGATTTGGCCAACATGTTTGATTCATTTAGCTGAATAACTTTTTCATTCATGGTTGAAAAGCAGTTTAAAGCACTAATGAGATTATTATGCTGTGAAACAGTTACAAAAAAATATACTCATTATACCACAAATGAATCCAAATTACCTGATATGGAAGAGAGGAATCCATGTAGGGTTTTTGTCCCTCGGGACTTTGTAGAGGGAGGAACACAGGTATCATGTAAATGTTGTAAAACATTTCATTAATCAATTTGACAGTTATGATTAAGAGACTTGAGAAATGAGCTGTTACGGCATTAAAAAAAAAGGATGCATTAATATACTCGTTTTTTGCTTGTGATGTAATTGATTCCTTTACAATATGGCTTGTGATTAAATTAATTGCTTCTGCTGTTGACAGGACATATAATTAAGTGTGAGTTAATTACGTGGGAACGTGCAGCTGGATAACACAGTGTGTCGGAATAGGACATTTCTTTGTGCCATTTTCTGCCGCACTTGAGCCAGGATCGGCACGCCAGCGAAAACAGTGTTTGAAGCAGGGGTGGGGGGGGGGCAGAGGTGTCAGCAAATGTAGCTGCCAACAGGTCACTGCAACTGCAGACAGGTTTTTAAGTCAATACGTATAATAATATTTTTTTTCCTTATTCTTAACAGTTTGCTGTTAAAAAAAACGGCAAAGTAATGATTTTTAGACAGTAAATAAAAACCTATTATAAATTATTTTTTCTGTATCGCACATGTACACAGCACAATAAAACATGGCTCAAGAATTAAGTTTATTCGGTCTAATTCATAACAAAGAATCGTAGAATGGCACAATCCACTCATCTCAGGTGACCCCTCCGCATTAACTAACGTAAGTCCACAACTTGTCGACTGGACCCAAAAGGCCTTTGTTGTAGGGATGGAGACTTTAGTCATATATTTACTTTAGTCTCTGGTTTTATAGTTACACGTGGACATATTGATGTATGTATTAGGTATTTTCTTATTTGTATAGATGTGTTTGTGTAAAACAAATTCTGGATGTCTGTTTTTCTTTCTTCACTATCCTATGTCAATTTAAGATAACCCTTAAAATTTGCGAAGACAAATAATAAACTACTAATCATAAGAAAAGGAGTAAGGCACAAGGTCCAGCATCGTCTCCTTTGTTTTTCACTATCTCTCTCTGGTTTATGTGGCCCCGGTTTCATTGGAAACTTCAAGGATATCCCACAGGCACCCATAGGACAGGTATTGGACACTCGGCTATCAATTGAATCTCTAAAGTGTTATGGATTTTGAGATGTGTTTTCCCGTAAAGCTTGAACAGGCCAGAGTCAGTCGCACCTTTTGTGCAGGTCTCACAGTTCCAAGCTGCCTGATGAGCGACACTGTCTCCATGATTTCTAGAGATTTATTACTCATCCTGCCACTTATCACACGCCCAGTGTACACTGTCAACGAGCAACGGTTCTATTGTCTTGACTGACACAACATGACAAAATTACATCAACAAACTGCTCAGCTTGTGGCACTAAACACACAGTGTCACTGCCTGCTCAGATGATCAAGTCTGTAAATCTAAACACTCATGAAGCACTACCAGACACCAGCTGCTGCTGCTGATGTTGCGGCTAAAATCAGGGTTAGAGCCCCATCTAGTGGTAGGTCTTTACAGAGGGTGTTTGAGAAACAGCTTAATGAATGAACGTGAACAGGATACTGCAGTATTTGAAGTATAGTGGTGGGATAACCATCACTGAATGTCTGGCTTGAAAAAGAAGTTTGAGTATTGTGAACAGTTGGAAATTGAAAAAAAAAGATGAACATTACGAACTGCAGTGAAAGAGAAATCTGACAAAACTTAGAATTTTGTATAATTAAGAAATATACCATAAAACTGAATGCCTCCCAAAATGACATAATTGAGCAGAATATTATGAAATGTAAGCATGTACAATTAGTTATAAACTAAATAATAGCTGAATTATAAGAAACTATAATGATAAAGAAAACAATGGGAAGAAATCTGTGCACAGAAATGCTGTCTATCAGAAATAAATTTAACCAAATAAAAAGTAATTAGATCAATAAACTACATATGGATATCTACATACATAAATTAACATGTTACGTATACATATGCAAACAGGCTAATTGATTCACTTCTGTTTTCCTATAGTGTAGATGTAGTGATGGTGCTAAGCTGGATTTCTTCCAAGTATTCATGCAAACATGTGCAGCCTTAATATCCTCGACATATTGTGCATATTTATTTATGTATTTAGTAACATATCCGGAGTCTGAGCATCAAAATAAAAGATTAAGATGCAAAAGATTAAACGTGATCTGAGAGTCAACATTTCAGTCCTCATCTATTTTCCTACACTGTGTTTCTCAGACTCCTACAAAATTAAAGTACACAAAGATTCAGCAGCTTTCCTGCTGCTCTTCCGCTGATCACCCAGGGTACGTTCAATGAAACATTTGGCAGCGGTTTGCATCTTAACTCTGGTTTAACAGCATGTTTCCTCCTTGTGTGCAACCATCCTGATCTGTTTGCTTCTGTTTGTCAGGTGTGTTTCTAAAACAGTGCACGCGTGATTACATCTCATCACAGCAGTGAGGAGGACTCACAGAATAATAGCCCCACATTACGCATTCAAACATTTTAAACTATTAAACACATCTAAGAACTACTGGAAAATGACAACTTGTGTTTGATGATAAAAATGACATTACAAAACTAGGTCTAGTAGGGGCTCGATACAAACCCATTTATATCAAAGATTTATTTATTTATTTTATTCTACAAGTGATTTCTTAGACATATTTTAAGGTGAACAGCATTTAATTACCATTTAATAACATCGCTTACATTTCAACATCACATGACTCAGGTCCAATTGGAGAACCACAAACAATGAAACCTAAGAACAGAAGAAAAACAAGATAACTAAATATAAAGCCTCCAACCAAAGCAGTGTGTTTTATTTAGCCTTTATTGCCCGTAGCAATAATGAAGATGAAAAGGCGGCGGGGGGTCACAAGACCTGAAAAGAGTCACGCTCATGTTTCAGGCTACGTTTTATAAGATGTTGTATAAGTCAATCTTAGAAGATTTGCTCAAATTAAAGTGAAGGATTTTTGCTGTATGAGCACAAATAGGAGCAGCGTCTTAGTATGTTTGTTTTTTACTTCTGTAATAATAAATGTTGATATATAATTATAATTATAAGAGGGTGACATGTATTAGTCCCAAAAAATCGCATTGCACAAATTAAATAATTATATTAATTGAGGAAGAGCTGAGGGTAAATCTCTCCTGCCTCTACTGGTGAACTCGAGGAACTGCAACACAGGAACAAGGCACATCATCTCTGAACATCTGTAAATCTGTTAATATTGCTTATGTGATCATTACCAATTAATGTCTAATGAGATTAAATGAGATTAAATCAAGGGTCATGGCTGTGGGTTCCTGAGACTCAATGTGTAAATTTGGGATCATTCGGTGAGAAGAGGAGAACAAGACACAGCAAGAAATTCAAAAGATTCTAAATGAATAAATAAATCTTACATTGGCTCAATTCTATGTTTAGGTTGCAGCAGCTTGAAAAAGGAAGTAAATTGTGGATTATTGGGGATTAAACTGGTGGATTATTTTATTGACCCTGTGACTTTATTTATTGACTGTGGCACAAAAGAACAGAATTATGTCTCATTCCTGCATATATCTAAAGTGCTGGAGCTTTCTACATTGGGGAACAGAGAAGACACTTTATTCAATCTCAGTCATTCTTCAAAATAAAGTAAAATAAAACACACAAATGCGTCATGAAGAGTGAAGATGAGCTGACAGTCAGAACTAAGGGATCGAAAGTTCAAATATATATAGTATTTAAAGTTATCATCATCGTCATCATAAATATGTTCATATTTATTAACGTTGATGTCATGTCTGAACCAGAACCTAAAGATTTAATAAACAAAGGAATAAATACATCTTACATAGGCCCAAATTCAAGTTCTGGTTGCAGTAGCTATAGTAATTCGATGGATTAGTGTGGATTAAATTGTTGGATTAAATTATTGACCTATGTGGCAACAAAGCGGAATTATGTCTCATCACTGCATATCTAAAGTGCTGGAGCTTTTTATAATTGGGTTACACATAAGACCCTTATTTATTCCCTCAGTTATTCTCCAATGGGATCATTGAGTGGGATGAGAATACCCAGAGAGTGAAGATTAGCTGACAGTCAGAACTAAGGGATCAACAGTCCAAATGAAGGTTCCTCAGTATTTGAGGTTGTGTATTATGAAGGATTACATGATGGATACATGAATTCATATTGACGGATGAACTGCTGAGGTTTTCTAAATTGCCCTGTGTTGGCAGATTGCAGGTGAGTGGCTCAATTTGCACAAACTGGTGGTTTGTCGCCACCAAGTGACAAGTCTCCGCCTCCACTGCAACAAACCCAACTCCCTGTGATGTTCGCGTGCACGTGCGCTCGCGTGCATGATCAAAAACGTTAGAATAGATGTTACGCATGTTTTTTTATGAGCAAGGTCCACGCACTCTCAGTTCGCGATGGCGACACAACACATTTGGAGAAAAAAGGTGAAAAACATGGCGCACCGTGCGTGCGAGTGGGGCAACCCCCAGTCTCAGCGTCCATCTGATGGCAGCATGAGGCAGTCCCGCGAAACATTTGCGTGGGAGTTCCCTTCACCGCCATGTCGGGATAGTGCACGTCTCTCTCTCTCTCTCTCTCCCACGCTCTCTCTCTCTCTCTCCCTCTCTCTCTCTCCGTGCATCCTCCCCCACATCAGCAGCTTAGCCCCGCAGCAGCAGCAGCAGCAGCCGCAGCATCAGCAGCAGCAGCTCCTCCAGCATCCAGCATCCATCCATCCCTGCTCGGGGAGCCGCAGCAGTCTTTATCCGGCGCAGCAGCAGCAGCAGCAGCGGCGGACGCACGGAGGGGGCGCATCATCTGAGTGATGCCACAGCATCATCAGTCGCATCTCGACAACAAACACAGCAGAGAGTAAGATCCGGAGAGGAGGAGGAGGATAGAGAGAGAGAGGGAGAAAAACCGCTTTCAGCCTCGAAGACAGCAAGCTGCCCATGAAGATGTCTAACGCTGACATCGTCTTAAACGCCACCGATCGGATGGTGAAATGTAAGTTCGCCCACATCTTCTTCCCCGGTGCTGGCTGTGCAGATATTACATAACATCTCAAGTGTTCCCTGCTCCTTGCGGTTCAGGCAGAACATGGCCTTTATTTCCATGTCGTTCATTAATGTGTGTGTGTGGTGGTATAGTGGGCTGCAGGAGCTTTGATGTTGATCAACAATCCGGTTCGAAGCTCAGCATCAGCACCAGGGCACCAGGAGATGTGGAATATATTCAACCGTGCTGATTTATGTTATTCCTGTTTTAATGTTCGTGGTCACGACTCCACTGCATCTTTTGGCTTGGTTAGAGGCAGAAAAAAAAAGAAAAAAAAAGCAGCTGAATATATAGGAGCTGCATGAGGCAGTGATGCAGCAGGATTTCACAGGGCCAGTGGAGGAGGAGGAGGAGGAGGAGGAGGAGGAGGAGGAGGAAGAAGAAGAAGAAGAAGAAGAAGAAGAAGAAGAAGAAGAAGAAGAAGGCTATGAAATTGATGTTAAAAGGAGGTTTTTTTTATATACCAGGAGCCAGTCATGTTTTTGATTTCATTAGTAAATGTCTCCAAGGGGCTGCATCCATGGACGTGGAGGAGGCTGCTCAGTCAAGAGAATTAGTGAGGATACAAGTTGGATCAATGGAGGATGATGAAGTGCTCACAGTCGTGCCATAACTCATTTAGCTCCTGCTCCTTGTGACTGAGGATCAGCTCACACACTCAGAAGTGTGCATGAATACATTCACATTCAGTGTGTTAGTGTAGTGGCCGAGCAGCTCAGTCAGCATTAACAACTTTGTCTTTGCACCGTGCGATACATTCCACACATGTGACAATGACTGCAGGCATGTACTATAATGATTGAATAAGCTGTATTTAACAATATGGATGCAGCCAGGTCCTTCCTGCAGGACCTTTAACAACGTTTTATTGTGACTCATTTGCAGTGTGAGTATCAGTGTGACATGACATCTGCATGTTATCATATTGTTGACATATTTTGTTATATTTGCCCTGCCTGCAAAAAGCCTTTGAGATTATTTCTTTGGCAAAAAGCGATAATGACATCCAGACATTTCAAATATGTCAAAAAATTGTTTTGTATCAGCTAAGGACACAGCCAATAATTCAGACTCTTGCTTTTGTAACATGATCACATAACATTTTGGACTTTCATACAGGTTTATAACGGGCTTTTTAAACCTATGAATTAAAATCCCAATTAAAGGGATGAAACCTGGTGAAAGGATGTGGTATGTGGCAGGAAATAACTCAGGGGATCTGGATCAGGGGGCGGATCCAGCATATCCCTTCACTTTCTTTAACTAGGCATTTTCACTGATTTCCCAGGGAGTAATTCCCTGATGTTGATGAAAGGATCAGGCATATTTAGGGAATTGATATCTATGAGTGTGTGATATCTGTTAAATGTAAGGTGACTGTTGGGCCTTGGACTCTGCCGAGATTGAAAGGATTTATATTGCTTGGAAAACATATAATATCCATTTTGTCACTTTCATCCAGTCTTTTGTTCTTATTCTCCACTTTGGGAAAAATAAGTGAAATCTATTTGGTCAAATCCCTAAAATACAAACAAGTGATAAGCGATAGAGAGCACGAGAGCAGTAGAGACTGTACCATGTATCCTTCAGGTGATCAACGTGAGCTATGAAGACGCTGGTGAATCTGAATAGTTGAGACGGACGCCTCTTGCAATTATCATGTGCAGTGCGGGCAGTAAACTACTGAGCACTGATACTACAAGCTGCTCCTAGCTATTTTTATCCCTGTGTACATGTACAAGTTTCTCTCTGCTTCTCTTTTCCCTTTACACGCTGTAACCTGACAGAACATATCTAAAGAGATAACTGCTGGTCTGTGCAGTTTGTTTTTCCACAGCACAGCAGCGAGAGGCAGATTCAGGTCAGTTATTTCAGGGACAGGATCCCACGTATGGACACCTGTGAAGTGTCTTACTTTCCTCAGATCATTGACTTTAAGAAAACTTGATATCGCCGTTTTCTGAAAATGCAGTGTGAAAAATACGAACAGTTTCCATTATGCAACAATACGAAAAGCATTGCACTGAGACACACAACATCAGCTTTAAACTCAACAGGCCGCGCGTAAGGCTAAAATATTTACTCCAGCTTTCAGGGGTAAATATGCAAATTGGAGTCAACAACAGTCGGAATTAATAATTTATTAATGGTAACAATGCGGCAATTTTTGCGTTCGGCAGAGTAGATCTGCTTTAATGTGCACATTGGAAATTAGTCATGCAACCCCTCAAGTGTATATGAAGAAGGATCACAGCAGGTGGAGCTGCAGAGGGTGTGGGTGAAGGAAAAGCAACGAGATCTCCATGACTCCGGGTCTGTGTAGGTTTACTGGACCCTGCAGAAACGCACCCTATCTGGTCCAATCAAATTCAGTTCAAACTACACCCCCCTGCAGCATGGAGTAACCGATAACACCAGGTACAGTCCGAACTTCATGCCGACACCGAGGGGTCTCAACCGAGTGTGTGTTTACAGTACGAGCAGCTCCTACTGCATCCATCTGAGCCCCCAATGCAAATTGCAGTTTTCCGAGGCAGTACTGGCTGTACTCCAACAGTCAGCTGCTGCTGCTGTTGCCTGGCAACATACAATATTTCATAGTTCAATTCTGCTTGGGTGCTGAGCAGAAGTCAGCTTTTCATCCCTCCACCTTACATCTATATCAGTGGGTTTGTGTATCTGCAGCTACGTATGTGCGTGTCTGTAAAATGTCTTGTTTAGGTTCATTTGTCAATTAGCGTGTTTGGAAAAGTGAGGTTAAAGCGTGATTGGATTTCTGTATCACCCTTTGCGGCCATTTTAGTTAAGTGTACAATAAATTATAGCACTGGCACCACTTTGATTTAATTTGAATAAGTCTGAGTAGCTGCTTTCAGACATGCACTAAAACATTTTCCAGAGATTATCTGGAGGGCCTTTATGTGAGAAAAACAAATATGCCAGGCACTTGCTCTGGAAAATCTCCCCCTGGTAAGAACTGGAGAATCTCTGAGTGAGCCCATGTGAAATGACAGCAGGAAATTCTCTAGAGAAGTCAAAGCAAGCGAGTGGGCACGTAGGGGATGTTTCCAACATGCGACAGATGCTAAACCTAAAAAAATACAAATATTTCAGGATTTTGTATAAAAACAGGTGCTGTACACATGTAGAAGCTGCTGGTGAAGATGTGCGTATTGATCAGTGCACAGTGACGTTCACTGAAACAGACTTAGGGGAACTCGAGTGGTGGCTATGCTGAGCTTGTACTCGCTGGTAAAGTGTCAAAGCACACATCTCCATCGCAGAGACACACTGCGCACTGAGAAAAATGTTAGTCCCATTAAATCCACTGGCCGGGGGCTCACCTCATTATCGCAGGAGCAGCGGCTTTGAGATTTCTCCAGTCGGCATTCATTATTAAAGACCCTGTTGGTCGCGTTCAGCTAGGCCCGAGCCTTGAGACACTCCCTTTGTCTCCACTACATCTGGGGGCTGCTGCACGGCCCTGCTTGCTATCGACTGGCGAGCATGGCCATACTCCGGAATGAACCGTTGCGGCTAACAGTTTGTGTTAAGTGTATTTAAGTGTGTGTTTGCATCATGATACTCTAATGATTTGAGCGACTGGACCTCATTTATTTTATTTCTTCCCATGTCAATTATTTATGGCTCCGACACTTAGAAAGAGTTTTTTCTGTGTTAAGCCAGATGATCTGTAGATTAACGCGTGGGCCCTGAGAGCTTGTGGTCACAGCACACGGAGATCAGCGGCAGATCTAATGAATGACCCTCGATGCCCCTGGAGTAATGATCTGAGGTTGGATTTCACAGTTTCACAGTCTGTCGGTAGGCGACTGGTGCATTTTAATGGCCATAGGCTTTAGCGATCCAGGGAGAGTGTTGGGTGAATTGAAGTGCTTACATGTTTTACCCAACACTCAGAAAATACTGAACAAGTCGCTGCTCAACTGTGCTGGAATCTCTGGTCTCAAATCACATTGTTTGTGTGTGTCAATTATTTCTAGTTACCGATCTCCCCTGCTGACGTTTACATATATGTAAACTAGAGTTGGTCATTGTAGCAGGGATATAAGAGGCTTTTATTTTTCCTGTATTTTGCACTGTTCAATAAATAATGCAACATTCAATGCGATTTATATGTAAACTTTGTATTTTATGTAAAGCATATGTTGTTTGGTTTACAAATAGACCTTACGACGTATTCAAAACACATGCAAAATTGACTACTTTGTAAATATAAACATGTACAAATAATAACAGTGTTTGACATGTACTGTATATTTCTGAATAATTCAAGATACATTTGAGTTTGTTGTTTGATTCAAATCAGCACATACTCTGTGGTATGTAAAGCAAAGCCGTGTTTAATAAAGATGCTTTCATGCCAAAGATGTACGTAAACTGTCAACAAAGATGGGGGCGGCAGCTTCACATTGGTGCCTCCAGGGCACAACGTGCATTGGTGGGTTTCTAAAATAGGATTTCTGCATCAATTCCTTGATAATAAGTTGTATTTATTATTCACGGAATGATGTTTATGCCGTTTCTCTCTCACCACAGAGGCAGGAACAATCAAGGATTGTGTTCGTCTCGACATGAGAAGTTGCCTGACGTGCTTGTGCTCTCTCTCTCTCTCTCTCACTCCTCAGCGGTCCCCTTCCCCCTGAGCCACCGCCTCACTTTGAAGGAAGTGTTTGACTCAGAAGGCAAGCCTCGGGTGGATCTCCTGAAGGCCCACCTCACCAAGGAGGGCCGCGTGGAGCAGGCTGTGGCGCTGCGCATCATAGATGAGGGGGCGGCCATCCTGCGACAGGAGAAAACCATCCTGGACATCGAGGCACCGGTTACAGGTATGAAACATGTTGGAGACATGAACCTGCTGCAGCTGGCGTGTTGTCAGCTGCAGGAGGACACATAGATTGACAAAAAGCATGAAATTGGTTTAATGTATGTATGACATGCAAAAAGACTCAGGACCCTCTGCATCAAGAAGTGAACTACAACACTGGGTTTCTTTGTCTTAACCACTCTGCAACACAATTATTGCAATGCTAACTTTAGCTAATTAGCACGAGACAAAGTGCATTTGACCCTTAAGCCATAAGGGTTTGCATTCTATCAGCAGCGTGTCAAGAGGCTTTGAGGGCCCTTGGCAAAAGGGGACGGGGGGGGGAACCAAACATCAAACTATTAACCCCAGCAACACATGACGCCAAACCAAATAATTCCCTTCCTCAAGGGATTATTTTACAGTCAGAATATAAAAGTGAGAGTGTATTCACATAAATAACAGTTTAAGTACAAACCGTCCACCACCGTCCCAGACACATCATCAACAGCCATCATTCTACAAGACATTCAAGTCTTCAACCCAAACCTCAAACCTCTAAAATTACTTTTGGCAAAGCAGTATGATGGCCCTTGTTGGGGGGTTTCCGACCTAGTTGTCATTGTAGTCGCCTGTACAAAGCCAATCTTAGAATATCCAAAAATGGTTGTTGCTATGGACCAATGCAATCAACCATTCTCCCCCTGCTTAGCCCAGGACCTGAGGCAATTTCCTGTTTTGCCCACCCTGTTGCAAGGCCCCTGTATTTAGACCTAAAAAATAGACTGTTTAGGTTCTAAGTATTGGAAAACATATAATTATCACTTCCAGGTAGAATCATCTTTTTGTGTTTAAAATAGACAAATTATTTCCAGAAACGCTGTATCACTCATAACAAGTCCTCTCATCACAAACTGCAGAGTGGAAGGGTTTTAAAGACAACTGTTCATATACCGCTGAAAGTAAGTAAGTAAAAAAGCGACTGTGTTGCAGTTGGTGGCTAAACCCAAACCCTATTATCACCACCAGCAGTACATGAGACAGAAGGCATATGTAGATACAGACAGTACAAAGGATAATAGTAATAGGATGAAAGTATAAAGTAGCAAAGCAGTTAAACTTTGTTATTTAAGTATGTGATGATATGATATGAGTAGAGAAGTAGAGATTAGTATAGATTAACTTGTGTGTGTG
Source organism: Pseudopleuronectes americanus (assembly GCA_038501795.1). Classification (NCBI taxonomy): domain Eukaryota; kingdom Metazoa; phylum Chordata; class Actinopteri; order Pleuronectiformes; family Pleuronectidae; genus Pseudopleuronectes; species Pseudopleuronectes americanus. The sequence goes on along the minus strand of CM076728.1, from coordinate 10,971,766 downwards.
TTTGTGTGTGTGTGTGTGTGTGTGTGTGTGTGTGTGTGTGTGTGTGTGTGTGTGTGTGTGTGTGTGTGTGTGTGTGTGTGTGTGTGTGTGTGTGTGTGTTCCTGTACGTATATCTTTGTTAGGACCATGTTAAGCATAGACCCTACAGAGTGAGGACATTTCTCAGTCCTCACTTTGTATGGCGCCAAATCATAATATACATTTTCTCAAGGCCCCTTACATATAAGGTCAATGGGATAAAGGTACAGGCATGTGTGTGTGTGTGTGTGTGTGTGTGTGTGTGTGTACTCGGATGCTTGTGTGTGATGGAGTGATCTTGGACAGGTTGCATGCGCTGCGGACTGAAAGGTTTGTATGGTGTTAGTGGTTATGGTGGTGATAAATATACGGCATGTTGTTTTATATGACAATATAAAAATTAAAATAATATTTATATTCATGATATACAAGATAATATATAAATGATTCTGTTGAGACTCAATATGAGACTGCAGCAATGAGGTTGGATTCAAAGTGAGACTGCCTAGTCGGTTTCAGACATGATATGCAGGTAAAACTGGATAATTGGCAACAGAGTTTACCTGCAATCTGCCATTCCCACATCCACACCACAGCAGGGGGCTCTCTGCACAAATCCTCCGCATTATTCAGGTGAGAGGTGAAGCCGCTCAAAGCACCACAAACTCTCTTAAGATCTTCTACGTGCGTGTCACCACTTTTTCACCAGGAATCCGGCGGGGGGGAATCCCCTGCTGTGTTCACACTTCAGATTTTCCTCAAATTCGACTGACTTTATACTGGGAGGCCAGGAGGAGAAAGTTCGAAGAAAAAGGGACGAGCATCTCACTTGGACATTTGCGTTCACACATGCACCTCCTCTGAAAAGATACAGTGGAACTGCGCAGATCAGTGCATGTCTGAAAGCAGCTTATGATACCACACAGCCACATGGTTCGATTCCCGGCAACGACCTGTGTTGCTTAAATAATCAGATGATTCCTGGTTCTATGGTGCTAGAGCCCTTGATATCCCTTCATATCAGAAGAGTAGTCTAAGCATTTTGCTCAAATCAAAGTTATTATTACAAATACATTTTCATACATCTCTGTGAACATGGGATGTTGGTGCATTACACTTAGGTTCTCTTTCTTCAGCTCGTCATTCAGCCTCACCCAAAACTGTGTGATATTAAATATACATGTCATTATGCATATAATTAGATTTACACCGCTATAATTATCCTTTCTTTTAAGAGAAAGTACATTGTTTATCTGAAACAAAGGTGACAAACTGATGAACGGCGCGTTGAGAGAAGTCTCGGGCTCCTCATCACGTCAGGTGTCAGGAAAATGGAGGCTTCATGTATTAAGCATGAAATATGGATGATGAAGTGAGCGTTGTGTACGGGAGTGAGTGTGGAGGTCTGTTTTATATCTTTGTGAGCTGGAGTTGTGTTTGAATGTCTACGAGTGTTTGTGTGTGTGTTGGATTCATATATTATGAGGCATTTATTCACTTGTGAATCTATCCTGGATTTGTTCTATGGGTGTCTGTGTATGTACGTGTGTGCTTGTGTGTGTGTGCATGTGTGTGTGTGTGTATGTGTGTGCGTGTGTGTGTGCGTGTGTGCATATGTATGTGTTTGATTGCTTTAGTCACACAGGCAGTCTCCCACTCACATTGCTCTAAGCTTTGAGTGGGCGAAGGCCACTGTAGAGCTGATAGAGGAGCCAGAGAAGAGAGAGGAGATGGAGGATAAGTAGGAGAGAAGAAGACAGAGAAAGATGATAATGAAAAATTGAAGGCAGCGAGGAAATGAGATGTAGGTTTGCACTCTGGAGCAATAGTGTTCACTGTGAAAAAGTATGTATCACCCTGGGGGCTCGAGCTTCTCCTGACTCTTTGAGGTCTGCTGAGGGCGAAGACCTTTCAGCCAACGAGCACAGAGAACTCTCAAGATGATGATGACCTTAGACACATGATTTGATCATGTCCACAAATCAAAGAGCTCCAATATTTGAATATAGTCGGTAGGGGCATAATTGGAGATGAATTATACTTTACATTCTTGCTGCAGGAATATTATTTTCATAACTCATGGCGACTTCTGTAGCTCCGCTGAGACATTTGAGAAAATCTAAAGTCCAAGCAGTCATTAGCAGTTAAGAATAAAAATGTTTTATCACGATAATATTAAAAAAGATTCAGAAAGGTTCGGTTTCATGAAAACATATTTACAACTGCGCCCATTTTTATTTAAAAGGTTTTCAGAGGCTGCCCCCTCAACCTTGTCGACCTGGAGTGAGGCTACTAACTGTTTGTCTTAATCAATACATGAGGCCAAAATGACCAAATGATAGCACAGAGATGAATGTACAAACACGCACACAGACACACAAAACACAAAGATATTGAGCGAGTTCCTTTGATTATGTAACGGTTGACTGTCTTCCAGTGTGTGGGGACATCCATGGGCAATTCTTTGATCTTATGAAGCTGTTTGAAGTGGGAGGATCACCAGCGACAACGCGCTACCTGTTCCTCGGGGACTACGTTGACCGCGGCTACTTCAGTATTGAGGTAAAAAACATCTGCATATCTTTAATGGACAACTGAAAACCTATTCATTCCATTTGGCTTTCGATCGATTTAAGCCTCTCATACTGGTGAATTTGATTAATTTTCCATTTTAATTGTTCATTTTTATTGTAAAATGTCTAGCCCTACAACTTCTGCATCAAAAGAACTCTATAAATACAGTTTTTTTAAAGTTATTATTATTATATTTAAGTATGAAAAGGAAAACAGACACAGAGAGCTTCCTATGGTTACTATAACATGCTATACTGGTTTCCGCTATAGACTGCACATAAAGATGGAAATAACAGCTCCCCAAAAGTGAGGCTAAAGCGTCTCAATTCTTGGTAGTTTGGTGTTTGTATCCGGTAATTTTGAATTTCATTTCTGGATGGTGGAGACGTGTCGTCCATCTTTATATCCAGTCTATTTTTGGATCCTTGCACATGTAATAACATTTTGTCTATCTGTTTGATTCAACAGTGTGTTTTATACCTTTGGTCGCTGAAAATCCTCTATCCAAAGACTTTATTTTTACTTCGTGGAAATCATGAATGTAGACATTTGACAGAATATTTCACCTTCAAACAAGAATGTGAGTACCCCCTCAGTGTTTTTCATTCCCCTCTCTCTCTCTTTCTCTCTCTCTCTCTCTGTCTTGTAAATGTCATGCGTAGCTGGGAGCACTTTCGGTTAGAATTTCAAGTAATGCACCTGTCTGTGGGAAGTTAATTCTGTCTGACAGCACAAAAAAGGGGGTTGGAATTATCAAAGAAAGAATATGTGAATACGTGAAACTTAAAAAAAATTGGGAAAGCTAAAAAAACCCACATACATGTCCCATTACGCATACATGCACACAAACTCACATAGAGAACACAAAAAAGGAAACATGTGGAACATAAATGACCAATTATCATTATTGTTACGGTTATTTCATGGTGTTGTAAATATAACCTCACCTCTTTTTGATTTGTGCATATTTCCAGAGCCATACTTGTGTTATCCTTATAAAAATGTGTTTATTCTTTTCATGTAGTTGTGATGTAGTTGTGATGTTATCATTTCGAAAACCTTACATTTGTGTCTCTTCTCAGGTAAAATCAAGTACTCAGAGCAGGTCTATGACTCATGTATGGATGCATTTGACTGCCTTCCCCTGGCTGCCCTCATGAACCAACAGTTTCTGTGTGTCCATGGTGGACTCTCACCTGAAATACACACCTTAGATGACATTAAAAAGGTAACGGCACAGGGCCTTGGCACTACCAGTTTCTCCAGGTACAGTCATTGTGTGTTTGTTAGTTTTTAACGACCTCTACGTTTCTTTATGTCAAAGCTGGACCGATTCAAGGAGCCACCAGCTTTCGGGCCCATGTGTGACCTGCTGTGGGCTGATCCTCTGGAAGACTTTGGCAATGAGAAAACCCAGGAATACTTCAGCCACAACACAGTGCGAGGCTGCTCCTATTTCTACAGGTGAGCTGTTTCCCCCGAGTCGCTTCGGCCCACATTCACCAAGAGTTTTCATCGCTGCGTCATAAACTGGAAAGATTTTCTTGAAACTTGGTGGAAGGATGAGGCATGAGCCAAGGAATATTACACCTTGGAGGAAATTATGACTAAGGGTATTTTTCAACATTTTTGTGAATTGATTAATAAAAAAAAATCTAGCATACTTAGAGGACTTTTATGTATGAGTGTAGGAAATTTGATGCAGACTGATTGATTATAAGGGGACTGTTGGGCCTTGGTGGAGGTATGATCTCTATCTAATACCATTCTAGTTAGTTTGTGTGTTGGTTGGTTTGATTTTTAACTGGATAATGAAAAAACTACTAAACCAATTTCCACCAAACTTACTGGAAAGATGGGACATGGGCCTAGAAAGAAGCTGCTAAATTGTAGGGGGGATTTTTCCGTCACTGTGACTCTGTTTGGTGACAGGTTAGAATGACATTTGGTACAATGTTATAGAAAAATTAACAGGTTCCGCTCTCACTCATATCGCATCGTTCCTCCAGGTTTTGAGCAAAATCCAGAGTTTTTGCATAATCTTGGTTACAAACTAACCAAACGGTCAGCGGTGACACAAACCTCTTTGACGGAGATAATACATCATTTAGGTTATGAGACCACTTCCTTTTTTCTATTATATTTCCACAATAAGACCTAGATAATCATATGCGCTCTGAAGTGGGCCATTTCACCCGAACGTATCGGTGCTGATGAGATCTAATTTAATCTTTCAAGAGAATTGCAGGAGTACAGGGTGAAATTTGACTGTTACAGAGAAGCCTCAGAACAGAACTCTTTATATCAAAAATAGATGGTAAGTTTGTAAATTATTAATAGATATCAAAGATTTATTGCTTCTTGAGCATAAACCCCCACAAAGCACCAAACAAACAATAGATGCTCACTTAACACCACATGAATGGAATTAGACGGGAAGCAGAGTGCGTTTGAACGGACTGAATGATTGAAGAAATTAGCGTACTCTTGAAACTTATGGATAACGTTCGTGTCTGTGAGTAAATAGGTCATATTGCCTTGTGGTTAACAATTGTTTTACCGACAAAGGATAAGCTGGGTGAACCTGATGTCAAATGAAAATAGAAGAAGAGCGAGGACGGAGCAAAATACAAGAGTTAACAGCGAGGCAAATTGGGACTGGTTCTGTTGTGCAGCTATTAAACCTCGGAGACAGAGCATGTAAGAGGAGGAGGAGTGAGCGCTGTCCTAATGTTGTTGTGAGGGGGAAGCGAGCTGTGGAAGTAGGTGGTGGTGGGGAGAAGAGATTAGGTGGCAGTTGTGGTGAGAGTTTTCTTAATGAAGGCTCAGAGCGGCACAGATTCCTGCGTGGGAGTCGCAGCTCCACTCAAATCACCAAAAAGTGAAGTCGGGAAGATTTATTCCTCCACTTAAATGGAAATGACATCCTGGACTGTGGGTGCAGGAGAGATGCAGTTTAGATTCACATCTCATTTAAGTGTTTGTTTTTTTCTAAATTTCTGTATCACGCCATGCACACTGCTCTGCATTACTGCTGGTTTCTTTCCCATGAAGGGTATATAAGGTTATTAAATAGTTGCGGCAGGGCGGTGGACAGCACTCTCTCCTCCTGGTGGGTATCCAAATGAAGGATCCGTCAAATGCAAGAGAAGAATATTAGGGAGCATTCGCACAATGACTTAACTTATATCTTAACTTTATCTATATATTTGGAATCTGCTTCGTCACCAGACATTCTGGCACAAGGCCCAGTGTGCTATATGGTGTACAAAGCGACAGAGTAAGCGGTGATGCAAACACCCAAACCCAAACACAGAGGAAAAAGTTAGCTTCGCAAAATATCCACATTAGTGCAGACAGGGTATAAATTAGGTTGTTGGTTGTCTCTCTTTGTTGGCCATGAAACACGTTGGTGATCATCTGGCCCAGTTTCAGCTGGGATCGGCTCTGAGACCCTCAAAAGATACGCAGTATAGATAATGGACAGATGGGTTTTTAAATGTTTGAATGTGTATTAAATTCTTTTTTTCTTTGAAATCACATTATTTGGTGCAGTTCCACCTCAAAGAAGGATCGTTAGAGAACTCTTCTTGTTGCTCAAGACCAATTAAACATCTGAGATAACAAATTCATTAAATGTTCATTGTGATCTACTTTGATCAAGGTATCTGAAACTTGATTTTATTATGATCCTGAGATGAACCAGTGATTTCCTGCAACACGAAAAAACGAATTTTTCCTTTTGAAAATGGTCACTAATACTAAAGAGTATAAAGGGTTAAAAAAGGTCAAATCCCAGTTGACACATGAGTGAATGGTTATAATGGTATTGTTCACAGGAACCCACGGCGATGTGATACAGGAAAAAGCCAGGTGAAGGGTGTTTAGTTCCCACTCTCACTGCTGTTAAATGGTCACGATAAGAAAACAACAGAGCGAGAGAGGAGCTTAGTGAGGATTATTCTGTAGATGTGTGGAGGATGCTGCTATAATAGTCATCTATCTCCCTGTGGCTTTGTTCTGCCCTCACTCTCAAACTTACCTCTCCATCATTATGTCTCATGCCAACGATACAGTATGCAGCACCGAGAGCCGCACTCTCCTGAGGATTTCTGGGAAATGCAAGGAAATCTCTTTCTAAAACAGAAGTAGATAAAGAAGGAATAAGAAAAAAAAAGGAAGGACATTACAATTCAATCACTGATTTGAAGCTACACATTGACAATGACTGATTGTTGCAATATGTGAGCTGTTCACACAGACACACACTGGTGCACTGGGCCGTGTTATTTTCACTCCCTAAACGTGTTCTGTAAAATCAATACCGAGCAGTTTTGCTCCGTCCCTCAGAGCGGAGGAGAATGTTTAAAATATAGATTTGACAAATTTTGCAGAAAATCCGGTGCCTCCAGAGTTCTGTACAGTGAAAGTCTGCTCCTCGTTCCTTTATGGTATAACACTGTTTGGTGGTAACTGTGAACAAACGGATGCATTGGGCCTTCACATCTTAATATTAAATGTCCATAACCCTGATGTGATGAATGGTAAATGGTTATGTATTTATAAAGCGCTCAAAGCACTTTACAGAACAGTTTCACATTCACCCATTCACACACACATTCATACATTTCATCTATTAGCAGCACTTTTGTTGTTCTATGAGGACCAAAGCAGGGTTCAGCATCTTGCCCAAGGACACTTCGGCATGCAAATGGGGAAGACCTCGGATCAAACTACCAACTTCCAGGTTGGAGGACGACCGCTCTACCCCTCAGCCACAGCTGCATGAAATGTATACTCATGAAAAAATCCCCGGAATTTTATACAGGATAGCTTATATAATATCTATGCAAAGGCACAACTCAACAGCTTATTCAGTGATGCATAAGAGTGTATACTTTTATTGTCACATAACACTGGCCACTCTATGTTTTAAATTGTGATACTTTTTGTTATTTTTATCACATCCGCCATGGAGGTTTTGTTTTAATCAGTGTTTGATTGTTTATTTGTTTGTTTGTTTATTTGTGACCCGGAATATACAAACACTACTCAACGTATTTCCATGAAACTTGGCAGGAGGATCTGGGTCAGGGAAGAACCCATTCAATTTTCATTTTGTTGGAGATCAGGATCGGGGGGGTTGGATCCGGGGTTTTTTTTCCACTCTTTAACATTGTGAGAGACGTTTTTTTTATGAGGCATTTTCACAGATTTCCAAGAGGATAATTAATGGATCTTGATTAAAATGAACCAGGCACATGTACGGGACTGGAATCTATGAATGTGTAACATTTGCTGAAGCTTGATTGAACCTTGGCGGTGGTATGAGCTCGACTGAGTTCCATTCTAGTTTGTTTGTTTGTTACCAGAATTATGCAAAAACGACTCTATCAAATTCCATGAAACCTGATGGGAGGATGTGTTACAGGTCGGGGAAGAACTAATTAAAATTTGGTTGAGATGTGGATCCAGGAATTTGTTTCTCTTTTTAACATTCTTGCAATGTTTCAACATTTTCACTGATTCCTCAGCGATATATTCATGGAGTTTGATGAAAATACTGTTATTATATACTGGGGGATATTAATGTTATGGTCATCAGCTCGACAGATGGGTTTTCTCAGGGGAAAGAAAGAAAAAAAACCTTTCTGTGAGTTTCACACTCACAGCACAACACTTCCATCCCTCTCTCTGTCGAATTCACTCATACTCACTTGTCAAATTTTTCACTCTCTCTTTCCTCTCTCTTTCCTCTCTCTCTCTCTCACAGGCTCACGACACATACTTGTGTGTTTTCACAAAGGGGGGAGAAGGAATGCGAGCCGCAGGCTAGCAGTGTCTGCACTGTGTTCCCTCGCACTAATCAATACCATTGGAACTGACAAAAAATAAATTAAGACATAAAGTGCAGTAGGATTCTTATTTGTACACGCAGACTGTAAGGAATAAGAAAATATTGCTTTGCAGCCACGATGGACATAACGTTTAAAAGGTGCAATGCAATAATTGGCCTCATTTCTGAGTCAGAAATGAATTGTGGATGTGGTTTTAATAGAGAAGGTTACGTAACATTCTCCAGAGCACCGTTTTCCTGTTATGTTCGGCTGCACTGTCAGTCATGGTGGAAAGAGTTGCAGCATATTCATGTGTAACGCAGCCATTTCTATATTGGCCACCAAGGGAATGATGTAGCCTTGTGACCTAGATACAGTATATGAGCATGGCACAGTTTCGCCAGGTGCGCGGGACACAGCAGTCTCATTGTTTTTCTTTCTGGTACAAACCTTTTTAAATATTTTAAACACTTGTGAAGGTTTGATAGGTCCTTGGATGACAGTGATGACAAAGTGCCAGACGATGGGATTGTTGCTGGGGAGGATATCCTATTATACTGACTGGTATTGTAGTTTAGGATGAAAACAAGACTGGAGTTAAATTGGTTGTTGGTTATCAATCAGTGGTCAGAAATCAAAATGATCGATATGGAATAATAAAACAATCTTCTAGTGTCTTAATATTTTTATGTATGCATTGATGGATGGAATAATGGCTGAATGGATGAATGTGGTGTCAGGCGACAGAATGAGGTGATGCTGACTTACTGGCATGACTCGTTCTAGTCTTAAAAGAGCTTATCACACTATTATCTATAGTAATTTTTATCAGGGAATCAGGGGATGATACAGTTTCTGAATGACATAACACAACTTTCTGAGCATTGCCTAACAGTTGTGTTGAGAGCAGCCTAATGATCGTCTGAGCTCACACTGCAGCTGGACGTGTCCTAATTCTCATTTCTTGTCCCTCGTGTGGGACACAGGTCTGATATACTTCCTGAGCACTTCACTCTCTCTTCTGGTGCTAAGTCTGCTCCATGTCTGATCCACAGCTAACACAACTCCACTCTGAGGTGTCACACAGGAAGTCATGTGTCATCTTCCTCTATTGAACAGCTCATTGTCCATCTGGCCAGAAAAATGTGGAGACATATCAGAGATGATAAAAAAGATAATATCACCATTTTAATTAGTCTATGGGAAATGATTTAGTTATTAGCAGCACATTTATGCGACAAATAATTCAATATAAATTTAGTATATCTTAATATACTAAAAAGAATTTTAATACTCAATTATTTCTGTTATTTAACATTTCATTGCTTTTGTATTGCTGACATACAGTGACCAACACATTCCCTACTACAGTCATTTTAGAGTCTCCAATTAACTGGATGCATGTCCTTCTCTGGGTACTCCAGAGAAGGACATGCATCCTCAAAACTCAAGTTTGAACCAAGAACCTTCTTGTTGTTAGGCAAAGAAATGAATTCTCAAATACTAGAATAAAGACACAGTTTCTGGACATATGTAATGGCCGGAGCCTAAAACGAGAAATAAGCAGATGTCCTTCAGCAGAGGCAAACAAAGCTAAGTTCCATCAGGAAGACTTTCTGTCTACTATTTTGCTCTCTCACCCCAACTAATCTGCTGCTGTTGGGCGTAGAGGGTAATCCAATCAGATTTTGATAGGATCTCAGTCTGCCAATCATGTCGTTGCTGTCAAACTTTCTCATCTCCGTCTGCTATCATTTCAGTGATTCGCTGCGTCCATTCATGTCAACTCATTTAGATCCTCAACATTGTCTTGATCCCATCAACCACCACCAGTGTCTAGATCTGTGCCAAATAGTCTAATTTATATCACAACACTTTCGTCTCTTATCATACCCCCAAAAAAAGTCTGGATTGCAGTATCTCCTGTTCTAAATACTTAGTTTAGGCGAATCAGTGATCGGCAGCATCTTAGCAGGGACTAAACCTTTCAATGAGAGTTACTGTCAGATGAAAGAAACTCGACTTTGAGCTTGAGGTGCAACAAAGTGACCTGTGAGAGATGGGCAGCAGCAGTGGGAAGGATCAGGCCAGTAAACGGGATCATGTTCTTTTTAACAGTAGCAGATGAATTGAATGTATGGAGCGCTTATCGCTTCACTAGACCTTAAGGCAAAGCTTGCATTTTATATACAATACATTCACAGCAACCACATTATACCACTTAATGACACTTAATTGTCGGCCCACAGGCTTCACTCCCTTCCAGGCCCGTTTCTTGTCAGGGCTCAGGGGCAGGAAGATGTGACTGCTCATTTCTGGGTTAGTTTGTGTCTCACTGCAACAGGTAGCTTGTGGACTGGTTTTTCACAGCCTTGCATCATCCTCAGAGCGGCTTTCATAAATGCATTCATGAGCGCAGATCTTTGTTTTTTTCCTTTTTAGTAAGTAAAACCGAATTAGGAACCTGCAGCTTAAAAGCAGTGCTGCTGTTAGACGGAATAGTAGATATATTTTAAAAGTCTGTCAAGTTGTAAGAAGCTAGTTTTCTTAAATCCGTTGATTTGTAGTCTGTCATTCTCTGTTCTCTCAGGGCTTTAAATTCAAGTTCAGTAACGTCTCTAACACCAATGTTTTTTTCCCCTCTTTTCCAGTTATCCGGCTGTCTGTGAGTTCCTACAGAGCAATAACCTATTATCAATTATTCGAGCGCATGAAGCACAAGATGCAGGGTATGTTATCCCCACAACACACATACCTGTGATTAAACAAAAATAGAAACATATCGACACGTGTGAGAATGAGCTTCTCTTCTGTCTTTGCCTCCACCCGACTGCCTTGAAGCTACCGCATGTACCGCAAGAGTCAGACGACTGGATTCCCCTCGCTCATCACCATCTTCTCAGCGCCCAACTACCTGGATGTTTACAACAACAAAGGTCGGAAAATGTCTTTCTGTTTGTTTTATTGCTTTCGTTTGTTCCTGGATCAGATCATTCCCCTCAAGGAATCACAGATAAACAAATTATTCCAGCTTTGAAAAAAAAATATATATATATTTGATGTATATGATGTCAGAGGCAATATAAAGGCAGAAGTACAGTCCGAATTGATTCATTTAGTGAAGTACATGTTAAAGCAGGAAACAGAAAAGCCTGTGTCGAAAAAGGGAGTTGCCCCCTTTGAAACGCCTGCACTTCTTTATCTTATAACTTTCCCCTTGTACAACTTGGTGTTGAAGAAAGAGACACATTATGGGAAACAAATCTAAGAAAGATGTGATGTTTGGGCTCCTCTGACTTTACCATAAAAACACTTTTAGCAGCACAAACTACAGTGTTTGAGTTAATGTACGTGTGTTTAGCTTGTTTAACGGGCATTCGAATGCATCAGGGAGCCCCCGTTCTGTTTGTGTTCTCAGACCTGTGTCTTGGTTGCCATAGGCTGTGGGAGATAGGGAGTGTGGGAGGGACTGTCTGCATCGCTGACTATCTCCATGTGGCTTTATCCCTCTTGATGTAACAGTGTCAGCGATCCATGGCCTCAGCTGGGCCATCTGGTGGCTGAATGTCTCATTTTCTGCTCTCGCTCTGCACATACACAAGGGGGCTGTTTGTATAAATATGAACACCATCAAACAAAATAAACATTTGAACCATATCTGAAATATTGTTTTGCATGTGGCTGCAAGGAATAGATCCTGCACAGAGCACACTAAAAAACTAAGTGACAGTTGCTGTAAGGGTTAGGGTTGGTTCTGTGTACCATTTACTAAAAACTAGAAGCAGAACCAAAATATGCAAAGGGGTATAGCAATGTCCCTGAGTAATATTTTTATTTTGATGAATTTACTCAAAATGTCTGTCTGAGGTTTTTTATATTCATGATTGTAGCTCTACATTTTAATTCTGTATTTTATCATTTATTTTATCGACTTATGTGTCGAAAAAAAGCCTAGAGGAGTACATGTCTCTACTGATTTATCTGCGATAAAGACACATTTTCCAATAAAATCTGTGGATCGATATCTTGATTCTGATTAATGAGTGCTTGTGCCTCTGCATGCCAACATGCTAGTAATGAATTGATACTTTACAACCGTATATCTCATGTTTTAATGATGTTGTATGAAGGCAGCAGAGCTTATATATAGTAAATCATGTAATCTTTGGTATTGTTTTTTTCTTAAATTAAATATCTTTGTCTTTATCTTAAAGAAAAGCTTTATTCAACTCTGACCATCTGCTTCCCCACCAGCTGCTGTACTGAAGTATGAAAATAACGTCATGAACATCCGACAGTTCAACTGCTCCCCCCATCCCTACTGGCTGCCCAACTTTATGGACGTGTTCACCTGGTCTCTGCCATTTGTTGGAGAGAAGGGTATGAAACCTTCTGATGTATGTCTGGTGTTTTTAATACAACACCACATCTTTATCTTTTAATTCTCTCTTCTCTCTCTCTTCTCCCCATGCAGTCACAGAAATGCTGGTGAATGTGCTGAGCATCTGCTCTGATGATGAACTCATGATGAATGATGAAGAAGAAGAAGAGATCTTTGACGGTGAGAAGACTTGCAATTAAGGATTGAATAATTAATTATAGATTTTTATCATCAGGGCATCACAAGTTCCTTTCAGACTGCACAAACTGAACAAACTCCTTCATGAGACAAGCTGTGTACATTCCCACTGTTCCCATCTGAACTCTTCACACTACGCGTCGGCCAAGAGGCAGAAACTCAGGCGTCAAATTATTCTCTTTTCCATTTGCTTCTATAAAACTTATCCCCTTTAAATACTGGCTCCAATTTTGTATTGTTGTAATGCATCTAATGTCCCTTTATCAAACCACATTGAAACTCATTAATACCAATCCCGTAGATCTGCATGACACAAAATCCAGATACAGGCTAAGGGGATTAATGTGGGAACAGAAACATTGTCAAATGGATTAAAGCAGCCCAAATGATCAGTTAAATATAAAGTTATTATCCAAATTACCACGAAACACATAAAATCAGGTTTTGTATGATTATTTCATGCAACCTAAAGCCCAACATACACAAAAGCATATAATGACAATGTGTGTATAAATATTCCTTTGCAGCCAATGCAGCTGCCGCACGTAAGGAGGTGATCAAGAACAAGATCCGAGCTATTGGGAAAATGGCCAAAATGTTCCAAGTTCTCAGGTAAAGTTGATCTTAGTGTGTTTTCCGATTGGAATCTGTATTGTTTTTGTGTGTGTGTTTGTGTACATGAACATGCATAGAGAGAGTGGATGTGTTGTCAGAGTGAAGTATGAAGGTTTTTTTTCTTGTAGCTTGCTCAAGGTTCATCAAAGTTTTCTGGCCTGTTTGCGTGTGTCTGTGTTTCCTGCAGAGAGGAGAGTGAAAATGTGTTGACGCTGAAGGGCCTGACGCCCACTGGCATGCTGCCGAGCGGGGTTCTCTCTGGAGGCAGACAGACACTGCAGAGCGGTGAGCTCAAGGCTCAGCACAAGCCTTTCCTCCATCATTTCCTCCATCTTTCAGTTCCCTCCTCTCTCCTTCTCTTTCTCTGTCTTCAATGCAGAGCTGCCAGCCACCTTTGTGTTTTACCATATTTATCAATTTTCTTCTAACTTTTAGGAAAATAAAAAAGGAGATTCTCGTGTTACAGAGTGGACCGAAAGGGTTTTTCATTTGAAAACGCTGCTATGGACATGCCTGGTGTCCACACTACTCTTAGAGCTGCTGAAATGGAGAAGTTTGAAAATGCTGCTGGCCCAGTTTTAGTTGAATACTCCGGGGATGTTATTTAGTCTGTAGGGGTAGGAACATAGATGTTTGGAAACGATGACATAGACATTCACAAACTCTTGCTGACTGGGTCTTTTATGTAATGACATAGCCTTCCCTTATTCGTCAGGCTAAAACAGTCCACCATGCAGAAATGCAGAAGACTATACAACAATGATGCTATAAAAACCGAGAACACTTCAACAACAGCAAACCAGGGACCTTTTTGGGGGGGTTTATTTAGACCCTGGTCCCTGTGGTGGTAATAAGGCAAGAAGAATCCTGCAAAGGTTCCAAATTGGAAATAATTTCCATCATATCGTACCAGACAATGTGGATAAAAATAGGTAAAACAAACTCACCCTCATACCCCTTTTTACCGGTTATTACATTGTGTGTAAAAGTGTTAACAAACAATTGTCTGTTTACAAAAACATGTAAAAGAACATGTGTATTCACTTGGAACTCTATTTCTCAGCCTCTCAAGTATATTATCTGATTTTTAGTTGCACCTTGGTCGATCAACTCTGACAAAAGTGTCAGTCTGTCTTTAGCTCTCTGGATCTTCTCCAGCACTTCACCTCAGCACTGAGCCTCTTCACATGAACAACACAAAGCATCCACAAAGAGCCCAGATTCTATTCAGTGTTTAAATCAACAAAGTATTCTCAAATCAAGGTTTGTGCTTGTGTGCTCGTGGTATCCATGACTGTGTCACTACCGGTGTGCTGACAGCAGCAATAGAAAGAGCTTTACTTAGATATTATTACATATTTTGTAATGATAAAAAAAATCCTTTTAAAATATTGAGTGCAACGCCAGAAAAAAGTATTTCTGTCCTCTCCTCATTCCATTACTCTTTCCATCTCAATATCTCTGTCACTCACTCTGTTTGTTATTTTCATTTCTTTTTTGAACCCCATGTTGACATGAATTGTTTTAGCATTAATGCACGCGGCTCCTCTGGGTTTGGCTGTATTGCCGGTGAACACGTGGATCTCATCTAACCTGAAACAAGCCGCCTTCACGCCGGGGCTGCTTTTTTTTTACATTTGCATGGCTTTGTCATGAGTAACCTGCTCCCCCTCCTCCCCCCTCAGCCACCATTGAAGCCATTGAAGCCATCGAGCCGCCTGATGAGGACGGAGAAGGTAAATCCGTGCTCCTCCTCCACCTCATACGAAAACACACATCCCTTGCTGCAGAGGCCACCTGCCGCCAACAAGTTCATGCACTCAACAACTCACATAATAACAACTCAATCAAGCGACATGTTGTACGGCCTGCACTTTACTTTGCCATTATCATTCGAACTGAAATTCTACTAAATGAGTGGGTTTTAAATTTTAGAGTGTGAGGATTATTTTAGAGTGGATGAAGATACTTTTTAAAATTAGAATGGTACTTAGTGAGAGCATACTACTGCCAGGGACCAACAGTCCACTTAAATTCCCTCAAGCTGCACACTCATAGGTATCAGTTCCCTAAAAAATATTTCAATCAAGATTCAATATTATCATGTTGAATTATTTTCTGGGAAATCTGGGGAAATGGATCAGCCCTAACATCTACATTTAAATGAGATAAATAATTTTTTTTGTAACTTAGTCCACCTCATGCACATGATAATTATCAAGGAATGCTTCCTGGCTGGTAAAAGGGAAAAATAACTTATAGTCGACAGTATTTGCAGGATGGGAAGCTGGTGAGGGATCATGATCTTGTCGCTGTTTGGTCACACATGTGCTGCGTGACCAGGCAACAGAGAAAATAACATGAATTGTTGGACAATCAGTGCATTCTACCTTCCAGACTAATGAAAGGGAGTCACAAGGTTTAACCCTAACCGTAACACTAGAAAAATAAATGCAAATTAAGAAAAGGGAAAAGCTTTTTAAGGCTTGAGGGAACGTTCATTATAAATTTAAACATTGCAAAGTCAAGTGCTGCAGATGCATGATTAAAATACTTCATTGTTTGGGTTTGGCTTGTAAATGGCCTCCATCTGGTTCCAAAAAGTGTTGCATGCACAAGAACAGGAAACAGACCAGAGCATCAACATGAAATATGCATCTTGAAGCCTCAGCTCCTTGTGATATGTCGAAGGTAATCATTGCTCACTAACCAAGATCGTCCATGATGAGACAGCAACCATCATCATCACAAGTACTTTTTTTTATTTAAAAGCATATTTTATTTAAAATATATAGAAGGATGGAAAACAATGACTATGGTTGTTTTTTTACACATTGAGAGTTCAAGTTCATTTTCAAGTTCAAGTTCATGTGACTGGATAATTAAGGAAATACTAGAATACAAATATTTCAAGTTACAAGCGACTACTGGATTGTGGAAACTGCTGTGGGACATGTAAGGTGAGGCTATCAGTTGATGGACAGCAGGTTGTTTTAGTCATATTTCTACATATGTCAACTTGCACCATCTACAGGCAAATAACCATTGCACTACCGGGCCATCCTGCCGATGTTGCCTCTTTATTTTGTCTATGGGGTCAACTTTATAATATACGTATTTTAAATATCAAAGTCTGACATTTCATCTTAAGTTTCTTCTTTGCCCTGTCACTAATGTCAACTGCAGGAATAACTGAACAGCTTATACGGGTAATATGTGAAAAAAATACATTTTAAAGCATCATATAATATATTTTATTCGAATATCTGTCATTGAAATAGGCTCAGTTATCGTCTTTGGTGTCAATCAATGCCTCTGAATTGTCTTGTATTGTTGCTATTTTCATTCAAGAGCGTGGTAGTTCAGTATCAGGACGCATTGAATATTATCAGCTTCATCCCTTTTTCTGTGTCTTCTCTTTGCAGCGATCCGTGGCTTCTCCCCCCAGCACAAGATCAACAGCTTTGCCGAGGCCAAGGGCCTGGACCGCATCAACGAGCGCATGCCACCTCGCAGGGATGGGGTGAACCATGTGGGTCACTCCATGGGGAAGATGAATATGTCGGAGGCAAACGGCACGGATGACAACAGCAACATCCAGTGATGGGCTGTCTGAGCCTCAGTACTGTGCCGCTGTTGCGCTGCGCAGCAAGACTTTGCCAAATCGGGAATTCAGGCCTCAGAGCATCGAAATCAAACAGGCCCAAAGACAGAACATGAATTCTGCAGCAAATCTAAAATGAGCAAAAAAGGGTCATTTTTTCCATGACAGTGTCATTGCACGGTTGGGGGAGGGGGGAGCTGGGGTTTACGGTAGACGGCAGGGGGGTGAGTGGAGGCCGGCAGGCTGCAGCTTGTCTGGGAAAACGTGTGATTTAAAGTCGTCTCTGCCTGTTGTTCCCTTTTGTCAGTTCAATTACAGACTGAATGGTTGGGGGCTGTGTTGTTCTGAGCGCTGACAAATGTCTGCTCCGTCCTGACAGGGCCTGACAGAAGACATAACTGCAGTATCCATGCCACACACATCATTTTACTATTTTCTAAAGTGTTTATTATTATAGATCACTCACAAATTCACTTCTGAGCAACATAATCTTGTTTACCTACTTGTTTTGCTAGTATTACCAAGTCACACCACTTTGTGAGACAGAAAGCAAAAAAGAAACGAACTGTTTACCTTTGAAAACTTGCAGCGCAACCTTACCAGTGGACTTAAACTGATTGATTTACCTTGGTATAAGAAGCCACCATCTTCCTAACCAGCAAAGCCACTGCAATTTAAGATCAATCTCACCATATGTCTCAGTTGACTCCTTTCCTCTCCTCCCTTATTATCAGTCATCTCCTAGCTAGAAATAACTTGGAGGGGATGAGGGAACAAAGGGAGGGGACGAAAGGAGTAGTAGTCAAATTTGAGTCTGATTCTTCCTGTAGGAGCCTCAGCAGATGAAACCCTGAGATTTAACATCTGAAAATGGCTCCAAAAGGGACCACAGCCTCCCATAGGAAGACGAATCTCCATCCAAACTCAGAGGATCCAGAACATCCACAAAGTTATTTTCTTCCTCTCCACTAATTATTCAAGCCTCAGAGAAGCATGGCATTTGATCGAGCTATACCTCACACATTTCGGGGTATTTTGATCTCTGGGACATCCTCTGCTGTCACACACTACCTGATTATTTCTCACCTGCTTGTTGCTAAAGAGAAAGTAAAAGAATCTGTGCAGTCATCAAGTCCACATTTTTCCCGCCTTTTACTATTTTGCACGTTTTGCCGTGCGACCAATTCAGTGAGATGCGATGCAGAGGAGCTACACAGCGTGATATAACTGAGTGTGAAGGGAATTCTACTAATTTGAAATTTAAAATATGTTTTTGTCTGAAGAGAATTTAATCACCATTTGGAATCTAACCTGAAACGTGGTCAATGGATTTGAAAAATGCTTCTATACTAAAAAATGTTATAATGAATGTTACTTTTGAGAAAAATATTTAATACATAGTCAGAAGTTCCCTCTTGAAAAACTAAGCACAGTGCAGACAGGGCCATCCAATATGCATTTAAATGTGTGAATCAGTTTGATTCCTTGTTTTCCAGGCTACACTAATGTTAGTAGAGAAACAGGCTTAGAAAAGCACCCACACTGTGATTCAAATATCCAAACATAAACTAACGTGTCAAAATCCTTTGATGAAAAGTCGGTTTATCATAAAATGCCAAGTGGCACTGAAAGGGTTTCTTTTGACTGAGGGAGGAAGAGAAAAGAAACAAATGAAAAACAGTTCCTTCAAAAAACGCAGTTCGGGAAAGTTAACATACCCCAACACACACTATCACATACATTTCTAGAATTTCCTTTCATGCATCCATATTGTTTCTACCTTATTTTCCATCTTTCTATTTTAAGATGAAGGTATGACAAGAGAGGATGGACAGGCGATTTTTAACACAGCATTTATGGTACGGAACGCATCAATGCATGCAGTTAAGTTCCTAATTGTTACGTGAGATTATAATTGTGATAGTTGTGTTTCAAATAGTAAACTTGAATTCTTTTATTTTTTTGAATTATGTTTGTTGTTTGATTTGTCTTGTTTTACAGATTTTATAAATAGGCTTCCTTTGATTGTTCTGTCAATTTTTTTAAATTCTGTTATTTATTACCACTGCTTTTAATTTTATATTGATTTATCGTATGAAGAGATGTGAAGCCTTGTGTTTATTTTCTTTCTGTTGTACTGATGTACAGAAAGTGTTCAATAGCGTGAATGAATATAATCTCAGTGAAAAGCAACTTTCAGGCTGCCAAAGCATGATAGCATGGTTTTCAGATGTAAATGAAATGGGCACAAAGAAAATCATGTGTCGCACTAACATTTAACAGGAAACATTGTACTCTGGTTCTATTTACTGCTGATATTATTATTGTTACAATTTAGCTTATGGTTATTTTCCCTCCTCTGTTTCTGGTTCTTGTATGGTCTACATGCATATTTCAACAAACAAGTATAATGGATTTTATCTTGCAACATTTTTTATTATCTATGGAAATATGTTTTGGCATTTGACTTCCTAAACAATACACACATTGTAAGCATGCCCTATGGGACAAATCACATTTTTTTACTATTGAATAAAATATGCATGAACAAAAAATGTGTTGCACCGTTTCCTTCTAGGGTGGAAGTATTAATGCTGATGTTAGCTTTCTTTTGTCAACCAAGATTATACTAAAGATGGACCCAACAATGGAAGCCTCCAGTGTCTTGTTCGCCCCCTGGTGGCTGGTTAAACTATAGTTCAGAAGCCTTGCCTCCTCTTTGATACAATATGTCATATACAGGATACTATGGGTAGTGGCAGGAAGTGGAGAACGCCATATTTATGTATATACAATCTATGCTTCATAGCCAATGCACTTGCATACACCTTGAGCAAAATACCTTAAATGCAGCATCAGCTTTACTAGACACCTGCCTCACTTGCTAACAAACACAAAACCAGGTAAATAACAGAACAAGGTTTTCTGGAGGTTTCAGACCTCGAAAACTTAAATCTGTGTTCAAATCACTCAATTTGTTAGACACCAAAAGGAGTAATGAGGCAGTGGATACTAAAAACACTTGTTAGCCTGAAACTACTAACTAAACCTGTTTTCATGTGCACCCATCCCGAAGCAGTAGGCGGCAAATTAACGTAGATGAAAGGCTGAGATATATGGTTAGGTATATTCCTGCTTTGCATATTTATAAAAGGTTGAGGTATATGGCCACCAACATTGAGTCTGGCTCTGCTCGAGGTTTCTTCCAGGTTATTAGAGAGTTTTTTTCTCTCCACAGTCACAAAAGTGCTGCTCATTGTTAGCCTGACGCTGCCATACTCATAATTCTAGTCAGAATATGAACTTCCCAACCTCAAATGTTGTGGGTGGGGGAAAGTTCGTCTGGCATCCAGGTTAGCTCATTGTGGGAACATGAAAGCAAACCCGTGGTAGCCTTCAGTTGTCATAAACTTTGGCCATTCTGGGCTACAGTAGAAACATGGCAGCCACCGTAGAGAGGTCCTGCTCCTGATGTAAATATAACGTATTTAAATATAAAGTATTTAAATATAAAATATTTGACTATAAAGTATTTAAATGTAAAGGACCCATTCTAGGGTAAAGAAAGCAAAAATTCCTTTAATTTAGATGAAACACACTAGGATAAGTTTATATTCAGTTTCTGCCAATAGATCCCTTTTACCTAAATCTAACACACTGAGCCTATGAGTTTTGATTTTTTTATCAACAATAATAATAACACAATTTATAAAAGATAATAATACACATAAATCTTGTGCCTCTGATGTGATATCTGAGTTATACCTGATTTTGTTATGAATATTCTTTCAACTGAAGACAGATTTCAGACCTCAGACCACAGGAAGTGACGTGTTGTCCCCGCTCCAGTGGCTCGCTGTATTTCAGCTGTGGCCCTTTAAACTCAGCGGAATCTAAAAAGAACACAAGTGTTCAAACCCCCGGTCCTCAGAGTCGCGTCTTTTTACAAACCATGGCTCAGCTGCAGGCCTGCTCTCCGCCTGACACCCCCCGCCGCCGCCTGCTCCCCGGACAGTGAGCTGCCGCAGCCTCGGACCCAGCCACCGTTACGCAGCTGTCAGTCAGCAGGCTAAGCTAATCGGCTAACCCGGGGCCGCGTCGCCGTATGCCCGCACTGACGCACGTTGCACCGGGGACAGAGCTCCGAAGACCGCGACCAGTGTCGACCCAACGGCCCCAGTGACGTGCCCGGGGACATGGACAAGGCGGAGGCGGACCGGCTGATAGAGAAGGCCAAGCTGTGTCTGCGGTCGGGGCGGAAGGACAAGGCGCTGCAGCTGCTGCACGAAGCCCAGAATATATACCCGAGCACCCGGGCCAGAGGTAACATTAGCCGCCTGCTAACGCTGCACCGCTATGTCAAGCTCACCCAGCTCCAGTGACTGACCTACTCATATGTTTCCACATCTCAGAGAATCGTTATTTTCAGATTGGTATTTATTTAACGTGAATTAATGCTGTTTGTGCAGGATTCTGCAGGGATTTATTACTGCTCCATTACTGCAGTTTGCATACGGACAGTTAGGAGGCGCTGTGTGTTAATCCCGTCGTTTCACTGCCTGATTACTGATCAATAAATGTTATTCTCACCTGTATATTTAACGAGATCCTGCACAGTTACACGTGTTTTTGTGCTACAAACCAAATGATATAACTGAGATGTGATAAAGCGAATAAATGCTAATTTTAATATCACATTTACTAGCAAGTGTATTAAAATAAATCTACAAATATTGGCGAAACATGGCTCATAACGCCACCTAGTGTTTAAAATCATCTTGGAACTTGATGCGCCAATGCTTATGTGGAGTCAATGAAAATGTTTGGATGTTTTTATGTGGGAAAATGTCAACTGATCAGAGGCTGGTTGGCCCCTCATCACCTGCACAAACTGGTGTGGGAATCTGAACCAAGATAACTTTCATAGAGGAATTTGTTTTTAATTTCCAGCTAGATGCAATTAAGCCTTAATCTTCAATAGATTCCTTTAAGCCTTTTGAACACAAGGTGCACGGGCCAGTAAATGTCAGTCTCAATGTTATTGTGCGAGGGAAGACTTGTTGTCGGTGTATATTGCATGGACAATATCACTCTCCTCGTACTATAAATATAGATGTCAGGAGAAAGGATGAATGATGAATAAACTCGTGGACTTATGTTCATTCTGCAAGTTCTTTAATGCTGAGTTCAAGGAAACACTCAGGGCAGGGTGATAAGTATCGTTTTTATATAAAAGTCCAATATATATTGATATAATTGCTGTGAATTGTGCAAAACACAATTATATAAGGTATAACAAATAATTTATGACATTATAAAAGACAAATCCTTCACTCGGGAGCAAATTCAGTCTTAATAAATAATAATGTGACATTTATAATTGTTATCAATATCGACTGATTGTTTTCAAAGGATTTTTGAGGGTATCGCCCAGCTCTAGAAGGGATTAAATGAATTGTCGACCGAACTCTGACACTCTTCTCTATCTGTAGTGCTGATAGATGCCATAGTAAGGAATGGAAGCAGTGAAGCCCCCGAAACAAACCACGTGCCCCCCCCATCAGGCTGGAGAGACGAGGACATCAGAAACGGTGATGCGAGTGGTGAAGAAAAGAAGACCTACACCGAGGATCAGCGGCAGGGCGTTCTCAGGTGAACAGGGACTCTATTCTTTCACAATGGTTTTCACACTGATGAGAGTCTGGTCTCTGTCATTGCTCAGCACCACATCCCAGCTGCCTTGTTAATGGTTCAGTTTTCCAGTATCGGCATCGGATCAATGCATCTCCACTTTGCATGAAGATATAATATCGACTGTTGGATGGAGCTCCCTGTAAATGTCAATATAACTACCACGTGAAGATGTTCAATAACATTACTTTCTGATTGCAGGATAAAGAATTGCAAGGATTTTTATGAAATCCTCGGTGTTACCAAAAATGCCAGCGATGAAGATTTGAAGAAGGCGTACAGGAAGTTGGCCCTCAAGTTTCACCCTGACAAGAACTTCGCCCCAGGAGCCACAGAATCTTTCAAAGGTTTTTACCAAAAACCTTATCTTTGTGACTGGTTTCAACCAAAATATTGAAGATTGCTCTCATTTAATGAAAAGACTCAACTGATCCCACAATAATATCCTAGAATGTATTATTTTCTCAGTTAACGACCATTCACCAAAGGCTTACCTCACAGTCAGTTCAAGAGCTTCATTCTCATGCTTGTTGTATCTTGTTTAAACCAATCTAAGCAGGGCAGAGGCTCAAAGCTCGGTCACTTTATTTTACCAGTTTTAATCCTGTTTGAGTTCTGTGCTGAGCTTAGATTCAAAGAGCGATATGACAGAGAGATTCTGCACAAAGTGAAAGGGACAAATGTGTGCCAGTTTTCTGAAAAGAGCACCGTCAGCAGTTATAGGCAGAAGTAATGCTCGTAATACACATCAGCTAACTGGGGTCCAACTTCACACAGCTTCTCAAAGTCATAACTCAGACAAAACCGGATTCTGATGTCCGTTGCCAATAATATACATAAAGAAGATAAGAAATAAAAAAAAATTCTTATGACTTCAGAACTTGCATTAGAATCATTGTATACATCATGCATCTTTATCTAGATCTTCATCTTTTCTCTCTCCCAACAGCAATAGGAAATGCATATGCAGTACTGAGCAATCCAGAAAAGAGGCAACAATATGACCAGTTTGGAGACCAGTCTGCCACTTCAAACACACCACAGCCATCCAGCCACAGTCGCCACGGACACTACCGAAGCTTCAACAGAGACTTTGAGGCCGACATCTCCCCAGAGGAGCTCTTTAACATTTTCTTTGGAGGCAGGTTTCCCACAGGTGAGTTGTGAGGGATTTTTGATTTAATATTAAAATCTCTATAATAATCTTTTATTATTATTAGTGATCGGTCTTGTTGTGGATTGTTGCTGTTAGCCACTCTTAAAACATATTATCTGGGGCCTTGTTTAGAAGTGTAGATGTTCTAGAACTGTGTGTCTCTCTCCACAGGAAACATCCACGTGTACACCAACCAGGGAGCCTCCTACTCTCAGTTCTATCAGCCTCGTCGTCGACGTGCTTATGAAAGGCGCGAGGAGGTGGTGGAAGACAACCAGAGTCAGGTCAGTGACTCACTGTACAAAAAGATAAATCCCTTTTCAACAGCCACAGTGTTATATTGAGTGCTGTATTGTGATCCTCCTGTCGAGATCCTAATCATTAATGTGCAGTGGAGAACTGTGGTGAAATGAGGTATTTGATGATGCTTCTAACATGGCTGCAGTCGATAACCATTTATCTAATGTCAC
Source organism: Pseudopleuronectes americanus (assembly GCA_038501795.1). Lineage (NCBI taxonomy): Eukaryota > Metazoa > Chordata > Actinopteri > Pleuronectiformes > Pleuronectidae > Pseudopleuronectes > Pseudopleuronectes americanus. Next base: position 10,947,222 of record CM076728.1, on the reverse strand, counting down.
TCATTTACTTGACTCATAACCAAAGTGCTTTTACTGCTGTGTAACATCCCAGTTCTCTTGAAAGACACAGAAGTACCACGCTGGCACGAACACAGAGTATCAGTGCGGCCTACATAAAGTATTACATGCTTTGTAATCTGTGCTGATTTTTTTCTCTTCCCACAGAACACCTTCACAGCGCTCCTGCAGCTTCTCCCCGTGCTTGTGCTAATCCTCATATCAGTGTTTACTCAGATGATGGCCAGTACCCCACCCTACAGTCTCTTCTATAAGCCGTGAGTCTGCCGCAGCATCAGCGTTACCTTGGTGATATTTAAATATAGCCACTTGGGTTCCACCACCATTGACGCCATTCTTGCACTGACTCAATGTAAATGATGTGGTTGGGTTTCAGGGCCTTGGGGCTGGTGGTGTCCAGGGAAACTCAGCACATGGGCGTACCGTACTACGTGGATAAAAGTTTTGAGAAGGAATACCGCGGAACTGCGCTGGATGAACTCGAGCAAACAATTGAGAGTGACTATATTGAACACCTGCAGAACAGCTGCTGGAAAGAGAAACAGCAGAGTAAGTGAGCAGCTGACTGGGCAGAGGCAAGAAGTCTATTTCAGCGAAAGTGAATTCTTGATTCATGTGAAATCTCTTTATATTGTTTCCTGTGAGAGAAGCTTTAGCAGGTGGATTTTGTAAATTTTGGTCATGGCTGCTGGTTATAACGTCATATTCCCCGTACAGATGCAGGAGTCGGGGTCTTTCAATTTAACCGTCTGCCATCAGTTCCTCGAATCACACACTATAGTTTGGTTACTTAGACTTTTGGACCAATTGCATGATGTAGAGACGTCAATAAACAAAAGAAGAAGTAGCGGAAGCAGCTCGCAGGATTGGATGCTGTCTTTGCCTCCGACGATCTAATGATTGAACGACGAGGATCTTCATATGAACAATCAAACCGTTGTTGAGTGTTGTGCCTGAAGTTGTTGATGCGATACCACAATGATATTACTGTTACAAACGGAATTAAGGAATTCACCAGTGTGTAGAAGTGTTAAGTGTAAAAAATTATGTTTTCTCCCTTCTTTCCTTTCAGAGTCCGACTTGGCAAACCTCGGACAACTTTACCGTGATGAGCGCTTGAAGCAGAAGGCCGAGTCCATGAGGCTGGACAACTGTGACAAGCTGCATCGACTGGTCGGCCGTCAAAAAGTCAAATGAGGACCTTTTTGAGAGCAGAGCACGTTTCTTTACAGACTTTACAACAGTGCATATTACTGAAGTGTGTAATTTATCCAATCTGGCCACTTTGTGAAGAAATCTCCGTGGGTACAGCGCAGTCAGTGGGAGATTATGCCACTGGAAACAATGTGCCTTCTCTCCTGTTGGATGGTAGAAATGAAGAGTTGCATGTGGGCTGTCTGATGGTAGCAGCATTGTGTGCAGACTCACTGTTGCAGTGCGTCTGATGTGTCGGAGCCTTTAAACTTTCTTATAGAAACGGCATGACACACGAGTCTCCCTCTGGGGTTATGAAAGCAGTTGTATGATCACACACACACGTTTTATTTGTTTATGTTTTGTAGTTGTTTATTGTCTTGAATGTTTTTTGTGTTCTCGCTAAAATCTTAGGTATTTATTTAATAGTTAACTGAGTGAATGTTACTACTGAGCATCTCGGCTCATGTTATTTTTCTGTAGAAGTAACTGAGAACAATAATTTAAATAATACGGTCGTCTTAAGAGAAATGGAAGAGCTTCTGTACTGTGACGTGACAGAGGAGTCAAATCAAATGTTAGATAGGAAACTGTGGTTCATCAGGCAATTTGACTTATGGCACCATAGAACTAAAGGAGCACACAGTAGAGAAACATTTTACAACATGCAACCACATATTTCTGATCGATGTATTTTGCCAACAAAAACCTGAGCTTTCTTCTACAGCAGAGCTTCCTGCTCCTCGCACGACTACTTCCATACGCGTTCGGCTGTTCAGCTTCTTCCAGTGGAGATCGATTCGTTTATAGGTTCAAGTTTGAGAAATGACTGTTGTGTGTCGTTAGAAGAGGTTGTTATGGAGACGTACTTTTGATCTGGCACAAGCAGCTTAGTTCAGCCAAAATGACCCCCCTCCCCACACACACACACCTGTGATGTTACTGGGTTTTTAATATAATGCAATACCTTCCTTTCAGTAACCAGTCCGAAGATAACATATTGCGCCAGGAAAATAAAAAAGCTTTTCATGTCAAATTTCTAAATATTTTATAAACCCTGCACCTTTTTATTTATATAATGTTTTATATAAAAAAAGAGAGACTGTGTTTTGAAATCCGAACAGTGTTAAAAGGTTAGTCCCGCAGCTAGAACTGTGAGGTTTCCTAACTTTGTGAAGCTGTAAATTCTTTAAATCAAACCCTCAACAGACATGAAGACTGGTCGCTGTGCACTACGACTGCCAAACTGCCTTAGCTGTTCTCGTATTTGTGAAAGATTCAGGTTCATCTCAAGCACTTTTACGTTCATAGATAACCCTGTGTTCCATGTCATGACTGTTGCATGCATCCTTGTGAGAGAGTGTTATTAGTTGCATATTTATTTTCTTGTTTCGGTACACACACATGACTACTGACACATTATTTGTTACTAAGAGAGTATTCAGGGCCACAGTAACTCACACACATGTCTAACTGTAACTGTGATATACACACTCACAGACACACACACAGATCAGGTTTTGGTGTCAGTCAGTGTGGTTGTACACTTAAACCAAAAGTACCAGAAAATTAAACGTGTATCCAGAATGTGCTTTGACTCGTTCATGTGTGATTCTCTGGTTGGTTTGTCTCAGTGTCTGATGTGTTTGCTCACATTATTGAGCAGGTAAATAAAATGTACAGGTGACACGGGCATCTGTACAGTATGTGAAACTCTCCGACAGCCACACACTTAGTTCTTCAGACCGAGCTTCAACTTTTTCAGTTGATTAACCACACATTATGATTTAAAATCTGTGGGAGACGGAGGTTTTGGGGTTCAAAGGTAACCATACAGATCCACCAGTCCAGGCCTTAGTCCAGTCCCCAAGTGGAATCTGACCTGAGATCAGGTCATTGGCTGACTTTACATCACATTCTAAGCCTGAGAAGTTTTCTTCGGCCATGTGTTTAAAATCGTTTACCTGCTGGAGAATGAAATGGGGCTCATGAAGTTTAGATGCATTTTCTTCTGAATCTGAGCAGTGAACACAGTGGCATTAGGTTTCTCTACACTTTCCTATCTCCATATAGAAAAGCATGTTTTTTATTTCATTGATTAATCCCACGTCACTGTCTTTGAGGTTTACAAGATCTTTGCATGCTGCAGTGACTCCTGTGGTTCGATGGAAACAAGTCCGCCTTTGACCTGCTGTTCTAGTTAACATGTGCATGCCTGCATTTTTTGATTTTTGAGCATGAATTCAAACATTCAACATGACACACAAATGCAAACAAACCTATAGTCGAACTGCAGTCTGGGCACCATGTGCTGAAAGGGCAATGACCCCCACACAGTTCTTTTCACTAATTAAATTGAAGCTGAAATATCTTTCAAATTGAATGCGATGAAGCTCAGAACCTGAACATCCAAAAAGAGTAACTGAACAAAAACTGGACTGTTGAGGAACATTTATCATTTCACTTTGCAACAACAGTGAACATGAACACAATGTATTTGACTTGACAGAAATGAGTAAGGACAAAGTGGTAGACAACAACAACAACAAGGCATCATTAAGTAGCATCCTATTAATGAATTGGCTCTGATTCAATAAAAACTATGAATGGAGTTTTATTGATGAGGCCAATTTACATAACACTGAACGTGATGTAACAAAACCTAACATGGAAAAACTATCATACCAGAGTGGCAGCTTTGCGGAAGATGCTGTCTCCTCTTTGTACAACCACAGTGCTTAGTAACAACAGGTGAAAACAGAAAAGGTATAGGAAACAACAGATGTAACGTATTTTTCTTGCAACGCTCATGTAACTGAACAATTTTGTGCAATATAGATACAAATTCCTGAACCCGACCCAGAGGAAAATCTGCTCCCCCACAAATTAGGCAAATCAGACACACATTTTTAAAAAATGGATATAAAAACTAAGATTCCCCAAAAGGAAAGGTTTGAACAAAAGAACATCTCTGAAACATCAACGTTAAATTGCAAGTTACTGAAGTGGTATGGTGTGGTTTGAGTTGGCACTGTGGAAACATTTTGTCCAATTCATTCGTTACATCGTAGATTCAGGGGCACTTAATACAGTTTTTATTGTTTCAACATTTTAAAGTTCACAAAACAGATTCTTAACATGACCGTTTCTTTTTTTTTGTCTTCAAAAACACTGTAAACAACGAGAGAATGCATGGAGGTACTTTCACAGGAAGTGTACCGCAAATAAAATCAACTCATCACTAACATTAAGTTTGAAAAATTGAAAAATTGAAAAAGGAAAATAGTTTGTAACAGCAATGAAAGTGTCTAAATTTGAAACCGTTCAGTTCCTGGGCTCAGACTGATCAGAAATTAGATTAATGAGAGTCTTTGGCCTCTGGCTTTACATGAGATCGAAATCAAGAACACTGATCTGGAGTCGAACCAGGCCTCCTCCTGCAGATTTATTTTCAGCCCACATGGTGACGAGGAGGAACTTTCCTTCTTCGCTTATGTAACCTGATGAAATTCAGAGCAGGCTAAATCTGAGGGATCTGTAGCTACGTCTACGGAGGGTTTGACCTAGTCTATCTGAACGTCCCATTGTAATCTGGGATTACACAGTATGTAATCCATGTCTGTATGGCTGTCTCATAGTAAAGGATATTCTCCACACTTCAGTCTACCCATATAATCAAGAGTGCAAATAAAGGTAACACTGCACGTTATGCAGAGTGAGAATCTGTGCAACTGTCAAGAGGATAAAGTTCAGTCTTATGGTATCACACCTTTCAGTACGACGCAGGGACGCCGTCGTGCAAAATGTTCATACTTTGTGTTCATTTCTTCATCTTGAGGTCAGCTTCTATGGCACACCGGCGCCCCCTGGTGCCTCCATCCTAGAAGAGAGGAAAATGATCCTGTTAGACCACAAACAGAAGCTGTGCAGGAGTCAGTTTAGCTCTTCACATCGACTTCAGCTCTAACACAGTGAGTTTTTATAAATTGGGGCTTTGATTCTGTTTTGTTTCAGGGGAAGAAAAGGAAAAGAAAGTAAAAGTTTTACAGGCTTCAGGATGAGTACTTACAAAAAGAGAAAGGAGGAAGGCAGGAGAAGACATGGAGACAGTGTCCTGCAAGAGGAGAACGATGCACATCAGAGCTGTGACTCAGGGAAAGTCTCAAGAGCAAGAAAGACAGATGGCACGCAGTAGATTCAGTGCGAGGGAAATGTTGAGCTGAGCTTTAAGAGAGCTTCTATTAGAACAGATGTCCTATCATAAATTGGCATTTACCATATGGCCATTTTAAGCATTTTCATTCCTCACTGCACTGCAATTTGCACGACTTATCCACACATTATGTTTATCTCTAACACACATAAGCTCTTTTCAACTACTTTTCAAAGCATAAGCAGGAAGTTAAACAACAATCTTCTAACTTTCAGCCAACTACTTGTTTTAGTTCACAACAGTACACAATGAAAATGTATCAGGTCATATTTAATATTAAAAAATTTAGAGGGCCAGACTAGGTCCCGAGCAATATGTCGAATGCCAGTTCATTTGCATACTGTTTTGAAATGAGATGAAAACAATAGTTTGCTTTGGTAAATAGTTGTCAGTAATGTTCCTTTACATTATTACATTATTACATTAACACTCACCATTTTCCAAAGTATAACCAATGTTTTAAAAACACATTTCTTACTTTACAGTCAACCTTTGACTTGTTTGAGATACATACTGTAGCTAATCAACTAGTTTCTTTGAACAGTCAAACATTCCAAGATAAATCAACGCCTGGGTCGACAGCAGTCAACTTGCCAAAATAAGATTTGCATCTTTAACTGATAGAAAACATTTTGCCTTAAAAAAGTTGTCTTTTTTCACAGTGAAAAATGATCTACCAAAGGATTCAAATCTTAAAAGATTTTGACTCTTCAATGAAAAACCAATGGCTACCTGACAGGACACCATGTCACACTTTGGAAAATGGCCAGCAGATCTAGTTATGCTTCACTCCCCTCTACCTTCAAGTCAGCCTGTTGTCTCACCCTTGTCTCTTCTTCTGTACTCTCTGCTTTTGACAAAATTCTAGTGAAGCACCTTGTCAGTCGAGTCCTGTTTGCGTGTGCTCTCACGGCCCCTCAGACTCTTGGCGCTGATGCCGGCCTCGGACGTCTCCATGATGAGCTGCGTGGCTAGAAACTGCTGAATCTGCTCCAGGACGTCACGCTGCATCTCCAGCGCCATGTGGTACACGTCGTGATCCATGCTGTTGTACATGACAGCGTTCTGAAACATCAGCATGATGTCCCTCTGGAACTCGGCGGTCGTCCGGATCAAACCGTTCTCTATGTTCTTTTTGATGGTGGCCAGGTCCATGGGCCTGGAGGAGAAGAAAGAACGAGCTGTGAAATGAGCGTTCAGTCTTGTGATGTGAGCTGCTTGGCTGGTTAATGTTAATGTCAAGTTGTTTACAACGTATGGAAAATGTCCAGAACGTTCAGGCGATGTCTCTGTAGACCATGAAGGAGGAAGGACATGACTTATAAATTCTGCCATGGAAATCACGTGCTTTTGTTTAGCACACTGACACTGGCGTCGGCCCTCATCACCAAAAGCTCTTGAATCGTATCTATTTCCAAGTTTCCACAGCTAAAATATGTCATGCTTACCTTTGCACGATACTGTGATATCCAGGTGCAATATCATCGGTGACTGGCTGCAGGAAGACATTAGCGTACCTACAACAGGTTGACATCAATTAAATCTGTTTCGGTATTGAACTTAGAATTTAAAATGAAACTACTGTATAGAAGAGTGGCTAGTGTTACTGTTACGAGTCATATTCTGACCTGTGATTGGCTGCTGCACGCCACACCAGCATAATGGCTTTCTTCCAGATTTTGTGAGCCTGTAGAGCTTCTAAGTCCTCGCTGCACACAGAGCTGCACAAAATCGGTTTATAGGAAGGAAGGTCGGACAAACAGTAAGTATTATCAAACAGTAAGCTGCTCTCAACACAAATTCATGTTACGTGTTGATAGAAATGAAAAGCATTCTCTCTGAATGAGTTTCACTCACAACTGCGATGAGGCCGGGCTGCTGGGGATGGAGTCAGCGGTCGTGTGGAGCTGGAGAGATGAGGACGCCGTGTGGAGGCTGTATCCGTCCTCACTCTCACTGGCCGCGGGCTCCAGATCCATGTCGCCGTCCGGCTCTGACAAGAATCCCTCGCCCCCGTCGCCCTCCTCCTCCCCGCACGCTTCTGGCCCGTTGATCTCATCGTCCACTTTGGAGCGTGAGGCATTCTCTCCTCGCCCGACACTGATTCCATTCTCTGCCTTCATCACCTGCAAAGATAGAGACAAATGCAGAGATAAATATAAACCTTAGTGTTCATGACCGCTGTAAAAGCTTCATGTTGGCTCTGTCCTCATCCGGTGTTTTACCTTGGGATGCCTTTCTGTCTGTGGTCTATCTTCTAATACCAACTCTGCAAAGATAGTGAAGATGAATATGGATATTTTTTGCAAGTTGCATGTAGTGAAGCAAGAGAAAACTCACATTTACGCATGACTGTGCATACCTCCATGTGCTTTAGTAGGTCTTAGCTGTGTCCACTTCTCACTCTCACGTTTTATGGCAACAACCGAGGAAATTTGGCTTTTCGGGTGCATCACCTTTCCAGTTTCTCTCATGGCCTCAGGCCGTGGAGCTGCTCCGTTGGGGCAGTGCTCCAAACTTCTCGAGTTGAATGAGGACGAGCAGCTGATAGGAACCCTCCTTAATCCCATGGGGAACACTGCGAGACAGTGATTTTGACTGTTGCACAGAGAAGAGAGAGAAGCTGAGGTCTCATCTTGGACTTCTGACACATCTGTCCCCCCCCCCAGGCTACAGAGAAGAGATGATGCCTGTGGAACCCCTGTGGGCACTATGTGGTGAGAGTCATGGGGTTGGAAAGGCCCAGCTTCCCAGGCACCAGACACCAGTGCATGGCCATTCTCCTCGCACAGGGACAGAGCAGCCTCGACTGCAGCGGCATCCAGAGCATCAGCAGCCTCATCGGCCTGGGGAAGAAGAGAAATGACTCAGCATCAGAGAATATTTGAGGTTTTGTTTTTTTACCATGTCCCCAGATCTCAGCAGTGATGTCAAGGAGCAAACGCCCAGGATTACTAACTCAAATGAAAACATGCAGACTGTACAATTATTTCTGTGAATATAAAGCACTTCTTCCTTTGGCACCTTGTCTTCAATGATTGCAATAATGTCCCCCACAGTCTTGAGGTCCAGCTCATCTCCCATGTAGGAGACTGTCTCGTCTTCCTCACAGAGACCTGACACTTTATCCTCTGCAGAAACAAACAATTGCATCAGAATAACAGATTTTTCTTGTTTTTAGACTAGCAACTGTAGTAGATTGTAAAGCAAACAATTCTGAAGCTACAAAGCAGGTTATTATAAAGATGTAGATCAGTTTAGGCCTTTGCATTGAGCACATACTTGGACCCTGATCATTGTGGACAGACCTGTACACGCTGAGGCAGTGGAGTCAACAGGAAGAAGAGAGGCAGCCGAGAGAGAGGGGCTGGATACTGAGTTGGTACCGACCATGAAACTTAATGGAGCAGATAACTGCGTGGGACCCGCCTCCAGGAGACGGGACAACATGGGGGCACCTGCAGAGCAAACATCCACACACACACACTCAGAAACACACACGATGCAAAGGGCAGAGGGCAGAGGAAGCAGTGAAGCCTCTAGTTGTTTACGGTTAGAATGCTAATATAGAAAGAATGCATGCATTTAGCATTCAAGGAGTAAAATGAACAAATATAAAACCATAAAGACCAAATACTGTAATTATGTTGTGAGACACCTATTTTCATTTTGACAGGACATTTTTTGTAGTATATAAAGGACAATTAAAGGTTTAAATATACACGACTCAAATCTGGTGCATGAGTCTTTATCAGTTATGAATACAAATCAAACCCAGTGTCCGTACCTGTTGCCTGAGAGAGAGGTTGACTCGGCAGAGCCAGCTGCAAGTCATGTGCTGCGGTCATGTTACCAGAGGACATGTCACCATCACCGATCTGTCATGTAAACACATACAAACAGCTTTCATGTTCCTGCCCTCATTACCACAAAAAGGTTTCTGGGTCGCACATTATGTCAAAGTGAGTTTTGAAAAATGACTGAAATCAAAATACATCTAACAAAACCAGAAGAGGAGTCGGAGATCAATATGAGTAGATGCTTCCTAAATGCACTATTACTAGAAATAATTACACACTCTCAACGTACCAGTCTGGAATTAGAGGCCAAGATGTTGCCTTTCTTCAGTAACTCTGACAACAGTGGAGACGGTGGTGGTGTGGCCTTCTGGCACAGGAGCTTCTTTTGGGCGAGGTCGTCCAGAAGTGACGCCTGGTTGATGTCTTCAATAGCAAGTCCAGAAGACTCCGAGAATGTCATGAACCTGGAAGATCCCGAAGCCTAGAAGGAGGAGGAAAGTTAAGTAATTATTCACAGATCAATCCGAGAAGGTTTTCATCCCTCAATCTGTGAGTGTCTCTAATGTGTATCTGCCTCCCCTGAGGGAATGGTCAGGAATATTAGATCCTTTTCTGAATGATGATTAATAAAGTTATTATCTAACGTCTTACAGCAGTGCTGCCAAGTTATAATGAGGGACAGAAATACAGATCCCTGGTATGAGCCAGCAGCAACAAACTCTTGGCTTTAAACATCTCAAGAGGAGGCACTGAGAAGAAACAGAGACTCACATTCTTAATAGATCCAAGATCCAGTGTCAAGCTCTCGAGGGGGGCACCTGGTGAGAACTCCTGGCTCGGGGAGCCGCAGCCTGAGGGCGAATACACGTCGGGCACTCGCTTGGTTGTGCCCTTTGCCAACTTTCTGGCTGGAGGAAGGAGGGGCGGCGAAGAGAAGAGATTGTCATCAGTCACGTAAATTCTGTCATAAGTTATTTTTCCTGTACAGTTTATATTATCTGCATTTTGTTACAGTTGTACAGTAAAATCCTCCGCATCTAAAAACTGCATTGCTTTGGGCTGAGGCCAAATAAAATATAAAGCTTAAAGGTCGGGTTGGTGTGCTATTCCTAAACACTTCATCCTCTTTGTTGAACATTCTCTTCACGTCCCGATAACCATCAATAAATGAAAGACTCGGAAAAAAATCCGAAAAAGGCCAGTCATAAACACGACCAATCATTTGAACCAGACCGAATTTAATGACTGTTTCCGCTCTATCACCAACCGATGTGCCTGCGTGTGCTCTGACTACAGATAACTGGAGTCCTCACAAGCCCAAAACACGACTGAAGCAGAGACGATAGTCCGATTTTAGCGAGCGAGTCATGGAAAGGTCGGCTTCTAGCAGTTCACGTGCGCAGCTTTGACGTGAGGACAGATGCAAGGGGGCGGGTTGTATCAGTTGCAATTGTAACCTGGGCTTCCAGGATTACGAACCCTAGATTTAAAGGTTTAGTGTGTAGAATTTGGTGACATCTAGTGGTAAGGCTGCATATTGCAGCTGATTACCCTTCACCTCACCCTCCCCTTCCAAACATGAAAGAGAACCTGTGGAAACTCTCAGTTGTCAGAAAAACTCAAAAAACATGGCGGCCTCCGTAGAGAGGACCCCCTCCCCCCTTCCGATGTAGATATAAAGTATTTTAATGTGAAGGGCCCATTCTGGGTTAAAGAAAACAACAATTTGTGAAATGCTGAAACACACTAGTGAAAACATCATTAGGATTATTTTATATTCAATTTCTACCAATAGATCCTTTCACCTCAATCTTACACATTGAACTTTTAAAGCAAACACTGAAGACTGAACAGCTGAAGGGAAACAGCACAACCCACCCCCCCTCCCCAAAGTGAAGGAGATACCCTGAAAAGCAGCATCTGTGTTTTTCCTTTTCCACTCGGCTTCTTCCTCCTCCGCTTTCTTCTTCCTGACACACACAAAGAAGATCATTTAATTTGGCTTGTTATTGGTGTGTTTAATGTATAAGCTTGACAAATAGAATAAGAAATTAACTGTACTATTGTGTAAACGGGTGGAATAGGAAGTTCTGTTTCTTACTGCCGTATTCCCTCCCATAGCTCTTCTAGTTTGGAATCTAGATGTCCTGCTTTAATCAGCTCAGCCTCTCGCTTCAGCTTCCTGTGAAAACGCCATATCAGCACATCTCAGTCATGCAGTTTATAACTCAGTTACTGTGTCGTTGTTTTGACAGTGACTTGTCCATGCTGTTAAAAGCTATGCTTGCGTACCTGTGCTTGTCCTGAGTTTCTTTGATTCGCTTTTTGAGTTCATCGATCCTGTCGGTCGTCAGCCTGCGCACGATCACATCTTCCACCGTCTCCACCACTTCACCTTTCTCACCACGCTTCCTCCTGCAGTTTAACAAAGTCATTATTACTGTAGAACATTGGATTCTGGCATTCTAAACAGTATGAAGCTCATCTACTTAAGCTTGCAAGTCTACAAAAGCATGATCGAGGTTGTGTGCTCACTTTGGGGCGTCTGTTGCTTCCAGGAGCTCAGAGTACTTTGAGGCACAGTGCTGTGAAGAGAAGAGGATTAGCTTTGTGACGTGACAAAGTAATACTGTGTCAAACTTCCTGCAGAGATCATGTTGTGGGCTTTTGTGTTGTTATAAGATACTGATTGTGTCGTATACCTTCTGAGAGAACCAGTCAGGTGGCCGCCCAGGTTCTGCAAATGGTTTGATGGCTCGACTGACAGATACCCTGGTGAGGTGAAGAAATGTGTAAGATTAACTGAGGTTATATACACATTTAGTACACAACGGCCTATTATTTATTTCCTAGTTTATAACCTCTACAGAGGCTGTAAGGGAGCGGTAGTGGACTAGTGGTAAGAAAAAGGGACATCAGACTGGACGGTCGCTGGTTCAAGGCCACAAACTGGCAAACAGACCTGGACCAGAGAATGGACCAGACCTGTATCTGTTCGAGTCCCAGAGGACAGATGGACTCTACGGTTTTCACTGTCCAAGTGCCCCTGAGCAAGGCACCTTATTCCCCTAGTATCTGCTCTCCAGGCGCTTTCCATAGCTGCCCACTGCTCTGTTTGGTCATTGTGTGTGATGTGTGCTATGCTAACACGGATGGTTTAAAAGAAAAGGGTCAATTGCATGTAATACTAGTGTGTGCATGATGGTGGGACAATGAAGGAATCTTAACCTCTGTCATGGTTTCACCCTTTTCCGTTTATTTGTGTGTGAATGTGCAAAAACGAACAACTGGACAGGTTTTGTTTCTTTATCACTTTCTTTATCACTTTGCTCTATATGTGTGCAGCTTAATATAAGGAGACTGATGCCAATTGGCAGAGAGACCCCTTTACTGAGTGCCACTCTAGTAAATGTCGTAAAATCATTTTTACTCTCTGTCTCAATTCTTCTTGATTCTAAATCTATTCTGTCAGGGGCGGCTTTGGCTCAGGAGGTAGAGGCGGTCGTCCATGAAACCAAAAGGCCGGTTCGATCCCTGGGGCCTCCACTCAGCGTGCCACAGTGATCTGGGGCCAGACACTGAGGACCCCAAACTGCCTCGGATGGCTGCACTGTCAGCGTGTGAATGTGACTTGTGGTGTAATGCACTTTGATTGGTCGATGAGACTATACAAGCCCTATATATACACAGCGCATTTACATTTTATTATTTTAGGGGCATCTTACTTATTCATGAAAAAAATGTATGTATGCAAGAATGCAAAAACTAAAGCCTGCAGCAGGGACGTGGCACCTTTATGGTTAGTATGTCTTCCCCCAAAATAATGTATCCATCCATCTATCTATCTATATATGATCAGGGGGTCTATTAGTACATTTTTTTGTCTACTCTTGATCCTGTAACCAAATTACTCTAACAGTGACTTATATTGTTGGTCTATTATTCATTTATATGTGAACCACTGGAGGGGGGGGGGAATACAAATAATAAATCTATCTATCTATTTATCTATTTGTGTGTCTGTCTGTCTGTCTATGATGGGGGTCTTCTTTATGATTTTTTGTCTGCTCTTGACCCTGTTTTTAACCCAATGACTCTTATTGTTGGTGTAGTTATGTGTGATCCACTTTCTATCTATATATCTATCTATAGATCCATCCATCTTTCTATCTACCTAACTATCTATCTATCAACACTGCCATTTCAGCATGTGACAGGCTCATACATGTTCAAACCACCTATGACTAAATCATAGGCATGCTAAACATGTGGATTTGCCCAAGACAAAGAACTACTGGACTGGGAACAGTACCAGTTCTGGTGTCCGCTCTTCATGACAGATGTGGCCAAACACAGCTTCTCCCTCACTGACCATGGCTCCGTGGGTCCGATGACGTGCAGCTTGTGTTCTGCAGATGTGGTGTGGGTGGGAAGCAAAAAACAAAACGACACACACTTTGAACACAGTGGTTTCACGAAGCCTGCACATCACGCATGTTGAATCGCTCCACCAGCTAATCCATCCACAGGATTGTTAATCTCTGTGAACTCTGGCACCTCCGGCTGCCCTCCACCATGCCGGCTATTCTCCTTGTCATCGGCACACGGGGAGCACGGGGTGGCCGCCGACTCGAGTGTAAACAGAGGTGTCAACTCGTCCTGACAGCCATCGATCGCCTCCCGCTCCCCCGCAGGGGAACCGGAGGCGGCCGCGCAGGAAGTTTAGCGGCGTTCCCGGCCGACGCTAGCGGATAGCATGCACCCCGACCCCCGCCGCACACTCACTTCCAACCCCGTTTGCCATCTTCCTGTCATCCCGACATGATGCCATTCATCTCGGTGCAGACGCAGACCCGCAGACAAGGACGGCCCGACATGAAAACGTGGACATCGGTGAAAGGCACGTTGAGGGAAGTGTGGAGGCTTCTTCTCTCTGTGTCTCCACGCCGAAGCACCGCCGCGCGTTCCAGTCCCAGTCTTTCTACGAGTCTTTGCTTGTGCACTGGAGGATGGAGCAGCTAGCTTGAATGCTACACGGGGCTTTCTTTGTTGACAGTCGGAGGAATCTCGCGTTAACCTCGACAGTCGAGAAATAACTGAGTTTAATGTAGAGCACAGTGAAGGGATCCACTGCTCGAACACGCCCACCTCCACAGTAAAGATGGTACAACCCGGGGTTATTCCTAACCTCGCCAACTTGGTCTATTTGCAGTAAATATAGTTATTTCTCTTTATGATGATAATACACGTGAACAACATTAAAGCAACAGATCCTTTTTATATTTTGTTTACCATGAAGGCTCAAAAGTATGGAGGCTAAACAGTGCCACGTTTTGCTGACTGGAGAAACCTGACCACACTTATACAACTGTAGTTATAATTCATATGTTACATAATTAAATCGCATGCACATAAATTATACAACAGGTATTAGAAATCTACCTCAGCCTGTATGCATGTCACCTACCATATATGGAAGGTTTAAACTCCCATGCACAATTTTCTTCTTTAAAATCATGTCATAAGTAACTTAAATGCCAGATGGGAAGGTGACATTGATCATTTTTGTTCAGGTTGAATTTCTCAATGCTGAATATAACATTTATTTAACTTTGAAAGTGTCATATGAGTCATGTTTTTTTAGGTAAAATTTTCAATTTTGGTATTTCTTTGCTTTTTACAAAGAAATACAGACATTGATTTAATGTAGATCTCGTTATTCCAGCTGCAGTGCCATGTCAGCCCATCCACACGATGGCCCTTAGAGCTCAACACACTGCAACAAGTCACAACACAGGCCAACTCACAAAACCTATTCAATACGATACCGGAAATGTTTCCAGGGGACCAGGAAAAGTGATGAACCTGGCTGTAGTTCAATGCTTTGTGAAGTTATTGAAGTCTGCTATACTCGTCAGTGGTGAGGGAACTTCCCAAAGCATTGAACTATAGCCGGGTTCATCACTTGTTTGGGTCCCCCTGGAAACAATTCCTTTTTCATGTGGTTAAAATCAACACACCCACTCGCTCACTGTGGATTTTCAACTAAACTGTCACGTGGGCTCACTCCAGAAAATGTCAGGATAATGTCCAGACTTCAGTACGTGTGTGAAGGCAGCTGTTGTGAAATGACTTTTCCAGGTCCCACACATAAAAAAACAGGGTAAGCAATATTTCCAGTAAGAGTGCTGCTCATGTAACACAATAGGCAGCAGATGCTACAGACTGGAAAAACAGGTTTGAAATAAACTTGGCACAAACAAGCTGGACATTCGGGAGAACAAGGGACTCTGAGACAGTTTTAAAACTATGTGGAATGCAGAACTAGTCTTTCCTCATTCCTGCAGTGAGACTAATTGCACTGCAAAATGTCCACAGATGACGGTGGCCGAGGTAGAGCATTAAAAAGGAAAGTAAATAAAGACAGATGAGACAATAAGACTGAGGACACAGCTCACAACATCAATCATTATAATGTGTACTTTGATCTTGCAGAAGTAAAAGTTGACTTAAATATGTTTGTCAACTGAGGCAGCCTTTTTTAAGGTTAGTGTTGTCGGGTTATGTGATCCTATGATGCAGAATCTGGAAGACATGAACAGAAAATGGAAGACCTGCTGTCTATAGGTTTTGTTTATAGGTTAAGAGTTATATAAAATGTCTGGGAAATTGTGTCCAGACATTTTTGGGAGTTTGCATTTTCTACATATTGTATAATATATTGAAATATTTGTACTAAGCTTGTTCTGCAACATAACCAACATGTCCACTGGGAAATAACTAACATTTTCTGGACATTTTCCTCAGGGACTAGCAGGAAAATGTCCAGAGAATGTCTGGAGCAACTGACTCAGACATTTGTGTCTTCACATCCACTCCCTTTGAAATATTTAAGGGAAGTATCCTGATTTCAGTGCATGTCAGAAAGCAGCTGAAGAAGGCCTACAGAATCTGTACGTGCTAAAGGTACGCAGAGCTACTGTAGTTTCGGGCCCATGGTGACAGGTTGGTTCAGTGAAGCAGCAACTGTTTATGGTCCAGTTTCTCTCACAGAGAGAGACCAGTAACTAAAGGGAAACAAATGTTAATGAGGCAGTTGACATTTAACTCCATAACGCTGCCACTTTGCCCCCTGCTGCTGTGTGGAATAACTGTCAGCCCTGCAGGAAAGACCGAGTGTGCATGAGACAAATAATTCTGTTGTTTTACACAAAACTCACACCTTGACAAAAGTCGTCTAGCTTGCAAACTTAAGTGTTCTCGTGTATGTGTTGTAGGAAAGAGTCTTGAAGTGTTTTTGGTTTGATGTTGATAAAACTCATTGTTTATACTTCACACACCCATTTTAAGACACTCTCATGTTACCTGTGAATTGTGGATCATTGTTTGCTATTGTTGAGTTGTAAATCTGCGCAAAATGCTCAATCTGACATTGTCTGAGAAACACCCACAGTTTCCATTTGACCTACAGCTAAACATAAGGAATAGAACATGACAGAAAAGGAACAATATATCCAAAGAATATTTTACCCATCTATTGATGAGAGCACGAGTGTATTTCACTACCCAAAATCTGCTGTTTTTATACAAACATGATAAACATAGTAAAATACTGCTAATAAATACTGACTATACATTATTTTATCCTAGTCTAACATGTCTACAATGGATTCTATTGATAGATGCATACCAAAGCATTTGTCGAAGGCTTGATTCCAACAGGAAAAACAACCTTCCTTATTCTCTTGAGAGCCTTCTTAAACTGTTATATTCTGTACATTTATTTTGCTCCTTTAAGAGGAATATATGTTTTAAAATTTATTCTTCGATCGCGAGGTTCTCTGTAATCTCAGGTAAGCGGGTGTTGGATTCTCGAGAGATGAAGGTCACACCACATGTTGCCTCTAACTGCAGCACTGAGCCCATCCTGGGGGCCGAATCACCGGCTAATTATTTGAAGGAGGGAACCTCCTGAAGCCTTACTCCTCATCTCTGCCATTAATCCTGTCTCATCTGTTACTGTAAGTGAGTGTGGAGGAGCCTATTTGTAGAACAGCTGAAGTTTTTTTTCCAGGAGCCCAAACTGTTGCGGTCCGTCTTGTGGTGAGTGATATTGTGAATTTTTATGAATTGAGATAAATCTTGGGAAACTGTAAAAGTGAATTTCTTTGTGCAGATTCATGGAAACAGCTAAAATCAGATCATGTACATCTGCATGTGTGATGATAGTGGAGGCATATTGCATAAGGTTAAATTCTTGTGTTTTTATTGACTGATAAATAAGGAGCATCCTCGGCTGTTGACGAATGATGCTTTTCAATTATTGCTTTCTACGTGGTTCAGTGCTTCATCTCTTGCATCAGTCTTCCCCAGCAACTGCAACCATATAACTGAGGGGAAATAAAGCATTAATAGCAGCTCTACTTCTGCAGTTTATAACAAACATACAGTGCAAGAGCAACAAGTTATTGTGAAATGTATTTACATTCTCAGCAAGCGGATAACCCCCCATGGGGCGGGCTGCTCTGCCTCCCCTCCCCTGCTGAACTCCTTTGAGACCCTCCCTGTGCCACTTGCAGCTGAGACCCAGGGAGCAGAATTAACAAGCAAATTGAAACAGACTCTATAGAATGGCACTCAGCAGAGCACATGCCTCCAGCAAACGCCAACAGTTCCCTTAAATCCGATCAAACTGCAAAGAATAGCACAAACTCACTGATACCAGTTCCATAAATGTGCCAGCTTGTTTCCCTTGAAAATCCACAAATTACTCCCTGGGAAATTGGTGAAAATGTCAAACAGAAAAACGCCCTGCAAATCTAAATAATGTTAAGGAAAGTAAAAGTCTAAGGAAGTCTTCGCACTTCAATTTGGCAGAACAGGTGGGTAGGAGTGACACGAAAAAAAATGGGGGGGAAAGCATGTGCAAGAGCTTTTTATCCTAAGGACAATAAAATAAATATATCACATCTTTCCATTAAGTTTTAGTAAAATCTGTTTGGATATCTTTTTATGGACACAAAACCTCCATGGCAGAGATACCTTCAGTACTTTGACACACACTGTGTAATCTTGTTTGTATTCTTTATATTTCTTATCTGATAACTTAACGTTTGACATTTTGCCGCAGGCTGGCTGACTCTCGTGGGAGGGGGGAAGGATGTCCAACAACATGGCCAAGATTGCAGATGCTCGGAAGACTGTAGAGCAGCTGAAACTGGAGGTGAACATCGAGAGGATGATGGTGAGTCACTGAGTCACCCAAGTCCACCGCCCAAATATTATCTAAATATTTAACAGATCACTTCAGGTTGTTATGGAGTACTAAGATTCAAAATAATCTAAAACACTTTCACTCTTATGCATATATTTGGGCATCTATTTTAAGTATTTTTTTAAACTTGTACCTTCTCAAAAGCAGTACATATTTAACAGGTCACGTATGTTCCAGCAAACAAACACATTCCAAGCCATACAATCACAGTTATTGATTAAGCAGGCCGCTGTAATTCAAAATGTCTACATTGGCCCATAACAGCTACTGTGTTTCAAGAGTAAAGATATCAAACTAAAGACGACAGATATGCTTTAAGTCAATTTTCTCCTCTTTGATACATGAACACATTTCAACACAAACTCTTTTTCCTCAGGTATCCAAAGCAGCAGCCGATCTGATGGCCTACTGTGACACCCACGCCAAAGAGGACCCCCTGGTGACACCGATGCCTTCCTCTGAGAACCCGTTTAGGGAGAAGAAGCTATTCTGTGTAATACTATAACCCCTCACATTCACAGGACAAAATAATGAATGTTCCTTCCAATGAATTCAGTGTCAAATTTAATGATAAAACCAAAAGAACCCCCCTTTTTTTATTATAACATTCAGTTTTGCATTGAAAGTAGCTCTTTGGTGACTGACTTCACCTGAGAGATGAGAATCAATGGAGCATGATAATAATGACCATAAAAATGGGAGCAAAGTTCTTTCACTCAGGCATGTGGTGCTGCCCTCTTCTTGTGCACACAGATTAGATATTAAGCCCTTTCACCAAATAGTTTTTAAACTCTGTAATCTAAAATCAAACATTTCAAGATAATCCTATCTTGTATTAATGTTTACGATTATCTTCTTTTCAGATATCAAAATCAACAGGCACAATAAATCGCAGATGTGTTGTTTACATAAGCAATAAACATACTTTACCCTTCCACTTTACTACATGTTTTAATTTGTACCTGAACACACCACTTTGTTGTCTCTCCCTGGATGTCACAGCCGTTACCAAGCAGGCATGTCCCTCGCTTTCAGAAACCAATGTAAATTATGGGTGGGGCCATGTTGTGATGTCAACACAGGTTTGAAGTGCAGGGAACAGGTGTGCACGGTTCACACAGGCTCTGACAGCTGCTAACACTCACGGATTTCACCTGATCTCCAGAGCATTTGGGAGTTCGATAAGGTTTGTACATTTTTTTGTTAACCACATTGTAGCTGAGGGAATAAAAGGATCAGTATCACAGGTGGTAACTGTAGAGGACACGGTCCAGTTTGTGCTTCACTTGAGGAATTTAGATTTTGTGCTTAAGATGTGGAAATTCGATTTTGTGAAAGCTCAGTGTTTTTTACTTGAGGTATTTACACTAAGCTCCTTTGCCTTCATGTCTGAGATGCAGTGTTTGATGTGAAGTGTCGTGACATCAAGTTAAACAAGGGAAGTCAAGAAAAACTTGTTTGAACAAATGTGTGGATTGTAAAAACACAACAGAGCGTCTCAGCCACTGTCACGGGAGGACTGGAGGAGGAAGTTAATCTTCCTCATGTTGGTCAGGTTCGTAACTGAATCAGCCACAATCAGGAATAAAGCCTAAATTTGAAGTGACTACACTAAATCCATGTATCTAGTTTCATGTATAACTACCACTTAAATGACTGCAACCAGCATTTCTACATCTGAGCGAGGACAGCATGCTTTAGTGCAGGCCACTTGCTTTATTCCCTTAGGAGCTCGTTAAAAAAGGAAGGGGTGCAATTATAAGATATAAAATATATATGAAATACAAGGAGATAGTTACAAAAAATCTGAATAGAAAAGTAAGATAAGTTAATCTTTTATTTGTCCCTCAATGGTTAAATTTGCACAAGGTTTTGAATATGTTCTGGTTCGAGCTGTATTTATTAGTGATGATTCATTCATTCAAGTTCTACTGGCTTTCATGAGGCCTTTAATAATAAAAAGTATTCGCCTGTAGAAACATAAAAAAAAATTCTTCTTCAAACTAACAATAATGTTTAGGAGGCTCTTTATTCAAATGTGTAAACTACTGGTATTATATGAATGGAAATTCAGTTGGGACCCCACCCGTGACTGATAAGATCCACTATAAGGAGGATGTCTCACTGTACTGGTTTGGTTGAAACTGAAGTATAACTCATTTGCGGTTGTGCTGAGTGGCAGTTCTTCTTTCACCAACTATCTTTGATGCATGAAGATCCACTAATCATTCCCAGGGGAAAACGGCAAACATTTAGAAAAAAAGCTACTTTAAAGAGAGTAAATATTATCCACTTCGTTGTTTTTGTGTAAACTTGTTTACACACAAACATACGTGTACATACAGACGATAGTCCTGGGCAGAGCATTTGATTAAGTCGTTCCTCCCAGTTGTAGACAGGATGCTCAGTTCGCTGAGAAACAAAGGATGTGCTGCGTCACAGGCGCTGACTTTCAGTTTTGCAAGGCAAATGAAAAGCTATCGTTCACTTACCTCACTCAGTCCTTCCGTTTAGAGTTAATAGGAATTTGAAGCTAGCCACTGCATTTTCTCTGCGCCGAATATACGCCATTGTCGCAATTTTGACATGGCAACACCAACGTGAGTTGAATAACCCCAAAATGAATTTGAAATGTTTATTTTGCACTTAGTTTTAATACTTTAAGGTAAAAAGCACATCGAAATAAACTTGTTTGCCTCAGTTTGTTCAGTGATGCGCCGCTTTGCTAGTATTTACATTTGCACGACAGGTGGTTTTTCCCGTAGCCCCTCTCTCCTCTCGTCTCTTGCGAGAGCAATACGATAGTATATTTTGCTCGGTTAATGAGGTGAATGCTACTTTTCACAATGCATTGTGGGAAACAATGAGTACACTATATAGGACAGCACTACAAAATTGTGACCTTACCATAAGGATAAGTGAGTGACAAAGCCATTCTATTTCCCAGCTGCCTTTTTTATTCCCCTGACCTTTCCTTTAGCTGTCACCTGACTTGTAATCATTTTATGGCTCTAAACACCATAAAATAATCAGCCTGTACTTTCACCTCCAAGCTGACTCGTGTCACATTCATAGGAAAAAAAGCGTTTGGTCCAAAATATAACAATGTGATTCTCTCAAATGTGCGTTATTAACTGCTCTGGTGTATTTTGTTTTTAGAGCTTTACGATGGCCAACTTTGGAGGACACGCCATTCCTGGTGCCTTCTTTCTGCTTTATGGTTTTTGGCTGACAGTGAAACACACTCTCCAACAATACTGGAGGAAGGGTCAGCCCAATGGAAGACAGGTTATGCCACCTTTATTTAAAAAATTGGACTACATCGAAGGAGGATTCAAAATATTTGCTTCATTTGTGGGTCAGTTTTTTTCCTCCTCAATCCGTCAGTATTCGTAAACCCTCCAAATCTGCCCTTGACTCATTTGCCTTATGTTTGTGGTCGCAGGTATTATGGTGGAACAGTTTGTGGTGGATGGGCCACACGCCCACCTGTACGACAGAGACAACAAATCGTGGGTGAAGCTGATGAACTGGCAGCACGGCACCATGTATCTGTTCTTTGGGATCTCAGGGATAGCGTTGGTCACCAGCACCAAATCCAAACAGGTGCCACGTGGCGTCGACCGCCTTGCTCTCTCCATCGCTCTTTTTGTGGAAGGTAAGCTCTGAGTTTGAACTTTTGTCCTTCAGATCACCACTGAACTTCTCAGACGTGTGTTTGTGTGGTTTCCTGTGTTTGACTCTCCCCTCTATCTCCAAGGTTTTCTGTTCTACCACCATTTGCATAACCGTCCTCTCCTGGACGCCCACATCCACTCGCTGCTGCTCGTGGCTGTGTTTGCTGGGTCAGCTAGCACCATGTTGGAGGTGTTCATAAGAGACAACTTTGTTCTGGAGCTGCTCAGGGGGTGTCTGTTCATCCTGCAGGGCTCGTGGTTCTTCCAGGTGATTTACAGAAAGGCAGAAATGTGTTGAATATGACTTGTGAATGTGTCCATAAACACCGTACCATATAATACCATACATCTGCAGAATATTCTTCAATAAAAAATGTTAACACTATAAATGAAGCTTTCCAATGCAGACGGCTCTTTTATCAACGCTGTTTGTTGTTTTCAGATTGGATTTGTTCTGTACCCTTTAAACGGAGAAGAGTGGGACTTGACATTGCACAACAACACCATGTTTGTAACAATGTGCTTCTGCTGGCACTTAGCTGTCGCCCTTCTTCTGGTCGCCTGCATAGTGTGGGTGGTTTCTTGGTAAGTATCCCTCCCCTTTGAAACATCCTTTTATACATTAGATTACCTGTATGTGACACCAAAATCAGAATTATAGAATTGGTCATAGCTAGAGCCAAATGCTAAAAAACAGGTCAACTGGACTTGGTTGAGTTTCCTGACAACGTTTCACCTCTCATCCAAGAGGCTTCTTCATCTCTATGTACATACTGCAAACAATACAGTCCTGACTTCCAGCCCAAGTGAAGTTTAACTACCATTCGCAATTTAGGACACATGACTCACAGGGGGCGGGTGGGTCAACAACTCCCAACCACCTTCAAACGACTTCCAACTAAACCAATAGCAGCCTCTCAGCTAACCTCAACTACCCCTAAGGACTCTACCAGTTAAATACCTGGGTCTCCCATCGCTGAGTTAGAACTGAATAATCCTCTTGGATGAGAAGTGAAACGTCTTCAAGAAACTCAACCACGTTAATTTTACCTGTTTGTTTTAGCTCTTGGATATACCATGACCTGGATGACTGAGGATCTCCACAGACCAAATGCCTTAGATACAGGTTTACATAGAGGGAAATTACATAATATATATTTGGAATCAAAAAAATTACACAAAATGAAACTCTAATTAACCTGGACTGTAAAATGATTTTGTGTATTTGTATCTTATGTGCAGGTGAAATGAGGGATAGTCACACATATATTCTGGGCAGGACTGGTTCATCTCAAAGTCACTTCACTTATCAGAGTGACATGATGGCTGGGAGTCATTTAAAAGAGATGACTACCACTACCCCATTTTACAGTTCTGATGTTTTATAAAAATCAATTGATATTCTATATGGTTCCCAAACAATATGGGAACCACTGGTTTAGGCTAAAATCTGATTTTCCCATTCCATTCCAGTTTAAACATTCTTTCAACATTAAAACACGATCATCATTCATTTATGTTTGTGCACCCTCATGCATAAACTGTTAGAACGAGATTTGCACATATTAACTGAAAACCTGCTCTGCAGCAATAGTACTGGTCTATACTGGGCCTCTTAGATATTTATCTTTCTCTGC
Organism: Pseudopleuronectes americanus; assembly: GCA_038501795.1. Classification (NCBI taxonomy): domain Eukaryota; kingdom Metazoa; phylum Chordata; class Actinopteri; order Pleuronectiformes; family Pleuronectidae; genus Pseudopleuronectes; species Pseudopleuronectes americanus. The sequence continues at coordinate 10,923,409 of CM076728.1, read as the reverse complement.
ACGTTTACTTTGTAGGACGACTTTTTGGAAGTTGAGTTGAGTTAGAGAGGACAGAAGCAGAAAGTCAGTGGTGAAATGTTTGTTGTTTATATGTTTCCTAAAGTTTGCCTCTCTTGTTCCAACAGCACAGTGAGGAGATGCTCAGGAAAGGGACAGGATATAGAAATCGGAATGAGAAACACATCCTCAAGTGCAAGCTGCCAGAAAGCTTTGCTTGAAGAGTCTGATGAAGAGTGAAGGCCGTGTTTTGGTTCTTCGATTTTTGTATTTAATTTTCTATGTTTGTGGTTTGTGAGTATCACAAGCTACTGTTTGCACAATGTCGTTTAGATTTTTCTTTGGTAAAAAACAAACAAATGAAAAAACAAGAATCTGTCATTATGTTTTATTTAACAACTGGTAAGGTAACTAATGATGTACAAACAAAAAACGAGTCAAACAAGTCAAAGTAAGTCCCACTCACTTCACACATGCCAATATTGTATTCCATCAAACATTTAATGAAATGACAAACACAAGATTCAAGTGACAGTCATAAAGAAATTGGAAACTTGTGCCTTTGAAGGAGATTTTGTTAAAATAACCACATAACAACAGTTATTTCCAAAGTTTGTCGACAAATGAAAGGAAAATGTAGAATATCGAATCATGACTTTTTATGATTGCATTGTAAACTGCCTGATTTAGCCTATTTATGTTTTTATTACTTTTAATAATAATCTTCTATTGAATTAAATTCAATAGACGAATAATTAAAACTTCAGTGTGAACACAACAGCAATCACAGAAAAGAAAGGTGTTTCCGGCTCTTTGAGAGATTGTCCAACATGGAAAATAAAGGCTTATGACATACTGTGACAACAATGATATAAAGTAGAATTTTCAGTCAAATCACCAAATACAGGCATGTGGGTGATGGGGTGGACCTACGATTCACTGCTGAGCAGGTAGGATCACTGTTTAGGAGCCGCTGGGGGATCAGGTGCACTTTTGGGTGACGGTGCTGTTGTGACCACGACCGTGGAAACCGATTTCGGAGAGCCAGTGGCCATGTGCTGCTGGAGCTGCTGAGCCTGAACCGTCTGGATGCGAACCTAGAGGAAGAAAGATAGTTCACCCAAGGCGGCTCCATGTTTGTTTAAGAAGCTATATAGCATTTCCTTTTATGTAATAGTCATATATATGACTGCATGTAATCTTACCTGTGTGGCCTGTCCTTGCTGCTGAAGCTGTTGGAACTGCTGTGCTGTGACAAAGCTGACTGGTTTGTTTCCTGCTATCAGCTTTGTGCCAGCAGGCATCGTGGTGAGGATGATGTTCCGGCCCAGGCTGCTGAGGCTGCTCAGAGAAGAGAAATGAAAATAAAAGATACACAAAAAAACATGTCAGTTACTTAGAAGCTGCAGAGAAATTCTGTCAAGAGAAACAGTGTGTAAATGTAGCTGCCATCACCTTGACATATTGACCATCAAAGCATTGAATCTCACAGAAAATTGAAATAAAATACATTGGAAATCTCTATCTTTACAGTAAAAATTGTATTTATTCCAAAAGAAGAAGGTCTTAACATGTGTAATGTTTTCAATAAATAAACTAACATAAATAACAGAGGATAATGAGACTTACTTTGCGCTCAAGCTTCCTTTAACCATTGGTGTGGTCACTACGCTCTTGCTCTTCAGTGGTTGGTTGAGGACAGAGATCGGCACTGTGATTCGTGTAGGTAACTTTCCCTGTGGTGAGAGAAAAGTTTTGTTCCTGAGCCAATAGGAGGAAGTCTTTATTTCAGAGTTAATAATGCGAAAAAAGATGATTGGGGTAAGAGATGGTGTCATCACACAGTTTGTCCAGCAGAGGGCACTTTAACTACAGTGAACACTACTCTCAGTCTGCACCACATTTAGTCAAGCAGTGTCTTATGTCGCTAACTAGTTTGTGGAATACGTAAGAGACTTCCTCATCATTTTATCTTTTCTAATATAACTCCAAATTATGTGTATGTGTGTATATAAAGAAAATCAGCTGATATTTAATTATAACTTTTTACTGAAATCAGTATTGACAGTTGTAGAGATAGGAAACTGAGGAAGAAGCTGATATGATCCAGATCATTTAATCTATCGTCTCTCTAGAGGAAAAGATTGAGTTAAATAAATAATCCATTCAGCAAGGCATTTGGGCACTCACTTCTTTGTGCATTAGTCTTATGATCTTATAAGTAAATATGTCTCATACTTTCAGCACAGATGTAGGAAGGAGAGCAACATGAAGGAGAGTGAATGTGAAAAAGATTTGGCAACATTTATTTCCTAAAAGTTGTCATGTAAAAAGGAATATTTATAAGGTGTGGGTGGTTCTTTTAGATGGGTTTTTGCTCTACAATAGCCATAATCAAAGATATATCTCATATTGTAGAACATGTGAAGGAATGCATGATTCTCTTACTGTTTGTGTAGTAACCACTGTAGCAGGGACCTGCCTCACAGTGGCCGTAGCTGCTCCTAGCGTCAGAGGTGAACAGGAGGATCCAGGAGCCACTGTGATCCCCTTGGCCCCAGCTACAACGCTGGCAGCCATGGTCACCACATTAGCACAAGTGGACACAGTGATTGGTTTACTGCCAGTAGTGGTGGTCATTGTGATGGTCTGACCCTGTTTCTGAGGGATAACACCAAGCCCCGGCATTATCCGAATGGTGGCGCCACCCTTGTCAGGTGACGTCACGGTGGAGAAGGTCCTCGTTTTTTGGTCGGCCGAGACAGCCAGTGTCGGCATCAGACGTAGGGCTGTTTCTCCTGCCGCCTTCAACAAGGTGGAGGTGATGTGGCCCGCTTTAGTGGTCTGTACTTCCCCTGCGCTGGAGGCAGAGGAAGGGCGGGGCGGCGTCATGTGCAGAGTGGCTGATATGCTCTTGCTTGTGGCGGTGCTCAGGAAGTCAGGGCTGAGTTTGACGGTTGCGACTGGAGATTTGGCGAGAGTCGCCATCATGTCTGGGGTTATCCGCAGCACCGTCTGGCCTTTAGAGTCTGTAGTGATGGAGGACGGCGGAAGACGTAGCACATCTTTACCCTGAATGCGCAAGTTTGTAGCAGTGATTGGAATTCCTGCTCCTCCTGCTGTCTTCATTCCCAGCTGACCTGTGATAGACACCTGGAGAGAAAAACAAGCAAAAGACCAAACTTCAGCCTTCTTGTACTTTGAGGCTGTTGAGTCCAACTGGTAGTCGACCTAACTGATCAAATATCCCTTTTAACACAAAATGCTCCACCTGTTTGATGCTGGAGCCGGCGAGCATAGCATTCGAACCAGGGTTGTTAACCAGTCTTCCAGGTGATCCAGTTTGAGGTTTAGCTACAGTTACAGACAGGGTGGTTGGCACCTGGACTGGACTACCCCCAGCCTGAGTCCTCAGAGGCAAAGACACCACAGTCTATTGAAAAGTAAATTGATTAAACAGTTGCAATGTAGAAAAACAAACACAGATATTCATCTTATGCTCAATTGAGTTATTCTGGTTACCTGTGAAATGCCCTTGGCTGACACGGACACCGGCATCCTGATCTGATGTGGGGTCTGATGGACCAGTGTGGCCTGCTGACTTCCTGCTGATGAGGTCAAACCAGCCTGAGTAGAAACCACCCGCACCTGAGGAAGGGAGCCCGCCGCTAGATGAGTCACTATCCGAGCAGCGTGTTGAGACGTGACCGTGTGCGACACTGGTGGGCCAGCCTTTGTGGTGGGTAGGATGGTTCCCAGCTGAGGCAACGAAGGAGGGGACACTAGGAGAACACTGGGAGAGAGAGAGGAACAAAACGGGGAATCACAAGAGAAGATTTAGTTTCAAATAGCTTTGATGAAACATGGATGTACTTCATTTATTGTACAATATCAATAGATCCTGTGTCTGACCCTGGACTGGCTTTTATTGTCTCTGGGACGACAGTTTTTGTCGGCGTGGTGACTGCGCAGGGTAAGGGCGACTTGGGGGTTCCCGGTGTGTTTGGGGTTGGTGTTGTTGGAGTTGGTGACATGGGATTGGAGCCAATGTCCTGTCCCGCCTCCCAACATCCAGGGGTTTTACTGCCGCTGTCTTTACTTCCTGGCTTCTGATACATAAATGGTCAATGAGATTCACAATCAGAAACTAAAATGTGCTTTTCTCAGACAGAATATATATGATTTCTGATCTGTGAAATGCAACTTTTTTTTTCCTGCAGAAAATGTAGAGTGCAGTGGACTCACAGGTTTGGATGCGGGTTTAGGCTTCTGCTGTAGAGCTTTTCTAGCTTTTGCAGCTGCAGCTTGAGCCTGGTGGATTCGCTCTGTGGGGAAGAAAAGAGGAAAAAAAGAATGAGCAATTTTTTTATCTGATTCGATCTTTAAGGTCAAGAAGTTATGAAAATTCTAAACTACAGAGTCTAGAGTAAGAAATAGTATACATCTCCTCTTCAGACTTGCTTCCACTCACAAACTACAGTTGTTGCTTACCAAACTCCTCTTGCGTGCGATGACGGTGCAGGTAAATCCACAGTTTGCGGCCAATGTCATATTTTACACAAGGATCTTTTTCATAATGAAGTCTATCCAGGGCTCCACTGACGACTGTGTTCACCTATGTGGAAAACAAAGACCATCAATCACAGGATATTTCACAATTAGGACACAACATTAAGGTAACAAGAGTCAAAGAAGCTCAGCAACCAGTGATAACCTGTCCATGCCAACACCTGAAACTGTATATTACGTGACCATTCACCTATACTGGGCATGTGCAAACCGTGTAAAAAGGAAGCAGATTGTGTTTACTGAATTTAGTTGCTTAATACTACAAATTAAGAACAACAATGGTAAAAATTAGGGGCAGGGATTAATTTTCTTGGCATTTACCGCTGGTGGTCCAATCGTGACTGATAAGAAAAAAATCAGGAAGTTAATGCGGATGACTGCAGGGTTTCCCAAACGTCTCCGTTTTGGCCCCATCTACGATGCAGCCCCAGTTTTCAAATTAAAAAACGGGGCCAATAATGTTTCCTGTTTTTGGCTCTTAAAAACTCCTATTAGTGTGAAATGCAGATGGAAAAATAGTAGCCCTCCTTTGTTTTAAAACTAAAGTGTAAATTTAGTAGATGTAACACAGCCAGACAAAGCTGAAAGCAAATCGATCGCACCTGAGCACTAGTGACATCTGGAGCCAGAAACTGCGAGTCTTTCAACAGTTCACAGATCTCTGCCCTTGTTCCTTCTCCATTGGGTAACCTGGCTGCCGCATCCCGCACTACGGAAGAAGAACAGGGGAAAGAAGTCAGAAATATGTTAGTGCTTTCCTTTACAAACACTGATTCTCTTGAAAATGTAGTCCGAGTGAAACAGCCGGTCAAACCCAGAGAGAGGATGGTGACGTATGGCGGTCGGTCCGAGCGGAGCAGCGTGTGCTCCCTGGCTTTGTTTAGAGACATCTCTTTATCGAACACTCCTTTAACAGGCCCCACCACGGATTCAAAGCCATGCATCCTAAAGGTGAAGGCTTTGTGTGGCTGGTTGTATCGCTGCTGCTCCTAATAAACACCAAAAAAGTATGTTGTTGTAAGGAATTCATGTCCTGGTAAAAGAGGCCAAATGTTATGAAGCAGTTATTCAAGAGGCAAAAACAAACCTGGACTTGAAACACTTGTCTTTCATCTCCAGTGCTGGGCCGCACCACATAATCAGTCGAGCTGCTTGGTTAAAGACATGACACTGTTAACTAACACTTTATTATGTAAAAATAAAAATAGCATGTCCAGCCAATCACACAACTTTTATCTTTATATTGCAAATTTACAGAACAGCCTAATATTGTATAAAGTTTTTTTCAAACTGTTGCTATTCTCTTTTTTATCCTTGCACTGCAAAGTTTTGTGATGCTGTGTCAATTATGTTTTCCTGTACAGAGGATCAATAAAGGCACATCTTAATTTAACAACCAGAAAAGTAATACTCATTTAATTTATCTTCCTAACAACTTCAATCAAAATTGGTAAATGACAGAATCTTACGCTCTTTGTGAGGGAGAAGTCATCTCTAACATGTCCTCACTTTCTGTCTGTGGAAAACAAAAAGAGTTTGACATAAATACACCAACACATTACAATCTATAAAGGGAGTGATAAGACAGTATTTGTAATATCTGTGCTACCTTGACAACTAAATCTTTAGAGTCCATCCACAACTGGAAGAGTGCACTGAGATCCTTCTCTGTGTCATGATCAGGGCCTGAAATACATCATGGACATTAATCTCAATCATCAGAACCGTCCCCAAACAAGAAGACCTTCATCAATCAGGAAGTTCTTACCAATCCACCTCCACTGCTGACATTCATCCGAAAACTCCACAAAAGGAGCAAATCCACTGGGGAGCGCGATCATGCCATCTGACGGATTAATGTAAGAGAGTGAGTGAGTGAGTAACATGGGGTGAAAACTAGACTAGTTCTCTGTGAGTGACCAACGCTACTGACCTTTAGTCTCCCCTGCAAGAAACTGCAGAGCTTGAAGAACCAAGTCAGACCAACAGGAAGCAGATGAAAACCACACGTTGAGGGAACTGGCTGGAGAGGACTGCCACATCTGAACTTTCTCCTCCAACTGAGATTTCAAACCGTACATGTTATAATGTCATAACTGTGATCAATTAGAAATATGATAATTATGTGAGACTCTTTATTGAGTGCGTACCATTGAAGTGCTGGCAAGAGTCTCTGTCGTTAAGATGCTCTCCAACAAGCTGAAAAAGCTGACAGCTATTTCCTCAACTGCCACCGGGCTGCTCGGACACTCCTCCACAATTCTGAAATAATAACAGTTCTTTACATTAGATATATCTTATATAGCAGGAAACTATTATATGTTACACTTACAAAACTGTACAGATGTTTTCAGACGTGCATATAGATGAAATTATGCAGAGGGGCTGTGAGCGAAAAGTCAAATCACAGAGTTTAAGATCCAGAAATACTAGACTCACTCCTCCTTGATGTGTTGCAGTGGAGTAGAGGGCGTGTCGGGCAGGGAGTTGATGATGTTCCCTTGTGGGGCTGATGCCGTGTCTGTAGGTGCAAGACTTTCAAAGGGATCCTCAGATTCAACTTTTATTGTCCTCATTTTCTTTTTTTTTCTTTCATCTCTCATTTTCTTCTTAGGTAGAGACAGATCGAAGAGCACTGGGGAATAAGAAAGACAGAAATACCTATTATAAACTGTCGGTCATGAAGTGATAATTTGATTTAGGTTTTCTCTTTTTTAACCTAATTTACTCACACATATTAGATCCCTTCCGACCAATATTTGCTCTTGAAAGTACATCTCCAAGATGGATATCAGAGGTCATCAAGTCCGGATGTTCCTGAATAAAATCGATCATTAGTGTTACATATGTACAAGTTAAGACTAAACGCTATGGATTTTTTAAAGCACTTACAGGCTGTCGCTTCCTCTTCTCTCGATGATTTTGCAGCATGACTTTCAAGTCTCGCTCACCCAGTTCTATTTTCTCTGTTTAGAAATAACATTTCTTTTAGCATCATTCAGTCATTCAAAAAGTAAGGGCAAAGTCATACGGATGATGCAGAAAACACTGACCAGTACTCTTCATGTCTTGGGTAGATAGGCTGGGAAAGACTCTGAGTGAAACAGTTGGATTTGGAGAGGAAGGTGATTGTGGTGCTGCAGTCCATGACGATATGTCTACAGGCAAAAAGATAAACAAAAGACTCAATGAATCTCATTTTTTCTTACTAATGCATATTTTACTATTACTCGTGCCCACTACCTAAATAAACTTGTGAACTCTAATTTCTTTAGAAATGAATGATATTCATGAAATTTCACATTTACAGGTACTGACCGTCCTCATCCGATGAAGCATTGCTGTCGCCACACTCAGTTTTGACCTCCTTCAATATGCGGCTCAATCTTCTTCTCACCCTTGGCTCCCGCATTTCAGCTTGACTCTTGGCCAGCAACTTTTTTTTGGGTGGAGAGTCCGAACCATTATGAACTGCAAACTCCAGCAGCTCCTACAGCAAAAAGACAAATTGAAGTACCTACTGCATGAAGGCATGGGCTTTGTATGTCAAACTTCTGGCAAAAAATACCTTTCTGGAGACGAGGATTTGCTTCAACAGTCTGTGGTAATACTGCTGGCGGGAATACAACTGTCGCTTCTTCTGAGACTTGGCACACAACTCCCTGTACTTGACCACCTCGGGATTGAAGTAACCATCTGGGTTGAGATAATTGTGATCACAAAGTGTTTTATCAGTTGCATTTGTATTAATTCATCCAGCTTAATACACATTTGGGGGTTTTGATGAGTGAATAAATGGGTAAATAGAATGTACCTCTGAATAGTTTTTGTGCAAGATGAAGGGGATTTCCAAAGTTTAAATCTCTGTTGTTGAATAGGTCACTGATGGTGCTGTCCTGCTCCGCAACGCTGTCGTCAGGGAACTGTGGCAAAAACTGACGAAGGTGCTGCCTCTGGGAATCTGTCAGTGCGTCAGTCCAGGTGCTCTCGCTCAACACAGAGAAGAAGATGTCCGGCTGTGGAAGAACAAACGGACACAAGCAAATGTGAATGCAACGTGAACCTGCCCGCAGAGCTAACAAGGCAGACAAGAGCAGACAGACTCACGTCCTCCAGCAGGTCCTCTGGAAGGTTGACCCTGCAGTCTCCCAGCATGCATTCCTCCGTGATCTGTCCATCGTTTTCTTCTTTTGGATCAATAGCGTCTGTCAGCATGTGTGTGAGGGCATTCATTCTTCTTCAAGTCTGTGCACACAGAGAAACCACTGAGTCAGATACATTCTCGTTTCAAGCTGCAGATAACTCCAGCCGATGCGTTTGCCTTCCATTCATTAAACTTGCAAACACTGTCGGTGTTATGCTTTGGATTGTTCAGGTAGTAAAGCAACAAACCACCGATATTAGCGAGGATTCACCAATGTCAAAACATTAGCCACTTAGCGAGCTAAGCTAAGAGCGACGTTAGCAATAGAGCCCGTTAAAGCATCTGTATTCCTCTATGAACTTGCAACGCAGACAACGTAATATACAATGGTATGTATAGGCAGGTGTCGGTGATGTGAGTGAACTGACACGGGGGGTGAAACACAGGCAGCAGCTCTTACCTGACACTGTTTTCTGTTTCGCGAAACGAAGAGGGAGCTGTTTGACCGACGGACCATTTTCTTCTTCTACTACTTAGACACCGCCCCACTCGCGCGTTCTGCTGCCCTCCACAGGAAGTCAACGAATACATGGTATATATGAGTTTAAAGGTATTTACATAAATCTTCACATTTTTTATCGCAGTCATTATTTTCAAGCCTGGAGAAAACCCCCAAGTGTTACGCATTCAATCCCTAACCAATGGCTGACTGCTAGTAGCTAGCTTGACACAGCTAATGTTGCTAAGAGATTTTAATGTTGCTTTTCTCACTGGATTTCCTCAAGTTGCTTTCATGTTTTTTTATTCTTTGAACATGGAGCTCGTGGGGGGGGCTGCAGCCGTTTCTGCTGACCCGGAGGATGTGGAGCAAACCTGAAGCTCCATGGGCCCCTGAGGACCCGGGGCCCCCGGCCAGTTGTCCTCTTTGCTCAGTGGGAGGTAAACGTTAGGCTATTTTCAACCCAAATGTTCAATGTGGTTTAGTATTGTGTTAAAGAAGTAAACTAGTTCCATGCATTTTACATTGAGAATGTTCACTTGAGTCTCATTAACAGACATTATAATGATTGCAGATTTGTTACTAAGAGTAACACAACTTACAAACAACACAAGGTTACTTGAACCCATCTGAGCAGAACTCAGTTATATTAAACAATCAAAAACAATGTCTAACCACATACATTAAATCCCAAATATATTGAATGAAAACCCCAAAAATTAAAAAAGCCTGCTATGCCATTAAACAGCCAGTTGGATTTATATATATATATAATATATATATTTTTTTTAAATTGTATTTAAATTGCCATGATAATGATAATTGTCAGTTTCTGAAATGTAATGTCTAAACTTTTGTGAAATCATTCAAACAACACAGTGCAAGACAATAGTGTAGAGACTCTATCTATAGGGACATTTGAGCCAGTGGGTCAGCTTTGTCAGCTTGCTCCACCTCTTTATGTTGCTGTAATGAACAGGGACCAACTGTCAAACCCTCTGCCTTGTAACACAGCCTGAGAGGGGCACAGCACCAGCGCTGCCCTTCACAAACCTTCACCAACATTGTCTTGCCTTATGTGGATGGCGTACAGGCACCAGGAGTAACAGAGCTGAAACATTTACCCCATTTCTCTCCAGATTTTGCCTTTAATGCCTCGGGAGGATGGCAGAAGGTGCAGATGGAGAGGAAGAGATTCAGTTCCTGCGTACGGTGAGTGATGCTGTCTGCCTCTGGTCAAACTCTTAGGAAACTTATTCAGTCTACTAATACAACTTTTGTGTATTAACGTGTCACTTCACAACACACAGTGGACAAACATTTTCTGTGTTGGCTTACTTTCTTTGCTCGAAGCCTAGATTGACAAGCACAGGTGGCATTGTTATCTATTTATATCCCTTCAGTGACTTGACATGTCACTGTTGTGTCCCAGAGAGAAAATGCTTGTGGTGCCAGGTGACACTTAACACACGTAGATAAAACAGCTTAGAAACAAATCAGTTATTGTCTTTATCTCAAGGATTACTCACCCATCTTCGTCTTTAAGAAAATACATTTGACATGTCCCAGCTTCTAAAGATTAAAATATATCTATTTGTAATTTATTCTCAATATAATTTCTCACATAACATGTTCACAGGAAATAAATATATCATAGTAGAGATGGAGATCAGTTTTTAGATTATTGCACATTAGTACCCGTAAACCATAACTGATCTCTTGTGTAAACCCTCATGATAAACTGAGGTCTATACTGCAGCCCCGATTTTTGTTTAAGTTAACTTGTGTTTTTAATATTAATACATTTGTTGCTTAGAGAGGTTTCCATAAATGTTGGTGTTTTTTAAATGTTGGTCTAATTGACCAAGCAGTTCACAATGAGATGAAATCAGGCATTGTGGTCTTGCAAGCAGTCAGTGCTGATACTCAACTATAATAGTTGTTCCTCACAATGCCACTTGAGTTTCTGTAGACCCTGGTAACTGTAGTCCCTGATGTTTGAGTACACAGGATGCAAGTATCATTTAAAGTTTAGTTCCTCACACCCACTTGAGTATAAGCTGCGTATCCTGTGACTGCAGTCTGTGATTTCTGCTAGAAGCACAAATATTTAAATATTTTTTTCTCTTGCATATTCAATCCAACAGCTATAGAAGTGTGGAAACACGTTTTGAGATGGCATTGTCTTGCCACTTTAAACCCACCCTTAATTGAAAATATGTCAACAGTGCGTCATAAAGTGTCCGTCAGTTTGTCAGTGTTCACCCTGAACTCCTCAGACTTCTATATTTACTGCGTGAAGATTAGCCTGTTCAAACCTTGGCCCATTTCAGCACCTGCTTACTTCAGTCCACATAAGACCTTCACTGCTGGTGTCTTACTGACACTCGTTATTATCGGATGTTGGATCAAAGCTTTTTTCAGTCGGACAATTTTAGCCTTTCACACACTTATCAGTATCAGGGTTAATGTTAGCAGATATGCACCTGTATGAAATTTAGATTTTTCAGAGTAAACAATACAGGGAATATATGCAGGTGTGTTTATTTTAGGAAAAACATATTTGTTTATTTTCCTAATTCAAATTCTATATATTTGGTTGTATTTGTGTTTTCTTTTTATTTATAGTTATTTATAGTAAAAGTTATGGTTAAACTGTAAAATATCAATTCTCAATTAAGGATTTAATATATATATATATATAAATAAATATATTTGAGGATATCGTGGTCATGCTCTCTTTGTCAGGTTGTTTTCGAGTACTCTGGTGGAGTCTGGTGGAATGTTGTAGTAGACATGTAGCTGCTGGCCTCATGTTATCATGATGACATCTGTATTTCAGTCAGACTGTGTCGGAGAGAGTGACAGAAACCTAATACTCACATCTGTCATATGCTATAGTGGGATTGTCAGTGCGTCAAATTGTCTTTTATATTTGGTGTCACCTTATCTTTGAGGTGCCAGGATTTTCAGATGCTGGAGTCTTGAGTCTGACTTTTTGATTAGTTGTCTACTGTACAGGAGAAGAGTTATATTATGATTATGACGATATATATTCATAGTCCGTCTCTTCATGACCTGATCAAGAGGGCACTTTACAAACTCCCTTTTAACACAGTGCTTCTCACAAGCTGTTATACAGGCCCGATAGAATTTTTATTAAACTCTGGAGGAGCAAAGCACCAGGGTTATAGAAGAAGAACTGCTTCTCTGTACTGTACCTTTACACAGTTTAACAGTTTTGTGTGAGATCTAAACGCTGGTTCATTTGTCTGGAGTTGTTATAATTTCCTCACCTTTGCACAATTTTGTATTCAAATTTTGACTCAAATCTTCCCATTGATGTTAACTTGAATAAGTTAACAACCTGATATGCCAGTGTATCCACTTACATTTTGTACATGATTCAAGATTCAATACTTTATGCCACACAACTCAGTTGTTGGAATTTGCTACAGTGAGCCCATGGCAACACAATCAAACAACCAATCACAGCATAACACATAACAAGAAAAGTATAGATTTGTTTTATTGTTAAAAGCAGCAGTCTGTTTATTATAGAATCAGTTTTCAGTTGACTTCAGAGATCATAAGGCACAAACTGAAGCTTATTACAAAGTTGAACCCAAGTGACGACTATATGTCCTGTGTTTTTTTCTAAACAGACATTTGTTGCTTCGTGACATGTACCTTTATTAAAGCTGTGACTGAACCAGAAGTATTTCCAGATGAAAACACCAACAGCTGAGCATGAAGCTTTGAGCTGAGCTGAGCCAACTTGAAATTTGGAATATTCCTCTCCCTAGTGAGCTGACTAATCGCGTTATTGAATCGGCAATGGGGGGCCACAGTGCTTCTTGGCCGTCAAACCCTAAATATCTGTTGCTCTCCAGAAAGGGATGTGTGAACAGCAGGTGCAGTGGCCTGAAATAGAGGGCTGTGGGGGAGTGGCTGGTGTCTGGAGGCCACAGAGGCGGGGGGATTAGAGCTGGATAGCGACAGGCCCAGTGAAATGCAGTTACAGATAAAATAGTTGTGAAGGTCAGGAAAAGGTGTACAGGGTAACAGCTGTTTCTGCTAGTTATTTTGTTTATGTATTGCCCTAATATTGTTTGATATTTATGCTGTCTGGATTTTCGGAGACGACTTTTAGCTGTCGGAGCCATGGATTCTCGGTTCACGATGCTAACCCATTAAATGTAGCAGACATAACGTGATGTAAGAACTGCAGAATGCATTAAAGGGGAGCTAATATTTTCGTGTAGAGTTCTACAGAACAGCACATATTAAAGGTGTCAGAATCCTTTTGCAGATGGAGCTGAGTCAGCTAAATCAGTATGAAAATGACCTACTAATCATCTCTGCTTCAGGCTAACAAGAAGACATTGGCCACTGCTAGCCCAATACATCCAAAGCATAGAGTGTATATAAATATGAACAACGCTTCTCCACTACCTCTTACTATCCAGAAATGGTTGAGCCAAAATATTGCATGTATGAAAGCTGCCATCTTGTGCCTTTGGAGCTATAGTCTGTGCAGTACTGATCAGGGTTGGATGAATTGAGGTCCCACAATACTAAAGCTCGACCAATCACTGGTCAGTTTCAGCTGCCAATCGTGTTGTTTAAGCCTGTTTTATAGCATCAAGTAATAAATAGAAATTAACTACTGTAAATGACATGCCATTTTATTTTAACATGTACAGTAGTTTGACCTTTTAATTTGGTCAATGTCCCATCTACTAACGATGAGGAGGCTGTGTCTATGATCTGTATCGCAGCCTGCCACCAGGCAATCAAGACACTTTCGCTCTCCTATGGGGGCAGCCACCTCGCTCATCTTTATTTACACTCAACAATCGAGTTAGATTGGGCAATGTTGGCACGTGGTTTTGTAGAAAAATGCCTGGAATCAAAATACAATGTCTTTATTTGTTTTATTTTTATCACATTAGAAATTGTACAGTTTAAAATATTTATTTCCCCTGAGAGTAACAGGTTACATGGAGATCTTGATTGTGTATCAGTTCCTCTTGCAGTCCTCCTTCACCTTCCACCTGCTTTGTGTTTGTAGGACGATCAAGTGGTGCTGCAGTGCACTGCGTCTATTCTTAAGGAACAGATCAAGCTGTGTCTGTCATGTGAAGGGTTCGGGAATCGTCTCTGCTTCCTTGAGACAACCTCCAACGCTCAGGTAGTGGAGGGAGACTTTTATCTCATTTATTTGACGATATAAGTTATCAATCAGTGCCACTCACCGTTTTGCTGCTCGTGCTGCGTTTCAGAATGTCCCTCCAGACCTCGCTATCTGCTGCTTCATCTTGGAGCAGTCCCTGTCTGTGCGGGCTCTGCAGGAGATGCTGTCCAACTCTTCTGTGGATGAGGTAAAGTCCAAATAATGAAAAGAGATGTTGCCGTGTGTTTTGTTCATTCATCAACTGAAACTAATTCTGTTTCTTTTCTGACCTGATGTCCCATGATCCTCCTCTCTCTCACCTGGCAACCACAGGCTGTCGATTTGGACAAATGGGTAGGTTTGCTCACTCGTCCTTTCCATGTCCCATATTAGGTTTTGTGCAGCCTGAGAGTTTTTGTCACAACTCTATTCCACTTACAGCCTCTTCAGTGAAATTGAATGGCTGTCATTTTAAATCAGCCTAATTTATAGTAGTTATTAGTTTGATATATAATCTAACCTTTCTCAGTTTATGAGACAACTTAGTGTTCTTCCTGTTTCTTACACCTACGTTTACGGTCAGGGTTTGTTAGACATAGCTAGAGTTCTTCTTCCTTGTTTCCTTTTGCTGTCTGTAGAACGGCCCTATATTTATTTTTCTATATTGCCATTAAGTTATCACCGTTAGAGGGTTTCAAGGGACAACTGTGAATATGATCATCTCTTTTCATCTTTCGTTCATTTAACTGACTATGCCTCCCCCTTTTCATGCAGTCATCCCAAGGAGGGGGTCACAGAACGCTACTGTATGGACACGCCATCCTCCTTAAGCACACACACTCCAGCATGGTGAGCACATTTACAGTCCAGTTGGTGGCTTCTGCTGCTCCTTGATGTCTTTTCCGATAAGCAGCAGCTTGCCCTGCAGTTGATTGCTCTCTAATCTGAATGTAAGACTGATACCAACTCTCCATCCTACAGTACTTGAGCTGTTTGACTACTTCACGTTCACTGACAGACAAACTGGCTTTTGATGTGGGCTTGCAGGAGGACTCCACAGGTGGCTATGAACCTTACTGGTCATTGTTTTCCACACAAGTTCGGTATCCTAAATGTTTTCTCTGTCCCAGGGGAGGCCTGCTGGTGGACCATCCATCCAGCCTCTAAGCAGAGGTCTGAGGGCGAGAAGGTCAGGGTGGGAGATGACCTCATTCTTGTCAGTGTATCTTCAGAGCGATACCTGGTAACAACAATTTGACTTACTCTCACAGTAACTGACAATTTGTCTGCTACAGTTCTCAAGAGAATGACCACGTGCTCTCTTTTCAGCATCTGTCCTATGCTAGTGGCGACTTGATGGTCGATGCTTCCTTCATGCAAACGCTGTGGACCATGACGCCTGTGATGTCAGGATGTGAGCTTGCTGAAGGTCAGTAATTCTGCTGTTGCTAAAAAATAAAATCTCTTTTCTTCATGGACCTGTCAACTCACATTCAGGGATATGACTCTCACCTTCCAGGTTTTCTGACCGGCGGTTATGTGCTCAGGCTGTTCCATGGTCACATGGATGAGTGCTTGGCAATCCCTGGAGCTGAGCAAGGGGACGACCCGCGCAGGTGGGTTTAACTGCAGAAGATGTCAAAATATGATTTAGGTTAATGATATAAAGCAGTATCTTTTACAAAGCAAAGCTAATCTCTGAATTTTGCAAATAAATGTTTGTTTTGAATGACCTTTCAGTCTTTTTAACTGATCAGCTCAGCATTACTCTTGAATTTGCTGAGCCTGATTCTCATAATTTAAGATGCAACAATTTTCACTATATTACAGGGCATTAAATAATCAAACAAATTCCCGAAGCTGCTATCTGAAAAATGTTAATTGTTCATCTCATAGTTTAATAACACTAACTGAAACCAATGCTTTCCAAGAACAGGGGCAATAAATCCAAGCATTTAGGAATTTGACAAAATGTAATATCCTGATGCTCATTCCACATCATTGACTGACATGTTGTTGTTTCTTTCAGAGTTGCTCATTATGAAGGAGGGGCTGTATGCAGCCATGCCAGGTCCTTATGGAGACTTGAGCCGCTTCGTATCGGGTGGGTCTTGATTCCCCTCATTTAACAGCATGTTCTTTTCAATCATTCACTTTCAGGGAATTAACACCATACTGATGCTCACTCATTCATTCTGTTGATAGTTGGAGCGGAGGTCACATTAAATGGGGCCAGTCATTCCGGATCCGTCACATAACAACAGGCAGGTACCTGTGTCTGGATGAAGAGAAAGGACTGCTGCTGGTGGACCCTGAGAAGGCCGTTTCCAAGATGTCAGCCTTCTGCTTCCGAATTTCAAAGGTCACTGTCGTACAAAGCTGACTTTGCCAGATCTCTGACCATTGTGCAGTATAGCGATTCTTACACTTTTTTGATCAAACTACAGGAAAAAATCGAAGTGACCCAGAAGCGAGATGTGGAAGGAATGGGCATTCCTGAGATCAAGTATGGAGAGTCCATGTGCTTCGTACAGCACGTGTCAACAGGCCTCTGGCTTACATACGCTGCTGTCGATGCTAAATCTGCCCGTCTAGGTCCTTTAAAAAGAAAGGTGAGGCAACATTCTTCAACTTAACTATTCAAGTCAGCATCTAGTGCATGAACGTAAACCTGGGTTTTCAGTTCACTTCCTATATATTCAATTCCTAGGCAATACTCCATAAAGAAGGTCACATGGATGATGCGCTCACAGTGGCCAGATCTCAGACCGAAGAGTCCCAAGCAGCCAGAATGATTCACAGCACAACAGGCCTCTTCAACCAGTTCATCAAGTACTTCAGTTATATTTTATTCAACTCAATGCTAATAGACCTGCTGTTTTTTTTGTGTGTTTTCTCATCATGTTCTTTTCATGTTCTCAGAGGTCTGGATGCTCTCAGTGGGAAAAACAAATCTTCCAATCCCCCATCTCTGCCTATGGACGCTGTGGTGCTCTACCTGCAGGACCTCATTTTCTACTTCAGACCCCCCGAGGAGGAGCTGGAGCACGAGGACAAACAGTTCAAGCTTCGCTCCCTCAAGAACAGACAGAACCTCTTCCAGGAAGAGGTCGGTCTTCACACCGAAATGTTTAACACTTGCATGTTTGGATTCCAATTTTAGTTTCGTTGATTTATTTTAATTCAATAACATATTTCAGTTCTTCATTAGTTTTTTATTGTTTTGAACAGGGGATGATTACTCATGTTCTGGACTGTGTTGATCGGCTCAATGTCTACAACACAGCAGCCCACTTCTCAGAGTATGCAGGGGAGGAAGCTGCAGAGTCCTGGAAGGAGATAGTCAATTTACTGTATGAACTGCTAGGTACAGTATATCCATCTCATTTTCTGTTCTATGCATTCACAATGATTTTAGATTTGTCAGATTCCCACATCCTGCTCCTTTTTGTGTTAGTGAATATGATGCATTGACAATTGTTTCTGCTTTTATTCTTTCATGAAGCATCTTTGATCAGAGGGAATCGTGCAAACTGTGCTTTGTTCTGTGATAACCTCGACTGGTTGGTCAGTAAACTCGATCGTCTGGAGGCGTCTTCAGGTAAACAAGTCAAGCAGAAGCACATTTAAATGTAAAATGTACAATGTAGCAACTATTATCAAAGCTTAGGTGTTGCTCACCAGTATAAATTGGTGATTTGTCCTGTTATCTGGTTAAAAACAGACACACAATTGATCTATATGTAATATATCTGTAACAAGCACCAACTACCATAGGCTGTAAAAAACGCTCTTACAATGTAAAAAAAATTAATTTTCATGTATTCATGTATTGTCAAGAGCTCAGCTGATAAAGATTTGTCAAAGGGATGTCAAAGCCAATATTAGGCAATACAAAAATTAAAATGTGATAAATGTGAAAGGCTCATATATTTATTGGAAAATTCTGTGAATCTGCTACTGTCACATTTTCATGACAGGAATCCTGGAGGTGTTATATTGTGTTCTGATTGAGAGTCCAGAGGTGTTGAACATTATCCAGGAGAATCACATCAAATCAATCATCTCCCTGCTGGATAAACATGGACGCAATCACAAGGTCAGGAACATATACCGCCCGAAGCTTAGGAATGTTTTGCAGTTCACTTTAAAATAAATCTAATATCGAGCTACAAGGCAGCACAAGAACTGTGTCATGGATTTCCGTCTCTTTTGTCTTCCCAGGTGTTGGATGTGCTCTGTTCTCTGTGTGTGTGTAATGGGGTGGCTGTGAGGTCAAATCAGAATCTCATCACAGAGAATCTACTTCCAGGTCGTGACCTACTACTTCAAACCAACATTATCAATTATGTAACCAGGTGGGTGAATTTGTATTAGCAAGGACTCAAAATGCTTTGTGCTCTGTTGTCTTTCCTCTGTGCTGTTTTTAAAGCAGCTGCTCTGACTCATCTCTTTGTCTTGTAAACCTCTCTCAGCATGAGACCCAACATTTTCCTTGGAACCTGTGAAGGATCCACTCAGTATAAGAAGTGGTATTTTGAGGTGATGGTGGACCACGTGGAGCCGTTCCTCACGGCTCAGGCTTATCACCTGCGTGTGGGCTGGGCTCTGACGGAGGGCTATAGTCCTTACCCTGGTGGAGGTGAAGGCTGGGGTGCTAACGGCGTCGGGGACGACCTCTACTCCTACAGTTTTGACGGACTTAACCTCTGGTCAGGTAAAGTAAACATTAAAACTCTATTCTGGTATTGTTCATGCTGGCTCACAAGGTCATATCTTACTGGGCCAGGGTTATTTCTATTAGAACATATCAAAATGTCTTCTGTGAAAAGAAAAGCTTATGTCCTTTGGCTTTATACAAAAAAAACAAAATCTCACATGCATAGAACAATTAGTGAAATTGGCCCGACAACACAAAAACATAACAACATAACCTAACTACTTCCTCCATGGGTCCACAGGACGTGTTCCGCGTCATGTTGCCACACCCAATCAGCACATCCTGGCAGCAGAGGACGTCATAAGCTGCTGTTTGGATCTGAGCGTGCCGAGCATTTCCTTTCGTATCAACGGGTATCCTGTTCAAGGAATGTTTGAGAACTTCAACCTGGACGGCCTGTTTTTCCCCGCTGTCAGCTTCTCTGCAGGCGTTAAGTAGGACTTTGTTAATTATGAATATATGTATACTACAAATTGAGTCCTTTGTTTCAAAAGCACAGTACAGATGAGACATGGGACCAATGCCAATTTTCTACTCTCACTTCAAGGTTGCGATTTCTTCTCGGAGGGCGTCATGGGGATTTCAAGTTCCAACCGCCCCCCGGCTACGCTCCTTGCTATGAGGCAGTTCTTCCCAGGGACCGTTTGCGGATCGAGCCCATCAAGGAGTATAAGCATGATTTCGAGGGCATCCGCAACCTGCTCGGTCCAACTCAGTCCCTCTCACACACAGCTTTCACTCCTTGCCCCGTGGACACTATACAGGTGAAAACCTTATACCATCTCCTTTTCATTTTCATCTGTTCCCCGGCACTGAATTTATTCTCCTTTCAGATTGTGTTGCCTCCTCATTTGGAACGCATTCGAGAGAAGCTTGCAGAAAATAGCCACGAGTTATGGGCTGTTACTCGCATTGAACAAGGATGGACCTACGGACCAGTGAGTGTTTTCAGCATTTGGTTATTTTTATCACGGGAAATGATTTTGTGTTTACAAACAATGTTCTTTACAAAATATTTGCAATTTACTTTTTTTAAATCAAGTTTCGTGACGACAACAAGAAGCTGCATCCCTGCCTGGTGGATTTCCAGAGTCTTCCGGAACCAGAGAAGAACTACAATTTAGCCATGTCAGGAGAGACACTGAAGTAAGTCAGGGACCTCACTTGATTAACGGTGCTGTGCTTTTGTCTGTTTGTATTTATAATGAAATGTGTGATTCAAATCAAAGGACTCTGCTGGCACTCGGCTGCCATGTAGGGATGGGTGATGAGAAAGCAGAGGAGAATCTGAAAAGGAACAAGCTCCCCAAAACGTGAGATGCAGTGCATACCTTTA
Organism: Pseudopleuronectes americanus; assembly: GCA_038501795.1. Classification (NCBI taxonomy): domain Eukaryota; kingdom Metazoa; phylum Chordata; class Actinopteri; order Pleuronectiformes; family Pleuronectidae; genus Pseudopleuronectes; species Pseudopleuronectes americanus. Next base: position 10,902,968 of record CM076728.1, on the reverse strand, counting down.
TTTAGATTTATTTTGTGACATTGCCTCTATTTTATCATTTGTACTGTTGATGACTTCAGAAAAACTCTCCACAACCGTTTCTGATCATAAAGCATTGTTCACCAGTTACATGCAGAGTAGTGGATACAAGCCGGCGCCTCTGGACCTCAACCACGTCAAGCTGACCCCGAATCAGAACACTCTTGTTGAGAGACTGGCAGAAAACGGACACAACGTGTGGGCAAGAGACCGAGTTCGCCAGGGCTGGACATACAGCATAGTCCAGGTGTGAAGATAACAATAGTAATAATACATGCATGGTGAATGAAAGCATTTTTTTTATGTTTTACTCCATGTCCCTTTGTGATATTTTGATTTGCAGGATATAATGAACAAGCGCAATCCGCGCTTGGTTCCTTACAACCTGCTTGACGAAAAGACTAAGAAGACAAACAGAGACACAGTTTGTGCAGCTGTTCGCACTCTCATTGGATATGGTTACAATATAGAACCACCTGACCAGGAAGGCTGTACGTTTAAACTTGATCTATTAGCAGGATAAATATATATTTGTATCTAGACCTATAAGATTCCTTATTAGAAACACAAGCCTTTTGTTGAATGTAAACGTTTTTCTTGTAAATTCTGTTTTGTTCATGTTCATGTAGGCATTGGACCAGGCAGCACCCGTGGAGATAAGATCCGAGTGTTCCGAGCAGAGAAATCTTACGCTGTCACTCAGGGGAAGTGGTACTTTGAGTTTGAGGCTGTGACAGTCGGGGAGATGAGAGTGGGCTGGGCAAGACCCAATGTTCGTGCAGACACTGAACTTGGTGCCGATGAGTTGGCCTACGTCTTCAATGGTTTCAAGGTCTGAGCAAGACTGAGTTTAAATGCTTGGGAACGATGTAGAATCCTCGGTGATATTACAATCAAAAACCCTTTTTTTCCTTTTCAGGCTCAACGTTGGCATGTGGGAAATGAGTCATTCGGTCGTCAGTGGCTGTCCGGTGACGTGGTGGGTTGTATGATTGACCTGACAGAGATGAACATCATGTTCACACTCAACGGGGAAATGTTGATCAGTGACTCGGGCTCAGAGATGGCCTTTAAGGATATAGAGATCGGGGAAGGTAAGTAGAGTGAGAGATGACAGCAAATGTTCTCAGACATTACACGTGGGTCTGTGTTTTTTGATGAATGTCACGTCTGTTTTAAACATCCCCAGGATTTATACCCGTGTGCAGTCTGGGCCTCTCCCAAATAGGAAGGATCAACTTGGGTCAGAATGTCAGCAGTCTTCGTTACTTTACCATCTGTGGCCTGCAGGAGGGATTTGAACCCTTTGCCATCAACATGAAGAGAGACATCACCATGTGGTTCAGCAAGAGCCTTCCCCAGTTTAATATTGTTCCTACGGATCATCCTCACATTGAGGTATTGTACATCAGTTGTCAGTGTTTTGATGAAGTATGAAGTCATTATTTTCTTAATATTTTCTCATCACTACCTGCCCCCTATTTTATTTATGCCTTAGGTGTCCCGTGTTGATGGGACAGTGGAATCTGCCCCTTGCCTCAAAGCGACCCACAAGACATACGGTTCTCAGAACGCCAACACAGATCTGCTGTTCTTCAGGCTCAGTATGCCAGTTGAGTTTCACGAGACCTTCAAAGTGACGGCAGGCACCACCCTCCTTACCCGCACACTGACCAACCCTGAGGATGAGGTGATCGAGGTGGACCCGGACTCTGATTTTGAAATACTCAAGAAGTCGGCCACTCGCAATGAGCAGGAGGAGGAGAAGAAAGAACCCTCTGTGCCCAAAGAGATCCCCAAGAACGGAGAGAATGAGAAGGATGCCTCAACTGAGAAAAGCAAGAAGAAAGGGTACAGAATCATGCAGCTCGATTTGCTACAGGTTGGATAATATTTACTTTTTGATTTATTGTGACCAACTGCTGCCGTTATTTGCAGATTCCTCTTCAAGGCTAAGAAGGCTGCGCTCATGTCATCACCGCCTATTGTTCCCACCATGCCCCGCTTAATGGAGGATGTGGTGCCAGACGACAGGGACGATGTTGACATTATCCTCAACACTACGACAGTATGGCTAAAACTTATAAATTGGTTATTTTTCACATTGAACTTGTCTGTCAGAATTGTTATACTCGTTCTAATGTTTATATCCAACCACCTCCTTTTTCTTTCACTAGTATTACTACTCTGTGCGAGTGTTTGCGGGACAGGAGCCCAGTGGCGTGTGGGTGGGCTGGATCACACCTGACTATCACCAGTACGACCTTCATTTTGACATCAGCAAAGTGAGAAATGTTACAGTCACTGTAGGGGATGATAAAGGCAACATTCACGGCAGGTACGTTCCTTTTGTTGACAGATAAACAAAACAGTTGCATTTTTTCGTTCAAATATTTGCAGCTGGTGATTTATTTTTGTCTGTTTTCGTCAGTATAAAGCGCAGTAACTGCTACATGGTTTGTGGAGGGGAGTTCAGCAGCTCCCAGCAGACCAGAGTCAGTCAGGAGGATTTTGTGATTGGCTGTCTTATCGATCTGGACACAGGACTCATGACTTTCACTGCTAATGGAAAAGAGATAAACACATTTTACCAGGTCAGAAAAGCTACAATTTCGTATTCATACTGTTCTTTTTAAAGGCTGCGTCTTTTAATGCAAACATGCCATGTTCACCTACTACAGGTGGAGCCCAATACAAAGCTGTTCCCAGCTGTCTTCGTGCTTCCTTCCAGTCAGAATATGATTCAGTTTGAACTGGGAAAGCTCAAGGTCAGTCTACTGTGATCTTCACAATCAAGACTATAACCGTATTGTTCCATCTGCTCTGAAACTGTCTTACTTAATACATCATGTGTCTTCCTTTTCCCGTCTCGCCAGAACATTATGCCAATCTCTGCCGCCATGTTCCGGAGTGAGCGCAAGAATGCCCTCCCCCAGTGCCCTCCTAGACTGGACGTCCAAATGTTAACCCCGGTCATCTGGAGCCGCATGCCCAACCACTTCCTGGCTCCGGAGACAGGCCGTATTAGTGAGAGACTGGGCTGGGTGGTGCAGTGTAAGGAGCCGCTTACCATGATGGCCCTCCACATTCCAGAGGAGAACAGGTTAGAGCCAATAAAAATTGCCAGGAATGACAGAGTTTATTTTAAATTTTTTCTGCAAAAATAACCTCTTTTCACATTACACATTTCCCAGGTGTATCGACATCCTGGAGCTGTCTGAACGTATGGACCTGCTGAAGTTCCACTATCACACTCTGAAGCTGTACGGCTCAGTGTGTGCTCTGGGAAACAATCGTGTGGCTCACGCTCTGTGCAGCCACGTGGATGAATCCCAGCTCTTCTACTCCATCGAGAACACCTACCTACCCGGACCAATGAGGAGTGGCTTCTACGACCTGCTCATCAGCATGCACCTGGAGTCCGCCAAGAGGAACCGACTGGGAACCAACAAGGAGTTCATAGTTCCAATGACGGATGAAACACGCAGTATTACTCTGTACTCAGACAAATCTCACGCTTTACCTGGGGTCGGCCTCACGACATGTTTACGTCCCAAACTCCATTTCTCTTCCATTGGCTTTGTGGGAACAGATCAAGACATCTACACACTGAGTCCAGTCATCCCCTTACAGGTGAGCTGGTACAGGTATTACACGTATTTAAGGTGCTCCAGAGACACAAATCATTTAAACTGCTTGTATTTCCAGGTGTTAAAGACCAAGGCCCTAAACATGCTGACTGAGGCGGTGCAAGATGGTGGTCAAGCCATGAGGGATCCTGTGGGAGGTAGTGTTGAGTTTCACTTTGTTCCAATCCTGAAGCTCATCAGTACTCTCCTCATCATGGGTGTGTTCGATGATGAAGACGTCACACACATTCTGAAGATGATTGAGCCCACGGTCTTCAGTAGCAAGAAAGACGAGGAGCCTGCCGATGAGAGCGCCAATCTGAAAGAGGAGAAGGATCAAAAGGCTCCTCCAAATCCCGGAGCGGTGAAGGAAGCTGAGGAGGAAAGAGGAAGAGTATGAGGATGACGGTTTAGGGGAGGACGAGGAGGAGGAAGAGTTCGAAGAAGAGGAAGAATTAGAGGAGGAAGAGCCGATCATGCCACGCAATGACGTGGTGAAGAAGATCGAGCCAACAAATGGTGAAAAAGGGTGCAGAGGAAACGGAGAAAGAGATGAAACCTTCAGAGGCTAAAGAAGGGGAAGCTAAAGAACATCTGGAGCAAGGACTTTTCCAGATGAAGCTTCCAGAGTCTGTTAAATTACAGGTACGTATTTTCTATTTTAGAACAATTATTAGTATCTACCTCACAGTATTAATGATTCACGGTGCTTTTGTCCTTCAGATGTGCACTCTACTGCAGTATTTCTGTGACTGTGAGCTGCGCCACAGAGTGGAGGCCATCACTGCCTTTTCTGACCAGTTCGTCAGCCAGATCCAGTCCAACCAGCGGCATCGCTACAACGAACTGATGCTGGCCTTCACCATGAGTGCAGCAGAGACCGCCCGCAAGACCCGAGAATTCAGGTCCCCACCACAGGAGCAGGTACACTTGAGGATTGATAAATTGTGTTGAACAGTGTTACGTTAGAGAAATTCTTAATTCTTAAAACTCTCAAACACTGTTGGAAAAGGAATCTGGCCTGTATTTCTGTGTAACTTCTGCAATCTTGTGTATTTTAATTTGGTCTGGTACAAATCTACTCAAAGGTAGGTTTATGTGACATACAACCACATTTTAAATTTCTTAGTGCAGCTGGTTAAAATCTATTCTAGATCTATCTGATAACCCTTGGAAATGTTTTTTTGGAAGAATATATGTCCACTATATCCTGTCATATAAACATAGAACAGTCAGTGCTTTCATTCTAAGAACTAGAGTTTGAAATTGTTTTCATGGTTAAGTTTATCCGTTTTATGGGAATTAATTAAATGAGCACATTTGCTTATACGTTTTTTGTCCTATTTACAAAGGTCAACATGCTCATGAACTTCAAGAACTGCGCTGAAGATGAAGAGTGCCCCATTCCTGATGAGGTCCGAGAATCCCTGCTGGTTTTTCACAATGTTCTGCTGGTCCACTGTGGTCAGTTTCCATCTATAGATTCAAGTCTACGTACATCAGAATTTAAAGTTAACAGGTTTAGACATAAGTTACAATATGTTCTTCAAAACTTCACTCTCAGGTGTTCATATTGAAGAAGAAGGGCAAGAAGAGGAAGTGGATTATTCTCTCCGCGGACGACTGTTACGTTTGTTGGTAAAGGTGAAGAAGTTCCACGAAAAGAAGGTGGAGCTGGAGCCGGAGCCACAGGAAGATAAAAAACCAAGTGAGTCTCAGCGGCAATAAAAACGCATCTTTTGAAAAACAATATTTGACTTGAAAAAAATCGTAAGATCATCAGTATTTTACTTTGCTTTTCAAAGTGACATGCTTTGAAATCCATAATTACAAAAATGACTTGTCATATTGGTAATTATTCACAATAACTACAGCACAAAGTATCTTTTGCATTACTGCTTTAACCTTTGTTATGTGTTTATTAGGCACACTGCAGGAGCTGATTTCTCATACCATGATTCACTGGGCCCAGGAATCATTCATCCAGAACCCTGAGCTTGTGCGCATGATGTTCAGCCTCCTTCACAGGCAGTACGACGGGCTGGGCGAGCTCATGAGGGCCCTCCCCAAGGCCTACACCATCAATGCGGTATCAATTCGGGACACTATGGACCTGCTGGAGTGCTTGGGACAGATCCGTTCACTGCTGATTGTCCAGATGGGTCCAGAGGAAGAGAGGCTTATGATTCAAAGCATCGGGTGCATATACGATTTATTTATCTTGAAATCTTCCTACTGAAGTGAATCCTGTATCCGGGGCTGTAGAGTAACTACATTTTTCTTTCCCTCAGGAACATCATGAGTAACAAAGTTTTCTATCAGCACCCCAACTTGATGCGAGCGCTGGGCATGCATGAAACTGTAATGGAGGTCATGGTTAATGTACTGGGTGGTGGGGATTCAAAGGTATGTTTTTGAGTCACCAGACCTTGCTTCTTATCACCATCAGGGAATAGACTGAAGAAGGTGATAAGACCACGGCTTTTTCTTGTCTTTCAACAGGAGATCAGATTCCCTCGGGTGGTGACAAACTGTTGCCGTTTCCTTTGCTATTTCTGTCGCATCAGTCGCCAAAATCAGCGCTCGATGTTTGACCACCTCAACTACCTTCTGCAGAACAGTGGCATCGGCCTTGGTGATTAGTTTTATTGAGTTCCAGCATTATTCCTGCTCATATTTTATCCTTGACTTGTGACGAAGCTCATCAACATGTGCTGTTTTTTAGGAATGCGAGGCTCCACCCCCTTGGACGTGGCCGCGGCGTCTTGTATCGACAACAATGAGCTTGCATTGGCTCTCCAGGAGCAGGACCTGGAAATGGTAAAAATGGAATCAATGTGTATTAAACAAGCTTTGTGCAAAATTGTTCATCGCTTGACTAAACTGATTTATTTCCAGGTGGTCAAGTATTTAGCTGGATGTGGACTGCAGAGCTGCCCGATGCTGCTGTCTAAAGGCTACCCTGACATTGGCTGGAATCCATGTGGTGGAGAGAAATACTTGGACTTTCTTCGTTTTGCTGTGTTTGTCAACGGTATGAAATTCTAACGCCCATATTGTTTCTGTTACACCCTTATTGTTTCTGTTGTTCAGCCTTGCTAATATCACTGTTGTTCTTTTCCTCCTGTAGGAGAGAGCGTAGAGGAGAATGCCAACGTGGTGGTGCGTCTCCTCATCCGCAGACCTGAATGCTTTGGTCCGGCTCTGAGAGGGGAAGGTGGCAATGGTCTTCTGGCTGCAATAGAGGAGGCCATCAAGATATCGGAGGACCCTGCAAGAGATGGACCTAGTGTGAAGAAAGACAGACGCTTCCCAATGTAAGAGCTCTTAGCTGTTTATAATGAGGCATCAGTGAGTTTATTGTCTTCTCCAGTGTTGCTGAAGCAGAAAGATTAATAGACACAATTTATTTCCGTGTAGGTTTGGGGGAGAGGAGCAGCATGAGGAGAACAAGGTGCACCTGGGAAATGCCATCATGTCGTTCTACTCCGCTCTGATCGACTTGCTGGGACGCTGCGCTCCAGAGATGCACGTAAGCTATTTAGTAGCAACTGTGGCTTCTTTGACTTAGAGAGAAAAACCAAATATAAGAATTGGAAATCTTATTGACAATGTCTCTATTGAAAAGCTGATCTTTTGTCTCTACAGTTGATTCAGGCTGGTAAGGGTGAGGCTCTGAGGATCAGGGCCATTCTGAGGTCTCTTGTCCCTCTTGAGGATCTGGTGGGAGTCATCAGCCTTTCTCTTCAGATTCCTGCTTTAGGAAAAGGTAAACATTTGGGAGACTTTATATTTGTATGACATTATAGGTTTGGTAATCCAGTAAAATTAGCAAGAGCCGGAAAATATGCAAATGATAAATCCTACCTCCTCCTTTCCGCCCACGTGTCAAAGCTACACAAAAACACATGAATGCAAACTGACAACTGCTAGATGCACTTTATGTTCAAGGTTTAAGTTCCATATAAGATTGCCATACATATTTTACAGCCAAATGCTTAAATGTTGTTGTAGCATTAGATCTCTTCAACCTAACTTAACATGTTCTCTTTTTTTATGTCCCACTCAGACAACAGCATCATAGAGCCAAAGATGTCCGCTAGTTTTGTGCCGGATCACAAGGCGCCCATGGTGCTGTTCCTGGACAGAGTGTATGGTATTGACAACCAGGATTTCTTGCTCCACGTGCTGGAGGTGGGATTTCTGCCTGACATGAGGGCTGCTGCCTCTCTGGACACGGTGAGCCTCAAACTATTTACACACATGCAATCGTACCATATATGATCCTGGAGGAGAAGTGCAAAGCATGATTATGAACGTGCTGTTGGGCTTAATTCGCAGGTTGCTTTCAGCACCACAGAGATGGCCCTCGCTTTGAACCGCTACCTGTGCTCTGCTGTGTTGCCACTCATCACCAAGTGCGCCCCACTCTTTGCTGGCAGCGATCACCGCGCCATAATGATCGACTCCATGTTGCACACAATCTACCGGCTGTCTCGTGGACGAGCCTTTACAAAGGCCCAAAGAGACATCATTGAAGAGTGCCTCATGGCTTTGTGCAAGTGAGTTGAGCTCATGGAAAACCTGACATATTATTCAACATCACCACATTTTTTTAACATTGTTTATCTTACTTTCAGACATCTACGTCCCTCCATGCTTCAGCACCTGCTCAGACGGCTGGTGTTTGATGTGCCCATTCTAAACGAGTACGCCAAAATGCCACTGAAGGTATGAGGACCTTAAAACTATTGAAACTTATTTTCTCTTCGAGCTTAGATGTTCTTCTGGTTTTTAATCCTACATTCATTGCATTCTGCAGCTTCTAACCAATCACTATGAGCGTTGCTGGAAATATTATTGCCTCCCTAATGGTTGGGCCAACTTTGGGCTGGCGTCAGAGGAAGAGCTGCATCTGACCCGAAAACTGTTTTGGGGAATCTTTGAATCGTTGGCACACAAGGTGGAGCTCCTGCAGTATTTGTTATTGTTCCATACAAATTATGGTTTTCCGCATACATGTATTGTAATACCTTTTTATGCGATTCCAGAAATTTGATGCAGAGATTTTCAAAATTTCTATGCCATGCATCTGCGCCATCGCTGGAGCCATTCCACCGGACTATGTAGATGCCAGTTACTCCTCCAAAACAGAGAAAAAGGCATCAGTAGATGCAGAGGGAAACTTTGACCCTAAACCAGTGGAGACGACAAAGTGAGAGGATGTTTGTCACTGTGCCTTTCATAAAGACATATATTATCTCTTATGTAAATAATTACAAATGAGCTCTGTTCTTTCCTCCAACCACAGTACCATCATCCCTGAGAGACTGGATCCCTTTATCAACAAATATGCTGAATATACACATGATAGATGGGCCTTTGAAAAGGTAAACCTTTTGTTTAACATTTACTGAACTCACTCACTAGTTTAAATACTTATCCAAGAGCAACATGTTTGGTTAATTTGATCAGAACAGCTTTGCTGCAAAAAAGTAGATACAGACTTACTGTGAAAGAAACCCTTATATATGTATCCATAAATATCCGTTATAATGCATATTGTATTTGCATGTATGTTTTAGATCCAGAATAACTGGTCCTATGGTGAAGTGTTGGATGAAAATGCAAAAACTCATCCGATGCTCAGGCCGTACAAAACCTTCTCAGAGAAAGTAGGTTTCCAATCACACTCTACATTGAATTTTTCTGAACTATTACTTCATCTGTTCTCTACTTCTCATCACTCTGGTTTCTCTCCTGATAGGACAAAGAGATCTACCGTTGGCCGATCAAAGAGTCGGTCAAAGCCATGGTGGCGTGGGAGTGGACCATAGATAAAGCGAGAGAGGATGAGGAGTCGGACAAGAAGAAAGCATCCTCACGTAAAATCTCACAGACCGCTCAGGTAAAGAGCAACTGGATGATTGTTTATATCCTAATGTATTCACAGTCGTGGTATTTATTTTACACTTTATAACAATACCTCATTCTGTCCTAGGCAACCTATGACCCAAGCCATGGCTACAGTCCACAGCCCATTGACATCACACACATGGCTCTTTCAAGGGATCTGCAGGTATGGAAGGAAGTATTTGAACAGTATGTGCTCTAATGTTTGTATCTGGTCAGTATTCACAGTTCACATCTGTTCACAGTCTATGGCAGAGCAACTGGCAGAAAATTACCATAACACCTGGGGGCGAAAGAAAAAGTTGGAGCTGCAGTCCAAGGGTAAGATCTTTTTTTTTGTATAAGAGGGAATTTGCACATGTTGAAAAAGAGACTTTTTTGTTTATCAGTTTTGATTGTGTGTCTGTTTGTGAAGGAGGTGGAACACATCCTCTACTGGTGCCATACGATACTCTGACGGCCAAAGAAAAGGCACGAGACAGAGAGAAGGCTCATGAACTGCTCAAGTTCCTGCAGCTTAATGGATATGCTGTCACAAGGTAACAAGGCAACACAACACTTTCTGAACTGGGAAAGGTATTTAATATCAAAGTTTATTTTCAGTTAATTGTTTGAGCCGGGCAGATAGTAACCTCACAAAGAAACAAAAACAGACCTGAACAGATCCTGAACACGTCAAGTCCATAAGAAAAACCCAAAGAGTCTTTCAAGAAAACGTAATAGTCCTGAACCCATTACAAATGTTTTACAAAGGAAAAACAAACTGAGTTTATTGAAAGTTATTTATGTCAAAGATGAAACCTTAGACAGTTTATTTTACTATCATTTATGATGCGCCACAGATACTCAATCGGGCATTTTCTTTTATCAAATTGAAGCACAAGTGATTAAGCGTTACCCTCTGTTTCCCTTCAGGGGCCTGAAAGACATGGAGTCTGACATCTCATCCATCGAGAAGAGATTTGCTTATGGTTTCCTGCAGAAGCTGTTGAAATGGATGGAAATTGCCCAGGAGTTCATTGCTCATCTAGGTACTATGGGGCAAAGATGATGAACAGATACTGTAATGCTACTCCATAGAGTTGCCTGTGTTATTGCAATATTATCATATTTTGCTATGTGTTTTTGCAGAGGCTGTGGTGAGCAGTGGACGAGTGGAAAAGTCTCCTCACGAGCAGGAAATCAAATTCTTCGCCAAGGTGAAACTATTGTTTTGAGCCAGTGGACCGATGAAACTTAAACTCTTTGTTATAGAAGTTAAAAGCTCATTGTCTCTATAAAATCTCTCCCTCAGATCTTGATGCCTCTCATCAACCAGTATTTCAAAAACCACTGCCTCTACTTCCTGTCCACACCTGCGAAAGTCCTGGGCAGTGGTGGCCATTCCTCCAATAAGGAGAAGGAGATGATTGCAAGGTGATCTATCTCATTTCAAAGTAACACACAGAAATGTTGTTATATTTTCTTTTCACTTTTTCGCTTTACATTTCCTTTTTTCTTGCATTGCCTTTCCTTTCTTTCTACTTTCCTTCTTTTCATAGCATCTTCTGTAAAATGTCCGCTCTGGTGAGACACAGAGTTTCTCTCTTTGGTAAGATGTCAGCCTCTCAATGTCAATCTTTCTGAATCTTTATGCTCTTTTTGTGCTTCTCAAATGTGGCTATATAGTGTAGTCACGTATTTTTAGGTTAGAGCCTGATATAGTTCCTCTTATTTTACGTGGTGTTTGGGATTTTATAAAAGGAGTCATAACATCCAAACTGTATGTGTTCTTTTAGGAACCGATGCTTCAGCAATCGTTAACTGTCTGCACATTCTGGCACGGTCACTGGACGCAAGGTTTGGTATTTTAGATTTTCTCACAGCACACATTACCCCATGAGGAGGAATTTGTTTTTGTTTTGTTTTTCATTCTTATTTCTCTTTCCTATCTAATCAGGACAGTAATGAAGTCAGGGCCGGAGATTGTGAAAGCGGGGCTGCGGTCCTTCTTTGAGAGCGCTGCTGATGATATAGAGAAGATGGTAGAGAATCTCAAACTGGGCAAAGTTTCCAAAGGGAATCAGGTAAGAGAGGAACACAACAAAAAGTAGCAACAACAGTGCGCATACGTCTGCCAAATTCTAGCAGTCACTTTAAATTCAACCAGGCTGCACTGAACTGCACATTATCAGATTATTTCCCTGGATCTGCCTTTTTGTCTGAATTTGCAACCCCTGTCCTATCTTCCCACCAAATCTGTTCTATGGTTATTACGTAATACTGCTGACAAACAAGCCAACGTTTGGACGGTATCGAAAACATAACTTCCTTGACTGAGTTTATCAATATATTGCTCTCCCTGACTGTTGCAAATGATTTGATAGATATTAAACTTTAACTATCCAGAGTCCATGATACTGTGCTGCTTCTCTTCCTCAAAGCAAGTCAAAGGCGTGTCTCAGAACATCAACTACACCACCATCGCCCTGCTGCCAGTGCTCACCTCCCTGTTTGACCACATCGCACAGCACCAGTTTGGAGATGATGTCATGTGTATGTGTTTTCAAACCTGCCCTATTTACGATTTCACACTGTGCTCATTTATACATTCACCTTGACAATGCTGTTCCTGTCTCTGTTGCTTGCACACAGTGGATGATCTACAGATGTCGTGCTATCGCATTATGTGTAGCATCTACTCCTTAGGGACGGTCAAGAATCCACATGTTGAGAGGTGACTCCATTTCTGCATTCATTATGATGTGTAATGTAAATAGAGAGCTGTTTTTCTCACTTGTTTCTTGCATTTACAGGCAGAGGCCAGCTCTTGGAGAATGTTTGGCTCACCTTGCAGCAGCCATGCCAGTCGCCTACGTAGAACCCCATCTGAATGAATACAATGCTTTCTCTGTCTACACCACAAAGACGCCGAGGGAGAGAGCCAGTGAGTCTAATGCCGTCACCTCAGATTTTCTTTGTTGTCAAATAAAGTCTCTGAATTTTCTTTCTTTCACTGTTCTCTCGTGAATGCAAAAGTCTTGGGTCTGCCCAGTGAGGTCCAGGAACTCTGTCCAGATATTCCCGAGCTGGATTCCCTGTTGAAGGAGATTGGAGACTTGGCCGAGTCGGGGGCTCGTTACACTGAGATGCCTCACGTGATTGAAATTACTTTGCCCATGCTGTGTAACTATCTACCTCGCTGGTGGGAGAGGGGGTTCGAAAACTTCCCTGAGATGGAGGGCCAGCTCTGCACTGAGGTTACTTCAGAACACCTCAATCAGCTGCTGGGCAGCATCATGAAAATTGTAGTCAACAACTTGGGTATCGATGAGGCCTCTTGGATGAAGAGGTTGGCTGGTGAGCTCAGATTTAAACCCTACCAATCTGTTACTGCAAAATCCTGAGTGAGCTTTTTACAAATGCAAAGACACCATTTTGTTTTCTCTTCTAGTGTTTTCGCAGCCCATTGTCAGCAGGGCAAAGCCAGAGATGCTCAAGTCCCACTTCATCCCAACAATGGAGAAGCTGAAGAAACGCACATCGAAGGTGGTGGCTGAAGAGGACCATCTGAGGATGGAGGGCAAATCCGAGGGAGATGAAGAAGATGGAACGATACGAGATGAGTTTGCTGTCCTCTGCAGGGACTTGTATGCACTCTACCCTCTACTGATTCGCTATGTGGACAACAACAGGTACAATAAACTTACAAACACCAATATATCAAAACAGTAATAAGTACAGGTCTGAACGCATTCAAATGCCTACCAGGCCACATATGATGGACCCACTACTCAACTGAGACCCACTTCCATTTAAACGTATTGTTAGGTTTGTCAGTGTCCCTTACGTAGATTTATTTGTAGCCACATCCACAATATCAACATGGAGCACCAAACTGAAACAAAAACATTGTCATCAGGCGCATTAACTCAAACTGGGTTAAACGTACATAATTTGGTCTTCACTAAACACAAATGACCGCTATCATGATTTCCATATAGAGCAGGGAAGTGTGATCCGATCACAAGTGGTCACAGGAGACACATTTGGGCTGCATTAAAGTTTCAGGTGTAAACTCCCATACATAATGACCACCTGTGATCGGATCTCTCAGGACAGATGTTACTACCAGGCCTGAATAGGGCCATATAGCACTTAGATTAAAAGGGTTTGTTTGTATTGACTTTGAGGAGCTTTAACGCGATATGCTCCGCTACAGGGCAAGATGGCTGACATGCCCCGACCCCGATGCAGAAGAGCTCTTCCGAATGGTTGGAGAAGTCTTTATTTTTTGGTCCAAATCTCACGTGAGTATGTTCATTTGGTCTCTGAGCACAGCCACTTGTAACAGCTCACATCGTTTTCTAGATGTTTCGCATTTCTTTTTCTACTGTAGAACTTCAAGAGAGAAGAACAGAACTTTGTGGTGATGAATGAGATCAATAACATGTCATTCCTCACTGCTGACAGCAAGAGCAAAATGACCAAGGTGAGTTTCTGGAAGACAGATCCAGTGCTGCAGGGTGACATCTGATGATAAACTTTAGGATTGTATTGCAGGTATATTGTAAAACATCTGTTTGTGTTCCTTTCTTTGTGGCCTCATTTTTTAATCCTGATTTGACCATTTTACTCCATGGCTGTTTATGAAATATTATTCTCAGAATAACTGTAGGATATTCTAAATGTTGTATCACTGATTTATTCTCCAACAAATCAATCTGAGACAGAACTTTTGCACCATCTATAACAGGTACAGGTATTTGTTCTGTTTTTTGTGATATATTTGTTCATTGGACTTACAAACCAACTTTTGGAGGTTTCCTTTTGAGAAGGACGGCAGCTTTGTTAACTCCATTCTCTCTTTGGTTGTTCCTTGTCCTCTTCTTTTGGGTTGCGGCGGGGTTTCCAGGGCGGGGACTCAGAGGTTAGACTTTGTTCCTGCACGACCGCTGTGCTGACCGCATGGCACCTCACTTTGGGGGAGCTTTTCATCAACCTCTCCAGCACACTGGCACATCTGATCTACACACCCACATAGTATACTTACACACTCGAGCACAGACACACACACATACATACATACATGCACATTCCATTCATAGAAACATGACCCAAGATCAATAAATCAGTGTCAGTGAGCAATGCTTTTCTGTACATGCAGCTGTGCCTGCTTGGTCATGAATACTTGGCAGTCTGTTACGAGTGGAACAAAACTCTGAATTTGTCATTGCTATAAATACACAGATATTTGTATAAATAGACAATGAAAATCCGAGCCACAGATGTCTTCAAAGGACTGACACATGGAGTTTGGATCTAGTTTCACAGTCACTACTGGTAGCTGTACTCCGACACAGTCGCCTCTGCGCTTGCACAGTGGCACAGTCGTGAAAGGAAAACACGCTTTAAACAAGGCTACTGATTTATATCCAAATATTTTGTTAACTGTAATGTACATATATGCATTAAGACAGACACACTATTCTCATAAAGGATCACTGGACAAAAGGGCAGCCCCCAACAGTGGGCCGTGCCCAGTCCTGCCAGTGTGTGACGGGGGGGGAGTCTGGAGGCGCTTGATGAAAGTACTCAGCTGTAGAGTTGGGCTCATGGCACTGGGCTTTACACCGAGCCCGAGGTGGCAGTGAGAGCACAGTGCCATCATCCTGTCACTGAGTTTGCTCTTTTTTTCTGATGATAGTTGAGTTGGATTCTTCTCGTATGTCTTTTGTTTCTTTCCGTTGAAAATGGTTGACCTGTAGCTTTTGTAATGCAGCTTTTTTGCCACTAGGGGATGATGTTAGTCTTCTCTGTGCTCTTTCTTCTCTCCTCCCTGGAATTGCCATGGCACCTCATGGTTTAGTTTCCTTTTCACTCCACACTAACACGTGACTTAATGTTTAACGTCACTGAGGCAGATTCCTGAAGCATTTTGCTGGGTTCCCCCTTTAGAGCGGGCTCAAAAGTTACCATGAACTTAACCATTGCATTAATTCACACTTACGATCGTAAATAATTCCCCCCGCAATGCTTTGCACCCCGTTTCCTCTTCCATAACCCACTTGCATCTAGCGCTAAACTGAAGCAGAAGCAGTGGCTCATGTATTGCATTACTACATCTGGCAATGAAGATGATTATTTAACCACTACATACAAAACAAAATATCTGATTCTGGACTTTGTAAATGTCAGTGGTCCGTAGAACCTGATTTTAGCAACGATAAGAGGTATCAAACATTATCATTATCAATCATGAATACTATCTTCAAGTCCCCAATTTAGATTTACTTTTCACTTTCTCAATGTGTCCAGTATCTTTTCATAGTCGAATTTTCTGCAGCTTTTATTGTGTAATTCCGTTATCTGCACTATGGCTCTTATCGAGCATACACTACAGAACAGAGCAGGAGTTCAGGAGGCGAGCACAGGGATGTGTCCCATAGAGAGTTTGTTTTAACAGCCTGCTACTAACAAGTCTAGCTCTAACTTCATGTTTTTTTTTCTTTGTAATCTCTAATTAATATTTTAATGTTTCACAAGGGGCTGCCACTGCTACAAAAAAAGTGTTTTAGCCACTTATCCTATCCGTGGAATGCTGAATGGGTTGTCACTTGAAGAAATTCATTTCTCTTTTGCATGGTTTTGTGAATTCAATTTCAATGTTTTACTCTCCTATAAGACCCACTCCTCTCAGCTTTCCTTTCCCCAAAGCCAGCTACGTCCCCACTTTGCCCCCACATTTTCACTTTACCCTCTACTTACCAGTCAGAGCTCAGAGAAACAATCAGGTTTATATCTGGAGCAATGATGGACATTCAAAATACTAGCAGTTCAAAAATAATGGTGTTAGTTGCAGGCTAAGAGAAGATTACCTAATGAATGTAGATGGTTAATTCAACATGAAAAGAGAGTTTGTAGTAGTGTTAACAAACTTATTTTATATTTATTTGGTATGATGTACAGTAACACACACACACACACATATATGTGTGAAGAATCAGTTTATTTTCAGAATTATAGGGGGAAAAAAAACGTAATAAATGAAGTGGGCTTATATCCATGAAATTGATATGAATTGCCTGGCGTTGAATCTGAGCTGTGATGTATTGGATACAAAGCAGTGTGCTGCACTCCTGACGTCTTATGAGATACTGTGAATTATTTTTGGTGTAATGTACCTTTTCTTAGGGCGGAGGCTCCGACACCGAACGCACCAAGAAGAAGAAACGGGGAGATCGTTACTCTGTGCAGACGTCACTTATTGTGGCCGCTTTGAAAAAGATGCTCCCCATAGGCCTCAACATGTGCTCCCCCGCCGATCAGGAGCTTATCAACTTGGCCAAGATCCGATACTCTTTGGTAGTTTTTATTATGAATTTGAATTGGGTTCATGTACAATACTGTAAACATGACGGTTTTTACCTCCCGGACCATTAGTGCCTTAGGAAAACAATGATAAACCTTTTTACTTGACAGAGAGACACTGATGAAGAAGTGAGAGAGTTCCTGCAGAACAATCTTCATCTTCAGGGAAAGGTAAAATTCCTGGACTTTTAGTCCAACTGAGTTTTCTTCACTTCCAAGGACACATATTTGAGATAATAAAGACGATACATTTCTGAAAGCTCTGTATCTCTTGTGCTTCGGCAAGGTGGACAACCCATCCATGCGCTGGCAGATGGCTCTGTACAAGGAGATGGCGGGGAAGGCCGAAGATGCTGATGCTCCGATGAAAGTAGTGAAGAGAGTTCAGGAGGTTTCTGCTGTCCTCTACCACCTGGAAGTAGTGAGTTGATACTGTCAGCCACACTAACTGTAGCAAACTCCATCCATGTATCTTGAATTAGAATATTCTACTGTTGCAAGTATTTAAAAAAAGATAAACTGATAAGATTTCAGTGGTCAAATATCAGTGTGACCTCATATGAGTCTGGAAAAAAGGATTTATGATAATCATTCTATTGATCCCTTTCTTGTTGTTTGACTGTATTAAATATGTTGTGGAACATGTTAACATTTGCCCTGTCTACCTCCTCTGGTATAGACGGAGCACCCGTTTAAATCCAAGAAGATGGTGTGGCACAAGCTGTTGTCAAAGCAGAGACGCAGGGCTGTGGTCGCCTGCTTCAGGATGACACCACTTT
The DNA here is from genome assembly GCA_038501795.1 of Pseudopleuronectes americanus. NCBI lineage: Eukaryota > Metazoa > Chordata > Actinopteri > Pleuronectiformes > Pleuronectidae > Pseudopleuronectes > Pseudopleuronectes americanus. The sequence continues at coordinate 10,885,279 of CM076728.1, read as the reverse complement.
ACAACATCCCCAGGTAAAAAAAATGTTTCAGTACTGACATGTAAATTATGGGATGTCCACATAATAACTCAACAATAATTTAAATTTTTTGCATCTCAGGCACAGAGCTTCAAATATGTTCCTCGAGGGATACAAGCGCAACTGGCTTCACACTGAGGGTTACTCATTTGAAGACAGGATGATAGATGACTTGTCTGTGAGTGGCGTCGCACACTAGTTTCATCTAGAGTTTTTTTTATATTTGTTCATCACTCACCCTTCCTCCCACTGTGCATCCCAGAAAGCGATGGAGCAAGAGGAAGGAGATGAAGAGGAGGAGAGAGAAACAAAGCCGGATCCTCTTCACCAGCTCATTCTGCATTTCAGTCGTACCGCTCTAACAGAAAAGAGGTTTGATAGAACCTTGCACATACTGTGAAATGACACTGAGATTTAAAGTGAACTAATTGTCCTCTCTTGTCCCCATTTCAGTAAACTTGATACAGATCACCTGTATATGGCTTATGCCGATATTATGGCAAAGGTGAGTCATTGAAGACAGTTTTGGCTACAAGTGAGATTTTGATATGTGCACAATACACTTTAAAACACTTATATTTCTTGTTTTCAGAGTTGCCATATTGGTGAGGAAGAAGAAGGAGAGGAAATAGTGGAAAGTGCTGAAGATGAGCTGCCTTTTGAGGTGCGACAAACAGAACTGGTAATGGGCGGCGAGGGGCAGGGGACGAGGAACACAGCCGAGCGGTAGCTCTCGACGCATTGAGTGACGTCATCATCGGAACATTACTTCTCACCCACATTTCTCTCTCTCGTTCTTTGTGTTGTCTTGTGTCTTTTCTATCCGTGGTCTGCATCGTCTGTTTGTATGTTGTGCTTCATTTTTTTTATTTAGTAACTTGAAGATCCAATTCTGATGTGTTTTTCAAATTCCACTACAACTTTAGACAAAAATTTGATAAGCACTTACTTACAGTTTCAACTGGTCTTTTCAAACGGTCAGTGTTTGACAAGACCAGTTGGTTGTGTTAACATGTTTTTGTGCCATGAATCTGGATTGGGTCTTATTAGATGAAATTAAATTAATTAAAATTTAACATAAATAATAATAATAATGAATAATATTCATGACACTAATAAAATCTATTATAAACTCAGCGTGATGGACACTGCAAACCACTTTAGATCAAGTTATCATAATTAAGCATTTAGTAAAATACTGTTGCTCAGTGGTTTCCTATTAAACCATTAAGCTAAGCACACTGTGCATTCAAGTTTTCTAGTGTCACCATGTACAGCTCATAAACTTACCATCTGCCACTGTGCAGATCTTGACACATTCCTTGTGTCTGAGACTTGACACATTCCTTGTGTCAAGTCTCAGACACTGTTCTCATTGATACCCTCGTTGCTGACTTCACAGTTTGAAGCAGCTGGAGCTGAACCACATTTGTTGGACCACAAACAATTTTGCTTAAACCGATTAAGAATAAGTATACAAATTCATAAAGATCTTCAAAATGTGTAAGTGAGTATATATCAGACTCAGGCATTAGCCTTGCTAAACAAAAGCCCAGAGCTCATATTGGAGGTGTCATCAAAGTTTTTTAAATTACGATGTATGTGATTTAACACAAACTCACTGACTAGTGATGTTGTTCCTCCCAGTTTATATGGATGTCCCATTTGTCCTCTCTGTCTCTTTCACCGCTATTCCATGTAATCTCTCTCACCTTCATAACACCAGTCATTACTAACTGAATGCTACTGATCAATGTTCCCCTCCCCCACTCACATAGCATACTTACACAGACTACAGTGAAAGCCAGTGTAGAACATGCAACATTAAAAGAAATCTCTTAATTTTCATCGACATATTCTGTTCAAATGCATCATAAACAGGTAGAAAGTCAGTGATGGCAGTGTAAGTCTTGAGGTCCAACTGCACAACACATCGTGGGTAGAGCACGGCCAGGCATACGAGGGTGGGTGTGGGAGGAGGGTTGGGTGTGGGTGGTGTGGGTGGTGTGGGTGGAGGGTTGGGTGTGGGGTGGGACTTGGTGGGTGGGGGTGGTTTTTTTGGGTGGTCACAATGTGGGATACTACAAGTTGATTTGTGATGTGGCTGAACAGAGGAGTGTCAGTTGGTCTCCTGAATTCAGAGATATTCATTTGAAAGCCAAGTTCTTTGTTTAAAATACATTATTCATTCCTGGTTGGTTGAATACTATAAATTAGAACGACACTAAGAACACTCATACCTCCGCCAAGGTTCTATACTAGTTTCAGATATCTATATAGAAATGGTCAGTCCTCGAAACATGCCTGATTATTTTCATCAAGATCCGTGAGTTATTCTTTGAGAAATCAACCAAAAAGGTCGAAACATGCCCTATCTCACTTTGAGAAATTATGTTCCTGATCCGGATCTGCACAGAGACTGATTGGGTACCTTCCAGAACCATAAAGCATTCTTCCATAAAATGTGACGGTAATCTGTTCAGAAGTTTTTGAATAATCCCGTAAACCAACAGAGAAACAAACAAACATAACCTCCTTGGCAGAGATGATTAAGTATTGTGCATTAACAGATTGAGTTAAAGGCTGTTTTTGTAATTTGCATTAATATTTCAAACCATTAAGCAAAACAAAGGCACACTGCTATGTTATGCCACAGAAATATCTCTGATACAGAGGGCTTTGTCCAAAGTATCTTATTTGCAGGGCTACTGCGATAAAGACACTTTGGAAAGCTACATGGTGAAAGTGTTATGCCAGCCGGGCAGTTTCCTGTAGTCCAACGCTTGCTCCAGTCAGCAAACGTGAGGAAGTAAAGTAGCGACTCCATGACTAATAAAGTGGGTGTTTTAATTGGACAGTAACACCCCATAATGCAATATTACTGTTCGTAGGAACTAGTGTCAGAATGTTTGATATAACATAGGGAAAAAGCATGATGTGAGATTGATTATATTAATATGTAATTCACAGAACCAATTACTAGATTTTATTTTTATCAGTATTATACATAATGCTACTGTAATAACTCATTTAGAAGGAAATGGTAAGTAGATCAGACAGGAGATTAGAAAGAAGTGAAAGGAGAGTGAATGTGAATAGAGAACATGAATGGATAGAAAGGACTCTTTGAGTAAACACCCTTCTTTTTTACATTAAAACTGCTGATATACAGCTTATCTTGACAAGGAGTCCATTCTATCTGTTTAAATTCTCTCTGTGAAATGGAGATAAATCGAACCAATGCTCATTACGTACGTGTCCACCACAGGAAAAAGAAATGGAGAAACAAAGGCTCCTGTACCAGCAGTCCAGACTTCATAATCGTGGTGCCGCAGAGATGGTTCTGCAAATGATCAGTGCCTGCAAAGGTGGTCTAGCTTCTTCTCTACACTCCACACCGTTTGTCTGCAACTTTTCAGTTCACTCCCAACAAGTTTGACTTCTGTTTTGTTCTGTTTCGCAGGCGAGACAGGCCCGATGGTGTCCACAACACTAAAGCTGGGTATCTCCATCCTTAACGGTGGAAACAGTGAGGTTCAACGAGTACGTGTTATGAAAACAAGCCTTTTGGATATATGGATGTGTTTATTAGGGAAATTTGTACTTACAAATGGCTCTGTACAATTCATGTTACGACCACGTCTAGGGGTACATAAAGTCGCCACATGATACCAGAGTTCCCCCCCCTCTCTTTCCACGCTCCCAAGAACCACAACAACAATTCACAGCCCGTTGGTGTTTATTAAAACTTTGCTTCAGGGTGGGCTAACAGCAAAACAATAAACAGAAAACAACCCTAAGGCGAAACAACCTAAACTTCCCTACGCAAAATTAAAGAAACAAAAGACATTGTACTGACCTAACTCCTAACCAAACAAAACAGGAGAAAACATGGCTTGAACAGAAATGCTACCCACCCCTACCAAGAACGGGCTGGTACAAAAGAACAATTAACAAACTGCTGCACACGGTGAGTCCGGCTGGAGGTCTGGCTGGCAGTGGCAGAAGGAGAGAGGCCGCAGGAGCTGTGAGAAGTTGTCCTCTTATCCTGGGCTGGAACCAATCAGCTCCCTGTAAACACATCCACCCACTCATCCAATCGTAGACACACACCTGAAACACATCACACCCAAGCATCACAGCAAAGAGAGAGAAAGAGAGAAAGAGAGAGAGAGACAGAGACAGAGAGAGAAATATACAGGTCACGCTCTAATAATCTTGAATTTGAAGTTACCTTCAAAGTGCCACTTTATATGTGTATACTCTCTTTGTTTTTTACAGAAAATGCTGGAGTACCTGAGGGATAAGAAGGATGTGGGCTTCTTTTTGAGTGTCCAAGCTTTGATGCAGACATGCTCGTCAGTTAACAATCAATGTGTATAATGTTCATCCGATGATTAGTAAAGAAACATTTGAAGAGTGAAGGCTATACTTTAAAATGGTTCACATTCTTTGCAGTGTCCTGGATCTAAATGCCTTCGAGAGGCAGAACAAGGCAGAGGGGCTGGGCATGGTTTCTGAAGAAGGCACGAGTAAGTCTCCGTACTTTTTTGTTCGAAAGCATCACTTTTTCTCACCTAATGAAAACGTCACATTATAGTCATTGTTTAACATCATCATGTAATAAATTACCTGCATCAGGCATCAGGTCACATCGTGTAGCTCACCCATCTTTAATTAATTTATTAAAAACAATAACGGAACCAATCACCAGCGATGGGATAGAAATGAACACAGCTCACATTGGGGCTTAAAGAAGAAATTATATAATTTGACATTCTACTGTTACAAAATAATAATAATAATAATGAACAAATCAATGCAGCTGCTCAATATATCACAGAAATTGCTCATCTACTCTGGTGACCAAAAACAATTTAAACAGATTATATTTCATATTTCTATTATCAACTAACCGAACAACATTTGGTGACAACTATGCACAAAAACGCATGAGGGGATTTCAGATTTTTTATATATTTGGAATAGAAAACTTTGACCACTTTACGGAATCAAGATCCAGGTGATGAGCGGTTACGTGATGTGTTTGTCAGTTACTGTTAATAAGGTGTTTGTCTCGTCCACATTAACATGGAAAACAAATCAATCAGTCCAAATTAAACATGAATATTTAGATAAATTCTGATCATCTATTTCACATCCTCCTCTGAATGTCTCTCTCCGTGATATTTATTCTACAGATTTGATTAGTGTCCTAACTGGAAATATGATTAACTCTTGGATGACTGGAAAAGGACTTGTTGATTGGGCTTCACACACTGTTCTATCAACTCTTGTCATTTAATTCTAGAGGTTCATTTGACGTTCTACATGAATGAATTGGACTGTTGTTAATCTCCCCCTCCTTGGTGTGGCCCATTGTTGCATATTGCAAAATACAAAAAAAGCAGCGCTCAGTCACAGGTGGTCATTGAAAATGCCTGATACTAAAATCCATTGAGAGATGATGGCAGGTTGTTTAAGTACTTACCAGTAGGACTTTTGTTTTTTACCATGTTGTTTAATGTGTTCTCAACCTGCTTTTACCAAGTCATTTTAAACCTTTGTTCTTTTGATTTCTCTTTTTAGACGAGAAAGTGATGGCAGACGATGAGTTCACCTGTGACCTCTTCCGTTTCTTGCAGTTGCTTTGTGAAGGTCACAATAACGGTGAGAACTACTCATGTTTCAAATGAGAGTCAAGTGAAATCCATTAAAGCAACTTACACACTGTCAAACTCTGCTCTTCAATACGATTTCTGCAGACTTTCAGAACTATTTGCGGACTCAGACGGGAAGCACAACGACCATCAACGTCATCATCTGCACAGTAGATTACCTCCTCCGACTTCAGGTGCTGCTTCACTGTCATTTTGCATTAAGAGGGAAATTAAGGGCCCTATGTTATAAAACGTTAATAAAAAGTCCTGTTCTTTTTATGCCCCATCCATCCTTCCACAATGTTTCATGAAATTCTGTTAAGTAGGGTTTGTGTAATCGTGCTAAAAGGGTGAAATCCTAACCTATGAGGATGGTAAATAAAAGTTTGAGAGGCCATTTTGGGAATTATTTTATGACAAAAACTAGATTTTATAGTTGATTGAATGTCCACTTCCAACTTTGCTATATAACTTTGTCATGGATTTTCAGAATTTAGTTTTATTCCCAAAGGCTTTTTAGCAGAAAATCTATGAAGTCATATGACTGAATAGTTTGTATCAAGTATTTCAAATTCATTAAGACAGGATTTATTTATATGCCAAATAACAATTTCTTTGTGTTTTTCCAAACCAGGAGTCTATCAGTGATTTCTACTGGTACTACTCTGGGAAGGACGTAATCGATGAACCAGGCAAAAAGAATTTCTCCAAAGCTATGATTGTTGCGAAACAGATTTTTAACAGTCTAACTGAATATATTCAGGTAAAATATAAACGAATCAGCCATTCGCAGTAGTTTATTTTCTTTGTGTGTGTAAGTAACACAGTTTCTCTCTTCAGGGCCCATGCACTGGCAACCAGCAGTCCCTGGCCCACAGCAGGCTGTGGGATGCTATTGTCGGGTTCCTTCATGTCTTTGCCCACATGATGATGAAGCTGGCACAGGTACGCACAATGCAATCAATTTATAACATCTTACAAACAGAAGATAATTTGCTGCAGACGTGTCAATGAAAGGAAACACAAACTGTGTCAATTCTACACTTGTATAACTAGAATGTCACTCAGTAGGGCACATACCTCCGCCATAATCCAACAGTCCCCTTTTGAAACCACATCTAAACTCGCTAGATCTAGATTTGGAACTGCAACAAATTGCACTTTGTCCCCTAAGGTTGCCGGGGTTTTTTTTCATCAAATTCCATGAATAACTTCCTCGGAAATCTGTGAAGATTCCCAAAAGATGCCCTATCTCACAATGTGAAAGAAAGACATGAAAAATGTCTTTAACCTCCCCTGATCCAGATCTGCACCAAAATGTAAAGGGCTCTTCCCTGGCCCATACCGCATCCTTCCTTTAGGTTTAGTGGTAATCTCTCCTGCAGTTATTGAATAATCTTGCTCACAAACAAACAAACATGCCAGCAAAAAAACGGACAGGGGTGCAAAAACTAAAAACAATGAGTAATGTCAGACCAAATCGGTTACACAACTTGTAATTTCAGAAATTGATGGTAACTTTGAAAAGTGTTGTTTAGAGCTCATCCTTTTTTTCACCATAGCTCACAGTATTTATCATGAGTAACAGGCAAGGAACATATTTGTATTACAATATTATAGTTTAATTCCATCATTTCCTTTTGGGAATCAATATAGTTCAGTTGATCTCAGTGCGTTAGCTCTCCTGGGAACATCTACACATAACAGTATAAACCATACAACACGTGCATGAGTAAAAGATGTGTTGTCACAATCCTAATAGTGAACATGCTTGCAAACTTCTATCCGTTAGGCGGCCGGTATACACTGCATATAGAACGCCTGAATAATACATTGAGAGAGTAAAGTCACTTTGGATTTCTGTGAATATTTCCACCATTGGTTTGTACTGACTGTTTCAAAGTGGTTCCTCACAATCACAGGAATTCTGAACGGCCGTCTCCTTCACAGAAGAACGTCTTGACTTGTCGCAGTAGAAATTTCACCAGTGTAAAAGATAGAATCAATAATGGTCCAGTCCCATTTAGCTGCTTCAGTTTCAGGGTCCTGGTGCTGTGCATGTTGGCTCACTATCACACCGACCACACTTACATGGACAGCTCTATTTCAACCAGTGACCGTATTCTGGATAACACATTATCTGTTGACAGGAGTTTCTAATAGAATATTTCATTCCTATTACCGTTAATATGCTATATAGCATAGTCTGATTATGACTCATGTCAATATTATAGTTAACTGCTTGATTACACTTGAACTCAGGGTAAATTTCATCAAGCAGCTGGTAACTACCATAGAACTCTTCAAAAACTCCAACAGGATGTCATAACACGATTAAAACCTTCACGTGTCAATGTAATGTGACTAAGGTTGGACTACTCCACGTGTCTTAATTCAATTATTGATTATTCTGCGTGTAACCTTATTCATGTTAAGGGAATCACAGTTTCTGACTCAGACTATAGTCTGGTTAATATCTGAATATTAGTGTCCATGTAAATGTGTGAGTGGGTCACTTGAACTGAACAGAACCATTATTCATGTTATCAGTCACACCCGTGCTTTTCCTTCTGCGACAAGTCCAAACGTCTGCTGCAAAGACAAGAACCTTAAATGTGGCTGTATCCACTGTGATCTTCACCATTCCCTTTCCCTGAATGGAAAAACATGTGATTATTATGAAAATCCAACAAACCAACCTGACTGAACATGTGGAACCACATTGATTTCAGACACGTGGCAGCTTCAATGCTACAAATGAAAGGTCCAAATACTTTGAGAGAAATCACATGACTTTTTCGCTCTGTACAAAGCAGTCATCCCCTGTGGATGACTGAGGCTAATAGCACAACTTTATCGGTAGTAAAGTGTTTGCATGCGTAACCCTTTAATCTGATTCAAGTTAAAAGACAGAGCCATACACTCGTCTGTAAGTCCCCAGCTCCGCACAGGCTAACATACGATGCACTTAACACAAAATTACTTTCCCGTGCCCCTTTTGACCTGATATTCTCAAGTTTTGGCTGTTCTGTTTTACAGTAATCATATTTGAACTACACCAGTGAAAATGGGATATTTAAACACTGTATGTTAAAAATTTGATGTATTACTCAGAAAGTTTACTTGGGCGGTCGCAAGCAGCCCTCTGACCGTTTGGTCACCGTTTGCTGTACTGGAAATTGATTTTGTTAAAATAGGGGCCTCAATCAGTAAATTTAAGTGTTATTTTAAATATTTTACTGTGAAATAAAATAATAAATATATATATATTTATGTCATGTTCAAAAGTTGAAAATGTAATAATGCTTTTACTGTGTAACAACTGAATCATTTATTCATTATTTAAACTGTCTTCCACATGGTCAATGCAGGGTAAAGTATGTATCCATTTTTATTTATCTATTGATGTGATATTGTGTTTACTAGTATGGACTTTATTCAGTGTGGGTTTCCCTTATCAGGTCGTTTTATATCCACCTGCTTTTAAGCATGAAATGATAATTGACCCCATTCAAAAGCTCTTATTCAGTATTAATTTGAGGTTGATATGTGAAGATCTGAGAATATCTAAATTAAACAAGTCAAACTAAAAACGATTATAGATAAATCATTTGGTGATGAAAAGGTGAATTTACTTTTAGTATTGTCCAGCAGAGGGCATTAAATGAAACTGAAACACATTGTGAAATAGAAGAGCAAGTCTTTACCGTCAGAATTTCAAAGTGACTGAACCATTTATTTAGAGTTACCATTATTACCACTTCATTAAGAGGGAATCAAAAGCCAGAGAAAAGATCAGAGTCTGAGAAGTTATACATAAATAAATAAATAGGCTGCTGAGCTACTGGCCGCATGTGCACTGCTTGTAGGCTTCTTTTGAACTGAACTGAATGTGACAGCTCGGACTCACAATGGACTGAATGCACCATGAACGAGGAAGTCAAGTAAGCTCAAACAGTAATAAAGAATTTTAATATCTTATCATAAACTTTTTTGAGAAAATCTCTCTTTAATTAGGTCGCGTACCATGCTAATTACAACAATACTACCTCTATAAACATCAAATAGTACTGTGTGGAGAAAGAGCATAGTGGTGTGTTGAGAGCACACACACACACACACATCACACAAACATAATCAAGGAGACCACTAACATTAAAGGGATGTGTGTGAAAAGATACTTTTATTCGTCAAAGATTTAAAAGATGATCGGTATTCTAGATTTGAATCTCCTCTAAATGAATAATTCTCTAGACACAGCACAGAGATAAGGTGATGATTTTGGGATTTGATGGGGGGGGTAATGAGTGAGTGTGAGAGTCGAGTGAGTGGGATTAGTGTTGGTTAGAGTATGTTTGGATGTTTTGACACACACATACGTTGATTAAAAGAAAAAGGAATATATTTTGGATTTGGTTTTATGTAGTATTTTGTAAGTATGGAGTAAGGGTTAATAATAGAGTTGTGTATAGGGTTGTGTTTAGGGGGGGTGGTTTATGTATGGGGGATGTGGGATATGGGTTTATAGATGTGGAGGGGGGATTGTATGTATAGTTGTTGTTTAAGGTTATGGTGAGGTTATAGGGGTTTGATGTGGGAGGGGGGTGGGAGGGGATTGTTATTGTTTTAGAGTTTATGGTATTTTTGATTGAGTTGTTTGTGTTTTTTTTTGTGTTAATTTTTTGTGTGGGGGGGGGGATGTTGTGTGTGTTTTTAAGTTAATTATGAAGTGATTGTATTAGATAGTTTTTGATAGGTTTTTTAATTAATGTTTTTTTAAATTTATATGTTATATAGAATATAATATTTATATATCATAGCTATCCACAGCATATTTAGGAGGAGGCTACATGTCCAAACACAAACCATAAAAAGAGAAGATGATCGCTGCACAGTGTGCAGACGTAATCTTTATTGATGGGTTGGTAAATGCAAAAATGTCCTTTCTAAAATCTCAGCTATTTAAAGTAAATTTTATTCTCAAGATTATTTAATGAATTTTGAAATCGGAATAACTGACGTGTCAAACCAGCATTTAAATTGACAAATTATCTCAGAATACGGGTTTGGTTAATTAACTTATTGTTGCAATACCCTCTTATCACAACATGTATTTGAGTCACGATGTGTTATAATAATTTTGTGTGATAACTTTTGAAGCTTTACATCTGTGTTTTTACTTCACCAATGACTATTGCATCTCTATAAATCCATGTGAAATCCTAATTTTTGATTTAACCTGTTGTTATTACTGTAAGAGTTTGTGCATCTTCTTCTGGTGACAGGACTCGAGCCAGATTGGTTTGCTGAAGGAGCTTCTTGACCTGCAGAAAGACATGGTTGTTATGTTGCTCTCACTGTTGGAGGGTAAGGAGCTTTTGTTTGTTGTCTCGTGCTCAGCAGTTTTCATTTCCAGACGATTTGTCCTATTCAAACCTCTGTTTGAGTTTTACTCTGTGTCATTCAGGCAACGTGGTCAATGGTACGATCGCCCGCCAGATGGTGGACATGCTGGTGGAGTCCTCCAGTAACGTTGAGATGATCCTCAAGTTCTTCGACATGTTCCTCAAACTGAAAGACATCGTGGCTTCGGACGCTTTCCGCGATTATGTCACGGACCCGCGAGGACTGATCTCCAAGAAGGACTTCCAGAAGGCCATGGACAGCCAGAAACAGTACGCTCCATCTGAGATCCAGTTTCTTCTGTCCTGCTCGGAGGCTGATGAGAACGACATGATCAACTACGAGGAGTTTGCCAGTCGCTTTCAGGAACCCGCCAAAGATATCGGCTTCAACATCGCTGTGCTGCTCACCAACCTGTCTGAGCACGTCCCCCATGACACCAGGCTACAGAACTTCCTCGGGCAGGCAGAGAGCGTGCTGAACTACTTCCGCCCCTTCCTGGGCCGTATTGAAATAATGGGCGCCAGCAGAAAGATTGAGCGCATCTACTTTGAAATCAGTGAAGTGAACCGCAAGCAGTGGGAGATGCCCCAAGTCAGAGAGTCCAAACGACAGTTCATCTTTGATGTGGTGAATGAGGGCGGCGAATCCGAGAAAATGGAAATGTTTGTCAACTTCTGTGAGGACACCATCTTTGAGATGAATATAGCCTCCCAGATTTCAGAGAAGGAGGAAGAGGAGAAGGGAGAGGAGGATGACGAAGTAGAGGAAAGTGGAGGTGAGGCAGGACAAGAAGGGGGAGCAAACGGAGGAGGGGATGAGGACAGTAACGGAGAGGAAGGAGAGCCCGAATCGAGCTCGGCCTTTGCAGACTTTATAAACAGCATGTTGGGCTTCTTCAGCATCTTCACCTTCCGTAACCTCCGCAGACAATATCGCAGAGTGAGGAAAATGACCATCAAAGAGATCGTGGTGGCTCTGTCCACTTTCTTCTGGACCATCCTGATGAGCATACTCCACTTCATTTACAATGTGTGCAAAGGCTTCTTTATGATCATTTGGCAAACACTGTTCGGTGGTGGCTTAGTGGAGGGGGCGAAAAATATCACGGTGACTGAGATTTTAGCCAGCATGCCAGACCCCACGCAGGACGACGTGCACGGGGACGGACCAGGGGAGCCGAGGACAGGGGAGGAACAAGAGACTGGGGGGGTGACGGACACTGGAGAAACTGGCAGTGGGGAGGAGGAAGAGGAGGACACCCAGGAAAAAGAGGGTGGGAGGATACCAGGTATGGATGCTCCAGGTGGACTCGGTGACATGGGTGTAGAGGCGGCTGTCGAACCCCCTACTCCCGAAGGAACTCCCATAACAAAGAGGAAAAAGGTAAGTTTTTTGCATCTTAAATGAAACACAATGGATCAATTAACAAATATTTATCACAGTAGTTATTCCTCCAGGGAAGAGAAAAAGAGAGCCTTGAAATTCTGGTGGTTACTGTGTGTTTTTGTTTGGTTACAGGCTCCAGAAGAGACTGATGTGAGCCAGAAACCCCCTGAGCCTGTTCCTGTAGCAGAGCCTCCTCCAGAGCCTGAAAAAGCAGAGTAAGAAACAAGTTGATTTTCCATCTACATAAATATACACTCCAGGGACTAAAGAAATAATAGAGATTTAAAAAAAACTATTGTGTTTGATTTTCAGTGTTGAAGCTGGAGAGAAAGCAGAGAAAGATTCCCAGAGCAAAGAGAAAGAGCAGCCAGAAAAACCCAGGAAATCTGCAAAGAAAAAAGAGAAGAAGCCGAAAAGGGAGGGAGGCTTTCAGATCTGGGCTGAGCTGGAAACCCAAAGAATGAAATTCATGGTGACACAGCTGCTTGTGTTTTGCTCGCATAAATTGAATAGCCTCATGTCACACTTACTAACGCAGTAACTGACTCTCTCCTTTGTAGAACTACCTCTCCAGAAACTTTTACAACCTGCGCTTTTTGGCTCTGTTCCTTGCATTTGCCCTGAACTTCATTCTGCTGTTCTACAAGGTAAAAATATCATTTTATAAATGAATGATTATGTATTGCTATATATTTGCTATATAGTCTGAGCTGCCTCTGGTCTACACTGCTCCGTTCTGTCCAGGTGTCTGAAATCCCACCCGGTGGTGAGGAAATGGAAGGATCTGGAATGGGGGAGGGCAGCGGGCTGTTCGAGGGCTCCGGCTTGTTTGAAGGTTCAGGGGAAGAAGCTGAGGGATCTGGATGGGGTGAAGAAGGAGAAGAGGATGAGGAAGACGTGCCGGTTTATTTCTATTTAGAGGAGAGCACAGGCTACATGCAGCCCACCATGGCCTTCATCGCCCTCCTGCACACAGTCATCTCGTTCATCTGCATCATCGGCTACAACTGCCTCAAGGTAGGATGAGCAGAAAACTGAAGAAGAAAAATAACTCCTGTGAGGCAAAAGTTTCCTACTTTAGTTTAACAACATACATATTTGTCTTGGTTAGATTCCACTTGTGATCTTTAGAAGAGAGAAAGAACTCGCAAGAAAGCTTGAGTTTGATGGACTTTACATCACCGAGCAGCCTGAGGACGATGACATCAAGGGCCAGTGGGACCGTCTGGTCCTCAACACACCGTATGTGGGAGCAGGCCTCACTCCAGACACATGCTTCATAATAATATCAATATTGAAATTTAGGTTTTCTTCCTTAATTTAATTCATACATTGTGTCCTTTTATTCCACAGCTCTTTCCCAAACAACTATTGGGATAAATTCGTCAAACGAAAGGTGAGTGGTTTTGTTTGTTTTCAAAATGGCAGCTGTAGAGCGTGTTAACAATGTCTAATATATCTAATACCTGTGTCCAGGTTCTTGATAAGTACGGAGACATTTACGGCAGAGAAAGAATCGCCGAACTGCTCGGTGTTGATTTAGCCTCCCTGGACGTGAGTCAGCAGCACGAGAAGAAACAGGAGGAACCAGACAACTCTGTGTTTGCATGGTATGGTAAAGGAGAGATGTGCCATGGGGCACATCAGACATTACTTTTTTTAAACTGTAATCTAATATTTAAAGTGGATACCAACCAATATTGTGTCTTTGTAGGGCGACAACCGTCGACATCAAGTACCAGATCTGGAAATTTGGTGTTGTGTTCACAGACGGTGTAAGCAAACCTATACTTGATTCTATATTACACCATACTATACACTGAAAAAGCTTGATTAAGTGTGAATGCCACAGTACGATAAATTACTTTTATAAAAGATATTTACTGTAGAATTAATTAATATTATGGGAAATTATAGATTCATATTTTTGGGATTATTAAACTGCTTAATGGTCTGGAATGTTAAATAACATTTAATTATCTGTAAAAATACAAAAGAAATACACATCCCATTGCTGAATGTATCTGTAGGATAACTTTAACTTTTACTGTAATTTGACAAGAAGTGTTTGGCCAGTTTTGTTCTTTAACGGTTTCTTTTTTTTCTACAGTGTACTCCATACTGTAGTATCCTACATGAACAACACTTTGCCTTTATGAAGTGATATCACCTACTTTGTTATCTCTTTGCAGACTTTCCTGTATCTCTGTTGGTACCTGGTGATGTCCTTGCTTGGACATTACAACAACTTCTTCTATGCCTGTCACCTGCTGGACATCGCCATGGGTGTGAAAACACTCCGTACGATCCTGTCCTCAGTCACACACAATGGCAAACAGGTAAGTGCAGAGGAAACCCAGCAGTATTCATTTAGTATCTATCTATGAGAGAATGTACTAACTGTGTTACCCTCTTCTTTTTGCCAGCTCATGATGACTGTGGGCTTGTTGGCCGTGGTGGTGTACCTCTACACCGTCATCGCCTTCAATTTCTTCCGCAAGTTTTACAACAAGGGCGAGGAGGAGGACGAACCAGATATGAAATGCGATGACATGATGACTGTAAGTCACTTTTTATCTCTCGGATGTAAAATGAAATGTGCCTGTTGCTACTTTCACGTCTGCGCCGCTTCCTAACCGTTGTGTATGTGCTTTACTTTGCAGTGTTACTTGTTCCACATGTACGTGGGTGTGCGGGCAGGAGGAGGCATCGGGGATGAGATCGAGGATCCTGCTGGAGATGAATACGAGCTGTATCGAGTGGTCTTTGATATTACCTTCTTCTTCTTCGTCATTGTCATTCTGCTGGCCATTATTCAGGGTAAAGACGGTGTTAGCCAGGAAAACACTTTGCAAATGCCATGTCTTTGGGTATAATATGGAAGCCCTGAAATGGAAGAATATATTTTTTTAAAGAATGTTTTATTTGGGAAAATTATTTCCAGGACCTTTTTTTTCCCCATTCGTATATAAGGCATTACCTGGTGTAACACGTTATTTTTTGTTACTACATGTTTATTGTTGTAATTCTCATTTTGGCCACAGAAGAACCATGTCAGACGTAAACCCAGTCTACACAGCACTAAAAGCAATCTTGTTTTCTTCCAGTTAATTTTTAATTTCTCCCTGTACAGTAGAGAGTACTTATACTGTTGTGTTTATGTTACTGGGTCAGCTCTACTGTCATGTCTTTATTATAATATCATTTTTATCTTTCAGAGATATAGGGCAACTTATAAAATGAAAATAAAGGGTTACAAAGTTAACAAACTCTAACGAAAATAATGATAAGGATCATATTGATAATGCATTGATGAGGATAAAGTATAGACTTGAAACTGTTGGAGGAGTGGAAATTAAAATGATCTTTGCCACTTGACAGATTTAATAAGCACCTCTAATGATAATGTTACTGTCCAAATACAAATAGGTCTGATCATTGATGCCTTTGGAGAACTCAGAGACCAACAAGAGCAGGTCAAGGAAGACATGGAGGTAAAAGATAAAACAATTAAAGTCATCACCTTTTTCTTCACTTATGCACAAGATGGCAGCTTCATCTTCTATCACTTGTATGTGCAGACAAAATGCTTCATATGTGGCATTGGGAGCGACTACTTCGACACGACGCCGCATGGTTTCGAGACTCACACTTTAGATGAGCACAACCTGGCCAATTACATGTGAGTATCGTGCTCTGTGTTTCATCGTGTACATGTTCATTATGTGAGTGTGTGTCTGTATTTGTGAAAATGTGAACATCTCCTTTCCAGGTTCTTCTTAATGTATCTTATCAACAAAGATGATACAGAGCACACTGGACAGGTCAGTCAGCTGTTATTACGTTTTTATTTATTTATGTATTCATTTTATGAGCAAGTTTCCCACTGATTGTCTCCTCCATTCTATCTCGTTGTTAAATCCCGTGTTTCAGGAGTCGTACGTGTGGAAGATGTACCAGGAGCGATGCTGGGACTTCTACCCCGCTGGAGACTGTTTCAGAAAACAATACGAGGATCAGCTCTCCTAATCAACAAGTAGTCCACACATACAGCTACTGAGCTGACCTCCTGCTTGTGTTCGTCATTCCTCGTAAAAAAAACACACAACGAATGGGTTGTGTAACGAAAAAACAGGCGAAACAAGAGCAGATTGTTAAACTGCCAGTGGAGAAAGAAGCTTGATATGCAAAGGGAACTCATGCCAGAAATCACCTTTTTTAAGTTGAGTCATTTTACACTAGTTCAGGAAGTAATTAAGGAAGGAAGTATTCAATCTTACTTTATATCACTTTACATACAAATGTTGCCTCTTTCACCAATTTCCATATGTTAGCTTCTGTTTATTATGAGATTTAATGAAGAGAATGTGATGAATCGACTGCATGAATCTGTACAAACCGAACACAATAAGGAAGTTAGCTTTGTCTCTATACATGAACAATAGTTTTATTTTAAGTCATTATGTATTTACTCTTGTGTCACTTTCACTTTGGTATATAACATTTAGTTTCCTTCAGAGTCTGAAGCTTGTATCTTTGATTTTAAATTATTTTATTTATTGTTTTTTTTCATGACAACTTCATGACAACAAAGCCTGTGATTACAATTCAATTCTGTGTAAGAATAAACTTAATTCTAATGACCCTCCTGTCTTGTCATGACTGCTTTGGAAAAGAAAGATAAATTATAGATTAAAAATATATCCCCTAATGTCAACTCTATAGAGAAAGAATCGGATTTTAGAACTACTTTAAATTCGGTGTATTTAAAAATGACTTCATGTTTAAAAATACAGCTGAATCATGTTCATGAGCCATTTGACGCAGGAACTCAGTGCGCACACACACACAAACACACACACACACTAGAGCAGTTGGTGTAGCATCCCATCACAACCCATTTTCCTACCAAACTGCTGGACTCTGGCCCCGCGGAGAAGAATCGCTGTACGAGGATTAACGCCGGGCATTAAAACTCACATTGAGCCTCGTGATTTCCCCCCCATCCTGTCCCTGTATCCCGTTCTCTCTGAGCCTGTCACACTGGGTTTCCATCGCCTGCTAACATGAACATGAACATGAACATCTCTGGGATCCATCATGGGACGCTGAGGATGCACGGTGAGTTGATTCTCTTACTTTGCTCAGAAGGCGACATTGTGACTGTGGTGACATTTTGTGAGTACACACGATTGTCTCTCTTTTATCCAGATATGGGATAGTCTCCATTGTTCTCATTCGGTGTCTGTTCAATATCAAGCCTTTATGTATACTGATCTAGTTTCCCTAGTTTTACTCTTTAGAGGTTTGGTTCAAAAATTATACACATTAAATTATATTAGTCAGTAGTAGTCAGTAATAGCCTTGAGACCATACAATTACAATTTTGAAGAAATAATTTTAATAATTTAATAATTCTATAAATCCTCTATATATTAAGGCAATTGTTAAGGGCAGGGGAATTTATTTTCCTCACAAATATTGAGCATTACAAATGGGTTTGTAACAGCTCAAACTGTGGCTAAAAATACACCGAGTGGACCAGACTGGGTCTCGGCTGCTCTTCTTCTGTCTCTTCACATCATCTCTCATTATTATAATTCTGTTTTGATCTTTTATAAAAGGTGTCCATGTGTTTTTTGACTGTATGAAATTAGAATGATTTGGTCTAGATGTGTGTGTGTGTGTGTGTGTGTGTGCGTGTGTAATTTTGCTAAAAACCATGTGCACACTGATCAGCATCGTGTGATTGGTCGAGCCCTGTTTACACAGACCCTTGATCCTCCAACCATGTGACGGACTCTAATCTGTGGGGATGACAGAATGACAGTGTTCATGCTTTAATCCAGCTGTACAGTGCTCGCAGTGCTGTCACGAACACTGTGACCACGCCCAGTACTGGCTGTTAACTCTGTTCTTATGATTACAAATTAGTCATTATTAGATTTTTAGATTAGATTAGATTCAACTTTATTGTCATTGCACAGTACAAGTATTATAGCAACATTCCTCAAACAAATACGAATTTAATATTTAGTGCCATTTCCTGTTATGTCCACCCTGCTTCTCTTATCCAGGTGGATTCATTTTCAAACAGTGGAAAAAGAGGTTTCTGCTGCTCACAGCTGAGGGCAGCCTTCTTGTTTGCCATGATGTGTCGTCTCCTCCTGACCAGCTCGTGATGTTGCAGAGCAGCTGTGAGGCGATAGTGGAAGGAAAGGAGATCCTGGATCTGCCCAAATTACCATCGAGCGGATGCAGGGACTGCTGCTTCGCTCTGATCCTCCCCCAGAACAAGTACCTGCTGCTGCTGGCTGACACACCTGCAGACTGCAGGTCTGGTTGTCACTGTCATTTCCTAATCGCTTTACTTTGTAGATCAATACTCTGTCCAGATATTAGAGTTGATGATGCAATATGACCAAATTACCAGAATTACCTTTATAATAATAATAATACTTTTTTTTAGAACAAAGTTAGACAGTACTTTAAAGGACATATTTATAAAAGTAATAAAAATATAAATGTCAAGCAAACATCAAATAATGCAAATCGGAAGAAATAAATATATAAAAATAGAACAGTACAAATATTACCAGTTACATTAACATCATTGTATCAAATCTGAGCTATATAGAGACTTAGAAAATATATTTAAGATCAAACCACAAGCCCAATAAAAGCGCATTTATAAAGAGCGAGTCAGAGGGTCTGATCTCTTCCGGATGTTGGATGAGGACATCCTCAAAAACAAATATGAAGCTACAGCCCCCAGCCTTTTAGCTTAGCTTAGCATAAGGAACAAATAGATAGCCGCTGTAAAAACAGGTAGATTTCCGGAAGTAACTGGTCCCAGAAAGAAAACAAAATTCAGGCACATAATGACCGTTTGATTCTTCTGTTTTTATTTGGAATAAACATAACATGTTTATTATTGTCCTTTAGTGATCCCTGTTTCTTTATGCTGAGCTGACTGCATAGCTGTGGCTTCGTATTTAATGGACAGATAAGACAGAGAGAGAGCGGTATCTAAGGAACTCTCAGTCAGATATATCATCTAAATTTGCTCTTGATGTATAGTTACCAAAATGTTGAACTTTTTCTTTCATTTTGCTAATATTGCACAACAAGTCCATTTGCCCTCTCTTAAATATACATAATTACCAGAAAAAAACAAAAACAACCGCAGATTCCTTTTTTCACCTGACCTCATTTTTTTCCATTCCTGCTTAGGGGTCATCTTAAGTATAGGTTCATGACTGACAGCAATGTTGTTTAGCAGGAGGTAGAAAGGCCGAATATGCTTTCTCTACTGAGCCCCACTAGGCTTCTATACATTCCATTCCTGAACCAGCTACTTCACTGTTATTCACTTGATGTGATTGATGTGTGTGCATTTGGCATGGAGGTAATAACAGAATAACTTTCTTTACTTTTTCTAGTCAATGGGTGAATGTGCTGAAAAAAGTGAAAATGGTAAGACATTAATATTGGAAAATGTGCCTGGTTGCCATGTTGTAAAGTTCCATCACCTGAGAGAATGTTGATTTCAACAGTGTAAACTTTGACCTGCCAATGTCAATAAAACAAAAAGTCAGGGTCTCACTGAAGTCATAAGGGTTCATCCTGTAGAGATCATGAACAAAGTTTCATTGAATAGTTTTTCATATATTTTATAGAGTCACGTTATAAGCATGTGTTTAGCCATGCTAATAATGCATAAGTATACAAATTCAAGCAATATCCTAGTACCCCGTTTATTTAAATATATTTATTATATTTATAGATCTCTTAGGATTTAGTCAATAACTGAATTTGATGCTTGTGATTCTTGGTAAAGCCGTTATTCTAATTTGATTTCCGTCAGAGTCTTTCATCATCTCTCAGTCCCTGTAAGAGACATCAGGTTCCAGCGCGCATTTCTCTGCACGACCTGGTGCCTGAGCAGATCCTGGACAAAGACCAACCGTCTCCACCTGTGAGTGACAGGAGGTCCCCCTCCCCAGGTCCCATGACCTGTCCGTCCCCGAGGGAGAAAGGTCAGTTTAGGATGCATGCTTGTTTCTTTACATAATAACATTTTCAATATGTATAACTTCTTTGTTCTTTGCTCAAACCACACTATCCAACAGGCCGTAATTCTCCCCGTACAAAGTACGACAAAGGAAGTCCACATTCCGTGAGATGCCTGCGTCACGGCACCATCAGTAACACTGAGGCAGTGAAAGCGGTTTATCTGCTGATGGGAGGGGCTGCTGCTTCTTCTGCTATGGGTTACCTAGGGGCATGCTCCCCCTCTAATCTGGAAGCCAAAGCTCCTGACCTGCCAGTCAACTCAGATTTCTCTGGTTGTGGAGCAGCAGGGTCGTACCACTCCAGCAGCCCCGCACTCGACTCCCCTCACTATAACAGCTTTGACTTTGAAGTGGCAGACGCTGATTTTGATGCTTTTGATTGTGGTGGGTTTACGTTCTAAGGGTGTGCTGCTTGTAGGCTATGGATATGATGGGTTTGAATGATGGTGACAGAAACATACGTTATATTGCATCATGACCTCTTGGATTGAGGGATTCATAAGAGGAGTTTCATGATGCTCATCTCCTTTTAAGCTGCGTCAAGGAAGCTATTGACCAGCTGGTGTTATCTGCAGTATTGAAACATTTAGCAGTTAGGAGGAGTAATATTATCATTCATATGCAGTTGTGTCTGTGTCCTACGGGCCATTCTAACTCCAATATTAATTATTTTGCTCTGTTGTTGTCTCCACTGCCTTCTGAGGGAACTAATTAGCTGCTAAATACTCCACTGTGTCCCCAGCTGCCTTTGTGCAGGTTGGTACAGAGCAGGAAATGTACTGGGAACAGTTGCCCACGTCAGCTGAAAACCCAATGAGCACGGCATGTGAACACAAACTTCAAAATGATGAGCCAAACAGCTAAAACGTCTCTCTCTCCTCAACCCAGTAATGCAGAGTGGATCTTCAAGTGGCTTCTTCACTAGGCATCACCATATTAAATTGTCAAATAGTTTAATTTGTATTAATTTCATTTTGAATTGACTTGAAGCTCAAAGCAGTTTGTGTTGGACGATCAGACGCATGCTTGCACACATTTCTGGAGGATTACTCTGACTGGTATTGAAACATATATTTCATTTTTGTCGTGTTGTCGTTCCAGAAAACCCTGCCCAGTGAGTGTTACACACCACGGCAGGTTTCCTCATAAGCCTTTAAACACGTGACTCTGTTCCTCCAACCAGACCTTGTGGTGTTGTTTTACACCCCCATGTTTTAACTGAAGGTTGCAATAGTTGACATATTTAGATTGTAATATGAACTTGTGATTAAATTGGACAATCAATGTTTCCATGAGTTAGTTTATGTGTTCACATAAATTCTGCGTTACTAACAGCGACACTTTAACTGTTCTATTGACACTGTGATAATTATTGCAAAAGTAATGTTGTGAATGTTCCTCTCACCACATGTAGTCCACTATCAACACTGTCAGTGATTGTGAATGTGATTAGAATTTGTTAGAATTCATGATTTGCAGTGTATGTGTTTCAAATGGATAAAAACAATAAATTAAGCTATTAAGCAGCATGATACACTCATAATGTCTTAGTCCACAGCCTTGAGTAGATTGAACAGATCTGCATCTGATATCTCATTTAGCCTCTGACTGGATTAACCTGCTCTTCAGGATCATACTTGTGTGCATGTACAGTGTTTCTTTCAACTATCCAGCTGTGCTTATGTCATATGTTCTGTTCAAAGCAGATGGATGTTGTGATGTCTACTTTCACTTATATGAATAAAGCCAACATGTGGAAATGTCTTTTACTTGATTTCCTTCATACTTGACCGACCCTAACGCTTTGCTGCAGGTCTTCCCTACTCTCTCTCTCCTTGTTCTGTTTAAAGGGCACAGTGCCCTAAAATAAATATTTGAAAAAAGTATAAAATCAGCTCTTAATGACCAAGACTGTGTTTCCTGTGATGACCTCAGGAAGATAAGGTTGTGAGTGCATCTAAGTTACTCCCTGGAAATGTGGGACAACTCATCTGCAGAGGGGAACAGCTCGATGTGTGAACAGAGAACCACAGTATTCTTATTGAGTGCAGCTAATGGAGCCTGTTCATTCACCATAAGCAGTTTTCATCTACGTGGGCCACAAGCAAAAGAAACCATCAGAAACAATTTGGTCCCTTGTACCGTTGTTATCGAAATGGAGCCACCACCTCTATATGTAGCTCTTATGTATAAGGTGTTGTCGTGCTCTGGTAGGAACAGTTATTAGTTGATAATTAACAAATATCGGATACTAATTGATAATCATAAAATGAGAAATGGGTATCAATAATTACTGGTAATCACCCTCATATCAGGGACCGATAACCAAACTGTAAATACAGTCTTGCTCACAGTGCATGAGTCTGTGTGAGCCGTGTGTGTTTGTTGGGAGAGGGAGAGAGTAAAGGAGAAGAAAACATGGCGGACAATGTCAAATGCATGATGATGTCAACCAGTGGCTCAAGATGGAGGCCTCTACCTCAGGATTCAAGCCAAGGGAGCGTTAGGTAGAAGAGAAGGTGGTGTGACACGTGTCCCCGACGCCATGTTTGCATACGGCTTTAAGTCAAAGTGGGCTGGCACTCTCTCCGTGCACGAAGCGATGAGTTCAGACGTGGGCGAGCGGCGAGAGCAATCCTGATCACTGTGGAGAACCTCAATGGTGGAGTAGTGCCCATCAACTTCCCAACAATAATACAGTTTACAAGCAGCACCGATTTGAAATGCACACTGTAACAACAAAGTATCTGCCCTGACACAAGCCTCTTTAGCTGCTTCATCACACAGCGTTGGTGTGGCGATCCATCTGAAGTGGTTTCAGCACGCTCCTGGGTCGAACACTGGTGGTGCCGTTTGTCTCGCTCCTCGGGTGGTCACGGTGAGCTGCTCTGTGTTCCTGCAGGGCGGAGGGGAAGACAGCGGGGTCGACTCAGTAGGAGAGAAAACGTGTAATCCGTTATCTCCTTGACAAAACTTTTCATCCTTCTGCGTGCAGTGGGAGAGATCAGCTGATGCCGTGCGGCTAACCCCCTCAAATCAGAAAATACAAACAATCCGTTGACTTAACCCATGAGCTAAAGACTTGCGGTCTGGGTTCAGATGCAAGTGATGGAGTGAAAAGCTCTCTTTCAGCAGAGAGGAGTCTGGGCAGGCTCCTGCAGTGACAGTGGTGCACTAGGGAAACGCAGGGAGGAGCTGAGTGGTTCTTATCACCTGGGTGACATCACAGCCTCATCACAGGATGTTGGGCCCTAACCAATGAGAGGCCAGCGTTCAAATTCAAGTAGAACATAATATTTTACTAAGAGCTGCAAAGCTTTATAGAAACCTTGAATCAGGGGTCTTCCGTAGCATCACAACTTTCCTTGGACACTTTCTAGGTCTCTTTGATATTCTCTAGTTGCTGTTGGCTACACTGTCTCCACGTTGCTACGGTTTCTTCTCTCTTCAGATTGTTAAACCAATCATTGCAATGTTTACATATAACTTAACACTCTTATAACTTAACACACATTAATTCATTCATTGGCTACTACTATACTACTAGCACTGTACGCAGTATATGAAAGCTTTTCTACTGTAATTAATAGTGGGCAGACTTGTGACAGTTGAGTTCAACTTGACCTTGACGCATGACGCATCAGGAGGAATGACAGTTCAGAAAAGGGCTGCAGTCACTTCACAGGGATGGTTTTCCTCCAGCTAATCTGATGCAGCCATTTGAATATTATAGCTAATCATAGTGTTAGGCAATACGGTTAAATATAACTTGTGTAAAGATCTGATACAGTTGAACCTGTTACTTCCAACAGGACATTTAGCTGCAGGATCACTGAAGTGTTCACACCTATGTAATGGCCTGACGTCTTATGTCCCGGATAACTTAACTCTTTATTTTGAGAAACTGTCATTATTTTAAAATACCAAGTCATCCTTGTGATTAAAAAAAGTCATTATTGTGAGTAAATAAGTCAATATTTGGAGATAATTAGTCATCATTTGGAGATAATTAGTCATTATTTGGAGATATAAGTAAATTTTTTTGATAGAAAGTTGTTGTTTTGAGATAAGTCCTTAAGAGATACTATGTTATTTATTGTACCTCTAAGTCCTTACTCTGAGATACAAAGTCGCTACTTTGAAAGTCATTGTCTTGAGTTGACAAGTTATTACTTTTGAGGAAGTCTTCAATTTTTAGTTAGTTTCTCAGTATAATAACTTGAATTCTTTCTAGCAAAGTGGCAGAAAGGGCTCTACACATATATAAAAGACTGTAAACCAAGAGGCGGGAGATATTAGATCATTATAAATAACCATGATACATATTTGAGATTTGTTCGTGTAGGGATGTAAAGTGTGCACATGTGGTCCTGTCGCCTTAGGCTGAGCGGCTCGGTGAAGACAGGAGGGATCACTCTCTCGCTCCAGCCTCCACTCTCTGCGGTGGCGGTTCGGTAGCCACGCCTGCTCCGGCAGCAGCAGTGTTATCAGCGCTGGTAGCGGCAGGACCCTCCCTCCGTCTCCGCTAATAAATATCCGCTGCCTGCCTATTCCAGGCATGGATGACGGCTGCAGTCAGACATGGCACTGCGACATTACACCCTCGACCTCAACCTCTCCGCGGCAGGTAAGAGGAGCGCGACGCGCGGGCTAAACGCAGGAGCTCGCTCGCACCCGCTGCAGTGGGGCTGCATGCTAGCTAGCTAATGCTAACACGAAGCCGCTCGCCTGTCATTGCCCTTCACGAGCGGCAGCGCACTAGTTTGGATGGAACATGGCCGATAGAGACATGTACACACACATCCTCAGGCACGCTGCGGTGCAGGGCAGGTGGCCGGGTTAGTGGAAGTGTGTGGTGTTAACATGGAGGTGTGTGTTTAGTGAGTTTCGGGTCCACACGGAGTCGTGCTTCTGCAGCGGCTCGATACTTCTCCGCCGAACAATGTGAATAAAGTGCGTTCAATCCTGCGTTTGGGTCCAGAGCTGTCGCATAGGAAGTGGCGCATGTTCGGCCATTTTTGTAGTTTTTATTTCGCACGTTCCTGGTCGTGATGCTGTTGAGCCCCAGCATTAACCTGCATGTGTCTGAAACACAACGTGACTGTTCATTTAATCACCAACAACTAAGGAGGCGACTATGTGCTAACGAAACATAAACAGTGTGAACCCTTTTGCGGTAGCACTCAAAGTATCTATAATTTACACGGTGTATTAACACAGCGAGAGAGTTTTATACTCTGATCATGTGTTGAATAGGAATCTGAAAACCTCATGTAAATATACTTGTTACACAAACTGAGTAAGAGTCAAAAATTACACAACGCTTCCCTCCTAAATGGAGTGTGAAGCTGTAAACAATGGGACTACTCATCCTGAGTACAATGTAAACTTACCTACACAGCATATGGTGTCATTAAATATTTACACCACGAGTGTTGCATTGTTATTCAGAGCAGTTTTTTTAATAGACTTGATTATACAACATTTATGGAAATAAGTAAATGTCAATAACCAGAATCCATTCCACTGGAAATAACACTATTTTGTAATAGAATAAAACATAGATGAGGTACAAATAATGGAAACTGCAAACAAGAAGGAAGGCACAAAACAGTTAAAAGAGCTAGCACTCTAACATAAGGGATATGCTTATGTGTGTTTTTATAATGTATACTATGTACAAATTCAGTTTTTATTTAGTTGTTATTATTATTATTATACTATGGACTTCTTTTATATTTTTATTCTCTTATCTACATCAGTCTGACCTGACAAGGAAATGTCCCATGTGTGGAATCAATAAAGTTTAATCTTATCTCATTTTCCCCACACATATTGTCATTGACAAAGTCATCCATAAACCAATAGAAGGGTCAGAGTTTTATCCTTTGATCAGCTGATATGAGCCTTTCACAGACATCAGCGTACACATTGATGAGGATTTTTGCTGAACATTTTACACTAGTCAATGCAGAAAATGTGTGCATTTATGTTATTTTACATAAGAAAATGTTTATACTGTTAATTAAAGTTATATATATTTGGTGGCATTTTTCTTCAGCAACACTCAACGATGTATTTGTTACTCAAAGACGTGAAATGACCGATGGTTATGCGTAGCTTTTACTTCTAATAAAGCATTGCTGTGTCTTTCATAAACAATATACAAAGGATCTAAGAACGTTTCTCTTTCACTGATGCAGAGAATTTATAATAAGTATAGATCTGTTTTCATGTTGCATGCTCTGTGCTTTTCCCAGTTGACCCTGCATCGACAGTTCCTGGCCTACTGTCCATATTTCAGGAGCAGGAAATGACAGAGACTGTCCATGAAACAAATGGACATGGATATCTTGCTACTTTTGTAGGCAAAAATGGCAGGTAAGAACAACTGCTCTGTTTGTCCAACTTTTTTCATAGATGATCAAAAGCTATGTGATTTCCAAAAATGCTGTGTAGTTTATCTATAATATTAGTTTAACATTTTGAGCAAAAATGCACTTTCCATTTCAATTCTGCTGTTTGGAAGCCAGTGGAGTGCTTTTATTAATCAGCTTACCATTTTGAAATGGGTTCCCTTTTCCTCGCTGGAAGAGTTCTCCTTGAAGTTTTTTGGTGCTTTAGTATTAAATCCCCATGTGCAACATGAAGTACTGAAGTTTTGGTGTGTATGATAGAACTAAGACTTCAGAGTTAGACATTAACACTGCAGATTTGATAATCAAATATGATGCAGTCCATGATTAGACTCCCATTTGACATCTTGTTTCATATCGGAGAAAGAATGTGAGAACTCATTGGAATGATGGACAACCGGATAGTTCACCTCATTCTGTCAGGTGGAGCTCTCGTCATTAGCATGCCTATAGTTGTACCCATATAACCCCTATCATGTGGGCATTTTAATGAATACAAAACATTTTCTGGGCTGCTTGTGATAAAACCCTTAATAGGAAAAAGTTTTGCTTGCTCACAGATGTCGAAAACCAGTATTGTTGTACCAGGCACAGTTGCCACATGGATAATTCCCATCAGTTTAAGTGGCTAAAGCTCTTTATTTAGCACCTTAGTGGAGACCTGGCTGGGTGGGTGTGGTCTTGGTGCAATCAAGGATCCTACTGGTGACAAGTTTGCACCTGCAGTATGCTGTTTGTCTGTTTGCTCAGTATGTTCCAAACCGCTAAATACATTTCATCATGTGGCAGTTGAATAATGTGATAGAGAAGCGATGTTTGGTTCATACAGAGGATAAGGAGCGAGGTGTTGTATGTATTGAATTTTCAAACTGAGAAAAAACGTCAAAATATTCAAATAACAAACCTTATACAGTGACTTGTAAGTTTTCAGGGTGTGATATTTTGAAATTGTCGATACTGGGGTGAATTATAAATGTTGTATATTTTTATAAATGTAAATTTTTTTCTGATTCTCTTTATCTTTGCATTTCTCAGGCTTGTTGTTCTGCGTGTGCACTCCCATGGGTTGGTGACTATTGATCTGCAGTGTTACCAAGAGGACAACATTGCACAGCTAGACAATGTAGGTGATTACAAATTTTACCTAAAAGCCAAAGCACACAGAATATATGTGTGGTATTGTAATAACTTCTTCATGCAAATACATGTAAAAAGCATGTGTTGAGAATGACAGTGTAAAAGCTGTCATGTTTCATATGTTTCTTGGCACCGTTAATGGACACAGTTCTAGTTGCCTTCAGGGCCCAAACACTCTTCCCCACAGACTGCACATCCAGTTGTCCTCTTGTTGTGTAATTACGATGGAATCCCAACTATACACACACAGTGAACAGTAAACGACATAGCTGCTGCATTGTTCCCTGTCAGTGTGTTTTGCAGTTGAACTGTTGCTTTTTTCATATCCCACTAGTTGATGAAAATTGTTCTGCACTTGAGCTTATTATGGTGTCTCAGACTCTGCTGTTTTTCTTTTACAGCTTTTAAATGCACTGGAAAAGAAGCTAAAGGATCTGCTAAAAGGCAATATAACAAGGATTAAAAGGTTTGTAGCTCTGCTCATGTTGTGGAAAGCTGATGGCTCTATTCAATGCCACTTGCATGTTGCAGTAATATTGATTAACTGTATTGTTCACCATTCACTCCCTCAGGCTCCCAGCTCTCATACGAGGGGGAGAAGTTGACCGATACTGGCCCACAGCTGACGGCAGACTGATTGAGTATGACTTTGACCGGGTGGTGTACGAGGAAGACTCTGCATACCAAAACATACGAATATTGCACTCAAAGCAGTTTGGAAATATCCTAATACTCAACGGAGATGTTAGTAAGTATATAAAGTACAACAGCACATGTCTAATGAGTCATTTTGAGACAGAAGGTCCTCTGTTTGGCCCCACCAACACAGCAGAGTACACTTTGAATTGTTAAAGAGTAATGTTCTTGGATGTGTGAGTGTAAATTAATCGTTTGTGCCGCAGATCTTGCAGAGAGTGACGTGGCCTACACCCAAGCCATTATAGGGAGTGGAAAAGAGAACTATGCTGGAAAAGAGGTGCTGATATTAGGAGGAGGCGATGGAGGCATCCTCGCCGAGGTGGTCAAACAGAAGCCAAAGATGATCACCATGGTGGAGATATCCTTTATGGGCTCTGCAATACTGAAACTTTCCTTTTGAAATTCCTGTGTAGTGACTCAGGCAATGTAGTTTTTGACCTTGCAGCCTTTTTACCAACAACTACAGCAATTGCACCTGATCGGTTCTTAACAAAGTGTGCACATTGACCAGAAGGTGATCGACGGGTGCAAGGTGCACATGAGAAAAACCTGCGGCAATATCCTCGACAACCTGAAGGGGGACTGTTACCAAGTGAGTGCTGCGTGAATATTAACGGGTAATCCTGAGTTATTGGAACATGAAGCTGGTTAGTAACTGCCTTTTGTCACCTGAAGACATACAGAGCTGCAAGAATATCTTGTATTAGAATAAGAAGCTCTGCAAACACTGGAAGTTATTCCCAGATATAAACAGCTATAAAGAGTTATTTTATACGTATGTCCTCAGTATAGAGTGGGCAAGCTAAAACAAGAGTGTAAAACAGAATCATAAACATCGTAATTTGGGATAAAAGAATAATATCTACCAAAGAAATATCCAATGCTCTTTTATTATTTGTCTCTTTGACTCCTTTGTCTGTGTCAGGATCCAGTAGGGATGATGACTCAGTATTTCCAGTGATCTGATTGGTCAGAAGTGGAGCTGTTGAATTGATCTTCTGCTCAGTAGAAGAGTCAGCATTTGTTACCGTGGTGATTTACCCCTTTTCAAAGGGAACTAGTTTCCTGATTCTGGAAATTGTGTCTCAACAATTTGACAGAAGTTTTTAAATTTTTACTGAATTTAAGATGAGAGCAGGATAAATGCGTATTGATTATCCCTCTATAGAGCAAGGGGTGCACATTTATGAATTAACCATGTTTTCTAAATGAAAGGAGCTTGATAAGTGGACTCTCGCTGTCTTGTACATTTCAGATACTGGTCGAGGACTGTGTCCCTGTGCTGAAGAAGTATGTCCAGGAAGGGCGGACGTTTGATTACGTAATAAATGACCTTACTGCAATCCCGATATCCACGGAGCCAGAAGAAGGTCTGTGAATTTTACATTTGTAATATGTGCACACTGTTAAATATATATTTATATATATATATAGGCATTTTGCGCACTTAAATATTTTTTTTCCCCCCATCACTTTACATCTAATAACCCGTAATGACAAAGTGGAAGCATGTTTTAAACAATGTCACTGTAAAGGAAATGCCAAACATTTTTCTCTTCGGTGTTTCATTCACCTTGACTCTTCTGGGGTGAGTTGGTATGAAAGGGCTCACACCTGGATTCCTAAAGGTCATTCTCCCTGTCAGATCCCCTCAAGCTGCTTCAGTTTGGATGAGACTAAAGCGTCCAGCCATTTTACTCTAAAAGCAGATTTTTTTTTGTCATTTGGGTTTTTTAGGTGTAGATCGACAGGCAAAATGACAATTGTGTCTGCTTAGTGTGTGGTGTTGTGTAAATGCAGCTGTAAGAGTTGTCATTGCTCAACCTGTCTCAACTTGATTTGTTTAGACTCAACATGGGAGTTCCTGCGACTCATCTTGGATCTGGCAATAAAAGTACTGCACCCAACTGGAAAATATTTCACACAGGTCAGTCTTGTTCTTGTAAATACTTCTGAGGATGTTTTGTGCAAACTCTTGAGACTGTCTTTTTTTTTATAAATATGTGAATATACGATTTTTGTTTAGTCAGCATTAACTGAGATGAATCAGGTCGAGATTGAGATGCTGTGAAAAGTTGCCCCCAGCTTAATTACATTTAATTTAACCTATACTGTTTTATGATTGATTGTATTTGGGCAATTCATTTTTTAAGTAGGAAATGTCAAGCAGGGATATTTCCTGCAAAATCGACAAACAAAAGTGTCTTTCCATTTTACTATGACTGAATATTGAAACACACACTTTCAGTTATGATTGTATGTGTTTTTATTTTTTATTCTCGTCATCAGGGCAACAGCGTAAACCTGTCAGAGGCATTGAGTCTGTACGAGGAACAGCTGGGAAAGCTCTCGTGTCCCGTGGGCTTCTCCAAAGAGGTGGTGTGTGTGCCATCATACTTGGAGCTGTATCCTTTCATTGGTTGTAATGCTTTAGGTATTGTTTGCTTTAGGTATTGTTTTAAGTATTTTAGAAACCATTTCTATCTTTTTAAATCACATATATTCATTCCTTAACAGGAATACAGCACATTTTTGTCATGTTTGTTATGATCCTTAATCTACTGTGTCAGATGGGTTTTCTACACCGTGTGGAAAAAGTAAAGCTCTGTATTTCTCTGCTTGAATCTCCAGCAGGTGGAATGTGAATGCTGTACTCCTCTCTCTCTGCTGTCGCCTTCAGGTTGTGCTCAGACTGAATGTGACATGTAAATTAAACGCATGTCAAAGTCTAGACAAGCGAGTTGTTTTGTGGCCTTTAAAAGATTGAAAGACTGGATCTGGAGAAACAAAAAAAGAAATACTGGAGTTCCTGTGTTGATTTGAAGTCTGAGTAGTTTATACTTACAAATAACTTCAACCCCTGAACCACAAATCAGTTTTCCCAATTTGAGACACAGATTGTGTCCACAGTTGGACAAACAGTCCCCAGTTAGCTGGTCCTTAATCTGAAATTCAGCCCTAAAGGCAGCCTGTTACTTTAACACCAGTACAGCTGTGACTACATCTGCCCTGTAGTTGGCTGCAAAACACTCAGTCTGAGCACATCGTATAGGGCTCAATGACAGTGTTATTATCCCCTATCTATCCACCCCATTTTACCCTGTTCTTCCTTCTCGTTCCTTTTGGGTTGTGTTTCACCATTGTTTACTACAACTCACGAGTTGTATTTCATTTGTGTAATTTGATTTGGAATGTCCATTTGCATGTACGCTGAGAAAATCTGTTAGATGTTTAAACACTGATTGATACACTGGCAACTTGGTGTAACTCATCTCACAAACAAGTGAGTTCTCTCTTATTTTCTTTAGATTTATTTTCTTTTCTTGAGTTACGAGCTCAAATTGTTTGATAGGCTAATGTATAGACGCAGCGCAGCTGAAGGGAGTCGCTTTTAAGCTCTAGTTTTGTTACTGCCGCTCGAATGTGATTTGATTCTTTCAGGTTGTATCAAGGCGATGTGATCACGCCCAGTGATGACTGTAGTGTTGAAGTCCAAATGTGTTTTTAAAAGGGAAACATTTCCACCACTTTAATGCCACCTTTGTGCTTGTGCTGTTTTTATGTCATATTTTATTAGCACCTTGGTTTCTCCTGATATATTTAAAGTTTTTTTAAAGACTGTATAACGTGCATGTGAAGGACAGTGAATGTAGCTTGCATATACAGTACACAGCACGTATACACGTGAGCAACCCTGTGGGACTCAGTTACATTTATTTATTCCATATGATTTCACCAAATGCTTTTCTGTTCCACTCAAGATGAGACATTTTTGTGACCATTTACAATTAAAATGTTTTGGGGGGAAACGTTTCTTGCCTTGTTTTATTTGTTTTCCTCTGGTTTTATTAAGTAATGAATAACTTGCATAACACAGAGTTCATAACTTCCTCAAGGCCCAACAGTCCTTTTACGGCTCTCGAGAGGAAAGCAGTACAGATGACGGATTGATGAAAGATCCGTGAATTATTCTCTGAGAAAAAAAACCTTTAAATAAGTTATTACCTTTTATTTATATTAGAAATGTGGATGCATCAAAAAGGGAGTCTTAGATATTGAGTTTTTGGTTTTATTAAATAGTTTAATACAACATGTAATATTCTGGCCTTTTAGTATAATATACTGATAACATCACTGTACAGAATAATAAATGATATTTGTTAATGTATAAAAATCAAGAATCATAATTTACATTGAACATTTTCTCAAATTACATAAAGCATTTCCTAATTTACATAATATACATGTATTTCAAAATAAGAGCCATTCTTAGACAGTGTGTTCTGTCCTTTGTGGATCAGGAGGCTTGTTGGGTTCTGTACTGTCTGTTGATCTCATTCCGGACCACGTCCATGCCCGACTCTTCATCTGCTGTGATTGTTCGGTCTTCATATGGGCTGCCTGTAACGCATCAACAGGTGTCATTATCTCTAATAAATGTGTTTAACAAAACAAAATATGGTTGATAAACATTTTCAAGGTTCAGTTTTTAGAATTTAGGGACATCTAGTGGTGAAGTTGCTAGTTGCAGCTGAATACCTCTCACCTCACCCTCCTCTTCCAAACATGAGAGAGAAGCTGTGGTAGCATTCAGTTGTCATAAAAACTCAAAAGGTCTTTAGTTTGTCCTGTTTGGGCTACTGTAAAAAACCTGGCGGCCTCGATAGAAAGGATCCTCTCCCAATGTAATTATAATTATACACCAATATCCAAATTTTCTGTAGATATTGGTGTCATATAATATGTTAAAGTAAATTGACAACACATGTCAAATCAAGGTTACATTATAAATATTGAATAAGCTACAGCGATATACAAAACCTATTTAGACATATAATATGGTTGGAGTTAAATCCTGCTCTAAAAACAAACCTAAAAAAACCTTGACTCTCTTCACTCACCGATGCCACGAGTCGGCTCTGTTGTGTGTTGTGGTGCATTGTGGACGAGAAAAGAGGAGGAGCTGGATGAGTTGGACTGGGACGACTGAGACGACTGAAGGGACGTCAGTCTGGTCACTGACGACTTCTTCGTATTCTTCTGTGTCGCAGTACGACTCCATTCTGGGAAGAGAAATTCCACAAGATGTTAATATTTTTATTTTGTTGCTCTATGACACTGGATCCCCCTTTGTGTGTCTCCCTGAGGTTTTGTTGTTTTTTGGTAGTTTCTCCTCACCAATGTCAAGGGTTAAGGACAGAGGATGTACAGATTGTTAAACCCTAAGAGGCAAATGATTTGTGAATACGAGCAATACAAATAAAAATGTATTCGATTTTGATTTGCCGATATTAAATGTGATATCTTCATCAGTGTTCAATATGTCATTACTCCATGCAATCATGCAAATAATGGCCTAGACTTTGAGAGAGCAGATGTTCACATGTAACAGAATCAAGAATCAGACATCGTGCATGAGCACTAAAAACGTAAAGGCTAGATTTCAGCCAGAATGGTGGATCTGTGAATGGAAGGTGAACATGTCTGACCCATGTTCTCTGCCAGTCTCATTTTGCCGCAGCACAGGTAGATCCTCCACTGCCTCCTCACGTTCTCCTTCACTGCGCAGTGGAACACAAATATAAAGAAACCTGCAAAAACAGAAGCATATTTTAAAGGCCACAGCAAATCTTTTTCACAGTGTGCAGCACAAAGTCATTAGACGCACTGCTGCTGGATACAGACACAATGGTATTTTCCTCTAGGGGTCAGTTCCATATGTATTTAGGTTTTACTGAAAACCACCAGTGTGCATGAAGTCCGTTATTTCTAAATACTGCTCTCTATATATTTAGTTTTATCAAATTCAAAAATTGATTGCTATAAGAGTAATGTCTTACTTAAGAAGAAGAACCAGGAGGTTGATGGTTCGACTCCTGGCACAGTCAACATTATAAAGTGTTTTCGGGCAAGATACTGAGTCCTACATTTCCCACGACAGCTGTGCTGGTTGTGTTGGAATTGTGTGTGATAGAAAAAGCACTTTAAAGGCCCTGAATGAATGTGGGTGTGAATTGGTGAGTGTTAATACTTGTTTAACATTGAGTGGTCGATAAGATCAGAGTTTTATAAACACAGTCCATTTACCATTTATCACATATTCCTTTTACAACGGGTTTGAAGGACTGTTGTAAGATTGACTTTAAAAGCCTAAAATACCGAACACACATAAGACAAATGTTTTTTTACAAAATGTAATGATAAACATAGTGATGTGAACCCTCACCTTGCAAGGAGTTGAAGATGGCAAAGAGGTACATGAACGCCAGGTTCACGGGCCCCCAGGCGAAGAAGGCGAAGCCCCAGCTGAGGCCCAGGAGGATGGTTATCCCCACCAAGCTGCGCACATCCTGCAGCGTGGTGCGGTGCTGCGTGTTGTGTGGGTTCTGCCTCTTTATGCGACACAGCTGCACCACCACCACAACGAACATGACCACGTTGAAGAGGAACACAACGCAGAAATACGCTACCACAGAGACGTAGAAAGCGATGTCGTTTTTCAGCCAGCAGCTATGGGAGAAGACAGGAGAGAGACAGCGGGTTGGATATTTGTGTTGTGCTGTTTTAATTTCACTTGTTTTGGTGTTTGTTGAGCATTTTGTACGTTGTGTCGCAAAACTCACAAGCTATCAGTAGGGCCATCGGAAAACTTTCCATAGGAGACAAGACCGTAGTTATCTTTGTCAACAGCGATCACGATGATGACTACGATCATCGGGATGCCCCAGCCGGCAAACGAGAACCTCAGCATGTAGTGGGATATGTAGTTGTTGAAGACCTTGACGAGGGCCAGGTACATGTGGACGGACTCAAGTCCCATCCAGGTGAAGGAAACCAGCAGGAAGTAGTGAAGGAACCAGGCGGTGGAGATGCAGAGGCCCAAGGCGTCTGGGTAGAGCGCCAGCCAAGCATCAATCAGGAAGACCAGGTTCAGCAGCAGCAGAGACAGACACAGCTGGATCAGGATTTTAGACGGGATGTCCTTACGCAACTTCCTGTAGGGATTAAATGATGTTGACGATATAAATATAGATTAATATATACCTACTTTGTAGTATTTTTAATTAAGCACATTCTTTCAATTTGAACCATGAATGAGTATTTAGAAAAATAGTACAACTTGAAGTTAAGATATTTTGTGAGGCCACAGTGACCTTGATCTTTGACCTTGATCTCTGACCTTTAACCACCCAAAACTAATCAGTCAATCTTGGACTGAAAGTGAAAACTTGAACTTAATTTGATAGGACTCTCTTAAGGTCTTCTTGAGATAACGCGTTCACAATGCATAAAATAGATTTTTCTGAGGTCACAGCGACCTTCACCCTCAAAGGTTGGGATGAACAGGCCATAAACAAATGCCTTTGGCCACTCTCTGTCGTCGGCATAAAAAACCAAGTGCTTCAACAGCAATTATCAAAGTTTGGATGTGTGTTATTCATGTAATGGCTCTGAATACACACCCGAACGCCAAGTAGGTGAGGAGGGTGATAGACAAGAAGATGGCAGAGATTCCGCAGCCAATGTATGTGATAAAGGTGAGGATGGTGGCCTGGACAGGATCGGTTAAAGGTTGTCTTGAGAGGTCCTGTCAGAAAAACAACAGGAGAAAAAAACAGGGAAGTTAAAGGGTTGATGTTTTATCAGCAAACAAAAAGATGCCTGAGAATGAGTTAGAAAATGGATCATCCTCTCACCAGCAGGATTGCAAAACTGGTTAAATGGTTGCAGCCACAAGTCGTCAAGTTGTCTGTGCTGTTCAGGACGGAGCAGCCGTTTTCGTTCCAACCACCTGACCCATCTGTTTGGTAGAAAAGAGATTTTCATGTTAATTTTGTTTATATGCACGTTATTTTTTTAATTGCTAAAAAAGAACAAGAGAGCCTTACTATTATATGCAAAGTCCCAGAAAACACACACGGCCTTGAAATCTTTCTGGAGTTTGGGAAAAAGACACAAGAGCATTTATGAGTTGACAGCCTCTAACGGGACCTGATGTTGCAGTGTTTGAAAACAGACTCACAGGAATTGCTTCGTTGTTCCTCAAGTGAATCAGAACATCGTCCTTCAGTCCTGTGATTGACAGGTTGGCCACACTCGCTCCAAGGATGCCACTGTTAAGTTTGCGTTGACCCAAAGAGCTGTCCTGTGAGGCCGTTTGGAGACAACACACATTAACACTCTGGAAAAACAATTGTTTTAATGTGAAAGTCAAAAGAAAATGCATCATTTCAGTTTAAAGCACCTAACCTGAAATATGATATATACTAAAATTAGGGCTCAGTGGTTGTAAGCTTCCATTAACCAGTGCAGGTTAAGCCGAAATACATTTTCCAGACTCATGAGGTCACCGTGACCTTTGACACTTGACCACTGAAATCGAATCACTTAATCTGACAACTTGAAATATCAAGAGGCCAAAAACATGTTTGTGAGATGGAAGGGAATCTGACCTTTGACCTAATCAGTTAAGACTTGATTCCAAGTGAACATTTGTACCAATCTTGAAGAATATCCCTCAAGGATTTCTTGTGATCTCTTAGTGAGGTCAAAGTGACTTTGACCTTTGACCATCAATATCTAATCAGGTAATCTATGAGTCTAATACAAAAAAAAAGGCAAATATGAGGAAAGTCCCAAATGATTTTCACAAACAAACATAATTCCTCCAGCCAATGTCACCACCAGCATGGAGGCATATAAAAAAAGGTGATAAGAGTGATAAATATCTGTAAGAAGTAAAAGCCAAGAGTCTATGTTTCCTGTGTCTCCCAGCTAATCATATTTAGGACCTATATGTGAAATATTGGATATTGGTTGAACGTATAGACCTGGAACACTGTGCTCTTCTGGTAGAAATTGAACTGGACTCGTGAGGCCAGCTGCTGCTGCTCGGTGGTCAGGTCCTGTGTGAGGGTGGGGGGCAGCCTGATGGAGCCCTGAGGGATGGAGGAGTCTGCTCTCACGCTCCTCCTCGACCTGGGATCCCCACGGACCTGCAGCACACAGAGAGACACAGGCTAAACAAACAGATTTGATCACCGGGGACGTTTTGTCACCGCTTGTTGTTTGGGGCAACTCTCGGCGGTATCTTCGCGTCACGTGCACAAAAACAAGTGTAATCCAGGAAGGCACCCACAGAAATGACATTGGAAATCATGTTTGAGATTAAAAGAGGTAGGTTGGCAGTCGGGCAGCAGCCTTTCCACATGTGTATAACTCGTTCTTTATAATTTGTTTGCAATTATTAAGTATGTACACTTCATGTTGGAGAACAATTACTTGTCACTAACAGCATTATGAAACCATCAGGGTAAAAATCAACATACTATTTTAATTAAAAAGTCATAACCAGAACTTTGTTCCCCTCTCAATATCCCAGTAAGTCCAGTAAGTATTCCGTAGGAGCAATAAAACACCACATTCAGAAGGTATATTATAAAGAGAAATGTTAATGATGACATACCAGTACATTAGTGGGGTCTGAAATGGAAAAAAACTGCTCCTGAAAGTTGCTGCCATCTACTGGTTTCACAGACAAAGCCACGGCCGAGGCCAAGAGGGTCTCCGCCTGATCGTTGAGGACCAGCTTCAGCCCCACTGTGTCAATGATCTCTATAATCCTGATGAAACAGAGAGGAGGTGTTATTGTCTAGAGTAGCAATTCATCTGCTATTCACTGAGCCAGTTCAGTTATACTGGTTGCCAACCCCTGGGCCCCAGACCTGCTCCAGGTCACATTATGAGGAATATGTGATCGCCATATTCAAATTTTTCCCGCCACAGTTTCATTCTGCACCAAAACATTTTTTACAAACTCCAAAATGTTATTTACTGGCCATGTGGACAGACCTGATAATTTTGGCTGCAGTTGTGGCATGCAGACAGTTCTCTTTCTCACATGGATAAAATCCAACTCATCTTTAACTTTTTAGACTGTGTACCTGTCATTCAAAATAACCCTTTACCACCACAGACTGAATCAATACTGTGGGGAACTGTGCTGCTCTTGCACATGAGACTCGACATTGTCATCATCGGGAATCATTTGTTCTTTCAAGTTCAAGTTCAATCCCAGTCCTGTCATGTCATTTCTCTAGCAGTGTAAAATGTGTCAGAGAATGTTAAATAAATCCACCTGCTGGAGGAGTCGGCCAGCACCTCAGCCGGAGCACCCAGCAGATTGCTGACAATGTGGACGGTGTTGTTTCCCAGAGCCAGGCTGATGGTCGGCCCCGACAGAAGATCCAGCAGCTGCGACACCAGCTGATCCACCTGGCTGGAGTTCAGGTTGGCCACGTCTCTGGTCAGCTCCAGCAGCGCGTCGGACTGGCGTTCAGCTGCAGTCAACAAAATGCAGACGGGATACTTTAATGATGCTGTACTAATTCAAACTTGGATGTTTAAAGTGGTTCCACAGAGCTGAGGTGATCACAAACCTGACTCAGTTGTGGTTAAATTTGTTGTGGTAGGGGGGGCGTTGAGGGTTGTCGTCACCGTAGCATTAGGATTGGTTGAGGTTGTGTTGAGGGTTGTTGTCACCGTAGCATTAGGATTGGTTGAGGTTGTGTTGAGGGTTGTTGTCACCGTAGCATTAGAAGTGGTTGTGATTGTGTTGAGGGTTGTTGTCGGCGTGACATTAGGATTGGTTGTGTTGAGGGTTGTATTCACCTTGACATTAGAAGTGGTTGTGGTTGTGTTGAGTGTTGTCATTTTGACATTAGGAGTGGCGGTGGTTGTGTTGAGTGTTGTATTCACCGTGACATTAGAAGTGGTTGTGGTTGTGTTGAGGGTTGTATTCACAGTGTTATTAGCAGTGGCGGTGGTTGTGTTGAGTGTTGTCATATTGACATTAGGAGTGGCGGTGGTTGTGTTGAGGGGTTCAGCAGTCGTGTTCAGTGGGGATGAGGTTGCGTTCACAGTCGTGTTCAGTGGGGATGAGGTTGCGTTCACAGTCGTGTTCAGTGGGGATGAGGTTGCGTTCACAGCCCTGGTGGTGTTTGGTTGCATGGCCGTCACGTTGGGGCCGACTGTCGTGGACGGCATGTGAACACACTGTTCATCCAGCTCCACAACCACAATTTTCCCATTTTGACTATTAAGAAAAAAGGACAAATTGAAATATAACAGAGGAAATACTTGTAAGCGTTTAAATCAGCTGTAACATTTTGTTGTTATAGAAATCGTACAAACCAGGTGAGGTTGACAGACTCTTCTGTTGCATTACAAAACTTGTCAGGCTTTAGGCTCCTGTTGTCCCATGTGACCTGGGACGTCACGGGATCCTCACTGGTATTTGAATTCCCACATATTGCTGCATGACATTTCAGATAACACATAAATGAGGAACTTTTACATGATACATCTGTTTCTTTTTTCTTGACTGTAGGAAGTGATTTTGAATGGACTTATGTCTAGGTACCTGCTCGAGTCACCAGTCCATTAAAACTGATCTGTTCATTGGACGCAAACTGATTGGTCACCGCTGCCGACACGTTGCAGATAGGAAGCTCACGGGCAAAGCTAACAATCACTTTGCAGCTTCGAAGACTGGAATAAAAAGAAAAAGTCAGAGTTGCATAGAAGTTTCAGTCACAGTTAAAATGCTGCATCAGGAAATACAATGTGTTGGGTTTATAAAAAGATTAATTACCTTCCTCCACTGCTTTCACAGAACACATGCACATCCTGTGTAGAAATATGCATTTTAGTCAACTCAAGTGATTGTATATAATTTATATAGATTACCATTTATTTTGTGTGCTTAGCCAAAATGAACAAAGTGTCTAAAATTGTATTTACGTGGACAATATGCCAGGATTACATTTGATCAGTTTTGATCAGAGACTGTATAAAAACATGGATGACAAGGCGTTTATTTGATGCTATAACAGCAGACTGACTTGCAATGTGTATCAAGCAATTGTACCCACTCAATGGTGAATTGTGCACTGTGCCTCCACATAACGTCACCAGTGTGAGATGGCAGTGATCGTATCAGGATATGTTTTATTTAACAAATGTAGGAAGAGGTGGAGATGTGTCATCCATCATTATTTACAGTCTAGGGTTTTGCAACGGCCCAAATATTCATAAAACTCAGAGTGATGATGTGTTGCTGGCTGATTACCTTGTATTCTGATGAAATGAGGGACCAAGGACATGAAAACCTGCAGAGGAACAATGCAAATATTAGCAGTTATTTTTAATTTCATAAAAGTCAATGTATTCTTATATAGTTTGTTTTGTATATACATGAGGGAAAGGCCAAATTTACCCTGTAGCTGGAGAGCAGATTTTTATTTTAGAAACCTGTAAAAAACACATGACACACAGTTTGATGCAATAAGAATTTAACTTTTGAATATATAAAGTAAAGACAAATACTGAAACATAAATTCATGCGTGTATGTATTCGCTCTGTGCGTGCACAGGAACTTACCTCAGACAAGACATGTGGCTTGTCCACCATTGGACTCTGTATTGATATCTGAAAAGTGTAGTATGCATCTAAAAACAAAGAAGAAAAGGTAACTTGTAAAAAGCTTTCAGTTTGAATCTAGATAATAATCTGGGTGTTTAGTTATCTGATAAAAATACGAACCAGTTCTGTTGCAGTATGCTGAGCAGCTGCAGTTCTTCTCCCTTTCTGAAACTGACGTCAAATCATATTAGTTCATGTGTCAGTGTTTACAGAACCACAGTAAAACATTGATTTTAAGTCCATCATCGGCATTGAACCAACGTTAACCATATTTTGTCACATTACAGTTTTATTTTAAATTTGACTCAAGAGACACAAACACTTGAAGTTGGAGATTATTTCACAGCATCTCCCACTTTCCGGTCTTACTTTGCTGTAGCTTCATATTTACCACGTAGAAATATGTGGTACCAAGCTTTTCCTCTTTCTTCCAGCAAGAAAGTGACAAAGTGTATCTCTCAAAATGTCTCTTTGAAAGCTTAAAAATAGTCCTGTTACCCTGATACTTGCTGTAGCCCCTTGGGCAAAAGCATAGCGGCGCAAGATTGTGCGTGTGTGCGCATGAACGTGAAAGTAGCTCCGTGCTGAGGTTAACATACATTTGGGCTAAATTTAGGTTTCGAGTCGATTTTGAATGTCGCGGCTTATCAACACTTGGATGATATTTTTTTTTACATTTGAAGAAGTGCTCGCCAGTTACTTCAATTGTTGTACTTCAATTTGATGTTAACTTTGATTTTATCTTAATTTAGTTTGGTACATGTCATATTTACTAACATGGAGGAGGGTGTATTTATGGTCTGTATTCATTACAGCCACCAGGAGGCGGTAGAGCTGATCTAGCTGTCATGACATCTACCTTTACGGTCTATGGTGCCTGTCAGACCACTCACAGGGAGAAAGAAACGAGTAGGCAGCAGTACCGTCATGGCTGACAGCAAAGAGGAAGTCGTTTGCTGCTGCTCTCACAACAAGTTGACACAAGTCTTTTTTGTTCAAGTGGAATAGAAACCGGTTGTGTAAAAGGTTAGTATTATGTATGTGTTCAACGTTTTAGTGTAGGCCTCAAAGGATGTTATATCAAAAAACAAAACCTCCCCTAATAGAAGAAAAGTTAATAATTTACATAAAACCAGTGTTTTTTGCTGTAAGAAAAATGTTAATCGTGTGTGTTATTGTGTGTCGATCATTGACAAACATCCCAAGTGGTTGAACACTTCCTTTACTCACATGGTCGACAGTTGGTTGAGTTTTCCTGATCTTCCACATATGCATCACCGGACGCCTCACTGGTGACAGATAAAACCATAGTTGAAGTATTCCTGTTAGACCCATAGACTGTATATAAAGAAAGATGGACGACATGACAGCTCCCCAAA
Organism: Pseudopleuronectes americanus; assembly: GCA_038501795.1. Lineage (NCBI taxonomy): Eukaryota > Metazoa > Chordata > Actinopteri > Pleuronectiformes > Pleuronectidae > Pseudopleuronectes > Pseudopleuronectes americanus. Next base: position 10,842,619 of record CM076728.1, on the reverse strand, counting down.
AGTGAAGCCAAAGTGTCTTGATTGCCCCCTGGTGGCTGGCTACAGTACAGGTAATACATTCTTCCTCCTCCATGTTAGCTGATGGGATTTGTAGCAAATCAAAATATTTAGCAAGCTGAGAGCTGAGACTGACTCGCGATTGGTCGAGGTCTGACTCTGGCAGCGTTTGTATCTTTGTGTGCTGGAAACGTTTTGTCCAGCTTTATATAGAGTCTATGATAGCCCCCCAAAAACCTCATAAAATGTTTTAAAATGCACAGGCAGTACTGTCAATTTGAAAGAAAATACTTAATTTGAGATTATATTCAAGCGTCACTGTACTCCAGTGTTTCTTGTTTTTGTTGTTAATTTGTTGTACAAGAAGGGAAGTGATGAAAACAGGAACTTTATAAATACAGAGGATCTTACCACGATGCATTGCCTGGACCGTTGTAGATGCACCTGTTTTTCTCAGCTGGGTCGCAGCCATTTTGTATCGGACCTGTTCAGTGACACAGTAGATTAATTGGGTTGACTTTTTTAGGTTGGTAATTTTGTAACTGATGATTATTCGTCCCTCACCGATTCTATCTGCTGTTTGTCCTACCACCCGGACGTCAGGGGACTCCTTACTGGCCGCACAGAGAGTACGGAGGATACAGCATGGAGGCACGGCCTGGCTCAGATGCAGCGTCACAATACACGTTGTGTTTCTGAGGCATAAGGTCAGTGTTAGCAACAGATACATTGTTTTCACTCATTTCCCTCAATTGAAAATAGTGTGTTATTCCTCTTACTTTATTGCATTCTTTTGGCTGCATGAGACCTCAGTTTCCTGTGAAAACAGAAATGAATCCCCATTAACATGATGGTTCCCTTCACAAGCTGTGAACTACGCATACGGTTTAAAAGTGAACTTACTTGAAATAGACCAGTTGCTCTTCTGCGCCTTCTGAAAAGTAAATTGAGACAATGAAGAGCAAGTTTGAGTTAAGTCTGCAGTATAGAACTTTTTTAAGAAGTCATCAAATTCGCTTTGTCTTTCCAGTTTAACTGTCTCTGCTTCCGATACATTTTTGCTTGGCACAGAAAAACATGATGACAAATATAAATGCAATTCTGGGGAAATTAGGTACATTTTCATGTGTTATCATTTTGTGTTTGAAATATGCATTGTTGCCAGTGCTCGTCTATTTTCCGATTAACAGAAGCACAATGTGATTCTCCTCTATGTTTGCTGTTGCAGTGTTAGGTCCACTAATAAACAGGTTTTCCGTATTTGTGAGGGATAAATATATGAACTTATTAATCGATTAATTAATTAGCTATTCAAAGTTAATTGATAAAGAAGTTGTATTAAATAATTAAGTCATTTATTCATGAATTAGTTGTCTTGTTTCTCTCAAAGATATGGTCGTTATTATACCTGTTTGCTGTCAGTCTGTCACTGATTCGAAGATCTACCTACTTGATTGAATTTGGATTCTTCGATTTAGTTGGCCTCTGTGTGGCCTCGGCAGACAGAGTTGTCGGTCTGCTGTTCGGCGTCGGAGCTGCTGTGTTGGATTGAGATGTTGTAGCTGTGTTGGTGCCCTTGACCGTTGTTGAAGCTGTAGCAGATGTTGTTGTGTAGCTTTGTGATCCTGCCGCTGCTTTCCTCGTTGGTGTTGTATCATTTGGAGTGCTTGCAGATGTAGTTTGTCTAGTGGCAGTCGTTGTTGTGTAGTGTTGTGATGTGGCTGCTGCTGTCTTCGTTGGTGTCATGTCATTTGAAGTGCTCACAGATGTAGTTTGTCTAGTGGCAGTTGTTGTTGTGTAGTTTTGTGATGCTGTTGCTGCTGTCGTCGTTGGTGTCGTCTCATTCGAAGTGCTCGCAGATGTAGTTTGTGTAGTTGTTGTTGTGTAGTTTCGTGACGCTGCTGCTGCTGTCGTCATTGGTGTAGTCTCATTCGAGGTGCTCGCAGATGTAGTTTGTGTAGTGGCAGTTGTTGTTGTGTAGCTTTGTGATACTGCTGCTGCTGTCGTCGTTGGTGTCGTCTCATTTGAAGTCCTCGCAGATATAGTTTGTGTAGAGGCAGTTGTTGTTGTGTAGTTTTGGGATGTTGCTGCTGATGTTGTTTTTTGTGTCGTCTCATTTGAAGTGCTCGAAGATGTAGTTTGTGTAGTGGCAGTTGTTGTTGTATAGTTTTGTGATGTCGCGGCTGCTGTTGTCATTGGTGTCGTCTCATTTGAGGTGCTCGCAGATGTAGTTTGTGTAGTGGCAGTTGTTGTTGTTGCTGTTGGGCTTGGAGACACGCAGATCACCAGCTGGTTTGTGAACACTTGATCAAGCTGTAGAAATAGAACATGATGTTCATTACATTTAATCATAGGATACAAACCGACATCATAAAACTGATACTTAAAAATGCAACATGTCGAAAACCAGTTCCCCAACATACCCAGTTCTTGATTTCTGATTCGTTTTTCTCCTGTCCAATGACATCCACAGTGACGTAAAGAGAGTAGGATGCTGTCATAATAAGCAAGGACAGAACATAGTTTGGGGAGACATAATAAAAAAATGATCAAAATCATTGCCGCATTGGATGAGATATTCTTGAATCTAAGAATTTGACAGGGTCCTACGTTTCTCACGATGAAACCAACAAAAAGATTTCAGAATAAATTATCTCACTAAGCCAAAACATCAGCCACATCCAAAAGCCACAGAAAACAGATGTTTCAGTATTCGTGGCTCAAGTTGATCTTAAAGGGCAGTGTCACATTTTTTCAAACCTCCCGTTAGGTTCATTATTTTTAAACAGAACAAGGACTCAACCAACACTACGGAACATCTGGCCGTATGTCAGTATTGGATGCAAAAATATGCATCTCTAAAATATTAAAAGTGACAGTGATCAGAACTTGTGACGAGCAGTTGTGGTTTGTCAGAGGTTGAAACAGACGATTGTCCTGTTCTGTGGCCAGATGTTTGAACCGGAGTAGAAGTGACTGTGACAGCTTCAGTAAGTTTACCTGAGGACTGTGCAGCTGCAGTGGAGAGGGTCGGAGGAGGAAACGGAGCCGTGGAGGTGGAATTACAGGAAGTGTGACCTGACGGAAGAAAAGTGTTTTGTCAGTCAGCACAGTAACAAATGACACAGATGATATTGACACTTCAACATGAGTTCAGTTTCATAGTGACGGAGGTAACCACACCCCCCCCGATGGAAAACCCTGGACATCCAGACAATGTTTAATTGACCATTTTCAACAGGTTCATATTTCTAAATGCTGCGAGGGATCTGTATTGTTGATTTAAGGGAGATTTTAAAGACATTTATGTACATAATTAATGTAGAAGTACTGTTCTACTGTTGTATGCATCCGCCCTCTAGTGAAGTTTCAGTCTATATTCATCACATATTAACGACCACAAAGCACAAGGCCTCCGGTCACTGGCTGTCACTGAATAAAAACCAAACAGTCAGAGAAAAATAAACTGAAATACAAATAAATTGATATATTGAATAGATAAATAAAATAAAGGATTTCTATATATTCCATCTGGTATCACCCTGGCACACAGTGATACTTCAAAAAAACTTCAGATTTAAGTTGCCTAACATGGTCGAGAGGCCCAGGGCAGACATTATGCGGCAGTTACACAAAGTTGTTGAAACACACTATCATTCTATTATCCACTTTGTTGAAGGAAGAGGCTTCTCTGATTAGGAAAGAGATGGCAAACTAGACTAACAGGTTACTGTAATGAGCTAGAAAGAAATGTAAGACTTGTGTGCGTAGTGTTCTTGCTCCATTGTCTGTAGACAACCATCACGGCTGATGTCAGTCCTCACCTGTGAGCAGGAGGACCAGCAGTATCTGCAGCCAGTGCAGGTGTCTGACACGCCCACCAGGATTCTTCATTCTGTAACAAGTCGCAAATAAAATAAATGTAAACATTTTTCAAATTGTTATTTCCTTGCCCGCAATATAAAATGTCCAGTTCAAGTTGCACTGAAGTGACGTTTGGCGATTCTCACACCTATTCATTTACAAACAGTCAAAGAAAAGCGTCACAATGAGTCATACAAAAAACTTGAGGAACACCTTTGCCTTATCACGCCCATGCTAATGAACGCTGTACGTCCATGATTATATGTGTTTAACTTCTTTTCACGTCATTGTGTCCAATAACCTTATCTCGTAATGTCCTAAGGAAGTCAATAGCGCCAAATTAAACCTGTGAATGCATTCCAGTTCAGACACACCTTAAAGTAAAAGAAAACATTAGAACAAAGACAGAACCTTTCTCTCAAATGTGGCGAACGGCGAGCAGAAATACAACACGCTGTACTCTTTAGAGACATTTTTTTCATCCAGCTCAGAACGTTTTTATGTAAAAGAAAAAAAAATCACTAATGTAAAATTGAATATTAGATATTACAAAGGGAACGAGGGAGAGAAGTCCCTGGCAGAAAGGTTAAGACAAAGTAGCGATGAGCAAAAGAGAACATGTTGCCTTGCTCTTTGTAGGTTGAATCCACTGATCCGCTTTTCATGGGGAAGTTGTTTACATCACTGTACCACATTGTAGCAGGTGCATCCTGTGCTCTGTTCCTCAACATATTCGCAATAACTTAAAAATAAAGATAAAAGGAAAAAAATAGTGGACATCTGTTTAGGTTTTTGTGTGTAATCTTGCTGTAAGGAAAAATCTTAATGTGATTTGAAACTAGGTTAGAGGTTAACGATAATGTTCAATGGAATTAATACTTATGTCTGTATTTAGACGACCAATCTTGTTGAACAATCCTGATTTCCTCAAATCCAACTGTGATTCCAAATGAAGAAAAAAGGATACACATTAACACACATACACACACACACACACACACACACACAAAGTGTCCTCAGCTTTACCTTACAGAGACAGCATACGTTTGGCAGCATGAAGATCCACCGGAGTAAATCCGGAGAACTTTTACTTTGTCTTCATTTCCATGTAGCATTACTTCCCCTGGGTAAAATCCAAACTTGAAAAGAAAGTCAGACACAAACATGAGATTGATTCTTCTGTCAATAGACACAGAACTGGTTATTGATGCTGGCAGCCTCCTGTGTGCCCGGATCTACAGGTGACACATGCATGTGTAATACCAGCCTGACGTCACATGTTGCCACTTTACCTGGAGCAAGTCTGTATCAAATGTCCAGCTCCTGTTCAGGAAGTTGTTTCGATAAATACCAAATCAAAAAGGTCCTCTACTTCCCACTGATATGCAAACACCACTACTGTGGACAAGGTAATTCCAGATTTGACTTCTGCTTATTTGTTCCACTGTAAAGGTACGCCTCAGGGTGTGTCCCAACCTGGTGAGGGTTGTCGCTGTTAGACATGACTGTTGACAGGAGTTTCCTGGTTAACACTGCAGGGCTAAAAAAAGAATCCTGGCATTCAGACATTCACCGTTACGTCAGAAGAAGCCAAGCATTACGTCTAGGTAGTGTTCTGCACGGGCCTTTCAGGACTGTGAGTGGGGAGGAGCTTGTACCATCGCTCGCAGCCTCATTCATCTCTGTCATTGTTGCGGTGCTCAAACTTGTGTTTGACCAGATTGAATACAGCTACACCCTGAAGAGAGAGCGCATTGCAAATAGAAGTCACAGTTGTTTATGGGACAATAAGAAAATGATAATAAGTACAGTATTAGAATGAATACAAAATAAAACATTTATAAATAATATATATCAATAGGCCTCTTCCAGAGGTCCAAAATTTATTAAAGAAAATTCTGATCGATGGAGGAAAGGGATATAGAGTTTTTTTATCTACTTAAGAAGATAAATCATTGAACCGGATTTTTAAACAAAAGAGTAATTTGAAGACAAATTTTAAACCTTTCACACGTGTAGTTTATCTCATATCTTCTAAATACTTCCAAATAGATGTGATGGTGTGACTTCCCTGCACATTTGCTAGTTAGAATCAAGAGTATCGAAATCTGCTGTTCTTTGTCTGTACACCAGGGGGAGTCCAGAGGGCAGAGAAACCAAGAGGCCGTGTCTTGAATGTCTTTCTTTTCAATTCAGCTGAGGGTTCGATTGGAAAATGATGGCTGGTCAGATCAAAATATCTTCTTGGATCAAAAGACTTCGAGTGGCCTCTCTTGTCTGTTGGAAATTAGATGTAGGAGGTGGACCTTCTTTATCTGATGAAAAGGACACGATTTATAGTATTTAGTGACATCTAGAGGTGAAGTTGTGCATTATGGCTAAATGAATACCCCACCTGTTAGTGGAGCTCTGGCGCCACACTGTGGGGGAGGATGCGTTATCATCCTGACACCACAGTGACAATCCGACATCCTGCTGGCTTCATGTGCCACCACAGAACGTTATGCAACTGAGCAATAGTGACGTCATGCCATGTAATCCCCTCTCTCCATGTTTTCTTCTTCTTTCCAATCCTCATCCATTCATGTCTATTTTCCATAAATTGGTTTAAAACATTGTCTATACATGTTTTTATTGTATAGATTATAATTGTAACTACAAATCTGAATCGGATATTAAAATAGAGTCTCTATTGCCAAACGGAGGCATCTATAGAATTATTAATACCAATATCAATTAATCAAAGCATTAATGTAGGGATAAAAGCCCCTCACCACAACACAAATATTACATCCTGAGTCCAATGGCATATATCTATATATTGTTATTGTTGTGGTTATAATGCATTGTGTGCCTGCTTGATCTCTGTGTGTGTGATGTGTCTTTAGCTCTATCGTTTGTGGGGTCATAGTTTAAGTCATGTAGCATTTCTCTTTTAGCACTCTCAGCTGCAAATGCTGTTTTATGTTACAAAAGCTTTAAAAAAAATGTATAGCATTTAAATTAAACTGATTACGATCTTGAAAAACCTGCAAAAAACACTGCCCCTATATAATGTGCATATTACATATGTGCTTTAATGTTTTTACTCTTCTTTCCTGGCTAGTCTCCTTTCAAGTGTAACATCAACTCACAGCTGAGTGCAGATAAAAAGTAGCCCTCAGGATTAAATCTGCTCATTTAAATCTCATTAATGATACTTCAACGCATCGCCTGTCCTAAATACAAAAATCAAGCTTTACACAGCTTTAAGAGCATAAGTTTATTATTCAAGAAGTTGTACTCTAAATATACATAATTTGGGTTTAATCCCACAATAAAATAAATCCCTAAAAACGTAAATATATTTGTATGATTAAAACTTTATCTCATATAAAACAGGCATGCTAAAAATACATAAATAAATAAATCAGCAAAAATAAAGCAACAGCCTACCTCAGAGTTTCCTCAGACTACAACTGAAGATATCATGCAAGAGGTCGTATCCCACAGCAGAACAAGTTATTTTATATATTAGTTTATTGCAGCCTGTTGGTGGTATACTGTATAATGGTGAAAGCAAGTGAAAGTGTTTATTCTGCATAGTTCATGCTCTATGCATATAGACTCCAGTAGATGATGTTGAAGAGCAGGTAAGCCATGGGAAATATGACTCTGGAGTAAGAGTCGATCATGTAGCTGTTGCTCATTATGAAGCTGAGATTTTCTATTAAAGGGTGCTTGCGGCGTAGCCTGGTGCCCTCCGTGGGTGCAGAGACGGTGGAGTTTCGCGTCTGGGTGTTCCTCTCCGTGTCCGGTGTGCTGGACACCTCCGAGAAAGGAGTCAGGTCAATGTCGTTGTCATGGTAACAGCCGTCAAATGCCATAGCCTGTGTGGCATTGAAAGATGAGGGCATCTGCAGGGACAGGGGGAGGAGAGTGGTGTTAGGCTTTGAGGACAGAGAGCTCCAGATAGGGAATTATTTTCTGCGAGTCAGAAGTCACATGTTATATAAGAAGCCATTCCAGGCCACATTTAAACTTAATGTGAATGACCTTTGCCCTTCGGAGCCTCTTCATCTCCTCGACTGTGGTGAAATAGTTGACGGTAGCGTACTCAATGACGGACAGGAAGACGAACAGGAAGCTTGCCCACAGGTAGATGTCCACGGCTTTGACGTAAGACACCTGTGGCATAGAGGCTGAGACACCAGTGATGATGGTGGACATGGTCAGAACTGTGGTGATGCCTGGAACCAAACATCAGAGACATGGTGAAGAGTTGGTCAAATTGGCTGAATCACAGCGAAATTTATTCCAATTAATATTTTGGGATTATTATTTTGTGTCTGATTCTCAATCCAAAACAGCAAACCATTATCCATAAACATTACTGCAGAATAACCAAATGTTACTATAGAAACTATGACATTTTTGTTAATATGCTTATTTTCTTTTTTTGCCCAAAGATAGGTGAGAAGGTTGAGAAGGATATCTCAGGACGTGTCTGTTGTGTTCATCGATCGCGTATATTATGAAATGTGTGTCTTTTCTAAGAGGCTGAATGTTCAGTTAACATGTTGATGTCCGTGTTGACGCGTGTTCTCAGTACCAAGAGAGACACGAGCAGGTACCGCCCTCCTGTCTATCCAGAAGGACACCCAGGACAGCATCACCATCAGCATGGTGGGGAAGTACGTCTGAAGCATGAAGAAGAAGATGTGCCTCCTGAGAATGAAGTTGATGTAGAGCCGATTGTACCAACCTGAAAAAGAGATAAATACACAGTAACTGGCAGTGGGGAGCAGCGAGGTTCAATGACCAGAAGAAAAGTGTGTATCAAGTACAAGATGGACCTACAGCAAGGAACTACAACTTAGATGTCAAAGAAATTACTTTCTGGGGCAGATCTATCTAGAGCTGTTGTTATATAACTGGTCCTCGCAAGATTATTTCACACTGAGAAGAAAATCTCCCTGGCCCCCTTCCGTCTGTTTTTCTCACACTGACAATGTGACAGTGGCAGCGGCAGGCTGGGTGCTGCCGTCAGTCATACAACCCTGAAACTAAAACCGACATATTGCTTTTTAATTCTGCCACTGAAAAGGCACCTGATGACTGTGTTAATTATGATCTAGAAATTTCAAATGGGGATATTTTAAATTTTAACATGTCGTTTCATCTTAGGGAATCAATGCTTCAGTCTTCTTCAAAGCATTTAAAGATAAGTTCAGTGTTTTTGGAACTTTGCAGATTTGCTTTCTTGCTGGGAGTTACACTGCCTACCGCCGCAAAGCATAGCTCAGCATAAAAACAGCTAGCTTGGCTCTGCCAGAAAGTAACAAATCCAACTACCAGTACATGTTAAGCAAACAAACAAGCTGTTTTGTTCAGTGCAATAGTTAATTAGACTTTTTACAGGAGGTTATGTGTTAGAATATGTCTTAACCAGGTGCAGTGGATGAAATTAGCTTAGCTTTATGAGTAGAACCCAGCGAACTAGACTTCAAACAAAACCAGGAACGTTTTTTTCCTTTCTTATCCTATCTACTTTCTATGCTATGCTAACCTAGGCTAACTAACTGTTGCCTGGAGCTTCATATTGACGAGGTTGTTATGGACATTGTACTATATCCTCAGTTAACTCTGAGCAAGATAGTAAATAAGCGTATTTCTCAAAATGGCAAACTGCGTCTAAAGGTGAAAGTTCAGGATGGTTAGACCTACATCCTAATCCTAAACCAACTTTTTAACAAAACAGAGTCATTCAGAGTGTATGTGGATGAACCTTTTCAGAAAAAGGCTAGTGTTTTATTGTGTGTCCTGAGTGATAAGATAGGAAACAGGAGCCCTCTGGTTGTCCGCACCACTCAGAGGGCGCCCGTGGCTCCAACCTCACGTACCAGTACTGCTGTAGAAGGCAAGCCCAAAGGAAGGCTGGAAGTCTTCAACAAAAAACTGAGAGAGCACTATCTCTTCAGTCCTTAACGAATCATTCCCGTTCTTCCAGTAGAGCATGAGGTCGTTCTCATTGTAAGCATCTTCAAGAGAGGAGAGAAGGAGGGTGTGTCACCTTCACATGTTGCCTCTCTTAGAAGAGGATATTTTTCTCAGAGGAGAGGAGAGTGAGCGGAAATTGAACACTACCGACTCTCCTCTGAGATCAGGATCCATGCTTTATGCGGTTCATAATGTGAGACAGAAAGAGAGAGATGAAGAGAAAGAAGCAGGAAGCGGGAAGATAAAAGAACACAATGCTAGAAAGCAATCCTGACTCTATCGTCAGTCATGAGCATCTTCAATAATCCCTCGTCAATCTGCATCAAAGAGACAAATGTATATACAATGCACAGAGATTGAGGATTATGACTCATTTGGGATTATGACTCATTTATTCCATGTACAAAGAAGACAGTGAGTGTTACTGTTTGGTTATGCAGTATACTAATGCACTTTGATCTGTAATACGCAGTGACTATGTTTACATGTAAAGCAACATTGGACAGAGACTGCATGATGCTGTTTACATGAGGGAAGCACGTTGGCTAGTTCTGTCCCCTCACAGAGAGAAGGTCGGCCTTTCTGTGTGGAGTTTTGCAGCCCACAGACATGGAGATTGGGGTTATGGTTGATTGGACAGTCTAAATCGTATGTAGGTGTGAATGTAATTTTAAAAGGTTGGTCGTCTCTGTGTTGGCCCTGTCATTCCCTGGTAACCTGTTCATGGTGTACCCGACTCTGGAAACCATCAAAGGACAATATATATAATGGGTTAATGTATGTTTACGTGAGTTGTGAACTGTATTAGGACGATTCAATGTGATGATCTTTTAGATCAGAATACTCCAAATGTCTTAATACTGCTTGTCTTAATATTCCTTATTCTGTGTATGTCTTGATTCAGGTTTAGGTGATCAGAAAATACTATTTACATAGCAGTGGCTTATTCAGACTTTTGTCTTATTCAGAATATAAGCGGACTATTGCTGTCCATGTTAACAAAGACAGTCTAGCTTTGTGCTTAGGTTTAAAGATACAGAGTAAGGGTATAAATGTATTGTTTAAATATTTAACAGGCTAAAAGCTTTATTTAGGCAACACCTTTAAATTAGAAAATGTTATTAAAGTAAAATACATTAAGCAAGCCAATTATTTAAAGTCGATTTTTGTTCAGGTTTAATGCACTAATTGTATCCCCGCAAGCATAACACTGAATATGTGATGAGCAGCAGTGCCCCTGCTGCAGTTTGATACTCACAGCTCTCCAGCTCCAGAGAGCAATTCTGTGTGTCCAGGGGGAAGCTACTGAAGTCCATCGAGCAAAGAGCCGTCACAGTGATCCTGAAACACAGCTAAGAGTTAAAGAAACGCACAAACAATCCGAGAAAATGTTGATCGGTTCGTTCTGTGCCTCACGAGGCCTGTGGTCATAGAGAGCTGTTAGGGATGACGCCATATTGTGGACATCTGTGGTGGAAATGGATATTGTGACTGTGGTCTGAAAGCTCTTCATATTCCTTTCAGGCTCTAATCTCTCAACCCAGCTGGGAGCTTCCAGTGGGTCATTTTATTCCCTGATTGATATCCCTTTTAAACCTTCAGAATTTGTTACAATATTTTAATTATTACTCACTTAATTTAATTTGTAACGATGTTTAAGCTTAAAGCAGGACTACGTAACCTTTGAAAGTAGAAAGCTAAGTGCAACAATGATGTTGTTCCATCCACTTCTGTCTGCTGTTTCTATTGCCCCTCTGTAGCATCAATTTATCCTCCTCAGCCAATCATAACTCCATTTGAAATTGGAGGTAGGAATGTGTGGAGACTTATTTTGTAATAGTGGCAGCTATTCCTCCAGATCATATGGTCTGACTGTTCCTGCTTTATGGGTTGTCTCTTTATGAGCAGGTTCTTTCCTCACCTGACACTGTAGAGGATGTTGCCGTCAGGAAAAACCCTCAGCATGATATTCTCCATGGTTGTATCGTGGATGAACGAGCGTTTAGAGTGAACGAAGAAAACATCAGGAACCCAAATTTTCTTCACAAGACGTGAATCGAAGGTGCGACTCTTGTTGCTGCTGGAAGTAAAGGCCAGCCGATCGTCCTGCCAATAATGCCTCAAGTACAAAGTCATAGTAAAGTCCTGGAAATAAAAAATACATGAAAACAAAAACAGTTGATCAAACCCAACAGAGCAAATGAGATACTGTATGTCGTCAAATACTAGAGACACGTACCATGTTTACTTCCGATATGCTGTCGATGCTCTCTACCTGCACGTCTATGCCGACAGGAATAGCTGAACCTGCAGAGGGTCAAACGTTTAATGGATCAGCTTTAAGCAGAAGTTAGATCACATCCTCCGAGAATCTACCAGAGATTATATGCATGTAAATCCCACGATCGAGCAGCATGACATAGACCACAGTGTACAGATGACAGACTAAAGGTTGGATGAGAGCGATGACCCCAACATCCTGCAGGTTCATAAACATGCCTCGGCTCAGAACTGTGATCATATCATCCCTGAATAAATACTTTAAAAGAGATTTACTCAGAGGTAATGGATGCACAGCAACCTCAAGTCTCCAGCTCACACAGGAAGCACAAAAAAGATGTTATAAAATACCTGAAAGGCAAGAGACTAAAGAAACTACTTGATCCATTGTTTTCTTTCCAGTGTTTATGTCTTAAGAACAAGTGAAAAAAGTCTTCACAGTGATCATTTTTAGTTTTCAATGTATGTTGTTGTTATACTCATTTTGTCCACACGAGGTTCAAGCGCACCATTAGCCCAGTCTTAACAGCATCAACATTTGTGTTGAGCTAACTTAAGGGCACAGCTACAATATTGTGACAATATACTCTAACAAAAAATAGGATCTTTTCAAAACTAGAAATTTGCAGAGAAATCTGGCCTGCTGTGGGAATAACGGGCGCACTACAGTGACCTACATGGATATAATATCCCTTGTGTTATGTAGTCAACATCTTATGTGGATTAAAAAACTAATTAATTCATGAATTTAGGTTCTATGAAACACACCAAGACAAACACATATGCTAACCATCCTGTCAGTTGAAATGGTTTGGTCATGTGACCTGAAGTAAACCACCCAAATACTGGTTAACATGCAAACTCATCATAGAAGAGGTCAGGGCCGGGATCTAAGTCAGGGTCTTTCTTGCCATTTGTGGTTTTGTTGTCAGAAACTGAAGCATCAGCCCTTCACTGAGGTTTTTCCACCAAAAGGTTCATCCTGCACCACAACCTGGGTGAGAAAAACTGAAATACAGGGGGTCTGATCGACCCTCTAAATTCTCAAAAGATGAATTCTAGCTATTCAAAAATATTAAAACAATTATTTGTCACTTACGATATAGATAAAGTTCTTCCCACAGTTTATGAAAAAACGCAGTGATTTAGCTTCATTTTTGCAGAAGAAGCAACGCGTCCGTTTATCCAGAAACGTATTGAATGCTTTCTACCTTATGTCATTGTCCACTACTGTTAATGTATGTGAACTAAAAAACAACCCACTGCCATTATCTAATGAAGGTAAGCTCTCAAAACCATCAGTCTATGATTAGAATAGGTTAGTGAGGTGGGAGGGATTATATAGGGCAGCTAGGGTCCTGGACCAAAAGTCCTCGTCATTTTCTCATCTGGGCATAAAATTCACCTGAAGCAGCAGGAAGCATGTGCAAAACAATAAAGACTGTGAAGCAATGTTGAGGAGATAGTTCAACTACAGTCAGCAAGGAAGTACGATACTGTCCAACCAGTCAATAATAATCATATTACATTCACAGCTGATACAACTCAAACAGTGACTCAGATATGGGAAGAATCACAAGCCGACAAAATGAGTGGATGGCAACTAAAACTGCATTGTTTCTATTATTTTTATATATTGTATATTATTCTCTTAAATAGGGGAAAATGTCTTAAAACAAGCTAAACTATTCCTTGATTTGCTCCTTTGTCTAGATCTACCCCACAAGTTAATGGCTTCGTCTTTGGACCTTACTCTACCCTTCCACCAAATTTCATCAAAATTGGTTTTGTAGTTGCTGTGTAGTTCTGTTCACAGACAAACAGCAAGGAAACTTCCCTGGCAGAGATGATAAAGAGATAAGTTGTGCCACAGCCAATCAGTAAGCCTGCAAGAGGTCACAGAGCTGCACCCCCACAATGTAAAAATGTTTTGTGCAATAGCTTCTGTATTTGCTCTGCTTTCAAAAGTGTTGTCATCCATACCAAGCTTGTCATTAACATATTCTACAGTTGGAGTTTGGGAAATTCAATTTGTAAACCTATGAATCTGTAGATTTTGGCAAGGAAAAGCTCTGACAGCAGTTTCCCGAAGGTCCTCTGACGTCAGGCTTTTTCATTTTCCCTTCCGCAGAATTATGTTCGCAGTTGAGATTATTTTATCTGTCCCACTGTCTGCAGTCTTTGTCTCACACTGCAGACTATCTAGGTCACTGGGGTTTTTTTTGGAGGCGTATTACCAAAGACAGCACAGTAACCTATATTGACCCAACTGAGTTGCCAGAAAGGCACATGGTTATAAAATATAATAAGAAAAATGAATTATTACGAAGAGTATTTCCAAAAAAAGATGGATGTCTGCGTGTGTCTTACCTCCGAAGCCCGGCCGCATTGCAAAGTCATGGTCCTCAATCCGAAGCAGCTGCTCAGATTTAATAAGCAGAGACTTGGTGCTGTCCATCTTTTTCATCTTAAGGTCCACCCGCCTGACGAGCAGAGACAACAGAGAACAGCTTGCGTTAAAATCATCCGTCTCCAGCTTTCTCTCTCTAACGCATACTTGAAACAGAGCTGACATCTGGTCGAGGGTGTTAGTGATGGTTAATTGGACTTTTAGCACGATGATTAAATCCAAAGTCCTCCCTCTGATGAGAGTTCTTTTACTTTCGGTGAATCGATGCAGATTTTTAAGATACCGACGGGTCCGTCTTGTATCTGTGTCATGAATGGATGAATTGCATCTTTTGTGTGTTTTACCAAGAGGCTCATCTGTCCTTAGTGTCATCACAAAGTGAGCAATCAAAATCCAGCTTTATTAATGATATAAATAGTTTTCTTTTCATTAAACAACATCAACCTTACATCATCGAGTCATATCTTCTTTATCTCTCACCTCAAAAGATTTTATAACCTGCTCCTACCTCAAATCTCTCTGACGTCAAACGAAAAACTAAACCATATTACACAACCATATTTCCACTAAGTTGAATATCATCACATAAAATGGATGCCAGATATCAAAGGGACAATTTCTAACAGCAAAAATCAACTCATCAAAGCAACAAGTCCAACTGGTGCTCACCCTCCGTGCTTCTGTCTGGTGTTCTCTCCGACGTACTCATCCTTGTGTCTCCTCTTGTTCGGGAGGTGGCTGCCGTGGAGCCGGGTGATGGGCCACAACCAGGCCAAGCACATCAGTCTGAGACCCAGGAGGGCCACTCTCATGATTAAGCTGGGGCTGGAAAGACGAGAGGAACCTGCACGTTCCTCCCACTGCGTCAGCGTCTCACCCAGGGAATGCCACAGCTGCCCCCTTCCCCTACTTGTACGTCCATGTCCCAGCAGCACTCATTCCGCCCCACGCACACACCCAGCTACTTCTGCATTATCCCGCGCTCTCATCTCCTGTAACATGATACAGCAGTCGAGATATCCAGTGCTTAGCTCCAGTGCACAGGCATCCCCCTGGTTAAGTTTGTTTGTCACTGTGCCATCCCTCTGCTTACGTCTCCTGACACAACATGTTCCTCCGACTCCCCCAACCCCTGATTTAAAACCAAACATCAATTTATTCCTATAATGACAAAGGAATACCATTAATTCCTCCCTAATCTTCTTATCTGTGGTTGGTGAAATCTTTCAGTAACCTACAAACTGGCAGCAGCAGAGGGGCGGGGAGAGGGGGCGGGGGGGTAATACAACCAGCAGTTTCATCATCGTTCTGGCCAGATAGAAATGAAAAGCCTCTAGCCTACTTTTACACGTTACAGGATTTTCCGTGGAGTTGCCGACTGCAGTGGTGGGAGGATGCTAATGTTCCCAGCTAGAAGAAACGGATGCAAGCATATGTCTAGGCCACATCTGCAAGCGTTGAACTTATGGCCCCCGAGCAGATGTCACTCATAGCAGAGGATATGACTCCTTACTTGAGGATTTGAACTGGTTTAAATTCATCAAATATAAGAACATAGGAACATGGGGTTAGCGTTTTTTGCAAATGTATCTATGGTCCAATCCATGAAGTCACAGAACCTCTAAACCCTTTTGTTTTTCAGCTTTGGAGTTTAGGTCTCTGTTAAAAACAAAGGGAAATTTGAGTGTATTAAACAAATTCCTCATGTGGGAATAATAAAGAATGATTTTATGAATTATTCTGTACCACGATTTAGAATTAAGAAAGGTAAACAACTGGTAACAGTGGATATCTTAATAATTCAAGCCTGTTGCAACTTTGAAACAAAGAAAAGCTTCATAAAAACCGGCGTATTTAATGAAGCCGTATTTAATCAAGTAAAGATTGACAACCTCTCACACGAGAGGGAACTTGTTCAGTATCAATAATACAATCAGAGCCTGAGCATCATGACTCTGCTCCAGTAGCACCATTCCTTTAATCTGGGATTTAAGTTGATTGAGGGCAGACATGAGCAATGGCATCTTAAAGAATCATGCACGTGGCCCTTGGGTCGCTCATACATGTGACCCTGCAGCAGCTGGACAGCAGGCAGCTATTCACATGGAACATCTCATTGGTGCCCTCTACAGGTCATGGAGAGGGCATCTTCTGTTTTTGCCAAAATGTAAAAAAATAAGAGCTTTATTACAGACGGATGATTTACATTCTATATGTATGGCAACTTGTAAATGACGAAGATTTTTCTCCGTGCTCTAAATCGCTAAAACCACATCCATCGTTTTTTTTTCTATAAAAAACGTTATAGATGGCTTTTCATTATATTTGACATAGCATTACAGTTTTGAAAAACTTAAATAAAATGAATGGCAGCTTATCATGTTTTTCAAAATATCTTTTTTTTAAAGTGTGATATTAATTACAAGAGATATACTTGTAGAATTTGATAAAAGCAGATTATATAGAAAAAGTGCAGATAATAATTCTATTAAGGGTGTACAGGATTATCACTTTAATGTATTAGAATGAGACAGGCCCAATTTTCTGAAAAAATTTAAAATAACAATGATTATAATGATGCATAATTTATTTCTCCTTTAATCTCTTCATTTATCTTCATTAAGGCCTAGAAAAGTGCTTGAAAAAAATAAAATCCGAGATTTCACAACATTTTGTAGTCATGGAAAAGTCATGGAAATCCATTGGTCAAAATGTAAAACCCTGACAGTAAAAGGCTGAGAAGTTTTAAAAAGTTCAAAGACAATTCAGACGCCAACTCCAGAGAAAGCACTTTTATAGAAAATATGTCTTTAAGAGAGATTTAAAAGAGGATAAGAATCTCACTGAGGTGTTTTGTTTTGTCTCTTTAATTAATTTCAGGTTTCGATCTGTTTCATTTTCCTTTTTGTGGGTGTGATTCATTTGAACCCTTGTCCTTTCAAAACAAAGTCAATATGTCTACAAATGTTGTGAATATATAAACAAATGTACGGTTTAAATTCAGGTCTGGTTTGTGTGTCCGGTGTGGGAGAGTGTGTGTGAGTGTTTGTGTGATGGCGCAAACAGAAGCAGTGTGGTTAAACGTTCACCTGCCTGGTTAATTAGTCAGTGTTTCATTAGTGTGAGGAAGGATGTAAAGTGGAATCGCACAGATACAGCTCACTGCACAGCCGTGTACTTTCACACACATGCGTGCCAAGTACTGCTACAGGAGCAACACCTCAGAGCAGAGGCCGTCTGGCATGGCAGACTCACATGGACTCATGACTGTGCTTCTGATTTTCTTGGAGAAATTGTTATTGACATACTCAAAAGGTATCGTATCACATGACCTATTCTCCTCTTGTTTACAGATGAGCAGCTTGTTCTGACTCAAATTGGGATTCATGAGTTAATCCTCTAATAGTCGGTTGATTTAATGTGGTAAATTGGCTGTAACGTGATAAAGATTTACACGACGATCATCGGTCATTTCAACTTTTCGACACCTGAAGACCTGAAAGTGATCGACGTTTTGTCTCGTCGAAAATGCAGCTTGTAGAGAAGTAGCTTATTGGCATGTTATCATCTCAAAGTTTGTTAGTCTGTTTGTTTGTTAGCAGGATTATGAAAAAACTACAAGACAGATCAACATGAAACTTGGTGAAAGGATGCAGTCTGTGACAGGGAAAAACCCGTTTGGTGCAGATCCAAGAATAATTTTTCACTCTCTTTAATGTTGCGTTTCGAACATTTTCATTGATTTTTAATTCATGGATCTTAGTTGAAAAAACAACCAAGTTTAAAGGAATTTAAAAGTGGTTTCTTTAGGGGAAAGTTGGTCCTTGATAGAGGTATGCAAGCTCCGAGCGCCATCTTAGTTTTGGTAGAAAACACAGAACTGTGGAACTATCGATATACTGATGATAATCTATCCTCTTACCCATGCTTGTAAGGAGAAGCCAGAACTGGCAACAGTGCAATAGCAAAACAGCAGATAAGAATAAGTAACTCTTTGTCCCTTCCGCTTTAATACTTTCACTCATCCACTGATCATTTTGCAAAACAAGAGAATTTACCAAATCTTTCCCATGTCATTAGAAAATTGGTAAACAGCTCAGTAGCTCTTATGATGCCTCGTTCTTTGAGCAGTCGTGTGATTTGAGGGAGGAAACAAAGCATAAGGAAAGTGAGAGCTGTCACAAACAACAATGGGTTTCCTTCATATTTCCACATGAGGACAAACACAGCTGCTCTGCGTCCTCAGCTGTGAAAGCTGAGCACATCTGAGAGTATTCAGCCAGGATCAGGGGTGAAGTGTGACTCTGTTGAAAAAACAACAGCAAAACAAACAGCTGCGATGTTTAAGAGACAATGATCAGTTGAACTTGTTAATCAGAGGTTTGGATTTTTACTATGGTTGTATTGGAGTTTTGTTTGTCCTATTAAAGTTTTATCTATTCTCAAGGAAACGACACTAATGTGACTGAAAAGTTGGAAAAGAAATGAAACTGGGTGGTCGGATGCATTTAATTAGAAAACTCTGAATTGCTAGTGTATGATGATAAATAAAATAAAAATGTAGTCATCTTATTTTTGTAGTTATACCGGATACCAACGTCACCTGTCTCATCCAAGACGACTGCATCCTGCCCTGCAGCTTCCAGCCCACCAGCACCGTGGTGATCCACTGGTACAAGCAGCAGATCCCCGTGCACAGCTACTACTACAACAAGGACCAGTTTGGACTCCAGAACAAACACTTCAGCGGAAGGACCTGCTTGTTCAACTCGCACATCCCTCATGGCAATGCCTCCCTGCTGCTCAGGAGGGTCAAAGTTCAAGACAGGGGCAGGTACAAATGTTACACGAGCACACGGAAGGGAAACCAGGAGATCTTTATCAACCTGGAGGTCAAAGGTCAGTAAACTGTTACAGGATTACCTTCAGTATATCAGAAATGTTGTGCATTTCACTTTGGGTTCAAGCTTTTCGTCTTTGGTCTATAATTGGTTAATCTGCTACGATTAAGCTGTGGGTAGTAGAAGTGTCTCCATTCATAAATTATCGTCAAGGTCGTGACTACAGGGCGGAACAAGTGGCTCTTTTCTTTTTCCACTCCTGCCCAGAAAGCAGACTGGCTTTGTTTATGTTTTGAGAAATGCAAACAGCAAATACCTAAACTGTTTATGCTTTATTTTCATGTAATATATAAATGTATTATACATATTGTACTGTTTCCAGTAACTACCTTTAAATTGTCAGGCACTGAAGCAGTGATTCCACTTTGTGGTTTGAGGAAATTAACACATTTCATGTTGTTTTTTGCAATTGTCTTGGAAAACCGATTTCAAGGTTAAATCAAAATGATAAGATTAAGATTAATCATAAACTGCCTCATCAATTTAGTTTATCATACTTCTGACTTTGTAATCTCATAATTATGATTTATCTCATTTTCATGGTTATTAAAAATTGCAGTGTGTAGAATTTAGTGACATTAATTGATGAAGTTTCATGTGGCAGCTGAACAACTTTCACCTCATCCAAACATGAAAGCGAACCTGTGGAAAGGGTTTTCTTTATAATCAAGTCAATCTTTCCCTGATGGTCTTCTATACAACCTGCACCTATTTCTAAGGAGTAAAATGTGGCCTATTAACGAGATGCTCTTGCATGAGGAGGGAACGAGAATCTCCACCAAAAGACCACTGATTCGTTAAATATGAGATTTCTATTTTGGCACAATTTCTAGACGCCAAAACCTCCCACACAAAAATATCAAATAACCAAGAACAGTGTGAGGTACTACGCACAGACTAGTCTCTGCTGCAAAGTCAAAAAGTCTATTATTTCATCAATAACGTGCTGATAAGAGGTGTCTGGATATGCTAGCTTAGCTCTCTGGCCTATAAAACCACGGTGTAGCCAGTGGGCCGGGGTATTAGTGCAGCATAAAAGCTCCATCTGCTGGAGATTTGAACGAGCTGTGGTGCTAAAGGGCAGCACTAGCAGACTGGAGCTCACAGGGTACTGACCGGGTACATGTGGTATCACTGATGTTCAAATCCCACCTCACCCGAACTGCTTCTGGCTCCTCGTTTATGAGAGGCCAGTGTCACAGAAGTGCCACACAGTTTATCATATGCTCATTAAATGCTCTGTCTTGTCTGTGTTTCCTCTCAGCCCTCATCCAGTCGGTGGTGATGGAGATGACTGATGAGGTGGTCACCTGCTCCTCTCACAACATATACCCCGTGCCTCAGGTGACGTGGGCCATGGACCCGGCCTCTGCCCAGGGAGCCCTGGGAAATTCGACCATTAAAACCACTGACCACAAGGGCCTGTTCACAGTGGAGAGCAGCCTGGGGATTCTGGGTAATCACTCCAACCACACCTACTTCTGCACGTTCACATCGGCGGACAAGACCCAGGTGTGGACTGCATCTCGGAAAAATCAAGGTGCATAAGATTTTATAGTTATAATGTTTTCATATAGAAGATCATTTCTGACAAAAAGCAATTTGATTGAGTGTGTGTGTGTGTGTGTGAACTCTCTTTCAGAGGACCTGACAAAGGAAGAGGGTCATGCACTGTCCATCCCATGCGTGGCTCCACACACCCTCCAGAATTTCTCCCTCACCTGGACCTTCGCCGTGTTCACCGAGCCCGCCGTTATTTTGAGATATGATGGCCGAACCAGAATCACCGTGAACCAGTGGGAGGGCCAAGCTGACCTGGACCCGGACCTGCTTCTGCTGGGGGACGGATCTCTTCTGCTGCACAAGCCAGACAGCGAGGAGCACTCCGGGACGTACACCTGCACCATCTCCGGCCTGCAGAGCAGACACGTGGTGCAGACCAGAGTAAACATCACTGTGGCTCCAATAAGTGAGTATTAAACGGTTCTGTTTATGGGGAGGTGAAGTCTCAATAAACCAATGCAGGAAGTGATATGGCAGCGGTGCATTGTTTACTCTGCAGGTGTGGATGAGCAGCGAGTGCAGAGGTCCTGGTGGAGCACTGCAGCTTCTGTAGCCTTTGTGTTGTTCACCATCATCGTAGCCCTCCCTCAGTGTGTAAGGCAAAGAGGTATGTGAGATACTCTGTGTGTGAGGTGCTCAAACCTTTGTAGAGATTGTAGAAGTGTCATGTACGGGTTGCAGCCGAGAGACATAATCCCACGCTTCAGAGCCTGCTGTTATTTTATGGTAATATGAATTAGAAAACATTTGGAGAGCACAAATCCCCACATCTGCCAAAAGCTGCTCTATAATCAGTTGGCATTTTTTAAGGGGACAAAATGTGTTTACATGTCAGTGAGACAGTGTCTGGATCTGCGTCTGGATCCACATGTGCATCATAACATGCATTAGTGAGAAATGTGCTGAGTCAGCAGAAAATGTTGTATCTTTTAAAGTAAGACTCGTAAACATTTAAATTGATTATGTTACTGTGTCGAAAAAACAAGAAATGAGGGATAGACTATTTGAAGAGAGGAACAGTTGAGGGCAGCAAACATTCGTCTAAATTTCACTGAAACTCTACAAAATTAATGGAGGCAAAAATAATGTCAACTCAGTTTCACAAATTGGCTTCAGCTTTGAGAAATTCTGGTCTCTTTAAAATATTTCTGAATAATCATTTTTTGTTTGCACGTGGGTGTGTGTGTTACTGTTACAGCAATGGAGGGAACCAGGACTTCTTCACATAGATGCAACGGTGCAGGACTTGTTGATGGTGGACCTCATAAGGCTCTGAACACCACAGCTTCATACATCATCGTACAGCATGGCGTTGAGTGCAACAGACTCCAGCTGCAGTTTGAACTACAGGATGAACTGGCAGGCGATTTGCCAAAAACAGCAGAGAACTTTTCCGTGGCTTTACTTCCTGATATTAATATAGAACGAGAAGAGAAACCAGAAGGACCACCTGTGAAAGAAAATGACGGGCTGCAGTCCAGCAGTCTGGAGACGGATGGATTTGGAAGCACTGAGCCCGGCCTTCATCCGGCCTGAACTCACGCACCAAGTAATGAAAGTATTCGGCCATAAATGAGCAACAAGCAGAGGAGGAGCACACATAGTGAACCGCCACGTCCATCAGAGAGCCACATACATGGCCAACAGATTTAATTTGGTCAAATTCATTCAGAGTAAATGTAAGTTACCACTTCTTCAAGATTAGTACCTGTGTCACATGATTGTTTCCCTGCCGTTAGAATAAAACAGAAAAATCATGTTTCGTTTCTTTTTTGTTGTTAAATTCATCTATAAAACATTCATCTATATGCATCGGAATAATTCAAGGATGAGAGGGTTCGCTGGCCTACATAGAATCTGTATTGTTTGTTTTTCTTAAATAACCAACAAGAAAACCACAAAAGGTTTGCGTACAAATATGACAACATTACACCACAGCTGTTTAACAACAGGCTCAGCAACAGGGGAAAAAAAGAAGAACCATCTTGTTTTCTGGTTTGTTCTGAACCTTTAGACAATTTTCTAATTAAACTGCATTAGTTCATTTAGATTCATATTAAGATCTACTTCCTGCTCATTAGGGTTTTCTTTGTTGTGGTGAACTGTGGGGTAACTTCCCCAAATGGCTCTAGCTCATTTTCTCATTAGTGGTCACAGGCACTACTCAGAGTAGATACACGTTGTTCAGCTTCAGAGGTTCAGGTGCTTCAAGGGGATTTTTTAAAAACATATTTGGGTCACTGGGGCAAAAGAGAGAAGAAGGGGGGGGTGCAGGGTCAGGTGAGAAACAGCAAACAATAACATTCACAGACGGCTCAATAATCAGGAACGAAGTGAAAGATGAGTCAACAAGGCCAAAGTCCAGTTTGAAGAAAACAAACATAAACAATCTTCATTTAACTCTTGCTGGATTTATCCTCCTGTGATTGAAGGAGACACTTGAGAGTTTTCACGCTGTGACCTCCCGATGATTACCAGAGTTGATCATTCACCCACTCCCACAACCCGACACCAGTTTTTCCTCCGTGGTTCTCCCCTCTCCCCTACTTTTTTCCACAGTCTCCTTCCAGAGCCACATGGTCTCAGTCTATAGTTTTAAAAAATGCACACACACGCAACAGTCAACGGTGAATGTTGCCGGGGTGACTTTAAAATCATACCTTTTTTTTTGTTTTTTACTGTCTTTGGACAGGAAGTGGAGAAACATTCCAGCGGACTATGACAATTAAAATTTTGTGTTGGCAGTGAATTTAAAGTGAGCCAACTTTCAAACAAGAACCTCCTGAGATTTATAGGTGTCGTTTTTATTCTCCTGAAATTGTAAAAAGCCAAAAGTGTGTTTGTGTGTGAGTGTGCATGCTTGTGTGTGTGCTTGTGTGTGTGCGTGCTTGTGTATGTGTGTGTGTTTATAATAAAGACCCTCGCTCTGTGTCTGGAAGTAATCATCCTGTCCAGGCTGCAATCCACAGCCCCCTCCCCATGACGTAACCGCAGCTTTTTTGCATGAAGGTTCAGGTTTTTCTTCACTGGGAAATCAAGGGATTTTTCCAGAGTAACTTTTCATTGATTCCTCTTGATGAACTCCCCTCAGCCTTTACATTTTATTTTATGATGATGTACCAAGATACTTGTGGTTTGGTCGAGTTGAGATCGAACATGATTGCATGAAATGATTCGCTCCGTGTTGCAGTGTGTGTGTGTGTGTGTGTGTGTGTGTAACGTCTCTGACTGTGAGGGGTTTGTTACTCTTCACAGTGAAGAGGGGGAGTGAGGTTGGATCTGTTTCAAACACTTGGATGGATGGGGCCTCCTCCCGCCTCCACATACGGCTAAAACAACAATCTAAGAGTCAACATTTTTACAACTTGGAACACCAGGGCCTACGCCAGCCTTTCCTTTGTTATAGTTTTGTTTTTGTGAACACATTCATAGAACAGCCAGGAAGTTGTTGGTGTTGAGAAAGTAGATCTGGTTTAATGAGTTAGAAAGTAAAGACTAGACACTGTCACATGTTGAGCGCAGACTGGCAGTATGTTGCTGGAATAGGATATAATGATGACAAGTTTCTCTATTGATCACTCTGAGGTCAGAGGTGAGAATCAACTGCAGAGGGAAAACAGATCTTTGGAGCTAGCATTGATTACACAAACACAAACACACACACGCACAGGAACACAAACCTTCCGGTTATATTTTAGCATGGACTCTCTCAAACAGCCTTTTGAAAGTGGGTCAGAAAGTGAGAACCGACCAAAATGTCCTCCCTCCTTAAGTTCTAGGCCCAAAATTGTCCTCACAAAGAGGAGATCTGAAAAACACACACATACACACACACACACACACACACACACACACAAGCTGGTAATGCTTCTCCTTCATCTCCACCTTTTTGATTTTCTTGCTCTTTTTGCTCCATTACATAACAGCAGTTGTCTACTCTACCAGAGAGGGGCAGCAGCCTCTCTCCCCCCCTCTCTCTCTCTCTCTCTCTCTCTCTCTCTCCTCTCTCTCTCTCTCTCTCTCTCTCTCTCTCTCTCTCTCTCTCTCTCTCTCTCTCTCTCTCTCTCTCTCTCTCTCTCTCTCCCTCTCTCTTAGGGAGGAGGAGGACAGTCTGTGGAGCAGGGGGGCGGGGTGAGGGTCTCCTGCTGCCTGAGCCTTTGTCATGGGAAGACTTTCCTCTGCAGTCGGTTTCTTCATAGAGGAGGAGCGGACTTCAGCCTCAGCAACACACAGATGCCACAAACCTCTGGAACAACTATGGGACCGAGACACTAAATCAAAGGTGAGTCGCTTTTATCTTAACACTGCAGTTGATTTCATTCTGTTCCTGATTTTCCTTGGATCCAGACAGTGATGCTCTGGGGTAACGCACATGTCTACAGTTCTTGTGACTTCCACCACTGTCTCAGTCTTAACCGCAGCAGGGAAGTTTAGGCGAAGAACATTGTTAGTCGCATTCTCAGGCAATTTTGTAAATGTGTCAACTTGTTGCACAAGAGAGAGATTTATTTATCTGTCATTGTGGCTTTTCTCAGAAACTAGAGTGTGCTGATGTTTCCCACATGGTGTCTATTTGCACTGACTTAACATTTCTGGAATCCCCAGCCACTAAAGTAAGTGGATGACAGCCAACAGTGGTCATCAGCAAGTCTCTCAAACTGCTGATTACAGCCCTGTGTGCTTGTTGGTGTGATGAGAATGTGTGTGAGTTGTTGAATCGTGTAGAAGTTGTACAAGGATTATAGTAATTTAAATTAGTCAAATAAGAGCATATTCCGCATTTCTTTGTCTTTTGGTATTTTGGTGTGTTGTGACCTCACCTGCCGCTGTGGCTCAGGAGGGGGTGTGTATCGTCCGCAAACCAGGAGGTGGGTAGTTCGATACTGGTCTGCCTCATCCCACATCCCCAAGTGGCCTTTGGCAAGAAACTGAACCCCAAATTTCCCCCAACGGCTGTGCCAGCGGTGTGTGTGCACACATAGATGCCCTGTATGAGTGTGTGTAAAGGAGTGAATGGCAGAGCTGCGCTGTGAAGCCCTTTGAGTGGTCATCCAAACTAGAAAAGCACCATTTAAAAACAGACCATTAACTATTAACCTTTGGGTCTTTACTTGGGACGGGACTTTTTCACCATGTGCTGGCATTTTGTAGACCAAATGGTTCATGGAGTAAGTACATCTGTGATTCAGATTTGTTTCTTTTCATGGAAATACACTTACGCCTTATGCAACGTTCAAAATATTTATCCGCACAGCCTGACCACACATTAGATGAAAGCCCAATCATCAGTGCCCGTTCCTCCAACAGTTTACATCTCCCTGTGTGTTTATAATCCACACGACCCTGCTGCTCTGTAGTCTGGGTGATGCAGTAAAAACTCTGCACTCCTGACATGAGCTGGGGTCCCCGCCCCTTTTTTTCAGCAGGTCTGGAGAATGAACTCATGCTGATTGATTGTGTGACCGTGTAAAAGGATACCCTACTTCCTGTAGGCCCTCTCTATCTCCAGACAGCAGCAGCAGAAAATCTGGGATCAGCCGTCTCTCTCTCTGTCTCTCTGTGGTGTGTGTGTGTGTGTGTGTGTGTATGCTCTCTGTGGATTCAGTAAACTGTAACATCTGACTTTTAAAATCCATCTATTGTATCAATGGAACTAATCCAACCATCACTCAGTGTGTTTTTTTCTATTATATCCTCAGGTGTGGTGACCGGAAGATGTCATTCTTTGTTTTATTTGATGTATTTATTCCTTTTAGCCTTCCTCTCTTTTCCTAGAGGACAGACCATATTCTTTTCCTATGCCGGCTGCTCAACATCATCACTGGGAAAAGTTCTATTTATTTCATATAGTTTATAATAAGTCATCTTATTTATTATCTTCAATGTCCAAAATTATTTCTTAAAACTGCTTCCTTTGTCGTTAAACAGCCCAGAAGTCATATTTAATATAAAATGACCCAACTCAAACTTTAAAAACCTGTTACCTGCTAAAATAATTTGGTATTGTACTGTTCACTTATGATTGTAAAAGCATATTTCTTACATGAGGTGCACGGCATCTCAGGTTCTCCGCCTCCAACTGTAGCTGCTGCCTCTGTGAGTCTGGGTCTCTGAGGGATACTTTAGACTTTACAGGACTGCTCAGGATTTCAGGACTAAAAGCTTGACTCTGCTCTACAGACTCCGTTTTTATTGGTAACACTGAGCCAGACTTTAAAAACCTTCCTCTGGGTCTGTTTTCCTACTCAGTCTTTTGGAAAGTCATTTGCACTTAAATATGCACATCAGAAATATCTGCTTGAATTGAGGCATTGTTGTGCAGAGAGTTGGAAGGATAAGTCGAGGGACCACAAGGCATGGATTCAACTTCCTGTGATCTCCTTGTCACAGCTTTTATTCTTAGATTAGAATGAAAAGTTTACAGGAATACTAGTGCAGGGTAGTTAGTACTAAGACTCATTATTGCATACAGTATTTAAACATATTCTCTCCCCTTTCTCCTCCTCAGATAACTAAGCTAACAGGTCCCAGCTGAATCCTGCTTTTTCAGAGTGAATCAGAGGAGGTCAGTGGGATGAACAGCATGCTCCCTCAGAGGAGCGCAGTCGCCACGCTGGGCTACGGCTCGGGTAAGAAAGGATTTTTGTTGATGTTGTTACATCTTTCCAAGAGGTTTTTTAACCCTGACCGGTTGTTTGTTTGCATGTTTGTAAGCAAGATTACACAAAAACAACTGGTCCGATTTCCATAAAACGATTTGGAAAGATGTGGTATGAGTCAGACGAGAACCTATTTAACTTCTTTGTTCTTTACTGTCTTAAACATGGTGAGGCTGTGCGTTTTTCAATATTTGCACTGAATTCCCAGGAGCTCTTTCTTCAGCTGTCCTTCTTTCAAGACTTGTAAGTCTGCAAATTTGCCTCTTGGAACAAGTTTCTGTTCTGTATCTCCGGATGCTGAGAAGTTTAGCTTTAACTGTAGAGCAGTCACACTATGAGTTATTTGTGTCTAGACAGTTTTCATTAGAAGAAAAGTCATTTGAGATCTGAAGTTTATAATCCCATATTTACATTTATACATTTGGCTCTGGCCCAGAATAAATTCATAAAAGGTTTATATGACAAAGGGGGTCATATTCTGTATTATCCCATGACCTCTGTATTTACATCTTCAGGTGTTCAGCCACCCATGACTCAGGGCACGATATATGGATGTCCTCTGGCTTTCTCTCACAGTCGAGCCTATGATGCTTTCTGGGCTGTCTTGGTCGACGAGCATTCTTCCATTTTTAGAAGAAGCTTAACCACTGATTGAGCCTGTGTTTGTATTGGGCTCAGAACTGTACGAGAGTACATTCTTCTCTTGTTTCCCCCCCTTACTCAGCACAACTGTGTTAGCACTTCTCCTGGCTGAGCTGCTGCCTATTAGAGAAGTTACATTAAATCTGGGTGTATTATATATTCCTAAAACAGACCTCGATGTCATGCTGTGTCTCTCATGTCTACAGACTGTGTGAAGATTGAGCACAGCAGTAACGGCTCCGTGGGAGGGACGCTGCTGAGGGGCTCTCGTTCTAAGGCCGAGCTACAGGAACTGATGGAGACGCTGCAGCGCAGGAAAAGTTCTCTGGAGGCCAGTCTGAGAGCAGCCGAGTGCAGCCGCAAGTACCTCAGCGTGCCCTCACCTGATGGACCCCAATCCACAAGGACCCTATCCATCCTCAGTAGTGCTGAACGCCCTCCGTCTGCCCATAGAAACTTCTCCTACATGAGCAGCAGCAGTGTGCCTCCATCACCTCGTCAGGGCGAACGCCAGCTGAGCTCTAACGGCTTCGTCCGTCATTCCCACCCTCGCCACCAGTCACAAGACAGCCTGCTCCTCTCCAATGCAACAGAAGGAAGTTCTCTTCACTCCTCTTATGGGGATCCCCAACTTCGTTCTCCCAGGGTCAAAAGTGGAGCGGCCAGTATGCCGTCCAGCCCTCGCATGGGACGCAGGCCCTATTCTCAGGGCAAGGCTGGAGGAGAATCCCGGCAGAGGAAATACTCCACCGGCTCCCTCAACAGCCTTGGGTTGCACAGTCGGTCTCTGCCACGGCTTCACAGTGCAGATCCCCCAGCTCTGTCACTTCCATCACGCCACTCAGTGGGTTCCCACAGAGGAGTGGGCTCAGCAGGGGCTCGACGCAGTCTCTCCTCCCTGGAACAGCCGCCGGATGTGACTGTCCCAGCCAGCATGCCCAGCACTCCCAGGAGGGCCAGTCTGGCCTCTCTGAGCTCTCTAGGTGTAGAGATCGATGGCACAGGTTTAGATCTGAGCTTTGGAGAGAGGAGGTTGTCCTTTGGGAAGGGCGGGCTGGGTCCAGGACAGAGGGTGGGCAGCATCAGCTCATTGAACGGCAAAGAGGAGCTGAGAGATTACCACCAGCACCAGAGAGATGAGCGCCTCAGGGAGCAGAAAGTGCAGAGATTGGTGAGTTTCTTTTTGACCACAGTCTGTTCACCTTTTTTCTACTTTAACAGCCTATTAACACCTTGTTGAAAGTACAATAAGCTAAATGTCTGATTATGAATCTCTTCTCTGCAGGAATGCCAGCGTCTAGAGACCATCTTGAACCTGTGCACTGATATGGGTCATGTTGAGAGAGAGCCGGCAGGTTCATCCGTGTCTGACCTGCAGAAGATCAACAAGGAGTTGGAGAAGCTGCAGGTGTCGGATGATGAGTCGGTTTTCTCGGACTCCCCCGGCAGCACGGCTCCCGACGGCTGCTTTGGGGCCAAAACCAGAGATTTCCAGTTCTCTGATGAGCAGCAGGTTGCCCAGCGTCAGCAGAGCGTCTACAGAGACGCCAGATCCCACTCACCGGCCATCAGTCTGAACAGCAGTGCCCCTTCACCCTCCACCAACCATAGGGTCAAAGTAAGTCCTCATCATTGACTGTATAGACAGATGGCCAACGCGTTCCCCACTTCAGAAAAACAACATTGTTTTTACAAAAGTTCAAGCCAGGACCTAATAAATTGACTTTTGAAATTCAGCCATTATTTATTCCTGTGGTGATTTATAAAGGAGATTTGTGAAAACAGGCCTATTGACGGTGGTTTTGTCATCGTCGGCCATTTCTTTTTAACATTTAAGTTTTGCAAAGTGATCAAGTCGTATCACCGGGCCTGAGATGTTTACAGATCTGCTCTCTGTTCACGTCATGCTCTTCTCTTCCCTGACTTCCTTTCCTCGACTCCTCTCAGTCAGTGTCACATTGAATGAAGAGAGGACCCGGCTGTGTTGAAGTCTAAGGGGTCACACCCCTGCTCTGGAATGCAGTTTATCAAACTGCTAATCGCTTGTTTATCTTTGTTTGTTTACCTATATACCAGGGTAAATTCTTTCCATTTGCATCTTCCTCTCCACTGAACTTGATTTTACATTCTAGCAGAGATTTGTTTAAGACGACCTAATGTGTAATTGTGCAGGGTTAAATTTTTGAATGTGTTTCAAAAGATGAAATTGAGAAATAATCCTCCCTCGCCCAATGAACGAATTCTGTCTTTTAAACTGGTTTTGTTGTGATGTAGAGTGGAAACATGTGTTGCATGTAGCTCTTCTGCAGTTCTGAGTCACAATGACTGCACGTCTATGGCATGAGGATTGCCTTCCTCTGTATTTTTCATCACGCGAACACACAAATGTGGTGGATGCAATTAGTATATTTCCTGTTTATGTGGATTGTTCAGACACACAAACGGAGAAAATCAGTTTCACAAGACCTCCTCACTGCTAACAAGGATTTGACCTCAGCCCTTTATCCCCAGAGAAATGAATGAACATGTTTCGTTTACAAACATAAATATACCAAAACTCTATTGAATACTGTGACTCCAGCTTCCAACCGCTGTCTGAGTCCTAGTTCCGGTATCTTCTCTCCCCTCTCTAGAGCAGTAACAACCTAATGGTGCGTCTGGTTTTAATGAAGAAGTCTTCGTTTTGTTTCAGCACTCAACCATCCAGACTCTTTTAGGAGGGGGGGGGGCAGGAAATGACTTTATCCCACGGAGAATTGGTGTGCGCATGTGTGTGTGCACATGCACGTCTGTGTGCGGGAGTGTGTCCGTGTCTGTGTGGGTAAAAGTGTATATGCAGGGCAAATATGTGTTTTTCCAGATGTGTCAAACTTTAGTCTGAGGTAAATGGATGCAAGACCTTGTGGAAATTAAATGTAGCAATGTTTCGACTCAGGATTGTGAAATTGTCATACACTCTTGTAGTTTAAGAAAATTGGATCCTTGTTGAGACCCTCCTTTCTGCAGTGTGGCAGTTGTGAAAGAGGTTTACAGGCTCCAAACACCCTCCATGCATCTCTTGCATTCCTCAGAGTCGTGTGCGCAGGAAGAAAGAGAGTTCAGAGCCCGTCTGGGAAACTATAAATCCTCGACCTGCCGACCACATGAGCCTCTGAAAAATCCTATTTGCTTTTTTAAGGACCATGACCTGATACACAGGCTCTATTGGGTATACATATGGATGAGTATGAATGAATGAGGGACGCTGGAAGATGCTGCAAAACATGGGAGTGCTGTGGCATGACCGCCAGAGACTGGAGTGCAATGATAGAGATTTCCATTACAGCCAGTAGAAAAGAATCCTGTTGTCAGGGATCCAGCTCCTGATGAGACGGAACAGCAGCAGCTGTCGTCTGATTCAAGAAAAACTGATCCTACTGGCTGGAAAAAAAATTTGAACAACACTCAGTATTTTAGAGAAGGTAAAAAAGTGGATTTTCATGAAATAATTACTATAAATGTTGCATTCCTGATGTCGCTGCAGGCCTTGGAGAGTGTGCAGCTGAAACAGGAAGTGACGCAAATAGAGGAAGAGAGGATTCAGGTTCTGAACAACATAGAGGAGCTGGAGCAGAAGATCAAGGACCTGGACAACCAGATGGAGGAGTCTGTCCGAGAGGTAAACATCCCCCAACAGTCATAAACACACACCTAACATCTGAACAGCCGAAACACAGTGTTTGTTCAAATCTAGGGTGGGATGAACTGATGATTTATTGATAGTTAAAAATGAAGTTAATGAAAGTAAAAGCTTAAGAGCAGCTTATATTCACTGTGGAGTAAGTGATGGAGGCAGCCATCAGAAATGCACGAAATGCTCAGAATGAAATTATTCCAGATGCAGGTTTTCTAAACTGCACTGATGCTTCCTGCAGATGGAGGTGGAGTGTGCTCTGCTGGAAGGGGAACAGGGGTCGGAGATGTGTCAGCTTCAGAGGGAAAAAGAGCGACTGGACCAGCTGAAGGAAAAGATCCATGGTGTTGACAAGTCAAACCACACGGAGAAGTCAAAGGTAAGAATTTGTGAAATGGTCAAAAAGTACAAGCCACGGATAAAACGGGACGAGGTGAAAACTCTGAAAAGTACTAACCCCTTCACTAGTTTTTCCTTCATTAGGAATTCAGCAGGGGGGGAGTAGGGAGAAAAACGTGAACACGACGAAAGTGTTGGGTTTCTAGCTGTGGGACAGGCGCTCCACAGCCCCCCCACCACCACTACCAGCCTTGGGCCCCCATTCCAGTCCCGACAACATGCCAAATTAAAATGAAAACCATGCACTATTACTTTTACACCATGACCTTCACTCCAAGATAATATATTCCCCAGCATTCACATACCATAATATTAAGGAATCATTTTGCTTTATAGCTTTAGTTTCAAAAACATTCTTTTCCATATACAATGTTGTTGTATTATGTATTAAAAATATTTAAGTTCAATAGCTATGTGAATGAACACCAGCATGGTTCGTGTTGAGGAACTACTTTGGTAGACATTGAACTTTAAATGAAACTGTTTTTCAACTACAGAGACAAATATATTCAAGACTTTCAAAAACCACTCAGTTTTGTTTTTCTCACCTCCATGTTTGTTCCTCTTCTTTCTAATGAGTTTCTTTTTGCACCTCCATCATCCTCCCTGACCTTGTTGTAATACTGGATCCCGTTACTCCTCCTCTCACGTGTCATTCTTCTCACTGACAGCTTCTGGTTCGGCCCTCTCATACATTAGGGTAGGGGCCCAAATAATAGTTGCAAAAATAATATATATATATATATATATATCAGCACATCTGACTCCAATTTGGAAAAACCTGAAATCCCCTGACACCCCATATAACTAACATTTCTAAAGTTTAACAAGTTTAACACTTGAAACATTGTCCATAATAAATCATCTTGTTTAAATCACTATTATAGCAGATTGTCAAATGTTTAAATCCTGCATGTATCAGCATTAAATCATCAAAAACACTATTTTACATTAATCGATTGTCGTATTTAAAGTAGGATAGTTCCACATATACATTTTAAAAAGAATATGTCATCTAATTATGTACTTTTACTTTGTATTTGATGAATCGTGTGTCTGTGTCTGTGTCTGTGGCAATTCTCAGGACGCTAAGGAGCAGACAAAAAGTTTGGAGGATCTGGAGTTTCAGAAGCTGGAGAGTGAAATCAATCAAGGCGAGGAAAAAGAGAATCGTAGCCAAGAGCTGCTGCGAGAGATCGCCGAGTGTCAGCGTCTTACTTTCACACGCAAGGTACATGGAGTGAGGTTTAGTGTTTGTGGGATGTGGCATGTTAATTGCAAGTGCAGTTAATGCTGACGCTGCAACGTTCAAAAACTTCCCATTATCAGCCACAAGTGCAACTTTGAATATACCAGAAAAAAGTCCCCAAACTAAATTTGGAAAAATAGATACTTTGTAGTTTGTATGTTAAACACCTCTGCATAACATACAGTACTTTCTGAGCTTGATTGTTTTACTGTGTTTTCTTCTCAAAGGAGCGGCTCGTGACCCTGAAGAAACAGTCGTCACAGATCACCTTACAGGCTCAGCAAGAGAGAGAGAACTTCCAGAGAGAGAAAAACACTTTGCTCGTCATGCTGCAGAAGGTAAGAAGATTCTTCGCCTGCTGAAACGATCAATGTACAATAACAATCATCTGAAGACCGTATCCCGCCGTCTGCAGGAGAGAGACAAACTGGTTTCTTTGGAAGGAAAGTATGCAGAGTTGTCTGAGGGGCAGAGCTTCGTGAACGTGCCAGTCGCCATCAAAGAGGTAGGAGTCAGTTACAGTTACAATAACACTTCATATATCCACCAGCAGGGGGCTCCTCTCCCCTTTCTCTATAAATGAAGTTCCTCACAGAGGGGATTATCAAAGTTTGAATGTCTCTGAGGAGAAATCCTGTTGCTTTTTATTTTGTGTTCACTGCAGCACTTGCAGTCTCTGAAGGAAAGGAGGAGAAGCAGCAATGGAAACTCTTCCCACCCGAGTGACAGCCTCACTCACAAGAGGAGCCAGCAGCTCCCCACGCCTTACGGCCGATCCCTGGGACGCACACTTCCTCCCAAGGTTAGTGTTTTTTTCTTTGCTTTTTTTCAAAAGTAATGTGAGCAGAAGTTAAACATTAGATTCTGTAGTTTTTCAAATGTGATTGATATTTTAACAATTTGAAAATCTATTCGTATTTGTGTCTTATTTAAAGCCTTACACTAAGAATGACACATGTTTTAAAGTTGGATCTTTGGATATTTTAATAAAGCCTTTTTTAAATTTCTAAAGATTAAAAAACGTTTTAAACGGACAGCGCTCATTGTGAGCCTGGACATGAGAAGAGGGGATTTCATGGTCCTCGTTATTTGCATCCAGAAACATTGGAAGGTTGTGTCCCCAGAGGATGATCCACCCAAACTCTCCTCAGTTAGTCTTGTAAACACCCATCCAGCTCATGACATGACGTACTTTGAGGGATATTTGCGGTTGTGTGATTGTTGCAGAGCCTGCTTCTGACCGCCATGTGTTCCTCCTCCAGGTTCACCAGCCTCTGGCCCAAAGCTCCAGCTGCAGCAGCGTGATCTCTCCGGGCTTCACCTTCTCCACCCGGGACATGATCACTCGCCGCCTGCCCAAGAGTGAGTCAGAGCACCAGACTGTTGAATCTCGTCTGTATCAAATCTTTACAGCGGGATCTGCTTCAAGCCTCAGGCTGTACGCATGTATCACAGGAAATACTGTGCTGATGCATTGATCTGGAGCACAGCACGAAGTAAGATGCATTTAGTCTGAATCTTAAAGAAACTCATGGACTCTTTAACAGAAGTTCTGCAATTTAAACTTTTGATTTTGAAGCAAATTACTTGTTTGCGCAGCATGCTCCAAAAAGGTAACTTGTGCAAAACATCTTTCTTTGAGATAATAAATATAGTAAAAATAATCCTTTGTTTTTTTTGAAAGGTTTGATACGTTTTAAGTTTTCAAAAACTTTCGAATCAGAAGTGATCACCCAAAAAAAGCATTTTGATAAATACTGTGATTGAGAAAAAACATACGTAGAACATCCCACAGGGGGGCTCTCTGGTGCAGGGTGATACTTCTAATCCAAAATATAATTAAACCCAGGGACTCGTGATGTGGAAAAGTCATATAACCTATTAGTGTGGCTAATACATGGCAAAGAACCCAATGTCTCTGAGAACAGCTAATACCTCCGCTAAGGCCTCTTTAATTCAATCAAGCTGCCCCAAATTTCAAACACTCATAGAGATCAATTACATAAATATGCATGAATTATTGGAAATCTGTGAAATTGTATAAAAAAAACACCCAGTCTCACTATGTTAAAGAAATTTTAAAAAAAAGTTTTCTGCCCCCTGATCCAGATCTGACCCAATATTGTATGGGTTCTTATCTTACACATACCGCATCCTTAACTTTTCATGGAAGTTTGTTCATTTGTTTTTGTGTAATCTTCCTTATGGACAAACCAGCAGATATGAAAACCAACCTCCTTGCACGTTTATGTTGCGGCACACTGGTCTTCAAAATTAAGGCCTGCTTTTTAGTATTTCACATCAAGGGAGCCTTGGTTTATTTATTTTGTATTTAGCTTTTTTAATTTTAATGGAACAGTTTTAATAACACAGTTAAAATTGAGAAACTGCATCATGTTGATTCAAATAAAATGTCTTTGTCTTTATTTAGCCTGCTGCATCACTTTTACTTTCCCTAGTTCCTGCAGACTGCTCATAATAATTAAATTATAGAAAAGACGTCATCTCGCTTGGCCGGCTAGTTAATGAGCCGCAGCTCTGTTGCTGTGATTTAATACATAGGTCGTGCACGCTGAGGGTATTTCCACTTTGAGGCAGTGATATTTTTCTTCTGTCAGCAGGCAACAGCCATGCACACATGAATGAGGACAGACAGAAGAGAAATGATTTTTGCAGCAGGATTATGTGTGAGCCCAGCGTGTTCCTGGACTCCTTCTCTTACCCCGACCACAGCCAGGCCTCTGATACGCACAGCGTGGACAGCTCCGACAGCATGGAGACCAGCTTCTCTGCCTGCTCCCCGGACAACATCTCCAGGTTAGAGGCGATGAGCCACAGTGACGCACAGAGGACATTTTATGTGCTGAGGCAAAATTATGCTAATCAGATGAATAGGAGTTGAACTTTCACAAAAGCAGTCAGTCTAAAGGAGCAAGAGAAGTCTAGTTAGCTAAATTATAAGAAAACTAATTTGGGGATTAGCGGGAAACTTGGTGGAAGGGATAGGGGAAACCCAGATTGGTGCAATTTAGTGCAGATTGATTGAATTAAAGGAAACTATTGGGCCTTGGTTGTTGCGCTCCAACTAGTGCTGGTATCTAATACCAGCACTAGTTAGAGCTAATAATTCTGGTATCAATTTAGTTTATTTGCATGATCTCATGTTTATTTTTACAATGATTTCTGACACCCACTCTACGTTTGTTTTAGCTCATGATATACTGTATCTTTCAGAAATCTTCTTTGTGTTTTACTATTTGTATTTTCCATTTCCTGTCAGTGCGAGCACCAACAACATGGCCAAGATTGAAGAGATGGAGCGTTTGCTGCGAGAGGCCCAGTCTGAGAAGCTGAGACTCCTCGAGCATCGGGTAACCTGTCAAAACAACCCAAACTTCCTGTATATAGAGATGTAGATGTGTATCTTTGTTTAAATATGGACGTCATTAACGTTTATGTGGCAT
Organism: Pseudopleuronectes americanus; assembly: GCA_038501795.1. Taxonomy (NCBI): domain Eukaryota; kingdom Metazoa; phylum Chordata; class Actinopteri; order Pleuronectiformes; family Pleuronectidae; genus Pseudopleuronectes; species Pseudopleuronectes americanus. Next base: position 10,805,539 of record CM076728.1, on the reverse strand, counting down.
GTTGCAGGAGCGAGAGATGGAAATGCGACGACAGGCTCTGGATGAGGAGCGACGAAGGAGGGAGGATCTGGAGAAGCGACTGCAGGAGGAGACGAACAGGAGGCAGAAACTTGTGGAGAGAGAAGTGAAGTACAGAGAAAAACAACGATCACAGGTACTCAGAAAACATTCGGATCTGATAGTTTTCATAGTGCAAAATGTTTACATGTGTGATCTGATTTCACCGCTTGTTCCCACAGTCCCGACTGACGCGCTACCTCCCTGTGCGGAAAGACGACTTTGATCTTCACGGCCACATCGAGGCGGCGGGACACAGCCCGGACGCCTGCTTCCATCTGGCCATCACTGATAAAACCTGTCGAGGCTTCCTGGTCAAAATGGGCGGCAAGATAAAGACCTGGAAGAAACGCTGGTTTGTCTTCGACCAGAACCGCAGGACACTCACCTACTATGCAGGTGAGCATCTTTTCCTTTTAACCACGTCCTTAAGCTTGGATTCTTTGATCCCATATAAACTGTCTATATTCTCCGATGCAGACAAACATGAGACTAAGATGAAAGGTGTAATTTACTTCCAAGCCATAGAAGAGGTGTACTACGACCATTTAAAGAATGCACACAAGGTAAGTCAGTTCATGTGTGTGTGCATGTCAGATTTTTTGTTGCATCGTCCATACATGCACCAATTTACTTGAAAACCGTTGACCTCTGCGTATCTTCTGCTTTTCTCCCACCCCCACATAATTTGTCACCTCGTCCCTCTCCATCATTTCACTCATTCTTTTCCTCAAAATGACATTCACGTCCACATCCAAGAGCCCCAACCCCTCGCTGACGTTCAGTGTGAAGACCCACGATCGGGTGTACTACATGGTGGCTCCGTCCCCCGAGGCCATGCGTATCTGGATGGATGTTATTGTCACAGGTGCTGAAGGACACATGCATTTCATGGTGTGACCAATACCAACAGATCAGGGTACGCGCGGCTTAATTCCTTTGGTAAACATTGTGTGAGACGAGATGAGGCTCTGGTCTCTGCTCACATCAACATCAAAGGAAACATGGACCAAAGGAATCAAATCAAAGGAACCTCTGTTTACAACTCATGCTCAGATGCACACTTTATAATGTAATCATATGTAACAAATGAAAAAAGGGTGTTATACAGGTTTTAATAATTAAGCTACGTAGTTATTTTTTTAAATTTTATTTGTACCGTGAGTAGCTGAGGCAGCACTAAATCTTCTGCTATCTTTCTCCGTCCTTACACAACGTTTCTGCACGTCTCTTTAGCTTATTTTCTAATCAAATCTTTATCAGGGAATATTTTAAAAGGTCGTAAACTCAACATCTGCTTCTCCTTCAAACTGCGTGCACACTGTTGCTGCTTCTCGGTAACAGATGCATGTCTGTAAAACAGCTTTCGAGAAACTGTAGCCTTCTCCGATTTTGCTTATTCCATAATTTTTCAAACCAAAGTTCATGTTGCAGGTCCCACTCTGTTTCTTCAACTTCCTTTTTTTTTCCCTTTCTATTCCTTGTTGGACTTTACCTTCTCAGTATTTCTATATCTTAATCGGACTGAAAGTAATTTCTTTGTAAATCAGTGTTAACATCATACGACGGAGTATTACGGCCACTTCAAAGGACACAAATCTTGTCCTAATTTTAGGCTGCGTGTCACGTTAGACCGGAAATATCAGAAGATCAGCCTGTCAACTGCATTACCATGAGAAATGTGGAGCAGTTTAGTTGTACATTTAATAACAAAATATCAAATCAGCTCTACATTAGCATAAGTATCAGGACTTATTCAGACCATATGAACCTGGAGGAAATTGACTCTTTTGCGGAGGAGGAAACGTTTGGTGTTGGTTTCCTCGAAGGTTATCGATGGTTGCATCTGCAGGATATTCAGAGACATTTCTTAGTTTCTCAGGAAACAGTTAGATTGGTTATCAAAGATTGGCAATGGGTCGTTTTTCTAAATATCTAACCACTTTAATTCTACTTAAATTACATCTTCCTTCCTGTTATATTAAAAAAATTTCCTCTGGAATTCTATTCCTTCAGTATGGTCCTAATACTCTGTTGTAACATCCCATCTTCCTTCTCCCAGATGGGATATCACCTCCTCTGTTTTTGTGGCTGCAAGAATGCACATTTTCATATTAACTCAGATTATGTATTTCTGTATTGTGACTAATATTCAAATGTAATTACCGAGGGTATTATTTCTTATTTTAAACTCAAGCATTTTGATGGCTGCTGCCCGACTGCAAACATAAGCTGGTCTTGTCTGCCTCTTTAAAGCAGAGCTGAATGTTTGCCATTAGCAATACCTAAAGACTAGATAGATACACGTCTATGCATCACTTTGATTCCAGCAAGCTTTAGGGCACTTTTTTACATTTTATAATTATGCTTTATTATTAAATGCGGGCAAATGTTCTACTCATGGCAGTAGAGTGTTTTCCCAAATGACAATGGTATTGTTTAATATTTACAACCGTGCAACTAGCTCCCTCTGTCTGCAGTGTGGATGAATTGAAAAAAATGAGGCCATGTTGCGCAGCAGTGATGCTGAATGTACTGCATCACCAGCATGTGTTTTACATTTCATCCACCATGTTTTTTTTTCACCAGCAGAGGTCCTCTGTGCAGAGTGGTTGCACCAGGATGACGTAATGCTCAGGCTGGTTGGTCCACACCTAAATAAATGAGCAGTTACTGATAAAATAGAGCCACAGTCATCCACGTTTTCTAACCTTTATACATCAGATCTGTGCATTTATTAGCACATGTACATCAAATCAAGTGGGAGACTAAACCTGGGTCAAATATGAAATTATATTTTTCAAATTTTTATATAGAATCCACACATTTGACCTGTGTTTTTGTTGTGATTTGCAACAGTGTGACTGAATCTGAAACTGAGGGATCACCAGAGTGACCAGCTTTTGGTTCACAGACGTCAGGGCTCGCTGCTCCTCTCGTGCAGCCTCAGTGTCGGTTCACTCCGTCCTGCAGAGTGCACGTCAGGCTGCTGAGCACACTGTGTTGCAGATGACTCGCTGCCTCTGCCAGAAGCGTCTCTGTGAACACGCGTGTCTCCCGGGTAATCATCGCACCCCCAAACTGTCAGCCACCGTATGACAAACAAGCCTTAAAACTAATGACTCACATTTAATATTTTATATTTTGTATTTTGTATATGAACAGTTATGATTTTGGACACTGTGCTACCGGTTTTTATACTCGACCTGTGTCATGAATAAATCATTTGGATTATGAATTGTATCTCTGAGATGTCATGGTCAATTGTTTGGTATTTTGAATGTGAACATTATGTTTCACATGGCTGTAAGAACCTAATGGGATTAAACAGTGAGGTATAAGTGAGCTCAATTCTCACTGTAGCACAAAAAATGCCCTTTATAAATGTCATAATATTAGAATAGTGTGTTACAGGGATATTGGGAACCATAATCTGCACTGTTGTCACCACAGGGATCCATGGCCTTATTACAGTGGACGACACAGTGCCCCTATTGTGCAGTATAATTGGACTATTTCATGAAACCTATTGATGTAGTTTGTAAGAGTCAATCCCAGCATTACTGGGACATGCTCTCAGTATATCTAAACACAATCTGCAACTCGCAGAAATGCTAAACAATATTCTCTTTGAATGTGATGCTATCGACTGTGGGTGAGGCCTAATTTTCAGCCACATTTTCAGAGCTCTTTGAGCATATTATCTCTTTTTAGCCCTCATATCTCTCTGTGGTAGATGGATGTCTTCTGATAAAAAGATTGGATCAACAGTAATAATAATATTTTTGCCACTGCAGAAATGATCAAACACAGTCCAGCACTGAAAGTACATTTAAATCAGGAACATGTTCTAAAATACTTTATCATGTAGAAAAAACATTTACAACCAGTAAAGCGAATACCTCCGTCGAGGCCTAAACGTTCCTCTTACGAAACCACATATAAATTCAAATTTCAAACACTCATTAAAATCAGGACCCAAAACAGGCCTTATTTTTTTTCATCAAGATCCGTGAATTATTCTCTGATCAATAAGTCACCTGTGCTATATGAAATGTAGCCGGAGATAATTGCAGCAACAACAATTTGTCATATTTGAGAAGTTGAAATGTTTCCACATGAAAAATGACCTGGATCTGTTAAGTTATTAGTTCGGGTTGAGTTCAGGCGGCTGTGGCCTCCTAAGGATGGAGCGGGTCATCCTCTAACCAGGAGATAGGCGTTTGGAACCCAGTCTTCCCTGTTTTGCCCTTCGGCAAGATACTGACGCCTTAATTGCCCCTGACAGCTGTGCCACTTTTATAAAGAAAGTGCATCACGTAGACTAGAGGAACTGTATGAATATGAATGTATGTATGAATTGGTGAATGGCAAAAACTCTCCGCTTTGAGTGGTCATCAAGACCAGAAAACTCTACATACATACAGACCATTTACCAGTTAGTTTTCTGTCAAGCAACTCACAATTAAACAAACCATCTTATTATTTCTGCTGCACTTGTATTAGTATATTGTTCAGTAGTTAAAAGAGCAATATTCATGATTTTAAATTGAGTATAAAGTAGATGAAAATGGAAAAAAAATTACAACTGCCTCAAAAACGTATGTTTGTACAGAGCTTGAAAGCATTTGCTTCGATCAATTGTGGTCAATGCAAATACAAATGTTGAAACACAATATAGTAAGTATACATATAATAACATGCTAAATATGCCTCAAATTTACAGTGAAGCATAATGATGATACATACAAATGTTGCAACTCAGTAATTCACTTTAAAACTGTGTGTGACCTAATGAATGGACGTCTTATTAGCATGTATATCGCGCTTGTGCTCATTAGTGCACTCATGCTCCTAAACTCCTCCTCCACAAACTGGCAGCCTTCGATTGGTTGACCTAGTGGGGTTGGCATGGAAACACTAGAATGAAGCATGCTAAATTAGGTTCTAAAGAGGCACATCGTCTCTCCAGAGGCTGAAGCAGACATAAACACGTACAGATCACAGAAAACTGGGGGGGGCCTCAGTGCATTATGAGTGCTGTGAAAACCATAATGTGTAACTATGTTTAGGAGCGAGTGGCCTCTTCTTCAAGACAGAGCCACTGTGTTTGCAGGGAAACACACAAACAACCCTCTAAACAGACTGAGACTGCTTATGCAATATAACTCTGAAGTTTAATCCCACATGTTCCCTGGTTAGACTTCACTTAAGGCTGTTGTCACTGTCACTTACAAGCATGAAAGCCACATTGCTGGGAGAATCATGTGAATGTGAACATAGACAAAAGGCAGCATTCACTGATTGTGCTTGTTTCAATTTCCCTTTTTGAAACAGCGGGAATCATTCGTAGCGATAGTTTCCTGCAACCACGGCATAATGTAATTTATCACACAATGCGAGGCCCCATAAGCAGCCTGATCTCTGCCCTAACAGGCGTGATTATCAATCTGCATCCTCTTGAGGCCACTTTTCACCCTGAATCACAGGTGTTACCAAAAGGCAAACATGTGTTGCTGTTGTCGCTGCCTCGGGGTCAAACTGTTCTTTTCTAAGGGAGATGGTTTGGCCCTCTGTAGTCTTTATCAGCACCTGATGTGGTCAAATCCTCGTGTTTTTCTCTGGTAAATTATGGTCTTCTCTTCACAGCTCACAGCCTCTGGCTTCCTGAAGTATAGAGAGGTCTTTATGTGTCACCTCCGCAGTGCTTTTCTTTTTTGTAAAGAGAATAAAAATCACCTTTTGTCCTTAGCTTCTTCCCAGACTCTTCTAACCCCATGACTGAGACCAGCTTCCTGTCCTTAATCGGAGGTTCTCAGCTCCCCCCTAGTAGCTATTAGTGTTGCTTTTAAATGTGTACTACTTGCTCTGTCTTTTTGCAACATCATGGACATTCTCTATGGTTCACATTTGTCTGCAATGTTATCGAGCTTGATCCAAATGTCCAAATCAAACGATCCACTCAGTCCGTGGGGAATTATTCATCACATGCGATGGGTGCGTTTCACACTAAGAATAGCAATGACACACATTCCCTGACCATTTTCCTGATAATAAGGTATGCATGTTAAGCGTTTTCCCTCGCAGCTGATTGGTTCTCTGCTGACATTCATGTGCTCTCGTTTCAGGTCAGTGAGCTTGGAGTGCGAATAATGCAGTAGTGATGCTCCTATGAGGGCACTCTGAGCCCAGGCTGTAGTAAGATGCTGAGCCTCACTGGGAATTTGTCTGCGGAAATATAAACTGTTTGTCATTTTCTATTCTCTCTGGTCCTTAACCTTTCTCTAGATGACATAGTGATATAAATTCCTACTCAAACCAGAGCTAGTAAATTGTTTTCTATCACATCTCCTATCTGTCTGTGAACATGCACATTGTAAAAGACAGGATATAATTCACAACTTAAACAGATCTCATCTTGCGAAGTACTCGTATTGTTTTATTGATTAAATAGGAAACAGAACAACATAGATGAGACTATACACACAGATATTGTTCTCATCTTATAGTATAAGCTGGATAAGGATATGGATGTGTCAGTTTACGAGCTGGAGATCTCATCCCAGCATCTTCTCTGTCTCTTTCAGCTGTGCCATTCATAATGGCTCCTGTCCGTTATACTGGGAGTTATTTCCGCCTCTCCTCCCTCCAACCACAGTCTCTCCCCTAGTTCACAGTGAGATCTGATCCAAGTTACATATCAGCAGGCTGACACAAAAGCGCTGTACATTTCGACATCTTGTCCAACAAAGAATGGCACGTTTTCTGCTACATAACATCCAGGGTAGGTGTGGAATGTAAATTTGGTCGCTGCATTTATTTATAGAGCTCCTGCTGTTCTTCCCCTGACATAAATAAAAGCTAAAGGGTCTGGTTGTTATCAAAGAGACTTGCTGGAAAGAAAAGACAAAAAACATTTGACAGTTCCTACAAAAAGTGGGAGTAACAAAAGTTAAAAGTACTGTAGAAAAGACTGGACAAATTCCGAGAGTCTGTAGGAAAAGCACCCATAGAAAGGCACTCGCCCATGTGATGTGTGTGTGACTGTTCCCAGAAGATCTTTTATCTTGCTTATCCTTATTTGCCGATGCTGCTGCATGTCCAGGTGTGACCCTGAACCTTTCCTGAGTGCATGTCCATTTGGCTCAGAACCAATGTGCCAGGCTTGTAGCCTGAGCTCCCTGTGGTGATGTTTTGTGCTTGAGTGCTGTCCGCTTCCTTGATTATGTTACTGCTGCTTGTGGTGTTGTGAAGCCAAGAGATGGCAAGCCAAGAATTACAGTATAGAAAAATTCAATAAAAAAAAAGGGTGGTCATGTAGTTTGAATGGAAAAACTTTGCAGTCAAAGCCGTAATCGGTATCCTTGGTTGGTTCAGTCCATTGTTTACCTTCTTGTCTGGGTGCTGCCTCCTGCAGCTGCAGGTTTATTGCCAACACGGCGGACAGGAACCTTGGATGTGGGTATCTTGGAACGAGGGGGTTCTTTAGCTACAGGGATTTGGGAAGCAGTTGCACCATGCTTCACAGGGATCTTTGAGTCACGTTGTGCACTGGTGAGAACTTTTGGCTGGGGATGCTGCTGATTCTCCTCCAGGGTGTGTTTTAAAGCGGGAACATTCGCCTCAGTATCGCTGATTTTATCTTTGCTTCTCGCTGCATCATGCGAGTTGAAATGGGGTCTCTCATAGTCTGGAGTAGGTGGGTCTCTGCTTGCTTCATCATCAAAATGTTGGCTTTCCCACACAGGTAGCTTGCCTGCTCTGCCCCCTCCAACTACAGGTATTTTGCTGAGCACTGATGCCTTCACTTGTGGGCTCTTCTTATCTCTGGAGGGGCCTTGGAGGTTTGTTCTAGACTCACTATGCAGTTCTTCTGTTTTGGATGGCCTGGTCTGGGCCCCCAGAATGCCTGTGCTACTTGGACTAACCAGTTGGCAATCTGGTGATACCTGTCCACTTCCTGTCATCTTAGCAGAGCTTGGGGCTTCACTCTGCCAAGGTGTAGGGCAAGAGGGAAGAGGACTAACAGGGGAAGGAGCAGGAGAGGTTTTCGATTGAAAGCTCTGAGCAGGCAAAGGAGGGTCTTTAGATATAGAAACAGGGATCTGAGCAGGCAAAGGAAGGGGTTTAGACACAGATACAGGTATCTGAGCGGGAGGGTCTTTGAATAAAGAAACTGGGATCTGAGCGGGAGGGTCTTTGAATAAAGAAACTGGGATCTGAGCAGGAGGGTCTTTAGTTACAGGAGCTGGGATCTGAGCAGGAGGGTCTTTGAATAAAGAAACTGGGATCTGAGCAGGAGGGTCTTTGAACACAGAAACTCGGATCTGTGCAGGAGGGTCTTTAAATATAGAAACTGGGATCTGAGCAGGAGGGTCTTTGAACACAGAAACTGGGATCTGAGCAGGAGGGTCTTTGAACACAGAAACTGGGATCTGAGCAGGAGGGTATTTTGATACAGTTATTGGGATATGAGCAGGAGCAGGGAGCTCTTTAGTCATAGAAATTGGGATTTGAACAGGTGCAGGAGGAGCTTTAGAGTTCTGAGCCAGAACAGGAGGTGTTAGGGATGCTGTGCAAACCACAGCATGAGTGGAAGGGGCTGGAGTTAGTTTGGCAGCAGGGACCATATTATCTAGAGAGAGCGGAGCAGGAGTGGGTTTAGATGGGGGAGGAATGTTATCTAAAGAATTTGATGATGGAGTTGGGACAGATGCAGGGCTAGGCTGTGTTTTGGTCATAAAACTCGGAACAGAAGGAGGACAATAATCTGGAACAGTAACAAGGGAGGGAGGGGTCTTAGTTAGGTCCATTGGGCTGGAGGTTATTGTAGGCTTAGAAATGGCCATAGATACTAAGCCTGAGGTTGTAGTTGACGTAGGAACCGTTGTTATCTTGGAGGGGATAACTGGTGGAGGAACGGGGGGTTTGGATGTAACAGTACAGGGTGCTGATACTGTTTCTGGGGCTTTAGCTTCCCCTGCAGAGGAACTTAGAAAGGAAGGTTTGTAGGAAGTAGAAGTTTGCCAATTCAGACCACTAGCTGAATCTACTTTAGCAGGTGGAGGTTGGGTGAAAGCAATAGGGGTGGGAGGGCTATGCTTTACTGGTGGAGGTTTAGCCGATGCAATCGGTTGAGTTGCTACATGAGTGGGTTTACTTACTGAATCAGTTGCAGAAGGTGCTGCAAGTTCTGAAGCCAATTTGCTAGCAGTCGAGGTAAGGTTTGGACTAGCTGAGGGAGCTTTGACTACAGTAGCTGGGGTGCTCAGAGGAGCTGTGGTTGTAGCAGTGGTGGAGCTCTGTGTGGATTTAATTGTTACTGAAGAGGAAGACATCAATGGACCTGAAAGACTTGTAAACGTGACAGGAGTCTTTGACAGCTCTGTTGCGGTGGGTGTAGGAGTTGATTTAATCATTACGCTGGAGGCAGCAGTAGAATCCGAGCTCAGTTTGACTGAGGGAGTTGTCAAAGTGGAAGATTTGGTCAATGTTGTGATGATTGTGCTCGGCTTGGCAATGGGTGAGGAGGATGGAGCTGTCTTTGTCAGAGGACTGCAGGATTGGCTGGATGCTGTTGTGGGGAAACAGGGTTTTACCGTAGCAGCTGTGCTGACCAAGGTAGAAGTCAGTGGAGAAGAGATGGTGGGTTTGGAGAAGAAAGATGCAGATGATGGCGTGACCTCACTCCCCGCTGCACTGATGGCATTGCTGGCTTTCCCCCACTCTGCCTCCACATCAGCCATGAAGTCACCACCCCCTGAGATAGAGTCAAAGGTCAGGAGAGAGGAGATGTCAGCCAGCAAGGAGCTCAGGCTGCTTTCACCGGGTACCAGGGGTGGTTGAGGGACAGGTTCATCAGTTCTATTCAGATTCCCTGCTGTCACCGGGGGGGGTTATGGTCTCTGACGGGGTCTCTGTTGTCACACTCGTGATGGGCTCGGAGCTCTCGCTTTCGGGGCTGTCCAGAGATCGAGGTTGGACCTTGGGGGTGAGGGTGAGGTCCTCCTTGATGATTTCTACGCTGTTGGCCCGGGACAACATGAGAAGTGGACTCGGAGGGGCATCCTCCTTTTCCTCTTTATCTTTTGAGCGGAACTTGACAGTGCCAAAGAGACCCTTGAGCCCACGACGTTGCCGACCCACCGGCTGGGACACAGTTTGGACCCGCCGGTCCCCCATTCCTCTCCGGCCACCCCTCAGTAACGACAGAAAGCTGAGGGACTTGGCCGAGCTCGCCGAAGAAATGGAGGCGCGAGCAGCTGCTGCAGCCATAACACCATCTTCACCAAGCGGCTCCTCTTCTGCTTGCTCCTTCTCTCCTTGACTCACCTCATGTCTTTTTTCCTTGTCTGACTCTGGCTCCATATCTGGTTCAGCAGTGTCTGATAATCCATCTGTTGTTTTGCCCTTGTTAACAGGTGACTTGTTGTTTCCATCCCCTTTGCTTCGAATAGAAAAGATGTTACCTGGCTTGCGTTTGCCAAACAGCTTGAATCCTTTTCTGATTTTTCCACTCGGCTGGGATTCACCAGGCGGGGGGTCCATGTTTTCCGTTTGTACATCCATCTTCTCTCTGCCTCCCCCCCCTCTCTGTATCCTCCAGTCACTAGCTGCGGTTTTTATTCCCCAGCCAGTGAAGAGGGCATTTATTTCCTTCGTTTGTAGCCTCGCTTAATCTCTGCTGCTCGTGTGTTTCTTTATCAGTTGTCTGTATCCTTCTCTCCGTCTATCTTTCCCATCCAGCCCTTTCTCCTCTATTTCTCCCTTGAAAGCCCCTCCCCTTTGCCTCGTTTTTCTGGTCTGGCTGCTCTCCCCGGTTGCCATAGCAACTGAGGAGCTAAGCAGCTTTCGTCAGCAATGCAGAGCCAGGGGCTGTCATCAACCCACCCTGAACGCAGCTTTCCCTGCCTCTCTCTCTTTCCTCCTCTGTGTCTGATGACTCTGTTTACATAAACAGCAAAGACAAATACTCCATTAATATGGCCAAATTTTGAATTCCAAAAGATCTGGCTTTATATAAACATCTCATCCAGATTAATGCAGTGTGTTTATATATGCAACATATTAATCTGTTAGTGGAACAGATTAGATTTTATTCCAAATAATGTTATTTTTATATTGACTTTGGCACCTCAACCTACAATAACCTGTGCCTATCTGGTCAAGAAAACCATAAACCTACAGTTCTATAAATAGTTATTTCATAAAGTGTCACTAGCGTGTTAACCTATATCTTCATCTTCATATTCCTCTTTCAATCTGTCAGGTTACCATCAGTGTGTTACTTAAAAAAAATAAACATTTTAAATGCAATTCAGAGAAAATTAAAAAAAAACCTACAATGGTTCCTGTGAAGGGAAACGCTGCTGTTTCTATAATAAAATCAAGTTGTTGTTTGAGGCTGTGACCTTTTGAACATCTTCGCGGAGTCAACACCGGTCCTGAAGACAATGCAGCCATTGAGATACAATTACATAACAGTAAATGAGTCAGTAGATTTCACTTTGTAAATTAGAAGGGTAGGTAAGCATAGCAGTTGTGATGAGTCCTCTCATGATCATACAGCCAGTAACGTGATGTCTTAATGACCATATGAGCTTTTGTGAAATTAAGTTTTGTTTAATGGGGACTCCAATTCCAAATGAATCCTTTAATCAATGTTGTGCTCCTAGCCATTATTAATGTTCATTCATTTCACTATTCAGGGCCTGCTGTGCCATATTGTTTTTCCATTCTGTTGGAATAAGCACTCGGGCAGTTAAATTGAATTCAGTTAAATCCTTACTAGTCATGTGCAACTTGTTGCCATTTGTTTCATGAAGCTCCTGCTTTATGTACACAGGAATTAATGAATGATGGCAGTTACTTATTTAAAAATAGGATTAAACCAAAAAAGAAAACAAATTTTGTGCAACTATTTTAAAGCTTTTTACCCGTTTCATGCCAAAATAAATAGCTATTTATTTTACTGTCTGCCCGAGCCTTAATTACCAATATAAACCTGGTTTCTAGTAATATGAGAGTTGTTTCTTGCTTTTAAGGACAGAATGAGTGTTTTTAAATTAGTCGTGAGTTAAGGAAAGGCGACTCTTTCACGGTCAGGCGAATGGATGATGAACAAGTGGAACAAGTGCGGCCTCTTGTGGTGCCACTGGAAACAAAGCATGGCACAAAGCTGCTGCCTCATCCACATGTATTTCTTGGCCTAAATAAGCCAGAGTAAGTGGGTCAGCAACCTTTGAACAAATCCTAATGTTTTCTCAGGCCGTGTTAAGAGAGGAGCAGGAGATTTGGTCTATTGTTCACTAATGTGGTGTTTTAACATTGTTACAGGAGCAGTAAGATCTCATGTAAATATCAATAAGACTAATTAAAATCCCAAGCCAACATATTGCTAGTGTAATCTTAGATAATTTCAATTCTAATCAATGATTTCTAAATTTGATTCTCATCATTAACAATTCAATTATCACTTGTGTCAATGTTCATATAAGGTCCACTGTTGTGCTTACATTAAAGATATGAATAAATGGAATTCTTGCTTAATCTGACAAATCTGTTTGAACTTGTCAAAATTAAATAATAAACACGTAAATAAGAATGTAATTTCACATATCTAAAACTGTTAGATTATCCGCAATTGCCTTTGTAACTAGTAATGATGCATTTTAGATATTAATAGTCAAGAGGTTATCATAGATATCTGCAATGATGAAATGGATATGCTAATCAGGATTACATCCCCAAATAATATGCAAATTAGGGCACATTTTCTAAATCAGGTCACATATCCAAAATGGTTTATTGTCATGTCAAACAAAAGACTCAGATTCAGACTCGGTTTCCAGTTTGACTGTTTAATGGTCTCTTAACTAAAATCTGTGTACTTTCTTAGACATCATGCTCCATGAGCTTCTCATCCTTGTGGTCGTTGTCATGCGCCTCAGTGGGAAGTGGGTCATATGTGCGACGGTACAACCACCGAGTGACCAGAGTGATGATGAACATCTCCATGATCATGATCTGCTGACTCAGCACTGCAGGGCAGAGGGAAGGAGAGAGAGAGAGAGAGAGAGGAAGAGATCAAATAAATAAATATTTATTTTCTTTTCACTTCACCCGCCAGCAGAGGATGTTGACAGACATTCACAGATTTATTTATTCTTACTGGATCCCCAAGCAATAGAAGAGAAGGGAGGGGAACACGGGATGGTTCCATTCAAGGCCAGGATGTTAATGATTGACGTCTGCAGCTGACTCAACACAAGTACCAGCTGAGGAGCAAAACAATTCCTGATCAGTTAGATACAGTAGACATGCAGATAAAGTTACACGGTGTAGTCGCTCTGCTTATCAGTTATTTCCTGTTCTGGCACTGAACAAAGGACTCACACTTTGTGGATATTTGCAGTGATTGTGTTGTAGTTTGAGACGACCTTTCCCATAGTCCCTGTCACTCGTTCTCTTTTGCTTTGCACAGAAAAGTTGTAGTTGTGGAAGAGGATATCCTTTCATCTAGTTCCATATCTACCTTCATAAAGGAGGAAGTATTTTCAAGCCCTGTCCATTTGTTTGTTGGTTGATGATTCTTGTTATCAATTAAACTCAAAAAACAACTGAGCGGGGTTTCCATTTAACATAGTGTAGCATCAGAAATAATTCACTTTCTTTAACATTGCGAGACAGGGTGTTTTTCAAACTTTTCATAATTTTCTGATAATTTGTGGATCTTGATGAAAGCAATCAGGCGGATTTAGGGAACTGATTTCTATGTGTTTGTGAAATTTAGTGCAAATTGATCGGAGGTACGTCCTATACTAAGTGCAATTGGCTGTTGTTGGTTCTTTTTTTTTGTTTGTTTGTCAGAAGGATTATGCAAAAGCTACTCAACAACTTTCCATGAAGTTTTGTCGAAGGATGGGACACGAGCCAAGAAATGTTTTGGCACTAAACTGAAATAGAGTTGCCAAGACATTTAGTGTGTTCATTTGGGTGCAGACCCCAAAAAAAGTTGCTGATCAAGCAGATTTAGATGTGGTTTCATAAGGGGACTTTTGGGCCTGGGTGAAGTTTAATCTGTAGCTTAAAGAGGTTTTAGAACAGGTTTTCCTCATGATGTGTGAAGAAATGCTGGATGAATACAATTGTTTGACTCACTTGGTACATGGCATACTTGGGTATGATTTTGATCTTGCGTAGATTACTGTTAGTGTTCATGAAGATGATGCCAACAGGCCAGAGGGACGTTATTGTGAGAACGCCAATGAACGGGTTGATCCAGATAGCTGTGCCAGTGATCTCCAGCTGAAAAAGAAGCAAAGAAATACTTACATTTATACTATGCTTGTTTATTTTTCATTTTGTGTGTGTGTGTAGCCAGATTACACTTACATCAGAGAGGTCAAAGTTGCCGTTTGTCCACAGTATTATGGAGAGGACAGAGAGCACTGTCTTTAGGATTGCATACTGAAGGGCAGCCATCTTCAGCAGGAATAACAATCGCCTGAATGATCCCAACCAAAGAAAGATCGCCTTTTAGATGTGAATATAACCCTAAGACAATGTCTAGTCAATATAGGAAGAAGGGTATAGATAAGAGAGTGGGATTTAGTTGCCAAATAAATTTCAATTCAGGAACACAGACTTAGATTTTCACTGATCTGGTTCCAATAACTTGAGAGTATCTGCATAAATACCGTGACATGGGTACACGGGGTAAACAGAGACAGCAGCAGCAGCAGGGTCCCACGCTGATCTTGAAGGTTTCCCCAGAAAACCTCTTCAGAAAAAGATCAGTGCCGCCGTACTCCTCGATCATCAGAACCAAGACTTTGTACACGACCACTGCAAAATAACTAGAGAGAGGAAGAGAGGTCTGTGATGGCGGATTTGTGCTTCTCTGAAAAGGAAAGCGTCCGATTCCATATGTCATTAACTCATTTATTTTCACATCGACTCCTGACATGAGAGGGAAAACTCAAGGTGTTGATGGATTTTTGATCCAGCTCCTGAACATAATGGACCCATGCACTTTACACGAGTCACAGTCAGGGAACGTAAAATGTAACATTGTATACAGAGGAGATTTCCTGTCTTCTAGTAAAGTTGAGCACATGTTGGGTGGAGATGATCTTTGATCTTTGCATGTAATGAGTCATCCGGTGGTTAAACTGTGCCAACACCTTACTTATAGTAGTATTACTGTGTCTCCAGGGTCAGAAGGATGGGAACATTACATTATTATTACATTATCAGTTACTACCTCCAGTAAGGAGGTTCTGTTTTCACCCCTAACTGCTTGTTGGTTGGATTGTTTATTAGCAGGAATACGCCAACACTACAGGACAGATTAAGGAAAGAAACCATTCAATCTTGGTTTGGATCCAAAAGTTTTATACGGATCTGACGAATCTAAAGGAAGTTTAAAATGGCGACATTGGCAGAACAATGCACTTCTTTTGATTGCCATTCTAGTCTTAAAATAAGAGAAAAAACAAACATCATATTTCTACTTTTTAGAAATGTTATTGAAAGAAACCCTTTAAAGTATTTTGCCATGTGTACCAATTTAGTCCGTGTAGAGAAAACGTACCAGTTTGACGTCATGTCTGTGAACATGACTGCCCTTGGGATCCACATCCCGAAACAGGCCATGGTAGCGATGACCTGAAACAAAATTCTTCAAGTTTACTGTTGATATAGCATTTTGAGATTTCATATTGTGAAGCCTTCCCACCCACTCACTGGTGCTGCACCATTTATCCAGATGATGGTTGTCTTCTTGGGGTAGGGCAGTTCTTTATAAATATAGACGCACTGCTCCAGGTACAGCAGAAGGGAGCTGCAGGACATGAGGGTGAGGATGCCGTACAGACAAAATCCAAATTTATCGAGCTCTGAGGACAAATAAAAAAGAAAGCAGAGTTTTCCTCAGGGCTGAAAAGGTACATTGTTGTGATAACAGTCAATAACTTTATTGTGTACTGATGAACACTGATATTTTTGTAACAAGGGGCTGATAAATGCTCAAAAGCAGAAACTAATATCACCCGGTACGTTCAAGACTTTCAGACACAGAGATAAACAGACTGAGCTGCCCTGAGCACAAAAGTGCTGATAAGGAAAACTACACGCTGCCCCTTGGTGACATCATTCCAGAGCACATTGTATGTTTCCATGTTTGCAGATGACACTGTCACAACTGGGCATCAACACTCTCCACAACTTGCTCTCTTTTGACAGAAAATAAATGGTTGAGGATATAACTGCAATTCTTCTAATTGAACCTCGAAGTCTGGTTAAATAATCTATTTTGTATTATTTCAAATGGGATTTATTTATTATTTATCTTGTTTCACATTCATTTTTGCATTAAAGAATATAACAAAGCATAGTGTCATTTATCAGTTTTAAAGCATTTTGAGCTGCATTTCTTGAATGGAAGATGCTGCACGAATAATTTGCAATTTAATAAAATTATGATTATTATTATCCATAAGATAACGTTATCAGTGAGTACAATGTAGAGATGTGGGTCACTTACGCTTTATCACGTCGATCGCCTGCGGAGGCTCCTGTAAACATGTTTGGTCAATGGTGCGGTTGAGAGCTTCCTCCATGGTAGGCAGGTACGAATTCTCCAATAGACTCAAGTTTAATAACAAAGGGTCTAGAAAAATCAAATCACCCACTTACTACAAAAAAAGTAGTGGGTTGTAGAAGTAAAAAAAAACAAGGTCTGCCCTAAATAATCGTGTTTCCTCTTTACATTGCTGTGTCCAGCGGAGATTTGCGGCAGACAGGGAGTGTACTTTAGCCCTTAAGTAACTTTTAAGGAATGGAGTAAGAAGGAAAGGTTCAGAGCTTAAACGTTTATGAGAACTCCTCTATATATATTTAACTGTCACTCATTCATTCACAGACGACAGTCACAGCTATTAAAATAACTACGAGGTCAATGAAACTCACAGTGTGTCAACATACTTGAACTTTGACAAGGCGTATTATATTCCTTCCACTAAAAATGAAAGCTTATAAAGAGATAAAGATAAAAAATGATAAGTGCCTTGAGTACATATGAAGTACCTCTCTGTTTAATTAGATGAAATGATTTTGTTTGTGTTGGTTAATAATTGTGTCGTTTTGTGTCCCACAGTTCAAATGCTCAGGATATTATTAATGAATGACGCAGAATTAATTATTAAAAACAGAGTGCTGCGGCAGCACTCTTATGCAAGTTAAGGTTGGAGGTTTTGTTGTGTTCAGGTTTGACAGAAAGAGAAACCTGTTCATTTCAGTAGAAATAACCATTTTAATCTTCTCTAAACAAATTATAACAACATGTCTGAAAGTTTGACAAAGAGGCAACAAAAAAAAACATAGGGGACTGGCTGTGGTTATTGATGTCGGATCAAATGTTTTTACAATTTTACATCAAAAGTAGAGAGAGCCAAATGGCAAAACATTTTAATAGTTCATGAGGGCCAATAATAATTATTATCACAATGAATGTCACATAATTATGTATTTACGGGTTAAAGTCCGATTTTTGCTCCTGAGTAAAGGTTGTGGTTCTTTAACTCTGAAGATGATCGATTATGTGTTATAACTTCTCACTGTGCCACGATGCATAGGTATTATATTGATATATATTGAACCCCTTTTTACTACTACTACTGCTACTGATTTAAATGATGTTGCATAGATTGATATTATTCTTTCTCCCAGTCCTAACATGTAAAGCCTAAATGGATTTACTTTTCCCGATGCAAAGCATGAGTGTTGACTCTCATTCAGCGTTAATCTGTACCCGGTCCTGAAGAGGTGAACGACACTGTGGTCACTCACCTCTGTGTGGTTCCCACCTCATTGTGTTAGTCAGCTCACTTCGTGCCCAACACTCATACGAGCTTATCAGCAAGGTTCAACTTTTAATGAGCTTGAGAAAGTGAAGAGTTGCCTTGAGTCAGTTCATTCTTGTGAAATACATGTGCTTATAAATCTGTACATGATCATCACTCCACATCTAAGGGACTATAAATCCATGATGGATTTAATTTTTAACTTTACTTGGAACTAAGAACTGATCCACACATTCCTCACTTGGAATCTCTTCAATTCTTTCACAATGGAACACACACCACTTTATTTAGAGTTTCTATGAAAATCCCAGTCACTGTTCTTTGAGAAGACAAAGTCTACAGTCATGCTAGTGGCTCTTTGTCACTGTTCTTATGGACACAATGGTGTCTATGTAAATTGTGCAAAAATGCTAATGCTGGGAAGCAAGCTAATGGT
Source organism: Pseudopleuronectes americanus (assembly GCA_038501795.1). NCBI lineage: Eukaryota > Metazoa > Chordata > Actinopteri > Pleuronectiformes > Pleuronectidae > Pseudopleuronectes > Pseudopleuronectes americanus. The sequence goes on along the minus strand of CM076728.1, from coordinate 10,787,182 downwards.
AATGAAAGTCTTTGTAGGGGTTTAGCGCGTCATAAAACCAAGTACTGGACAAAAGATGGAATCCCCAAATTCACAACTCACCCTGAAGGAAACATGGATGTTGTTTACAAATTTCATGGCATCCACCCAATAGTTAATGAGGAAAATTTACGTCCGGAAGATAAAAGCATATAGTCCAAACACAAGGATTGGAATTTTCTGGCATTGATCAGGCAAAAACAATTTGCGTCAAAAACAAATAACTTGACTAGAACATGGACAAGCCTATAGTTTAAGCTGATATGACAAACATCTGCAAAGTCTCATTACAGGGTTTTGTATGACTTTTAACTTCATTAATGAAGAAATGGAAGGATGCTCTCAAGGCATTCTTAAAATAAAAATACATTTGTTAAGTCACAGTGACCTTGACCTTCCAATTCTATTTTCTTTTTTTTTAATCCAAATTTGAAGAAATGACCTCAAGGCGTTCTCAATATATTATGCTCACAACAATGGGACTGACAGACAACCAGAAGAACCACACTTTTTAGTTTCTTAAATTTATTAATACAGAAGAATTCAAATCACCCTGCATGAATAATGTTCTCAGCATAGATGCCTGGTGGTGTGTTTATCCAAGTTTGATCAGTGAAATTAGTCATTAAAAGGCCATGACTACATTCATATGGGTGATCACTCACTCAGGAATATCACAACACATCTGTTACTATCTACTGAAACTCTTAATCCCACTCCCAATCCCACTCCCTGCTGAGCATCATTTTATACTAAGAGCAACATAATGTCATGACGGAGCTGCAGGGGAGGACAGAGAGGAGCATTTATGTCCTCAGTCGTAAATTAAGTCCACGTCGTCTATCCTAGTTTGTGCTCATGGACACAGGGGAGCGAACTCCGGTCATTTTGTGCTCTTTGCTTTCAAATAAATCTCATTCTCAAACTGGAACAGTAGACTCAACTCATTATCATTGGCATTGACACGCAAGAATGATTCCTTTTACACAAACACAAAACAAAGGATCGATCATGAGAGTTTGTTTTTTTAAGGAAATAAATATGTATAAATAAAATCAATACACATGATAAGACAATTTATAAAAACTTGATAACAAATAAATAATAAGTATTTATGGTACAATGAAAAATGGCAATACAATTGATAATTTTAGGATTATTATTTTAGGGCAACATTAAAGAGTTGTTGATCTATTGGTTGTGCAAATTATTTGGAATAAGAAACAGTTAAATCTGCAGCTAAACTGGATTTTTGGTCCTCGTACTTCACGTTTCTACACCTGCACATTTATAATATAAAATGCAAAAATGCAAAAATAATACAAAAATGTAAACAGAAAGACATTTCAAATATTTTGATCATTTAAATTGTAAACTAAATTAGACCCTCTGATAATTGACAACTGGTCTTCATTGCACTGTGCTTGGAGTTAAAAACTGATGAGACATTATATCACACACTTTATCAACGGTATTTAAATTTCTCACCATTCTGAGTGAGTTATACAAATCTCGCTTTAGCTGGTGCCACTACTCCCCTTCGAACATCACCAGATTCAAGGCCTAGTCGGGATTAATACTGACAAAAGGATAAGTCATGTTGAAATATGTAATGTGAGTAATCCATGGAGATAAATGCCAACATTCTGTACAGTGGCTCAGGGGAAAAAGCAGAGGTCAAGTCCCAGAGTTTCTCAGATGCAATAATAAAAACTGTTTATCTGTGGCTCAAAACAAAGACCAAACCTCGGTATCAGCTCATGGTGGCGTCCACGTGGTCCCTGAATTGTCTCAGCTGACATGAAGACAGTATTATTTGAAGCACAGTGGATGTGCGATGATCCATGAGAACATGCGGCTTGAGGCTGCACGGACTCCAAATGAGGGCGGAGGACGGCTCCTGCTGAGGTGCTGATGCGCCCGGTTTAAGGCATCACAGTTGATGAGCGCTCTGAAGAGGTGTGACCTGTAGCGACAGCCAGCAAAGTACAAATAAACACGGTCACCTGTGTTTTACCTGACAAACCAGGGGAACTACGGTAATTTATAGCATGTGCACGTACCTGCTATGGCTCAATCTCCACTGTCACTGAGTCTTTGAGAGCTCCGTCTGAAGTGATACAGTGAGGACGGAAGAGAGGGTTCATTTTGAGCAGAGAATTAAACACCAAAAATACTTGACATACAATCTATGAGAAAAAATTGAAAGTCAGTCAGCAACACACCAGCTGTCGCTTTGCCGTCGTCCACCGTGTGTTGTATATTGTTACTATGCAGACAATCGCTGGTCTCCATCCTATCAGCAGGGCTGTAATTCAAATCACATTATAGATTAATACAAATAAACCTGGATTGAAGCAGATTAAACAAAATTTTAAACGGGGAAGAAAACCACTAGCCTTTTTCCATTTTGCTGGAGTACGCCTTTCGTTTGTTCAGGATCTATCTGAACCAACCTGGTAACAAAGGATTGTCCATCTCCCAGACTGGTGGAAGACAAGTAAGACAAAGTGAACACATTGGAACTGGATTGATTTAAATACACCTTATTTTCTGCACTTCATTAAAGTAGCTTCAGAGCTGAGGATGAAATTGATAAAGCTGCTTTCATTCATGCACTGAAGTTGAATTTTTATAAAATGTCCGGGCGAGCCCATGTGACGATGCACCAGGAAAATTCATAGCAAACAAGACGCCACCAGTCGCCTGAATGATCCTGAAAAGTCCCTTTTGTTGTGAACCATGTGACCCCGACAATCTCTGGGTGAAAGGCAAACTCAGGAACAAACCTGGGACAATTTTTCTGGACATGTTCTGCATTCATGTCTGATTACAGCTCTTCAGCCTAAAGCACAGTGTGGACTTACAGTAGTGCTGCCTCATTTGTATCATTGTGGTTTCTAACGTGACTGGAGCTACATCTGGCCAAAGCACACTCACCTTGAGAAAATGGGACAAATCCAGTACTTTGCTTGGTCTCCAAACACCTCAGCTACATTTCTGCTATGCCCGAGTGAAAACCCATTTTTATCCGGACCATTCACGAAGAAAGGAGCCCTGAAAGCCTCTGAAAATATATATTTTTAAAACACAGTCAGCGGTGACCACCAAAGCACAGAAGCAGCGGTTTAATGACATATTTATGTATAGTTACCTATAGTGGTCCGGTTCTTTCCCACGAGCCACAGATGATAGCTGAGAAGTGACGAGATGCTGATAAAGAACACGGCCGCCACGACGAACAGAAACAAGATATGGAATTTGGCGCCCGTGTCAGGCAGCTTATTCTTTGCAGGGGGGAAAAAACAGAACAAAAGTCTTGTCACCTCTGCATGATTGTGAAAAAATATTTGTCGTTCTCGTTTTAACAGCCGACTGCAGGAACTGACCAATCGTGTAGAACTATCTGTTACTGTGTTGAAATATTTTTCTGACTATTTTTTTCTTGCCGTTACACAATAAACTCCTTCACTGTTTGACAACATGACAGGAGCCATTGTCTCATGCAAAGCAGTACGCTAAAGAGAGAGCACAGAAGCGATCACATGAGGACAGTGACACTTAAATTCAATTTAATAATTTATATATTACGTTTTTTGAAAAATTGAATTATTTCCAAGTCCAAAAGAATTTGATGATTTTGTACTTACAGTCCAGAATTTGATGAAATACTTGACGACTGTCGCACATATTACGACACAGTAGAGCGAGGCGAAGGCCAAGAACAAGACAAAGAACTTGTAATTTGAGAATCCAACACAGTTATTCACCCTGTAAGAAAAATATGATGGAAATGTAAAACTATCTGAATCTTTCAATATTTTCTCAGTTTTACTATAAGACAAACACTGAAGTTCAGATAAATATTCTTTAGCACAACAGAGCAAGTAATGGAAAATAATTCATGATGAAAATTTGAAAATCCTACCAGGGGCAGTGATGGTCCATTTTCAACACACACCTTGAGGAATAAGAAGAATGAAAAATCAGTCATATCTAGTAAATGTCTTAATGTTCATAATCAGCACACTTTGATTTACAGAGTTCATCTTTTAAAACGTAACCTAAAAAATACATTGACAAGCTGTTATAGAGAGAGTAACCTGAGAAAACACTCACATTTCACAGGTGGAGCAGTGATGGCAGCGGTCAGGTTTGATTACCTGGCAGATATTACAGTATCGGACGGCTATTTAGAGAAAAAGAAAACTGAATTATGAAGGGTCCTCTGTGTAACTGAAGACCTCGTACTTCTGTCTTAGTGAGGACACTCATTGGCATAATGCATTCCCAGGGCCTAACCTTTACCATCACAACTAAATGCCTAATGCTGACCTAAAGACCAAGTTTAACCCTCAAACAGCCCTTTAAAAGTGGGTCATAGAGTTAGCGACCAAAATGTCCTCACTCGGTAAGTCATTGACTTATGGTCCTCACTTGGATATCTGTACAAGTTGGAAGACAGGGCCCTTCATGTGATGTAACAGATTAAGGTCCCCACAATGAGAGAAATACTTGGATCACACACTGCTCTTATATCAAAGTGATTGTGAGGCAGGCCATACTTAAGCGAAATAAAAATTTGAGCTGCATTCTGTAAATGGAACCTTTGGCAGACTTTAGATGAAACATTTTCTGTGTGAATCAAATACGAGGGCTTTATTTCCAGGTGTCGCTTTAAATTGTCCCTGGTGACATCTTGGCTGTGGATGAGGAGACAGTTGTGGTCCGCAGAGACACGGAGTTGCACCTGAGACAAATGAATCCTCCTGGTACGCACGGTTCCATAGACACAGACGAGGTCGATGCAGCTCACATCAGCAGAGAAACAACACCTCGGAGAATCAAGTTGTTTACAACACATACACAGTGTTGTAATACAAACCAAAGGGGAAGCGACACTGTGACAACGCATTGACACAATTTCGATTGCGCCGCTGATGTGAGTGACAGATATCCGCTGAACAATGAGGACAGTGTCTCTTCGTTCTTTCCACTTTGCTTGGGGCAAAATTAGTGATCATTAAAAGAGTGAAGCAAACCACAGGCCGAGTTTTTGCCGCCTCACCTCCCCCCGCCGTGCGCGTGTACACAGGTAAACCCCTCGCCACTTTCTTCAGGACCTCTTGCTGCTTCTCGGCTTGCTCCTCCCTCTCGTACATTTCCTTCTCTGCTCTGGGGAGACCAAACTGCCAGGAAGAGAAAAGAAGGCCGAGAGTCAGAGAAAGCACTGTCACACATACGGGAATATATCAGTGGGGAACGTTTGACTCCCGCTCACTTGAAATCTTTGCAAGTGACGATGGAAGTAAAACGTTCACAAATCGAGGCACATTGTACAGTTTAACCATCAAGTTTATTATAAATATCTATAAAAGGAAAAGAAAAAGGGGGTCATATCAGCTGATGTCAGGCTAAACACATAGTTAACCGTTACTTAAAGAGCTGCAGAGAGTATTTACATGCATTTTGAACACGAAGACATGTATATTGAAAAAGTGTTTTTAAGTTATTTTTGCTTACTGCTTTTGAGGGGCTGGCTGGTGTGGACCAGATCGTCTTCCAGTAGGACCATATGAACATGGTGAGGAAAATGTGAAAGAAGACCAAATAGCTGACTGTTGAGAGGGAAAGAAAAAGTTTGATTTGTAGCAGATATTTTTCCTATGAATAACTACTTACAGCATTAACTGTGAATTGGTAGGTAATGTGAATAGATACAATGAACCATGTGCTGTTGTGTCACTTACTTCGTTCTGCATTGTTTGGGATTGTATCTATGCAAGGCAGAGAAAGATACAATCTATTAGTGAGCGGGATTGAATGCTCGAAGAATGCATGACTACACATCCCCCCCCAACCACACACACACACTGTCTCTTTCTCACAACATGTGGCAGCAGCCTGGCACGGCCAGCAGTGACCCACCCATAACAGAGAGCTTTGTTAAAGCAGCAGGGATGTCCCTGTCCTGACCACAGCAGCTTGGTAACACACATAACTGCAGCACGACTATCTACACACTGGTAATTGTACAATTTCCACCCCCCTGTAAAAAGAAACCACTGTGAGTGCATGGATAACGATGCATGATCAATATCTATCTGCTGAATAATACATACAGTACTCTGAGCTTCTGCTGGTTCCGATTTAGTTCAAATAGATAGCATGTACACATTGATCACATTTGATAATAAGACAAAAGTAGGAACTCTCATCCGCCCACTGCTGATTGATTATTATATTTTGAGAAGTATATAAATTATTTGATAACAAAATACTGATTATTAGTTCTTCCTATGAATCAACCATTTGCCTTTTTGAATTTTAAGAAGTTGAAATAAATCCTGACATATTGAACCACTTTGACAGCCACATAAGCTTCGGCTTTATTACAAGTTTTAACTTGACACTTTACTTTGTATTAGTATCAGCTGTGACGTAAATAATGCATGTGACTTCAAAGGTCTTAACCCTTGTCCTTCATCTCCAGCCGCAGAGAATCTTCAGTGAATAACACATGAAGAATCAGATAATTAAATCATAACTGCAAGGATTTAACCCTAGGATTTTACAGCTGGCAGCCACTGAGTGTTCACTACTGCACAGTTTGAACTAATTACAGTCACTGCCATTTCTTAAATGTCAACTTGTGGATAGAAAATACATAAAGTAAAAACATTCAATGTGTCAGAATTACAGCTGCAGATCAAAGACACATCACAGGATAACAACTTTGGATAAGACTTAAAAACAAAATTTTTATCAAGTGTGTAAACAAGTTAATAAGTGCTCTCTGGGTTTTGACAGCTGATATGACACAGTGGTTGTGATGTATAGCTTCAACAAAATCACTCACTGTAAATCTTAACAACAACAACCTATAAGGAAGTGTTTCTTTTCAAATCGGTTCCACATTCATCCCAACTCTAATGTCACCTGGTTCTTAAAATTTGTTATTATATTTAAAGAAGCTTCCCAGACTCTTTAAATCTAATAGAAATCAGAATTTGTCAGGATAAAGTGAAACACATGCAGCTGAGGTGAAGGAACCGACGCACGTGAAGTGTCAAACTGTGATAAACTGAGGTTTCACAGCCCGAGTTAAGCCTCGCGCTCCCCGGTCAAACTTGACAGAGCCGCCCTGAAGCTGTCAACACGAGGTAAACACGGAGGGAAGTGACGGTACTCACACACACACAGCTCCACCACGTAGGCGTAGTAGGACCAGCCGATGACCAGGTTAACAAACAGCACAGGTATCCAGTTCAGAGCCCGTTTGCAGCACCTCAGCAGAGAGGGCGCCATCTTTAATCCGAGTGCAGGACACAAACTGAGCGCGACGTCACAGCAACGGGTTTAAAGGACGGAGTCACGGAAACTACAAGACCCAGAAGCCTCTGATCAGGCGCAATGTCAAAAAGTACATTTACTAAGGAACTGTATTTAAATATAGGTCAGAGTGGTATTTATATTCGGGGTATTTAATTACTAAATATTATAAGTACTTATGTACAGGACTCCATTCTAGACGGAGAAAGTTTATTCCACTACATTTATCTGACAGCTTTAGCTACTTATTACATTTTCACATAAAAACATACAAAGAGCCTAAACAATGTGAACTGAACCGAACTACAATTTCACCAGATAAATGATTAGTTAATCGGTGATGGGATGAAACCAAGTACATTTACTCTGTCATCGTAGTTAACTATTTTTGTAATGTTTCTGTACTTGACTTAAGTAGGTTTATTTTCAGCTACTTTTCCCTTTTACATATATTAGAAAAAACCAGTATTTCCATTCAAACTGTATTCGTATTTTGCTATTATTATTATAATTTTTTTTTATTAGATTTTCTACTTCATGACATGTTTACAATATTCAGCATTATATGTTCATTGTTTATTTATATTTGTAATGCTGTAAGTATTTTTCTCAAGTAGAAAAGAGTAGTAATGTAGTACTTACCCCACCACTGGTTAATTGACAAATTATGTATTACAGAATATTTGTACAATATTTATAAGTCAGCTGTTAGAAGTCTGTGGACCAGTCAGTAGGAAAATTGGTTTCATTTGACTTGAGTTGTGTCATCGTGTTTGAGGTTCTTTTAGTTAAGTGCTGGATGTTTGAGTGGTTTTCCAGGTTTTTCCCTCAGTGTTTACCATAGTGTTCACTGGTTTCCCTGATATCTTCAGAATTGAGTGTTGCACCTCTCAGGCCACAAGGGGGCAGACCACACTAACATGACACACTGGTGTCACCCAGAAGTCATACAATGCTCTATTATTCTGTTCATTCTACGCTCCTCACTCCTTGGGTCAGGTTAAAACGACTTCTGTTATTCCGGGGCACATTCCAACTGTTCCATTCATCCCGTTAGTATGTTGCTTCACTTTTACAACTAGGTCACGACATCTGCATACATCAGTATCGACTTAAGACCTCTAACGGCTGAATGATCCTGAAAGAAAAATGGATTTGGATGGTACAAAGGAAACATTGAAGATGTAATTGTGGCCACCAGCAAATCCATTAGAACTATTACAGATTTCATACTGTTCTGCAAGGATGTCATCTGTCTCCTGCAGAGCTACATAAAATGATCTACATTACATTACAGTAAGTCTAAACACCCCCCTCTCTGTATGACTGCATTATAACTCATTTACATTCAGTTGCTGAGTCAAATGAAGGGACCTTGAGTATTTGTGTAGAAAAGTAACAAAAAACAGACTGCAAATCACATCAAGCTAAATTTTTATGTTCTTTCACTTCTCTATCGAGAAGTATTATGTACATTATAATATATTGCACTTGAACTCGAATAAACCATTAATGAATTGACTTTTTCATTTTCATTGGATAATCTTGATCATTTTATGAAAGGCCTCCTGAGATCCTGAGCCATGTGCAAGCTCATTTCACCTGTCTACTGTGTGAGGAGGTAGTCTTTCGTGAGGAGCGGGTTCCCTTTTTTGGTGAGGAAGGAGGGGAGAGAGAGGAGGGAGAGGAGGGAGAGGAGGCAGAGGCGGAGGAGGACTCGGGAGAAACTGAGCGCCGTCTGGTGGGGCTGCTGCTGGGGGAGCCACGGGGTGAGGAGTAGGGTGACAGGGCCTGGAGCATCCGGCCGCTCCGCTCCTGAATCACATGCTGAACAGAGACAGAAACAGACAATCTTCACTGGGTTGTTGTGCTGTGTTTTGTAGCAGTGGTTCTGTGGATTGTACTGTGATGAGATGTCGTGATCTGGTGTTGCGCTTGCTTAAACCAAACCTGTGGTAATTTCACACATTAGCCAGTTTGTTATTGTCTCAGAATATTACCATGTTTTATGGAGGTTTTATAGGGTGAACTTCCTGGCTGCACTGAAAACATGGATGAGGAAAACTTCCAATCAGAAACGTTATTATCCCCATCCAGTTTAACCTGTACTGAATCCAAGAGTGAGTGTTTTCTCTCTAATATAGTCTTGCTGCAGTGCATGTTGTAACATGGAGAATGAGGGGAGGTACCCTTTACCCCTGTTGCCTATTCTGTGGAAAGCCACAGCAGCTCCTTCTTGACCTTTTTCTGTAGCATTTGTAACTTTAAAACTTAAAAAAAAGCATTCCACGTGTCTTTGTTGAGTCTACCATTGGTGGGGAACTGGTAAATCAGCTTTGTCTATAATGGGAAAATGGTATATATTTAAAAGTGTCATCGTACCCAGGCTCCATCAGGTCCAAAGAGCTCCAGGAAGTTGCTGATGAATTCTCGTGACTTCTCCTCCCACTTGGTGATGAGGTCCTGGCTCTTCTCTTCTACTCTGTAGACAAAGTGTTTGGACTTCTCTTCCACCGTCCGCACCGTCTCTTTCATCTTGTCCACCTGGTTCTGGAGCCGGTATTTATTCTCCTGTCAGAGAAACACAAAGCAGCCGACTGTCAGTACGTTTCAAATGACTTCTTATTCTGTTTTTCTTTCTCAAGTTTAATAGATCTGACTCTTCCTCACGTTAATGAATCCAACATTTAGTTCTCGGGCTGTGTAGCCTCTTTGCAGGTTGCGTCGCACATAGATGTCGTAGTCTCGGACGATGCGAGTGATCAGATCAGATGTGGAGATGCCCTCGGTCCTCTGAGTGGCAACAAACATCCCTGACAAGAAAAGACAAGCAAGTCAAACACATGTAGTCAACTCAAGTGAAACGAGAAGCAACAGAGCTAGAATTCATCACCATGGTATAAAAAATGTGTATCTCCACCTGCTTCCTTTATGTGCTTATACACGTCCTCTGATCCAGCAGAGGTGTACGGGATGTCATCGTGGGCCACAAAGTCAATCTGTGAGAGCAACGTGACACAAGTGTTCACAATGATTGAACAGCTTTGCTGCTGCCACTATGAGACATTTTAAAGGTTATATATAGGATACTCACAGCCACTAGGTGTCACACTAGCACTGGCATCTCGCTTAGACTAAACATAAAGATGGACGACGGGTTCCCCCCACTATCCCATTAGGATACGAATACCGCCATTTTGCAAGAGTCTGCACAGTCATGATCATTGTGTGGCTCCATTAAATTGAGTTGACGTTGGTACACATATTCTGGAGTTATAGAATCCCATATGGTCTAGCGGTTAGGATTCCTGGTTTTCACCCAGGCTGCCCGGGTTCGACTCCCGGTATGGGAACTAACCATGTGTTTCAGGAGGTGCAGTGGGTTGTTCACCTAACTTCCTGGTTAGTAGTTGTGACTAGAGACCCAAAACATTTACTACACAAATTAATGGATGGAAAAAACATGTACGATCATAAGATAAATGAGCTCTCAAATAAAAAGAACAACCCAAAATCAAAGGAACCATCTTTGACGGACATGTATAACACTGATTTTTTTGTCTACCGGTACTAGCAAAGAATAGGCTATAGGCTATATAGGCTGTATACAGTAACCAGTCACCAGGGGCCGATCAAAGCTCTTTGGCTTCACTCTTGGGGAGGCCGTCGAGGCATCCATTTGTTTTATGCCGTATCAGAACAAAAACAGGATGTTGGATCATTCACTAATCGGAAGATCTGTGGTTCGATCACTCGCTCCTCCACTCCACCTGTCAAGGTGTCCTTTAGCTAGATTAAGAGCAGTGTATAAATGTGTGACAGAGAAGCGCTGTATAAATTTCTTCTATTAAGTCTAGAAAAATGATATATATACCCCTTTGTGTTATCAGCAGGGCGTTGCCTGCATATTATGGTATTTATGGCCACCAGCTACTTAGCATGGCTAGCATCGTTAGTGTAGCCATGCTGTAGACGTTCGCTGCTATGTGATCGTATGAAATCTCATGTATATATATATATATATATATATATATAACCTTTAAAAAGCTGTTCTTCTAGAGACTTTGTGACCTTTGACCTTATGTTTCTTGAGGAACTCCGTGGTAAGGCTCCAGGGAGCGTCCTGCACCACCTCGTCAACATAGCGGCAGTGCCTCAGGGCGTCGTAGCGTTCTTCCTCCGTCATCACTGTGTAGCCCTTAAACTTGTGGGTGAGTTCGTCACTGCAGACTAGAGAAACAAGACATTAAATGTGATGCCCAAGTTTAATTCAAGACCACTAAGATTCTGATCCTCTAAAAGCCATTTTATTTCAAGCGCTTTGTGAAATTGGCACATTTCATGGAAACAGAAGGTTAAACTGTTTTACTCTACCAGTGTTGTTGCTGTACTTCGTTGAGAGTGATTCGTTCTTTACCTCCCACTATCAGATGAGTGTTGGGGAACACGTTTTTTGCCTGCATCAGAGCTCGAGCATGCCCCGAATGGAAGAGATCAAAGATTCCATCAGCGTAGACTCGCACCGGGCGATGAGCTTCAAGATATGAAACATGAAAACATGACTTTAGTACCAGCATGACATTACAAAACTCCACTGGAATTTATAGTGTTTACTGATATGTCATTTTGAATCAACGTTTATCTAATCAGCTAGTAAAGATCTTGATACAGTATTTCTTCCTACTGCAGGCTGGTTTTCATTCAATTCCTTTCAGTTTTATTCGTATAGTGAAAAATCTAGGACGTCATCAAGCACTCGATCAGAAGACAGTTACATGACATCAAGTAGCAATGGAAAGATTTTACTCAGTAGAGCAGAGCTTCTTCCTTGTCTTACTCTCATTGTAGAAATATAAGAGAAAGCGATCTTTGTATTATTCCCTGCAAAATAAAATAAAAAATTGAAAAAATGCCCTGGTATGTTGAAATGGTAAAGAAAATGAAAAAAATAATTCGCTGCTTAACCCACATTACCCACGAAAAAAGTCCTTGATCCACCTTTTAAGATTTGTTCCAAAATGCAATGGTTCCTTGGGTCATGCCCTCATGCCGCACACCTCGTCAAAATGTTATGTAAAACGTTTTTTTAGTTTTTGTATAATCCTGCTAAATAACTACAAAATCTCAATGAAAATGCTAAATCCTGATTTTCATCTAGATTTGTAACTAAAATGTATACATTCACCAACCCCCCTAAAACACCCTATCTCATAATATAAAAGAAAGTGAAAACAAATCCTGGATCTTCCCCCTGAACCAGAACCGAGCACCAACATTATAGGCCTTCTTCCCCATACTAACGCAGCTAATGATGAACAAACACTGATGAAAACATAACCTCCTTGGCAGAAGTAACAAAAGCTTTTGAGAAGTGCGACCTGGAGTTCCTCTTCGTGCTTGAGCTAAGGTCAGCTTCTCATGGGGGATCTCTGATTCACAACCTGTAGACTTGGCAAAAGCAGCCGGCTCCCGCAGAGCCTGAGCAGAGACACAGAAAACACACAGACATTTGTTTATGGATAATTTTTTGTTCAGAGTACAAAGATATTCCTACTTGCATTTACACCTAGGGGTATTTGTAAAGTTTCCAGTTTATCTATAATCTGCTTTTAAACTGAGTGAGGCAAGGCTGTTACTGGGAATCATGCTGCAGGAGATGAATGTTATTGCAGAATTTAGAATTCAAATTAATTCAGTAATAACCATTAACAGGGACATTATTGGTTGATTATGATAAAACATGAGCTGATGATTGTAAATGTGAAGGGTGGGACCTGACATTGTAAATAATTATGTCATCAACATGAACTTTACTGATTAAATCTGCAGAGGAGTTTAGAGAAGTCGCATGTTGGAGTAATGGGCATTGTGAGTTGTCATGAACTTTGTGTTGTGTAGATACACATTTACACACCAGCTTTATCTGCTGTGTTGGAAGATATACTTTGCACTTTGAACTTTCTCCTCAAACATTATTACAACTAATTTTGTTTTAAACTATAATGTTATTCAGTTTAACCACTTGTTTTGTATTTTTAATAATCTTAATTTAATTTAGTTTAGTTTCCATGCTTCCTATATATTTTCTCTTAGTACATTTTATTTAAATCTTCTTCCCTGTTTCTTGTATATTTTTTGTATTAATTTTATTTAAAACAATTTTGCTTTGTTAATTTTTTCTTAGTTGATTTAATATTTTTTTGTCTCCATGCTTCTTAAATTTTTTGTATTATTCAATTTCATTTCATTTTTTTGTTTTGTTTCCATGCTTCTTCTATATTTTACTTACTTAATTTCATTTCATTTAAAGAAGCTTCTATATTTTTCTTGGTTCTGCGAGTGAAATACGGATTTCCCTCTACACCTTCAAGCCTTCAAGCCTTCATTGAATGTTGTATGTTATGTTTCTTCAGTCAAGGCATGAATGTTAGATATTAATATGCAGCTCATGTAGTAAAATTCTAAACTATTCTTTTTTTAGAGCAATGCCAACTGTAACTATTTTTATCCTAGCAAACAACTACTTAATATCACTTCAGAATGATCATCAACGTGCTATACAACACTGAACTGAATCACTGCCACATCATTCCACCCAGCTAATCAGCAATCTCTCCACTCCCTGGTCTAATAGTCATAGAGGAAATATTTCCCTCTGTAATATTCAAAGTCTGTCGTAATACTTTTTACAGTCTTTTTTTTAAATAATATGCAAAAGCCAGACAACCAGGATGTGTTTTACAGGACTGTTCATTCCCACATGATCCTTATTTGAAGTGTGAGAGTAAACAAAGTGGCCACGTTTCATATTGACACAAGAGGACTCACCCCGCGCGGGCCTTGCCTCTGGTTCTGCGGGGCATGCTGCTGCTGGACGTTGTTTCCTCGACCTCGTCTCCTTCCTGCCATCCTGGGCGTTCTGCTGCCGTGTCCCTGCACCGGCGTATCGCTCCTTACAGCTGATTCAAGTCGTGTGCAGGGGGCTGCTTGTAAGTAAACTTCCCATGGGCTGGCCTGCCTGTTCCCTGATGACGGGAGAACATTGTGAGCAAAGTTCACAGCCTCTCTGGTGAAGGCGTTTGGAAATGGGGATTGCACTTGTTATCAATACTGAACTTTTGAGGATTGTGCCTTTCTTCATTTGGTATTGCTGGCACTTGTTTATTCAAAATTACACTTTTAGCAAACTTCTCGTGGGACAGTCCAGCCGGGAGTTAATATGAAAATTCATGTTTGAAACATTTCTCACATTTCCTTCGAGACTATGATGTGTATGGAGTTAATAGTGTATGGCCCGGAGCTTTCGCAATTTGCAGCCTTTGGAACCAATCACTGAAGCACAATGTGTCCCGACATTTAACTCAACTGTCACAAGCTTACTCACAGAAATGCAGCTTGGGTACACCTTAAAATCAATAACTTGTCCCTGCATGTCATAACACACCAGCTGCTACTTTATCATACACACTGTTTACTCTGTAGCACCAGCTGCAGTTTGACCCTGTTGTTAAAAGATCTACACACATGTATTGTCGAAAACAACCAATTCATATTATATAGTCTCAAATGCATATGCAGAAATGCTTTATTGATAGTATTTATTTGGACATATATGTTAAGTGAAGTTTTTTTGCCGTATGAGCAAAAACAATCGTTTAAATGTTTCAAAAACTATAGTGGATGATTTGGATGATATTCGTGGTGCCCAGAGGATGAAGCTTATATACTGACTCCCCCATCAACAACACTGTGAGGTTGTCATCCCAGGTTTTAAGTGCACTGTCTCCACAGGAAATGGATGAATTTCCCTTCAATTAAATACAGAAGTTCATGAATTTTTGTAGCTTTGGTGATGCCTTAACATTTAATTTAAAGCTGCGTTATCAGTCCTCTTAACTTGACAGATCCTTTCATAAAGATTCATGAATAATTTACTGAGAAATCAACGAAAATGTAAAATAATGAATTTTTTAAATCCCACATCAACCTTCAGATCCGGCTCCACACCTACATTTGATGGGATCTTCTCTGATCCATCTCACATCCTTCCATCCAATTTCATGATCATTTGTTTAGTTAAGGCGTAATCCTGCCAATTAACAGGGAGACGAACAAACAGACATCATCTTCTCTGTGCCGGTGAAATGGTGGAATTTAAATCTGAAAAACGGAGGGCTGTTAACAAAGAAGTGAAAATACAGCCACTTTGTCATCTGTGTATAAAAATATATAATCTTTGTTATGTGAATATTTTTTTCTAATAAGACATAGTAAGACTGAAATAAAATACATATCTGAAAAGTTAAAACCCTTCCCCTGCTCTCCCAACTAAACTCAGACCTCCCTCCACCCCTCTTCCTGATCCTCCTCCTCCTCCGAAACCCCCTCCCCCATTCGTGAGTCTTGTACGTACTGATCACTGTCTAAATACAGCCTCAGTGAAACACATGGCTGCTGAGTGTAATTATGGGTGTGTTCATAGAGGATACTTCTCATACGTTGTCGTAAATGGTTGTATATACAAAATGTCATCATTGTTCTGGAATGTGATGGTCCACAAGTGCAGAATAAATTAAAACATTTGTAAACATAGAAAAAACTAATTTATTTTCATTCTTTTTTATTTCCACCAAGCAGGTTATGTTTTCATCCTTGTATGTTTGCTTGTTTTTGTGTTTGTAAGCACGAAAACTATACAGCTGATTCCTATTGCATTTTGTAAAGCGGTGGGACATAAATCAAAGAAGAACCGGTTTTGCTTTGGATCCAGATCAGGGCGTGGAGCTTTCTTCAGTTTCACAGATTTCCCAGAAAATTATAAATGGAACTTGATGAGAAAAAAAGCACTAGGCACTACTGTTTATTGTATTGTATTTTATTGTATTCAAATATACCTGCTGCTTTGACGACTTAATTTCCCTTCGGGGATGAATAAAGTAATCTATCTATCTATATCTATCTATCTATCTTTTGTGAACTGATACTTTGAGATTGCGAAATTTGGTGCAGCTTGATGGAATGTAAGGGGACTGTTAGGTATGTGCTCTGCTGAGTGCTCTTCTAGTGACTTATTACTTTAAACAGTAATCAAACCTTTCCAGTCAGTGAAAGATTATCAACAGGTAGAGAAAAATAAAAGAAAGAGTCGTCCAATAATGAACTTGCAGGAAACACCGGGAGCAACGGGAACATTAGGACCTTTTCTAGAAAAGTTAACAGAAATGTTCTTCATGCGTTTCACTTTCGTTCTGACTCCCACATGAATAAGACTCAAGGCACAAGAGCAAGATTTCCTTTTATAGATTCAAATCAAGTTCAACAGAAACAGAGGAAACAGCCGCCCCGACTGGTTTGAGGACACACGTAACAGTGACTTCACAGGAATTTCTTTTCACCTGCGAGCACAATGACCTGGGGCAAAGGGGTGTGGCTATCCCTGTGAGAGCATGCAGGGCAGCAGTACTTCTTTACAGTGCTTCCTCTCGCTTCCTGATCCCTGCACAAATATGTGGAGGGACAAACGCAGGACAACCTGTTGTCATTCTCTGGACCTGTGAAATATTACCCAGCAGCAAAGGTGAGACTGTGATGACTCTGAAGTGGCTGTCTGTGTTTGTTGTCAGAACTGAGGGTGGCTGGTTGAACCATAGGGAGAGACTGTGCAGTGCTGTAAACATCAGGGGTCGACTGTAGAAGAAGAAGTAAGATCACAGACAGAGTGCACCAGCAGCACAGACTGTGTTTGCTGCAGATTTCCGTTTCACTTGTTGTCAGCATATCGTAGGTTGAGATTAATCAAAGCGGGTGGAGACAGAATAATATTAAAAAGAATATAGATTTTCTGTGGATTGAGAATAGTTTTTCACCAGCCTAGTCAGGAGCAACTACTAATTACCCTGGGAGGTGAGTAGATAAGTGACTAACCTCTGTCAGGTGGGAAAGGTGTCTACAACAAAGTTTTACAACTGTGTTGTCCTCCAAACATAGTGTGTATTTGTTATCGTTGCGGCCACGTGATTTTTCTTTTAATTACTTTAATTAATGTATTTTTCCTTTAACAATTCTGACTCTTATAATAACTCTCGTCTGTAGATTAGTTGCCCGTCGCTGGTGTAAAGTATGTTTCTGTGGAATTATCTGACCGGGCTCCTGCTGATAGCTGCTCAGATAAGTAAAGGTAAGGCTCAAAACACGACACTCTTCTTTCTAAATGTATACTCACAGACACAAGTATAACATGTACTCCATACACAGTCGCTTTCAGAGTAAGTTTTACACAACAGCGGCTTCTTGGAAACAGTCTTTGAGGAAGTGTC
The DNA here is from genome assembly GCA_038501795.1 of Pseudopleuronectes americanus. Taxonomy (NCBI): domain Eukaryota; kingdom Metazoa; phylum Chordata; class Actinopteri; order Pleuronectiformes; family Pleuronectidae; genus Pseudopleuronectes; species Pseudopleuronectes americanus. The sequence goes on along the minus strand of CM076728.1, from coordinate 10,769,516 downwards.
ATTTCTTTTGAAAACCAACGTGTTATGAGCAAATGACCTGAACTGTGGTTTAGTATCAGGCTTCTCAGCTGATGTATATGCAGCCATATGGTGATTTCATGTGTAACAGAGAGCAGCTGATGGCTTTTTCTTCAATGTGGTAATGCTGGCTTACAAAAACAAAACATGACAGTGACTTTACAAACTGAAAAGGTTGTGATCTAATTTAAAAATAACAAGATTTAAACTAAGCTTTGCAGTCTTGCATAATGATTATGAATGTAAAGTAATTTTAACTGGAACCTTGCATGTTTTGTCTTTCTACTCCATGAACAATGGTACTTCCGTTAGCGCAATCAGTACTAGATCAAAGCCAGTTCTAATGGTCCCATCTGCATTTGTTTCTTACAAGGTTGAGGAAGGTACACAAGGTTTCACAGACAGTTAAAAACTTCCATGATAATGATGTGCTGAAAATACAGTTTAGTTTTCCTCTTTAAAATCTGCCCTGCCTTCAGGATCCCGGCTTTTTCAGTTTCTGATCCGAGCCGCGGGAAAAACGCTGCCAAAAATCATTCGATTCAAATTAGAATTAATGGCAAATCTCTGAAAAGTGTGCATTGTAAACTCAACTCTGAAACAACAGACACCAATAGGAGTGCACATGTATGTCCACACATTTTCAGGATAAAAATTTGCCCTTTCCAAACGCAAGTATCACTGTTTCAGAAACGTACACTACCGTTCAAAAGTTTGGGTTCAATTAGAAATGTCCTTATTTTTCAAAGAAAAGCACTGTTTCTTTCAATGAAGATAACATTAAATTAATCAGAAATACACTCTATACATTGTTAATGTGGTAAATGACTATTCTAGGTGGAAACGTCTGGTTTTTAAAGAAATATATACATAGGTATATAGAGGCCCATTTCCATCAACTATCACTCCAGTGTTCTAATGGTACATTGTGTTTGCTAATCGCCTCAGAAGACTAATGGAGGATTAAAAAACCCTTGTACAATTATGTTAGCACAGCTGAAAACTGTTTAGCTGGTGAGATAAGCTATAAAACTGACCTTCCTTTGAGCTGGTTGAGTATCTGGAGCATCACATTTGTGGGTTTGAATATGCTCTCAAAATGGCCAGAAAAAGAGAACTTTCATGTGAAACTCGCTAGTCTATTCTTGTTCTTAGTAATGAAAGCTATTCAAGGCAAGACATTTTGAAGAAATCCTACAACAGTGTGAAATACTCCTTTCAGAGAACAGCACAAACAGGCTGAAACCAGAGTAGAAAGAGAAGTGGGAGACCCCGGTTCACAACTCAGCAAGAAGACAAGTATATTCTAGTCTCTAGAGTCTCTAGTTTGAGAAAGAGACGCCTCACAGGTCCTCAACTGGCAGCTTCTTTAAATGGTACCCACAAAACGCCAGTGTCAACATCTACAGTGAAGAGGCGACCCCGGGATGCTGGCCTTCTAGGCAGAGTGGCAAAGAAAAAGCCATATCTGAGACTGGCCAAAAAAAAGAAAAGATTGATATGGGCAAAAGAACACAGACATTGGACAGAGGAAGATAGGAAAAAAGTGTTATGGACAGACGAATCAAGGTTTGAGGTGTTTTGATTCACACAGAAGAACATTTGAGAGACGCAGAACAGGTGAAAAGATTCTGGAAGAGTCCTGACGCCATCTGTCCAGCATGGTGGAGGAAATGTGATGGTCTGGGGCTGCGTTGGTGCTGGTAAAGTTGGAGATTTGTACAAGGTAAAAGGGATTTTAAATAAGGAAGGCTATCACTCCATTTTGCAACGCCATGCCATACCCTGTGGACAGCGCTTGATTGGAGCCAATTTCCTCCTACAACAGGACAATGACCCAAAGCACACCTCCAAATTATGCAAGAACTATTTAGGGAAGAAGCAGGAAGCTGGTAAACTGTCTGTAATGGATTGGCCAGCGCAGTCACCAGATCTCAACCCCATTGAGCTGTTGTGGGAGCAGCTTGACCGTATGGCACACAAGAAGTGCCCATCAAGCCAATCCAACTTGTGGGAGGTGCTTCAGGAAGCGTGGGCCGACATTTCTACAGATTACCTCAACAAATGAACAGCTAGAATGCCAAAGGTCTGCAATGCTGTGATTGCTGCAACTGGAGCATTCTGTGACGAAAGCAAAGTTTGAAGAACAAAATTAATATTTTAAATAAAAATCATTATTTCTAACCTTGTCAATGTCTTGACTATATTTTCTATTCATTTAGCAACTCATTGGATAAATAAAAGTGTGAGTTTTCATGGAAAACACAAAATTGTCTGGGTGACCCCAAACTTTTGAACGGTAGTGTACGTTTTCAGATTAGCATTTACAAGGTTTCAAATCTGGAAAACAAACTGATGCACTGTGACAACACTGGTAAATAAGAAACTTGAAATTTGAAAAAAGAGCACTGCATTTTTGAACAGGGAAAACTCAAATTCAAAATAATCAGTTTTTCATCCTTTTCTCATCGAATCAGAGCATGCAAAACCCCTTGTTTTTATCAGATTATACATTTTAAAGCATTTGTTCCAGTTTTAAAAAAAGAGAGATTGATCGTGTATTATAACTCAGATCCACTCATGAATCTCTCTGTTGCCTCATCATCTGTTTTCCCAGTGGAACTTGTTTACTGTCTATCTTTCTGTAGTTTCAACTAGAATTGAGTCACTCACTCTGAGTCATTGGCAATGATGTCATTTATGGAGGCAGAAACTGAGGATAAGTCATCAAATAGGTTACGCAACCTTGAGCAAAAGCTTGTGAAATCTAAAAATGCTAATCTGTCTAATTTATTCTTATTTCAAAATGTCTCTCTTTTTTTTCTCTCCCCGTCCCTCAGCTGCTCACATATGTGATAAATTGACAAAACTCAATGTCGGCCACGCGTTCCTTGGCACCAGCGTCCAGGTTAAGTTGCGGCTGTTCACCAGGGAGAATGTCACCTGTGGCACGCTCCTGTCCGACACCGACCTGTCGGCCTACCCCCAGTTCAACATGTCCCGATCCACCACCTTCATCATTCACGGGTACCGGCCCACGGGGTCAATCCCTCGGTGGCTGGATGACACGGTGGAGCTGCTGCTGGCCAGGACAGACACCAACGCCATAGTGGTGGACTGGAACCACGGAGCTACCAACCTGAACTACTTCAAGGTGGCGGCGAACACACGGGAGACAGCAGGCTACCTCACCACGTTCATCGAAAGGATGCAGGTATGAGATGGATCCAATGCTCTCTGTTATTTCATCACTCGTCACTCCGACTGCTGTGTGTAACACAATGTAATAATGATCTCCTCAGGAACATGGCGCCTCTCTGAGCTCCATCCACATGATTGGAATCAGTCTCGGAGCTCATATATCAGGTTTCGTAGGCGCCAAACTGAACGGCGCGATTGGAAGAATTACAGGTAAGAACGGCTCATTTTGGAACATGGATTCAGATCCCTTTCTCTATATGACCCACTAAAACTGCTGGCAATATAATTGTGGCACTCGGGTGAGCTTTCACTCCCTGATCAGTTATTCACACAGAAGCAAAGGCCAGGCTGACTCAGATGTGGCAGAGTGTCTAAAAAGATCTGGTCAAGTTGAGTTGTGAACTTCCAGCAACACATCAGGTCATGTTTTAAAAGGAGCAAAGAATCAGAAAAGAGAATAAATTGTGTACTGTGTGAAAACAGACAGAGGATATATGATATAGACCTGATAGTATCAGAAAGTTTGGATCTTGAAACAGTTCCCACAACCAGCTAACAACCTTTTTAACAGGAAGAAACCTCTGGGAGAACCAGATGTTTAATGACTGTAAGTTGCTACACTGCTTTGTCAGATGATGAAAACACTTTAATTAAGAAAGGACAAAAGGACAGAGAGTGGAGCCGTGATACGTAAATCTCTCACTGTGAAGTCAAAAGTTGAGTCTGGTCTGCAGTTTCAAGGGGAAGTTTGAGGTTCAGCCTCTTCCTCACTGGAGGAAGCTGTGGATCCAACCACTGACCGCCCAGTTAGTGGATGAGCCACTCTGCGTGTGACCCTCTCTACCCCCTGAGCCACAGCTACCCACACACCCTCTCTAGCACCATTTACTGTTGTGTTCAGAAATAAAGTGAAATCTCTACTAATGTCTGCTGATGTGATTTTTGCAGCTCTGGATCCAGCCGGGCCTGACTTCACTGGAACTGCACCAGATCAGCGACTGGACCCCACAGATGCACAGTTTGTGGACGTCCTGCACACAGACATCGATTGTAAGCTGAAATTCAGTCAGATATATTAAAAACGATGTTGTATAACTTTTTTTTCTTATATATGTGTAATCAATCATTTTCATGTCCACAGCTCTGGGCTACAGGGAGCCTTTGGGTCACATAGATTTTTATCCAAATGGAGGAACAGACCAACCCGGCTGCCCAAAGACCATCTTCTCTGGTACGGCCTGTAAAATCATGGGCCTTGGGCTTCAAGGATTCAAACATTTCAATAACACATCTCGCTCTGTGTTGCCTCTGTACAGGAAGTGCTTATTTCAAATGCGACCACCAGAGATCAGTGTTCCTCTTCTTCGCCACTGTGAATCAGACATGTCTCATCAGGGCGTTCCCCTGCTCGTCCTACAGCGACTTTCTGGATGGACACTGCCTGAGCTGTGAGCAGTTTGGTGCGGCCGGATGTCCCGTCTTTGGTTGGTACTCACATCATCTATGAGAAAATGAAAAGCACACTTTGTTTCAGTTTTTTACTCGAGAAAATGGCTTTGAAAACAGTACAGGTAGAAATAGGAGCTACTGTTAATGTCATTCAGTGATGTGTTGTGTAAATACTGAGGTTTATTGTCTCACCTGAAGCAGCAATGCACTTTTATTAGAACAAAATATTAATTTCCAAAATAAATATTGAAATAAGAACACAAATTTACAAGTCTTGAGTGTGGAATGATCTGTACAGTTTGTTGAATATCGCACTATTGAGTATTTTAGGTAGATATTTATAGAATCCTCAAGATATTTTCAGGTATTTTTGCAGAATTTGGAGAATCCCAGCACTTTACAAAATGTTTTATTTATATTCTGAAATTGGTGACCATAAAATTCCAATGATGACATTGTGTTTATACAACCCTTACAAAAAATGTCATCACAACCTATGAGTAGTATCCTCTATGAACACACCCATGATTACACTCAGCAGAGAATTTGTGTTAGGTGTGTCCATGTATGTGTCTTTGAATAGAATCCTTGTGTTATTGTTGACCTGTCGCTGCTGTTTTGCTCTAACACAGGCTATGACGTCACAAAGTGGAAAGACACCCTGGTGGGACTGAAACAAACCAAAGTGTTCTTCACAACAAATCCAAAGCTTCCATTCTGCAGTGAGTAACAGAACATTCATAATCACAATCATACTGGGGGGGAAACAACACAGGAGAATCATGTAATGCCAGTCTGTAAACTGAACAGACTCTAAATTCTTTCCAACTCACATTTAAGAGTAAAATGGAACAGAATGCACTGAACGAGCAGTTTAGAGAAAATAATGATCTAAAGAGCTCCAGTATGAACAATATTCTCTCTAGTATCAGTGCAGCTTTCAGTTTGACATGTAATGTAACATGTCATGTTGTATTTGGTTGAAAAAGGACAAGTGACTGTGAAAAGGGAACGAGGAGCAGAAAATAGTGAAAGTGAAATTCATCCGACTCTGATGTATAATATTTTGTTTTTATGTTTTTCTTAGCTACAGGCTACACAGTGGATGTGGTGATATGGAACACCAATATTCAGACTGGATACATGACCATTAAACTTCATCATAATGGTACAGAAGCAGTGGCGACCGTTGACCAGTAAGCCCTCTCTCTGTTTTTCATAGAGTAAAGCACCAACACTATATAATACTATAATGCATAAACTATGACCTATTTGTCTGTGTATTACTGTTTACTCTCAGTATAATGGTGTGTGTGTGTTTGTTTCAGTAAATCCTCAAAGTTTGAGAAGTACACAGAGACCAAGTTGTTCGCCCAGTTTGACAAAGACATTGAGTCAGTGGACAAAATGTCCATCAAGTTCTCCTCTGGGATCGGGCTCAAGCCCAAATACAAGCTTCGTGTTCTGCGAATCCGTCTCACACATGTGGAACTCAAGAAAACGTAAGCAACATATTTTAAAAAACTGTCATACCTTTAATAAACTTGATCTACTTGAGCCATAATTCCCTTCATCGTACCGTTGAAGAAATCCCTTCTGCCAGCTCTAGATTTACAGCTCTATGTGATCTCTACATTACAGGGCTCTCTGTCGATATGACCTCCTCCTTGAGCAGAACAAGGAGGTCACCTTCAGGCCGATTCCCTGCGAAGAATCCAACTTCTGAGGCACAATCAGACTTCAGACCAGATCGAAAACAATACTGTTTGTCCTGAGAGGTTCAGCCCCCTTCCTCAGGAAAACAAGGACTGAGATAGAAAAAATCCCATGGACCCAGCAGCCAAATATTTACTGACTAAATAGAATGTGATATATCACTGTATATACTGTACATACTGTACATGTGTTTTTTAGGAGAAAATATATATGTTTATATGTGTGTTGGTCTGGGAAAAGGACTATATTTGACTTTCACTAAATAAATGTTCACACGTTGAAATATTCATATCAAATGACCTGTGATGAAGAGTTCTGAGCCATTTTAAACATTTCATGTTGCTACCGAAGACATATTTATTGTGTAAATGAGAATGTTTAATAAACAAAAAACACAAATATTCAGTCCTTTGGCCATTCAGCAGTCTCACAAAAAGTTAAGAAAATGTTATATGTGATATGTGTATATAATATTTATACATTTTATTCCTCAAAATAGAGCAATGATGATTTGTTTAAAATCATACATAGAAAAATATTATTTATCAGATATGCGTACAACAGGATATTTAAACATGGATCTCATGTCTCTGATGTTGATTTCAGTCATTTAGACATGTGCTTCTTCATACGCTGAATCTCCATCTGCAACAAAACATCACAAACCATCAGAGCCCTTTCTACATATTAGGCCTAATGTTCTGAGCTCAGAAATTCCTCTGATCCTTCGTTACTTCTTGTTTCACCTGTAAAGTCAAGCGGATCCTTTTCTCCTCATCCAGCTCGTTCATCAGCAGTTTGATTTCTTTGCTGGGAAACAAAATGTTGTCACATTAGTTCAGCAAGAACATGATGATGGAAATAATAGCAGAGTCAGAGATGCAGGGGCGGGACAAGCGGGCCAGTCACCACAGATGTTGAACAGAGATCTCAGTGACTGAGACGTACTTGTGCTGACTCTTCATCTGCTCAAACTGGTCCCTCAGGTCCCTCAGCTCCGTCTGCAGCTCCCCCAGGTTCAGTGACGTGTGTGCAGCTGGACTTCTGCTCGGCCGGGGGTCGGACGTGAGGCCCTGGGGCAGCACAGCAGAGAGAGCCTGTGGTAACAGAGAGGAGAAGGAATGGGTGGGCTCAGGCTTTGGTGCCGCTGCCTGTAGAGAATAGCCCATCATTGTTACCTGACAACAGAAATCTGAGATAATAATTAGAATTTTAAAAGCACGTTTTCTCTTCGCTCTCACCGGCAGGGCAGAGCCATTGTGACTTGCTTCCAGACAATTTTCTCTTAGCGTTGAAGCACCCAGCTCCTCACTCTGGTTTTCTTTTCTTTTCTCCTCCATCATGAGTGTTGCCTGTAAATTGAGTCTAGTTTGAGATGTCTGATAAGTAGAATACATCTAAAGTGCTTTGTCTACTCTAAATATATAAAACAAATGTCCCAGAGTTTGGTGCTTCACAAAGAAATTCTAAAAAAAAAGGCCTTTAGGTAAGAAACAATTTATTCTAGTGTAAAGTCAAATTAATATTAAATACAGGGTGAGAATCCTCTGCTATGTGTGAGTGTCAGAGAGGCAGCTCCGAGAAGTTAAATTTACCTCAAGGACAGATGGGACACAAACAGACCAGACCACACACTCTTTGTATTTATGAGCTGAGTTACAAGTATTCAAGTGAATAGTGTGATTCTAACTATATTATTAAGAATGTATACTTCCCAGAGTCTGAAGCTCTGACTGTAACCTCTCATCTGCACCAGCTATCTGCTCGTTCAGCTTCTCCACCGCCGACGCAATAGAGGCAAACTCCTCAGTGTCTTTGAGAGAAGGGGAGAACAAACATTAAATAAAAACACACCTCTCAGGACTAAATTCAAACTCATCGTTATGGAATGTATCGGCCCACTTCCAAAGAATGCAGTAGCATCCATTCTTTTCTAGCATGCAGCATTCAAGCATGGTAGCATTTCATTTCACATGAAGGTTGCGAGGCTTACCGGGAATCAGGGCTGAGCTGTAGCTGCCCATGAGGAATACAAGTGTAGTGAAAGACAGATAGACCCGCAGAGACTTTAAATCTACATCTACAGACAGAAAATTGCAGAAATCAACAGTCAGCTCAGTTAGACCTTGTGTTACCTGTTAGAGAAATTGAAAACTACTGAGAAATACTTTCTTCTTTTCTTTACTTCTGTGCTTTTCAGGATATTTCAGTCTTTCCAGCTTGCGAAGCTTCTTTACCGAGCTAAATCTGGGTGTTACAGTAGCGACAGCTGTTCCTGTCATGCCACAGCAGTAAAACAAATGTGCAGCACATGCAGGAACTGATGCACAGTGACAGGCCTGAAAATCTTTATTCATTAGTGAACATTCTGAACCATTTAGAAGATTATTGAGTTAAGGTCGAGGATCTGGAGCAAACACTCACCTTGTTTTGCCAGTGTCACCAGTGAGATACAGCAGCATCTGTGGTAACTGGACACCGGCCATTGTAACCCAGTGTGGTGGTCAGAGCATGTTGTGATGAAGATTGCCACTGTCACGTCTAAGTTTAGCTCAGGACAGAGTGGAGCTATACTGCCCCCCTCACAAATATCACCGGGGCAGTGAAGGGCAGCAGCAGACGCTTAAAGGGGAAGGGACAATGAAGTCACTTCTGTTTACACTGTGCAGAAAACAGGAAGGACAGAAGAGGATTATTTGCTTTTATTGTGAAAAGTTTTAAAAGGCTTTACTGAGCCGCAATAAACCGATTTCCCACATTGTGTCCAACTTACTAATCACAGGGTATTCTGCCATGTTGCAAAATCATTTGGTCATGTGCTATTGGGTGGGGGCTTCAGGGAAGTTGGTTTGAGAAACTGCCCTGTTAATGTCATCAGGGTTATCTCAGCCTGGGCTCAAGAATAAAAAAACAGCATTACTAACTGGAAAGGTTGGATTTAAAATAAATACATGCATTATAGGAAATCTAGGCCCAAAATACTTGGGATAAACTGGGAAAATGTGACTTTTAGGCTTGTGTGGTGTCATCCAAATGTCCGCAAGCTAGGATATTCCTACTTGACTCGAAACAAGTTCAATTACAATATATTTGAAGCCTAAAAGTCCACTAGATGTGGCTACGCTAGCGGACGTTAGCATTTTCTACAGTTTCGTGGAGCATTTCCCACATATAAGTGGACATTTAGGATAGAAACACAATATAAAATGACACCGTTTCAAGTCGAATATGAATGCCGGGGCTTCGGGACACTTGGATGACACCACACGAGCAGTATGGAGGCATAAGCTTATTTCCAGGTTTTTATACGTCTGAAGATAAGTCTCTAATATCTTCAGTTGTTTTGGATTCGGCTGCTACTCTTTACCCCTAAAGTGTTTTGTGGACTTTAACACTTCATCCACCCCTCCATCGGCATAGTGGTGAGTAGATAATTAGTGAATTATCATTTGGGTGAATTATCCCTTTAAGACACAGGAATAACATAATTTCTCTGAAATATATTGAAAAAAAGACCAAAAGATAAGAAAATGATGGTGATTGTTTCAAATGTTGGAAAATCGATATGGAACAGACAATTTTGATTTAAATATATAGTGACAACATTCATAAAGTTCAAAGCTTTATTTGTTACAGAATAATTATCATCCTCCTTAAAAATACATATTTTGATCCTAAGATCCAGATCTTTATCCCGATTTGCACCAAATTTCCCCTGTTCATTCATCACTCCTCTAAAGTAAAATTGTTGAAGTGAAACAATGCTCTTTTAGTTGGACCCTCACCTGCGTCAGGTAAATTTTACCCGAGACATCCAAAACGATAAAAAGGTATCATGAGGGGAACCTATAAAATGGCTCTAAAATTAGTGAAAAATTAGGGGGTCGTTAAAGAAAAATTACGAAAAAAAATAAATAAGAGCTTGGAACTTGTTCTTCGGTCCAGCCGTTCCTGGGACATGTCCGGTGAAGGCACAGTCTCCCTGCATCATTTCCAACTTAGATCGTTTAGAGTAGACTGAAGCTACCCAAGGAGCCACGCCACTCAGACTGCAGTAACACAATGAAAATCCCATGACCACACTCGCTCGGGTAAAAAACACCCGGCGTTAGTGTTCTAGGGTTAATCCAATCAGTTTATGGTTTATTCCTTTGCCAATACTGCACCCTTCCACAATCTCAGTAAAATTAGTTTGCAGTCAGACAAACAGCATTTAAAACAAGGGGAGCATTACTAATGAACTGATTCTGCATCTGTTTAAATCTACATTCAAAATAAACACAACTCTGAAAAGAAGCTTGTTAAACAGTTTTTTACTTCAAGTCCCAACAGTAAACTGGACATGTGATTATACAAGTTGTAGCCAAGTGTCAGTTGAAGGGTCATGATTTCTAAGAAACACCGATGAGTGATAAAATAAGACACCTCAAGTGAAAAGTCTTTAAAAATGCTGAAGGTGAGTTGTTAAATTAAAAATATTATTGAATTGGACTCAAATGTTGCTGGACTGGAAAAAACAGACGGAAAAATGCTAATACTGTGTAAAATAAAGACCGCAGAGATGACAAGCAGCATTTCCCAAATCCAAAAATATATAAGGAAAAAAAGTAGCAATTAATATAATGCCATTTGTTACAAATCTTCTAAAACAAAGTACTGCAGTACTTCATAGATGCAACTGAAACAGTAGAACCAGAGGACAAGTGTAAGCAACAACTCTTCATAATATACAGGCAGGTTGGGATTGTACTGAGAGAAGGGTTTGTGCAGTCCACCCAGCAGAAGAAATCTCAACCATATCCATTTTCCAGTGTCACTTCTGCAGACGGTGCTGGGAAACAGAAATAAACCAGAGTTGAAACATATGCAGACAGAAACATTTCTTAAAGATCTGTAAAGCACTTTGTCATAACAAAATGTATAGAGAAATTATGAAATATATTTCCAGCGATTAACCCTCTGAAAACTGACAAATTGCCATTTTGATCTAAAATAAAAAACAGCTAGAACATTCATTTTAGCAACAAAAGTCAAGTCTCATGTCATACACGTGTTATGACGTCAATAGGTTTGTATCATGTGGAGCAAAATGTATTGATAAGACCACCCTCAGAGAAAAAAACGGGGTATTTTAAAAACTAAAAATTGTTAACTGTTCAAATAATTGGAGAAATATTGTTTATATATATATATATATATATATATTTCAATGTTTTATATATTTGGCAAATTCGATGAAAAAAAACATCCGATACATTTTAAAAATGTATCACAATTTCAGTACCTTTATGAAATTATATTATCAAGGTTTATTGAGTTACACAACCTTTTTACTTACCGGATGTTGTCACCAGCGTTGTTGGTTGGGCCCTCTGTTGTATGGCACACGTTGACGCATCACTCTCATGTTGCGGTATTTAGACATGATGGTGTAACTTTTTCTAAACACGGGTCTCTGATTTAGGAAAGGACGTGGCACCAAGCTCTCCTGATTAAAACACAAGAAATTCACATATTAGGGGGTTTTAAAGCATTTTCCCATAGGAAGCAGGTCTCTCTGAGGAGGGGTATACACACCATGAGTGGTCTTCTTACATTTCCAGACATTTCAGGACCTTGGTTCCTTGGACCACCAGTGAACTTCGGCCTCTGTAAAACACCAGTGAATGCTGAATACATGGGCAAATAAACAAAATATTTGACTAAACTTTAAACATTAAATGTAGGTGGTAACCCCTGTACATTTTACAACGGATTCTTCAGGGCTTTATCACTAAGAGCTCAACACAGTCCATTTAATCAAAGCCCCACTCACCTGGAAGGGTGGTGGTCCTGGCTTTCTGAAGGGCCTCCCAGATCTGTTGCTGTCCACCATCACATTAAACGGCCTGAAAAGCACCGAAGAGAACATCAGAAACAGGACTCCACCCAAAAATCTCACACTTAACAGATGAACTTTCTCTCAAATTGTTGGGTATTATAAGAAATGTACCTGAACATCTTCCTATCCACGTGTCCCCGTTTTTTCTCTTCAGGCGACGATCTGGAATTATTCGTCCTTGAGAGTCGGCTGTCCGATGAGTCTTCCTCATCTGAGCTTTGTTCTAAAAAAGATAAGGAGATAAAAGAAAATCATTTATTAAAAAGCTGGTGGCTTAGAGGCATGTCAAATGATGTCAAATAAAAAACATCTGCACATTAGATACTGGCCGTTTGATAAAACAATAATATATTTACCACTATCTGACTCTGGGCTTTGATCTTTGGGAGGTGAGCCGTCCTTAGAGGAGCTTGGCCCCAGAGACCAGTGGGACAAAACAACAAGGTCGCGTTTCTCTATGGGAGAAGATCTGTGGAATGGGTCGCAGACGTAGAGTTAGGATCATCGGCGTTCCTACGCCAGCATCATGTACAATTTAAATGTGTCCTGTATACATTAACATATGTGTTTCATGAAACAGACTGAAAATAGAAGATACAAATCAACCTGTTGACTATTAAAAGAAATGCAACATAAAACAGTAATGAACAGCACTATCAGGCAGATAAAAGATCATAAATCCACGCATTACACATGGGTACTTACAAAAAAATCATGGCATGTCCATGCTCTTCTATTTTTGTACCCTGAATCAATCTGAGCTCTCTTCCTTTACTCAGGGATTGTAAGAGCTGGAAAATCTTGGAGGCGACTTTAAGATAGTGGTCTACATCACATCATCAAATCTTCTATCATCACTCGCTCAGAGACACAGAGGACAATGCCCTTGTTTTCCCTGTCTCACTGACGTTCGGAAGGTTTTTTTAATCATCAGGTCATTCTGTTGTTCCTTTAGTTGCATTCAATCCATTGTCCAAACAGGGTCACAACATGTATGTCAGAGAGGCAAGGGGAGGTTTCAGTCTTGAAGATGTCTGTAGACATGACAAGTCCAGGCTGAGGATTATATATGTTTCTTCTCCATAGCTGTGCAGCAGCTTTAAGAGATGAGCCAGTCCAGGGTTCAAAGCTACTTATACAGGCTTTGCAGTGCTCTCAAGTGAGACGTCCATTTCTTCAGATCTCATACTCTCCTTAAAATTGTTGGCATTGGGCATGGCTATTTATGAAAAGGCAGGATTTCTACAAAGATCAGATTAATTCGGCAGTAAAACCAGTGAAAGGGGGTTGTGCAGTGCCCTTGTTTCCTCTTCTTCTAGTTGCTTAAAGTTACAGAAGAATTGACAGAGGACTTGTTTTGTCCGTAACATTAGACGTCTTTACAGGTTGACAGGTGCAGGATTAGACTATAGGTGCAGTGGGCTCTGATTGCATTGGCCTTGTAAAGCAGCTACTGAATATTGGGAGTTCCCTCAGGCTCATGATGAGGTGCTCATCATGATTGTTACACTTAGGTCAGACTTCAGATTGGACACAGTAGAGGACAAACAGCCACAGCCCTGTTGGTCCAGCGCAAATGTTTTCACACCGATAAGAATAAACCAGGGGGTGTGGTGAGGCTACGCAGAGCAGGCTGATCTTCCATTTGTCCACATGCGGTATCAAGTTGGAATTTTGGCTGAAACGAAGCTGCTCATCTAGTAGCTCAATGGTCGCTAGTTATGCCTCATGTTTTCATTCCGAGGCTTCCAGACGATTCTCTGGCTTAGACATTTTGACCATGTTCTGATGACGACTCCAGTATTTAAGCCACTGTATGAAGTGCAAGTGGTAGTTTGTCTCCTCTTCATTCCGCTCGGTCTGAACAGAAATGGTGTCCAAAGGGCTATTGGCTTCAGATGGTGCAGAACTTGGTAGTTTATCGAGATGAGCTGATCCTTCTTGAGCGAATACTTCGGTTTGCTCATTGCAAGTATGTCCTTTCCACTCATGTGTCACATGCGAACTGGGCGTTGCATTGGGTCTATGGCAGGTGTGTGCATGTAGTTACGCATCTTATGAATGTGAGATAATACGAATTCTTGAATTAGTTGACTGATCCGTTCGAATGGCCAAAAACTGTCTTGGGTTTGAATTTTAAGTCTATAATTAACTTTAGAGCTTTATGAAAAGATTGTTACTGGTAATTTAATTGCATAGACAAAGAAGTGAGAATTTTCAATATTAAACTCTTTATAGTTATTTTTCGGTTATATTCTCAGTGAAAGTCAGACATATGTCCTCTGACAATGGCTGGTGATGTCCAGCAACAAAAAATCCTCTTCACAGTTTAAGGGCTTTAAACTGTCTCTGTGACCATCATCCATCTTGATAATGTGGTGATTCAACTGAGGGACATTAGCTTTGTTTTTTGAAATCCTCAGAAATGCCTCTTGACTTTTAAATCTTCTGTCCGCTCTGTGTTAGTTGGAACCTTGAACGATCACCATTGGACATCCAGTTGAGGCATCTCTTTTTTTCCAAAGTCCAGGTAAAAGGTGACATTTTGCCAACAATGTATAAGGGAACAGTCAGAACATTTCTGTGGAGTTTTCATGTCCTTATTTTGTGTACATGGATATACTGCTTTATAATAGATGTCGTGACTTCAGTTTTGGATTTGTTTTCTACCAACGATGAAGGGTCTTCACGACATGCTGAAGAACAACTTTCTTTAAGATATATATTGTTGCGAAACTGATGACTCCTCAACAGAGCGGACCAACAAACTTTTCCATGGACCTCATCACTGCAATTATACTTTTTGTCTGCTTTTAAAAACTGGCTGGGTTTTTGTCGACATGATGCTGTAACTTAGAAGTTTCTCTTGAGCCCGGGAGAATATTTGTGAAACACCGGCAGCCCGCAGACAGGGAGGCGTTAGAGAGCTTTTCATCAACTGAATCAGTGCTGCACATTTAGCCCATCACGACATCTCCATTTTCCACAGATGGTACCCCCTTCCCATTGAGACATTCTTTCTTCACCTCTTAATCATCATCATCATCATCATCAAGCCCCTGCGAATAGTGCTATAAGGGAGATACCGTACCTGTGTGTTTTCAGGGAACGGCGAGATTCCACCTGTTCTTTGTCTGTGTCCGAGTCTCTTGAAGACTTGCTGCCATTGCCATCTTCTCTGGGGGGTGAATGTTGTGTTGTTGGCCTCCTTGGTTCCACCTTTCTCAGGGGAACTGGACTTGACTGGAAACGTTTCTTTCTGATAGCAAAAACAGAGCTGAAATTTCCCTGTGGGGTGTAGTCGCCCATGCGGGGCCTAGGATTCACTGATGGGGGGAGTCTGAGTCCCATAAGAGACTCTGCTTTGACTTGTCTGCCTCTACCGTGGTAACTTTTATCACCAAAAGGTTTACCAGTAAATGGCCTGGGAAAACTGAAAAACTGAGGTCGCTCTCTCCTGGGATGTTTCTGATTGCCATGATCTGGTGCAGCGTCTGCGGGGGGCATGCTATCATCAGAAATCCTCCTCTTGCGGGGTCCAGGCCCCTGCCTTTCCTGAGGGCTCCTGTGGTAGGATGATGACTGTGGTGGACCTCCTTTCCATGAGGGGGGTCTGAAAGGGAGCTGGTGAGGGACATCTTGTGCTCTCTCTCTACTGTGGGATCTGCTGCCCTGCCTCTCCACTGGACCACGCTGCCGCCTGGAGTCTTGCTCAGATGACCACCTGCATATCCATCAAACAATACAGAAATGATTACAATGACAGATCCATTGTCATGTTACGTGGGAGGTGGAAGTTTAAACTTGTATCTTAATGCAGCCCCTTCATAATGTCATGAAAGAATGAATCAGCTAGGAGAAGAAACTTTTCACAGAGTAATTACAGATGTAACACTCCTCTCAATGGCAGATGAAACCACATTTACATCAGACCCCCATTTATCCCCTCTAATAATGATGGGTCGGGGCAGAGTAGAGGTAATCATTATGACCACTGTGATTGGGAGGACTGGGCCAGCTTCAGGCCTCCTCCTTAATAATTTTACCCAGCTGGGATAGATGCTTCACTCTTGTACCTCTCTGGACACGGGCCTCTCCCATGCATCTCTCTGGGGCTCCTCTGTGACCCAGAGGGCCTGTGCTCTCCATTGTGTGGATGAGAGAACGCCCCGGCCTCGTTCCAGCGCTTCATGCCATGACCCGAGTGCTCATAGGGCCTTTCTCTGGGGCTGAAATTCCCACGAGGATCTCGACTCCGCTGCTCCTGATGGGAAAAACCTGGCTGCCTTTTGTGGCCCCTGAAAGACCCCTGAAAGGCTTGTGAGGAGCCTGGCCTCCTGTCAGCTGGGTTGTTACGGAAATGTCTCGGGGAAGGTGACCTGTGCCCTGAGGGTTGGCCATGGAAAGGTGGGCCCCTCTGACCTGGGGATCCTTGTGCAGGACTGCGAGAGGATGAAGGATGCTGACCATGAGGGGGTCGATTTGGCCTAGATGCCACAAAAGGCCTCCTCTGGCTATGATGCGGTTCCATTTTTGGAGAGTATGATTGAAAGGAATCCTGATTCTGGGACCTCATGTTATTGAAACGTGGCTCCCTTTGCTCAGCCATCAGGGGGACTCTCCTGACAACTGGGGGTCGTCCTCTACCTCTGGAATCTTTCCAGTTAAAGGGGGGCTTTACTGTGTAACCTTGGGCATCTCTTCTATTTTTGGGGTTGTAGTTCCCTTCATTCTGCCCCATTCCATGACCATCTCCGTATGGTCTAAGAAGACACAAGGAAAACAAAGATAGATGAATTAAAACACATCATTCCATTCTTTTGTATAATATTTTGCAACAACAATGGCCAGAGGCTTAAACCGCTATAATTTAGTGCAACAAAGGTTAACAATCATGAACGTACAGTGTTTCCCTAGGATGGAACTATAGCGGCAAAAGTAAACTCCACTGCTCCCCCATGCCCCCCCCGGCATGCAACCAAACAAAACCTAACATTTGCATTTACATGCACTTCCTCCAGGGAAAATTTGTCCATAGCATGTCTGAAGGTAGCTAGAGAGAAAAGAACAACTTGACTGAGTCAAAATACATTACCTGGGCTTTATGCGTGGTGGTCCAAAATGTGGTCGGACCATTTTAGGAACTGTGTGAGAAATCTATGGAGGAAACAAAAGAAGATCAAGGTGAGTTCGACCGCCTTAAATATATATAATATTCGATTTCTAAAGCTAGCCATAGTCTCGGACCTGTCCTGACTCCGCTGTGGAAAAAAAGCACATTATAGAGTCTGAAGTCTGAGTACAGCTATTATTTAATAGTATAGATTAAAAACTAGTGAGTAAATCAAATGAGCGGAGTCAAACGCTTCCAAAGCAATGTTACAAAGTTCTAGGGGAGTGACAATGCAAAGGCCAACCCACAGCAATGTTAACTATTGATCATTGATAAAAGAGTCACTCAGTCTTAATCTTATCAGTTTCTTTTCAGACAAAACAAATACAGCAGTTACTGTATTACAGTTTCCGTCCTTAGAATGTTCAAATAATTAAAACAAACATACATATTTTCTCATTGATCTAGTAGCAAAACCACCAAACAGGACTGTCTTAAGTATTGTGTAATTCATAAATAATAATGACTGTGATTATAATATATATATATACATATATATATATATATATATATATATATAATAAAGATTATATTTGAACTTGTTAGGATTCAAATCAACCTGAAATTAATCGCAAATTTAACTACATGTATTAAACAAAATCACAACCTTCGTCTATTTCCCATGGTATTATTAAAGGTGAGATTAAAAAGGGAATCTGTTAAATTTAATATCGCATTTTACCCTATTATTATATTACATTAATGATCAAACTCGGTTTACAAAGTAGCGACGGTTCGGGTTAGCGTCTCGGAGGTGGCCGCCGTATCAGCTTCAGCCCGGATCCTTCACGGATCATCGAGCCTCCATTTACGGTCAGAGCCACGGACAGTCAGCTAAGAAAACAACACGACATCCATTACGTTCAAGACGTATTTATATGACTCTCTCTTGTGCGGACACCAGGTCGGACACTGTAGCCGAGGAGGACATTTTACTACCGCACGGAGCCTCCATGTTCCTCTTGGTTTATATTTAGAAACGCACCGTGGAGAGACGGGTCGAGTTAATGCTAGCCACCGTAACTCGCTGCTAAGTCAGCTAGCATGGGTGTTTCTCTGGTTTGTGACGCTGCGCTCAGGTAAAAAATGCCACCGAGTCGTGTCCAACATGTTATTAACAATTGGACAAATTAAAAAAAGACAGACATTTTGTCTTCCTGTGTCAGTTAGTGTAATTCAACCCTCAAGAAAACAACTTACCCGAGCGCAGCCGTCGATCAGATACGAGCTACGTGCGACACAGCTCAGCCTCTTCCTCGGCACATCGCACTCGTCTCTTAAAAGAGCATTTAACAGCCAGGCAGAGGCGCCACCTGCTGCCCCGGAGGATGAACTACGTATGTACTACTAATATGTTTTAGCTGTTTGTTACACTTTGAAGGGATCGTTCAGCAAAACCCACCAATTATTCTACTCACCACTAATGCCGATGGAGGGGTGGGTGAAGTGTTTGAGTCCAAAAACACTTTAGGAGTTTCAGCGGTACACAGGGTTGCAGCAAAATCCAATACAAAACATTAAAGGCCTGTATACTGCCCTTGGATCTAGTAGTGAGTTTAAATCTGATTTCATTAAGGGAGTGTTTGGCCTTTGCGGAGGTATGAGCTCTACTGAGTGCACTTCTAGTTTCTGTCTTTCTCTGTCTCTGTTCAGGGGATTAAAAACACTTCACACCTAGTATGAGCATGTTTGGGTGTAACCAGGATTAACCAGTTTTCTCTATTGTTCCACTGCAGCCAATTCATCAGGAAATGTTTTCTCCATCCAGTTACCTGTTTAACAGCAGGCAGTCTGAGTGATTTCTTTCTTCCTCTTTACACTTCATTACACGTGTTTATAGTTTTAAATCTCTCCTCCTCTTTGCAATACATCTGCCATCATCTTCTGATTAGGTTATCAGCTCAAACACACATGAAAACACAAAACAGAAAATCCAGAGTTCCAGTTTTTTACATTTTATTGTTTCTGCTAACTATATCATGACCATGCTAACCATGCACAGTGTCTACAGAAGCTACGTCACTTAAAGAGTTAATCTGATTGGGAGAGATTGTTCATATGAGCAGACAAACACCGTGGTTGTATGTATTTTTTCTATGTTCTCATTAAGATCAGTCTCCTCTGCAAAACGATGTTAAATGTGGAACAGCTGTTTGAATTTGTCACAAAAGTAAACAGTAAATCCAGATGGTAGATGCAATTCATGGCAACTTCACTTACAGCGATTCAGAGAGCCGAAGCAGGCGAAAATCTTAATGTCACCGTATAAAGTGACACTACAGTATAGCTTATAATCATTTGCAACATGTTTCAAACCAAGGTTCAAGTATTACAGGTCACATACAGTAATTCCCCGGGCCAAACACATACACTGTAAAAATAAAGTTGCTCTATCAGTCCCAAATAAGGCATCACTACTGAAATTACATTTAGACATGACACAGAAAAGTACTAAATAAATCAGTGATAAGTGATTTGATTAATTGTTCTTGAATTTAAAGGAGGTACTTCCTTCACAGGAGCATGTGGTTTGAGAAAAAACATTAGCAGCAAACAGCATATTCATCGCTACAGGGCACACATACATACATTGACTGTTAACATCCAGCCCCATTCAGTCTTGGGGCCCAGTCACATATAAATGAATGCAAAGCAAATATCGTCGGTAAAAGTGAATCCAAGTTGAACTCCAAGCAATTCTGTATGTGTGCCGTTATAAATCAGCTACCAGATATCTATCGAATGGAATATATGCAACTACTCTAGATCTGTTTAGATGGATGCATCTATTAATAACCTTGGAAACACAATTCAGCTAAATCGAGTACATGCGAGTGACACATCACCTGGACAGACATTAAAAAAATAAATCAGGAACGTGAGGAGCCTCACCCTGCTACACATTAAAGGCTTAAAAGAGCTTGTGAAAGGCAGAGGTTCAAACACAGTATTCAAATCTCTGAGCCTTGTTTTATTTCTCCAGTAATGACACTGAAGAGGGTGCAGTGAGGGATCTGTGCGGGGACAATTAAAGTGTCTTACAGAACTACAATTAGTTCACAATACTGTGTCTTCTAAAGGCCTATAATCAAAACCTTGATATTTGTTTTTCTGTCGTAACATCCAGACACACCTTCTCTCAGTGAGGCCTTCACATGTGCACATCTTGCACTCATACACTAACACTTTCTAAAAAGAACAGCAGAGACAAAATTTCGGACACACAATTTTAATGGATTATTACCTCCGCCAAGGGGGGGGCATATTTTTGTCCCTGTTTTGTTTCGTTGATTGGTGGTTTGCTTGTTTGTGAGCAGGATTAAGCAAAAACTACGGAACAGATTTAATTGTTTACATTGTGAATTTTCAAACTTTTCCTTGATGTCATACAGAATTATTTATGGCTCTTAACGAAAAAGAAAACAAATATCAAATAAAAAAGTTAATTTAGATTTGATTTCATGAGGGGACTGTTGGGCCTTGGCGGAGGTTTGAACTCTACAGAGCTCAATTCTAGTTTGCTATGAGATTAGATTACAGGAGATATTTTGTTTATACTGCAAGTCATGAATCATATATATTTTTAATTCAATCTCTATGGCTCTATTCCCATAAATGTAGCAACACAGGGGCACATGCTCAAAATGTGACACCCTGTGAGTGTATGTACGTGTGGGGAGAGAGAGAGAGAGGGGAGGCAAGCGACAGAGGGAGAAAGAGAGAGATAAATGGACTACTGGATGCTAAGTTTATTCGATGACGAAGGCGACATCCCGATGAGCTTAGAGTCTGACATGGGACTAACGACGCCCTCGATGAGGTTCTTGTTGCAGTCGCCCGTGTTGTTCTCAGAGGTCAGTTTGGGGAAGGGGACGCCGTCGGTCAGATCCATCAGGTCTTCGAGAGCGCGGGTGTTACTCAGACCACTGTGCTGGATCTCAATAAGCGGTGAGAACACTGGGATTGAAATCAGTTCTTCCTTAGAAGCTGGGCTGAAATAAATCAAATGAATGACATGTAATATCTTTAGATTTGACACTGATTCAATGGTGTATTTGATGTGAAGTGGTTAAATAGTACTGATATTCAAAGTCAGCTCACCAGGAAAACTTTGCCCACTCCAGACGACTCACCTGACCTCCATGGACTGCACCTCATCACATGACCCCTTCCCCTTCACATCCAACGGCTCCAGCTTGATGATCGACGGCAACAGGCGTCTGACCAGCGGGGGAGTCACAGAGGCTCTAATAGCCGCCACCTGGGGCCCTCTGTTGTGGTTTCCCTCTGCAGCTGACACACGCAGGCTTTGTTGTTTGCTTCCCTCAGCAATTTGACGGCCACTCGACAAGGCACTTCCACTACCCTTCAGTGCTCCATTCATCAACCCCCCCTGCTTTACGCTGGCTTTGGCATCTGCTCTCAGCTTAGTTGGCTCTTTGTTTATTTGGTCTGTGGCTTTTGCGTTTTCTACACGCTGCTCGTTCGCATTAATTCCCGCCTCTCTTCTCTGCTGCTTCACATCACAGGCCTTGCGTTCCTTGCTAGGTCGCCTGTCATGCTCGTCACTGGTTTGTTTGGCGTCCGGTCTCTTCTCGGGAACACTATGCGTTGGTGTTACATGATGAGTGTTGTCTTTAGCTTGTAAACTCTTCTGATTGTCCATCTGTGCTGCTGCTACTGATTCTTTCCTCACCAGGGCACAGTCCTTCGAGTTGACCTGGTCTGTGACCGGCTCATTAACCTGAAACTCAAAAGTTTTGGACGCTTGCTCCTTCACCTGAGCATTCGTTTGAACAGTCTTTTTATCCCCTGTGGAGAATGAAAATAAATCACAGTGGAGCTCACTTTATTTGGACTGTCAAGTTAAAATAAACTGAATTTCATAAGTAAAGAAACTGATCATCTTTTGAACTGTAAAACCCAAATGTGTAGATTATTATCACAGGACAGTTCAAGTAAAGTGTTGGCTCACACTGTACAGAGTCATCCCCTATAGAGACTGGATATTTCTCTCAAGGTCATTTTCAAGTGTTGGTGCCGTGGAGTCAAGCCTCCACTGCTCTGCAGTAAACGGTTCTCTGTCAGCACCAAGTTTATTGTCCTTGGCTGCTGGTCCATTTTCCAGAAACTGTTGTGTAACCCCAAACCCCATACACAAACAATATAACAATATGCACAATTCTGCTCGGCCAACATAAACTCATGTAGACAATGTCACTGCTGTTCATTCTTCTGAATAGCCAAAGCAAAAGCATCAGAATGAATTACAAAATAAAACAAAAATGCAAGACTGCAGGGAAATAATATATTGGCTTCTGTGTCTCCAACTGAGATTTCACCAAAGCCAACTAATACAAATGTAGATCTATGCCGCACATGCTTAAAATAAGCTGATAAATGCATCTGATCACAAACCGCACATGCCCTGTTTGCATTTTTACAGCTGCACGGCATAAAGCGAGTCATGGAGTGATGACAAGCAGCAAAACTAAAATCATCGCAGGGCGACTGAAGGACATACTAACCTGAGACGGACTTCGTCTCCACCTGCTCCTCCTTATGATTCAGTGCACAGGAGAGACAATCGATTAATTATTTGTTGTAATTAGGACACAAAAACCAAAGTATCACCAACAATATAATTTAATAAAGGTAATAACAACAGAAAGTCAAAGTTTTTCATAAATAAAATTTGAAAAGTAAATCTCATTCGCGCGATGAGCAGGTGCTTAAAGGCAGAAGGTTTACTGTACGAGAGCAGAGGGTGTCTCTTACAGTACCTTAAAGTCAGCTTCACCCTTCCTAGTTCTCTTCATGATCTCCTCAATTCTCTGCAAAAAAAAACAAACATCATCACATAATCAATGTGTGAACCTTAAAATGAGTTTAATAGTTGTATTTGTTACAAGCAGTCAGCTGGCAGTGAGAGCTTGGACTGTCCTCTCTGGGAGTTTTAATGACCTTTTTTCTCAGTTGCCTCTCCTCCTCTTCTTGTTGCGCCAGTAGTTCTCTTTCCAGCCGCTGACGCTCCGCCTCCTCCTGAGCCAGGACTTTCACTTTTTCTTTCTGTTAAGATCAAGAAGAAATTTATTTATATGTTTTACAAACTGTGAGACGGTACTTCAAATGAAAGTTACAAGAAATTCACCCCAAAATCGAAATTCAGTGAAAACAGCATTAGGCAAAACCAGCATTGCCTTAGTGAACAAAGTAGGATATTATACTGATATGGATCTGTGAGTCTGAGATACAGCTTAAGGTCTGTGGCCTCTTTTAAAAGATCTCTAACCTCTTTATCCATCTCGTCATTATGCTCCTTGTCCTGCTCCTCCTTCTTTTCATTGACTTCTTTTTCTTTCAGTCTCAGAACATCTTCCTCATTTTTCTTCTTCTCCTCCGCTTGTTGAGCCTTCACTTCTTGCTGACGTCGCTGCTCCTGTTCCAGTTGCTTCCTTAGCTGCTCCTGCTCCTGCAGTCTGATTGGCAGGTACACAGTCTCATTACACACATCACAACACAAGACCCATGCTCTCCTTAATCCACAAATCATTCAATGACCTCACCTCTTTTCTTCCTCCTGTTCCCGTTTTTTATCGTCCAGTTCCTTCTGAGCTCGAGCCTGACGCCTCCGCTCTGCCAGCAGCCTGGTAGCCTCCTCTGCATTTGTGGTGCCAGCTGCCCCCTTCCCCATGCATGATGCTGCTTCTGTCACACATACACAGGCTGGTGTAAGAATCAAATAAATTTATTAAAGCTGAATGATGAAATAAAAAAAATATAACTTGACAAATCACCTTTTTTCTTGTCTGCCTCTTGAACATTGCTCTGTGTCTTCCCCCCTGAGGAATCCACTTTGGGAGACAAGTGGTCCCTTCTGTCCGGCGACTGAATTCTGTCCGGTGTGTCGCCTCTGAGGCGCTTATCAGACGGTTCAGCCTTAGAGGATCTTGTTTTAGTGATTTCATTGTTCACCACAGTCTTCTCAGCTTGCAGAGATGGATTAGAGCCCTTTGTGTCCGTATTCTTTTTCAATGCTGTCTCAGCTTTGGATCTTTCACCATGTTTTGCCACCTTCTTGTTTTCTGCTTTCTTGTCCTCACTTGACATGTTCGGACGATGTCTTGTAGGGGAGTTATGGTACTGATGCGTGTTGCCCGGAGACTGGGCACGGATCTTAGATGCCAGCCTGCGCACAGACAGAGATGTTTGGGTTAAGAGTTAAGTTTTAAAACCGAAAAGAAAAAACAAGGTTAATAGTTCCAGCTGACCACTGCCATTCCAGATCATTTACGGACATGGGCCGCTTCAGGCAATGATGCAGCACTTGGCATAGATCTAAGTGGTCCAGCTAATGTGGCCCAAATATCCCAAAACAGATTTATGCCCTTTTTGGCAAACATGCGGTGCACTGGGTAAGGTTTAATCTTATTTGAACCTCAAGTTGCCCATGTGGTTAATGGTGAATGTGGCCCAAATAGCACAACATTTTGGGCCATGCACCTTTGGTTGACATATATTTCTATGGCTTAATTGTGGCCCAGATCTGATGAACAGAAGCGGACCTGGATAACAGTGTGTTAGTGAGGGCACATATTTTTGCTATGTGGGATTGCCTGCCATTCAAATCAACAACAAAGAAAATAATCTCACTTTGAGGCAGCCGGAGATTCAGATCTTCTCAGAGGCGATCCACAACCTGGGGATGCGGTTCTTCTCTCTCTGCGCAGCCGCTCTTTCTGCAAGTTTTTCAGTGAGTCATTTAAGCTGTGAGATCCTGCAGTGAATGTTTGATGCTGTGTTAGCACATAAAGCGTGTAAGGACTGACCTTGGGGGTATTGGGAGTGGACTGTGAGCCTCCCAGAAGTCCAGCCCTGTTGTGATCTGCAGGGTTCAGCGAGCTGCAGAAAGGCGACCTGTGAGGACTGCAGGGGGCTGCATGATGACAAACGCAGGTCTTTTCAAACCAAATGATAGTAGATGGCAAATGACAAAAGGATACTAATAATGAAGTAAAACCAGGGGGAGGGGGGTGTCTGGACAGTGTGTGCTGCATTCAACTGGAGGGTGCAGACTCGAAATTATAGTGTGATACTAATTAATGTGAGGATTAATATGAGGCTCTGTTGCAGCTTAAACCGCAATCTTTGACTTCAGGTATAAGTCTTATAGTGATGCAGGTATCCATGTTTCACCGATACTGTAAGTTTCTCTATTGGCAGAAAAGCTGCAGACTAACAGCTCAAATGTATGAAATTAAATTATTTGGGAGCATCACTCATTATTTATCACTAAGAATTTAACTTGTTTTCTAAAATGCAGAGGGACCTCTCTGCAGCTGACAAACACATGTGGAGGAAGACATTAGTGTTGGGTCATTGATTTCCCCCCGTTAGAGAAGATCTGACTGTTTCAGGGGTATTGAACCCTGACTGACTCAGCCAGCAGTCCCAAGTGATGGAGAGTGTTAATGCCCCAGTTAAGCCAGTTTTTTTAAAATTAATCCCTGTATGCGTTCACTGCTGTGCAGTACGATGCAAGCACACACATGCCAGTCGAGTCGCTGTGAGCAATAATCTCACATCCAGTCCCAAACATGGTCTCACGCCGCGAAGACGACAGCAAATGAAAACACACAGACCTTGTGCACAATCACAAAAGCAACGGTCCTAAACACGTACAACACAGGGAGCGTTTTTTTTTGGCACCTCTTGTGACTTCTCGCCCATCTGTTACAATCTGTAAAGGGTAATCTCTAAAGAGCAAGGCCGTCTCAGTGGGATGACGGTGTCAGCTTCTATTTTAGTGCATGTATTTTTATTCTAGGTCATTTGCGATGATTCTCGAAAATACTGTCTGCTCCAGGAATCCGGAGTCAACAGCACTTAGCTGCTTTCATTTTGAAAACGTTAATCTCGAGGCATCAAAAACACAAAAATGACACAGATCCTACCCACACATCTATACTCTGTTAAAATAATATCCCTTGTGGAGGAGATCATTGAGATGTTCTAGTCATTTTATCCAGTGTCCTTTAGCCTGTTTGTAATTACTGAGATGTTACTAATCTGCGGCAACTAATCCAGAGTGTTGACCTCTGGGGAAATTTAACAGGGAGTTGAACATACTGAAAGAACATGTTTACTAAAACAAACATGTTACATAGGAATACTGTGCTGAGGGAAAATAAGTTTCCAGCAGCAAGATATAGTCTGTGAAAAAGCTGATGCATGGTTTTTATTGACCTTTTCTGCATGGTGGTCCATGAGAAGCTGTTCTGCAGAGAGGAAAGAGCTGCCAGAACATTATGCAGAAGGAAATATTGTGGCTTGGTTTTGTCTGAAATTTTGCTTAGATAGTTTAAATCAGTATTTTAGAACAAATATAAGACATATGCCCGTATAATCTCAATTAGTCCTGTCTTTTTTTCCGCCAGTGAATGAAAGATAAAGGCCATTGCAGCAAATCACAAGCACAGCAAACACAATTAAACCTGCAGCACATACAGCTTAGTTGCAAGCTTACAATATATCACACAAAAAACACATTTAAAACAAAAAAGCAGCTGTACATGCATCTTATGCAGAGAACACATTTGCCTTTGGTTTAAAGATCCAGTGTGTAAAATTTAGGTGAAAAAGATCTATTGGCAGCAATTTGAAAATAAAATAATCTTAGAATTATATAAATGTTTGTTTTCTGTACCCTAGGGTAGGTATTTATATTGAAATCTGGAGCAGGTCCTTTCTACAGAGGCTGCCATGTTTTTTACAGTAGTCCAAACCGTGAAAACAAAACTCCTATTGAGTTTTTATTAGAACTGAGGGCTACCAGAGGTTATCTTTCCTGTTTTGAAGGGGATGCTGAATGAGGGCTATTCAGCTGCAACATGCAACTTCACCACTAGATGTCACCAAATTGTACACACTGAACCTTTAATTTTAAATTTAATTAATAATTTAAAGGCAAACTGAACACAAACATGGTAACTGTTGGATGAACATGGGGGGGGGAGATAGGTCATGGGGCAGGGACTCAACGTTACCAGATTCGCTGACAGCAGGAAGGGGGGAGGCAATGCCATGGGAAAAGGCGGAGGCAGCAGAGAAAGGGAGTGGTGCATTCTCACTGTCACCTATAGGCAGCAGGCGGAGCAGAGCAGACAGAGCATTATGAATAGTTTGTCTGAGCAGTTCCTCATCCAGCTGTATACACCTGGATGGGAGTGAACACACCAGCAGAGATGTCGTGATCAACTGTGAGTCTTATTTTTTGTGTCTGGTTGAAAGCCACAATGTGGATGTTTTAGAAAACGTGGCACACACAGAGATGCACTGTTGTGTTTTGAATGTCAAGCACTTGTAGTTTAGTCCTGTAGAGACAACAGCACAGATATGTAACTCTGTCCTGTGTCTGTAGGAAACAGAAACACATCTCTGCTCATGCGTGTACTTCAGCAGCCACGATGCCATCAGCAGTAATCAGGCCAAAGGACAGGCTCTCGTTTACCCACACACACACACTCTCTCTCTCTCTCTCTCTCTCCTCTCTCTCTCTCTCTCTCTCTCTCTCTCTCTCTCTCTCTCTCTCTCTCTCTCTCTCTCTCTCTCTCTCTCTCTCTCATCTCTCACTCTCTCTCTCACTCTCTCTCTCTCTCTCTCTCTCTCTCTGTCTCTGTCTCTCTCACTCTCTTTGTGTAATGGTATCTCACAGAAATACAATAAAAATACCATCCCTCTGAAGAAATGAACAAAAGGTCTTCCATTTCCAGCTGTTTCACTCAATTCACATTTATATAAAACTCCTCTGCCTTGTATGTATTCACTCTATTCTCTGTGCTCACCTGCTCCTGAAGGGCAGCCCCTGCTCCAGCGTTTGGTCCTCTGCTCCAGCAGAAGGCTTCGCTCAAAGGAGCGTTTTATCAGGGCCTCCAACCGCTCCTGAAGGCAACACAGCAGAGCGACTTGCATTCAAACACTGTCCTGTCATTAGTGGCATTGCTTTTTGTTGTACTATAATATATAGTGATATGTCCGTGCATTCGTTCCATTTGTTTCTGTAAGGCTCCTGGGTGGGGGGGTTGGTGCCAAGCTGACATTGAGCAAGGTTCACCTGTCATTGTGTCTTAGAGCCATAATATAGAGACAAACAATCATTCTCTCTAATAATCATTTAAGAGTCTTCAATTAATCTAACCCCAATCTGCATATGTCTTTGGACTATGGGAGGAAATCCCTCACAGACACAGGGACTGTGCCCCGGAAGGACTGTGAACCAGGTCCTGAACCATCACTGGGCCTTCATAGACTACTGTCATATCTAAAACTCACGAAATAAGTGTTGAATTTGATCTAAAAACAGAAGATCTTCAATAAATATTTGTGTCCTAAACAACTCTTGTACATTGACTGTCTAAACCTGAAACTTGCACAGATGACTGGAGTTGCAGAGAAACGACCACAAAGTGTTTTATCCAGCTGACCCTCTCTTCCTCGAGCTGCTGCCTCCTCTTCTCCTCCACTGCAGCCCTGCGGAGCTCCTCTCGCTGCCTCTGCTCATCCAGCCTCCTCCAGCGCTCCTCCACTGTGCGCTCGTGGTGCAGCCGAGCTCTGCGATCCTTCTCCCTCATCAGCTGCTCCCTGGCAGCTGAAATAGACAAGGCAAAGAAAACAATGAATTTCTTTTCAGTTATTTTCTTGCAACCGCACATTCACCCAAAAAATACTAGATTTTCATGTGAACTTGTTACAATGAATTTGAATCTGTCTGTGAGCCCACACTCTAAATCAAGAAGATAGAAATCCTTGTCACCATGAGGCTAATTCAATAGCTAGAGGATGAAGTGCTTGTGTGAGACCTACTTCAGTCCACTATTCTGTGACACTGCCACATCCTCTGAGGTGACAGCGCACATCAAATCAGCAAGTCAGTGAACTCAAAATGAACACTCTATTGGTTAGAAAAGCACGTCATGGCCAATTAAACTGTCCGGCCGATAAAGTTTGGAGGGAAACTGCGGGGGAACAGAAACCTACAGGCATTTCAGAGCGTCTCAGTTCAGAAAATCAGCCTTTGTGGTTTCACTAGTGCCAAACAAAACCGGGACATCACCCACCCAGGCTTCTCTCCTTCTCCTCACGTCTCTCTTTGGCCAATCGCATCCTGTCGTCCGTCTTCATGTAACCCTCCAAGGCTGAAAGAAGAACGAAGACGTCACAGAACAAAATAACAGACACTGGCGATGCACTCAGAATTAAAGGACAGAGAAAGGTTGGTTTTAAAGAAAGCAATCAATGAGACTTACTTTGTTTACCTGCATGGTTTGCTGCTAAGTGCGAAGGGGATGCGTGTCCATTAATTTGTGGCTTTTTCTCCGTGTTAGATGGAGCTGAGGTCACCATGAGAGAAGAATGAGAGAGCACACACAGCTTTTTGTCCCAAGATGCATAATATCAGTGTCACATTACTGAGCTGCAGTGTTGCTTTAATACCACCAGAGGGAAATAGATCCTTCGCTCTGTCTCAAGTGAATTATGTGGCAAAGTGCCCTCATGCCAAGGACAAACTGCAGCAATATGCAGGAGAGGGCTGGAGACTGTCCTTGATGAGACAGTTGCTCCACATACGTTCACTGTGAGACGCACTATCCTGATATGTACTGGCCTGTAGACTCATATTTGGCAATTTTCAAGCAGGATATATATATAATAAATTATTTTTACCCAGATAATGGAAGGAAAGTGTGAGTTTTGTGAGGGTTACTCACTCGTTTTCCCTGTTCGGGCTGGAGAGCTGTGACAATTTGTCGGAGATCTCTTTTCAGGAAGTAGAGTGATGGACGGCGGTACCATCTTTTCACCTAAACAGGACACAAAACATATTTCCTTTGGGCTCAATAAAGTGTCTGTATATCTATCTATCTATCTATCTATCTATCTATCTATCTATCTATCTATCTATCTATCTATCTATCTATCTATCTATCTATCTATCTATCTATCTATCTATCTATCTATCTATCTATTATCCATTCATCCATATGTAGATGAGGGAGGGAGCTGCACGTGACATCACCTTAACACAAATATTTTAATAAATCTAATTTAAAGATAAAATCTCATATCAATAGTGGAAATAAATAATTGAAAAAAAATATCAAATATTAGATAAACTATGATGTGATAAAGATATTGAATGATGAGAATTGGTTCCCAACAACTGTATAGCCGCAATAAAAGAGAGTTCAAATCGTTAATTAATTCTACAAATTCCCTGAATCAGTGTGTGCACTTCAGGCTTAACTGCCAACAGCCGCTTGACTTGGTCGGGTGAATTACTCTTGTGTCAGTCTCGGCTTTTATTGTGTAGTGAAACCTGGCAGACAACCCTGACTCCCACTTAAACAAGGAAGCCGGGAGAAGAACTGCTGCTGCTGCTGCTGCTTCGTTTGACTCTGCTCTCTTTGACCTGAACTTAACTAACTCATATAAACATGTTACTGTACTCCTTAGTCATGCTTAACATTGTGACATTCATCATTTTCCATTCTAAGATGTTTTATTGATCTTTTCTGTGGCCACAGTCTTTCACTGGAATGATGCAGGTTGTGTTTACTGAAGCTTTATGTATTTGAGGTGGAGTTGAGCATCTTGGTTTCAGCATTTGTCTCAGTTAAATAGACCTGGAGGGTTTCTAACACGCAGAAAGACATGATGTGTTCTCATTCACGCACTTGTGTCCCGCATTTGATTTGTCCTTCTCTCCGGTCATGGGGGAAATCCAAATGGCAGAGTGAAAGTTTAATCTTATCCTTCTCTGCAAAGTGAATGACCCCAGTCTGCATCCCACACAGTCACCAAACAATGATGCTTTTAAATTCAGTATAATCCATGGGTCTGTCCTCCTGTGCCACACGCAGCAGTACAGTCTCTCCACCCTCATAACCCCCCTTTTTCTAGTCACGTTATCACACAAAAGAAAACACATAATACACTGATTGCCTGATTTTCCTTTACAGTCAAAGTAGCACTATGTAGGCAGAGAAAGTGCAGATAAAGCAATAACAGGAGATACATGCAGCCCATGCTCACTTTCTCTGCATTAGGCCTGTGATAAGGGTTTATTTGATACTAATAATAATACAAATCTCTCTGTGTATCTTTGACCATGCATCCTGCAGCATGTGAATCAGAACAACCTCAACAGTTTTTATTTAGCGATTAAGGAATATAAAAAACCACAGTGGTCGCCGGATCATCGCTGCGCTACCAGCAGTGCAAATATCAGTTGCGTCATTCGCGTCTGCTTCAAATCGCAATCACAACAACAACGAGCCCGTCCGGTGTGATGGTGAACGTGCGTATCTCTTACCTGTTAGTGCGCTGGATGACGTGACTGTTTTCGCCATGGTCCCCAAGAAAGAATAGACGCTATATCGTCAGGACGCGCAGTCACCCGCGGCTCTGCAGTGGGGCCAATGCGCTGATGCACCACCGGGGTCCGCGTCTCTCCTCCAGCACCTCAGCAGCAGCAGCAGCAGTGAGAGCAGCCACAGCAGCAGGGAGCGTGGCGCAGCAACACCGCATTCAGCCGAGCAGACTGGAGGTCATTGTGGAGGCTGAGGATGGGGAGCAGCACGGGAGGGTTCGGTTCGGATGCGGGAGAGAGATGCTGCTCAGACTGAAGCGGATGAGGATGATGATGAGGATGATGATGATGCTGGTGCGCGCACACAATCCAGTTTACTACCGTGCGTCGCTGCGTAAATCCCGCCCACATATAAAGGCTATTCACACATTACACCGGTAAATGGAGGAGGTCCCCTCTCTGCTGCACACACTGCAGCCAATGATAAGAGGAGTCAGATGTAGGACTACTGCTGACTGGGTTATACACAGCTTGGTCCCCCTTAAGATAATAAATAGAAGAGAAGAGAAGAGAAGAGAAGAGAAGAGAAGAGAAGAGAAGAGAAGAGAAGAGAAGAGAAGAGAAGAGAAGAGAAGAGAAGAGAAGAGAAGAGAGGAGATGCATAGATGCAGTATTATCTGTACTGTAGAGAATACTTGAGTAATGTGTAGTGGCACATTAGATCATTACTTGATGATGCATATTCATACATTATGTATCCTGCTGCACACCCAGGCCCAAACACCAAATGTAGTCAATGATGACAATTAGATATAGGCCTACTGCAGACTGAGCTATACACAACATGGTATACCACATGAGATGGGATACAAGAAGACAAGATAAGACAATAGAAGAGAAAACATTGCGTATATGTATAAGAATATAATGAAATCAACATAGGATAAATGTCCTACTTCCTATACTGTTAGGTATATTTTAGACTTATTTTATTTTATTTATGTATCTATGCATGACTTTTATCTCGGTCATTCTGGTCTATTAGGACCAAAGACTAGAGAAGAAGGGGGGCAGCAGAGCTGCTTCCTGCAGGAGTTGAGGGCAGAGAGGAAGAGTGAGCGGAAGCGGAAGTGCGGAACCTAAGGACAGAGGTGCTGTTGACTGCTGTGAGCTAGTGAGTCCAGGAAAGATGCTGACCAATATCTCCAATGTGCTGAGAGCCTGCGCTTCCAGAAATGTAAGTACACACATTTGAAGCCGTCACATTCAAACACCGCAGGACAGCGTGGAACTAAAACCTCCGCTGTTTACGTGCGACGTGACAGCCGCCGCTGTTCTGACCTTGTGAGGCCGGATGGTAGCATGTTTGGCTAACAGCGAAAACTAGGCGTTAAATCCTTCTGACAGCTCTAGTGTTTTTCTTAATGAAGAGAAAAACTGCTCTTGTGTTATGTGTTCCCTAAACTTCACCTAGTTTATCTCGTTGTTTTGCATTTTGTAGACAGGAGCGCTGTTATCATTAAGGACACATACTAGCTGGAAGCTCTTTGAGGAGTCCCTGAAATGTCCTAAGAAAGTGTGGCTAAATAAAGTTTCCTTTAAATAACAATGTTAGACCTGATCTCAATGATAAGTATGAGCTGTAGACAGTGACCAGATGTTTGTCTATTGTAAAGAAAACAATAATAAGAACGATTTTTTTATTTTATTCATAGAGCTGTTATATAAAAATATACAGATTGATTTATGCTGTTAGATATTTGTGAAACACAGTAAGGTGTGTGACATGCACCTTAGTTGAATATGCACATTAGTAACAACAACAAGTGTCAGGTACTGAAAGCTACCATCAAATGGCTGGTCAGACTTATAATATTTACTCATTGTTTGAAGATATGATTACATTTAACGTTTTGAAAGTTTCTTTTAAGACAATAATTCATATATGAAATAGTATTGCTTATTGAGCTTAATAAAAAAACGTTGTAATGATGAATGATTTTAGTATTGGCAATTACATTTTTTTTCATCTCTATGATATTTTTAAATCCTCTTCTCTCCTATGTCAGGGAGCTGCGGCAGTCGTTTCAGCACGCACATATGCTGACTTCACAACCCAGGCTACCTTCGAAGTAAAGGTAAGTTGTATTATTGAACTAAACTGATCAATGCCCATGTGAGTTTGCGCTGTGAATTATTATTAATTTTTTCCTTTTCTCTAGAAATGTGACGTGCACAAGCTGGATGAGGCTCCGGCCACTGAGGTGGTTATGACTCGTGATGAGGGTCTGCAGTACTACCGCACCATGCAGACGATCAGGCGCATGGAGCTGAAGGCAGATCAGCTCTATAAGCAGAAGATCATCAGAGGGTTTTGCCACTTGTATGACGGCCAGGTAGAGTACATCATAACTTTTTCCAATTCATACAACAAATTGTATGGAGAGGTTCATTCCAGTTTTAGAGCAATTTTATATGTTTTGCAGCAAGAGATCTGATGACTCAACAAGATTATTAAAAAGAAAAGTTTACATAAATGCAACACATTTAACAGATGCACGCAGTTGGGTTGGGTTCACTTTTTATTTGAAATTCGAACATTCCATCATATTATCAAACAACAATATGTCAAGCTGTTTGTTTGTTTTCTCCCTGTAGGAAGCTTGTGCAGTCGGTATCGAAGCATCCATTAATTTGTCTGACCACCTGATCACTGCTTACCGCGCCCATGGATACACTTACACCAGAGGAGGGAAAGTGAAGGAGATCATGGCCGAGCTCACCGGTGAGTCTGAAATGCTGACACAAAGTTTGAGACACTTTCATTCGAGAGACAATTATGTTTTAGCTTAAAATATTATTGTTTATTTTGTTTTTAATGTGCAGGCAGAAGAGGAGGTATTGCAAAAGGCAAAGGAGGATCAATGCACATGTACTGCAAAAACTTCTATGGAGGAAATGGAATTGTTGGAGCACAGGTAAATCCCCAAAGTCTACTAGCAGAGTGTTTGATGACAAACATGTCAACTGGTTCTTCTGGTCTCTTGACTACATTCAGCTAACTTCTTAAGCTAATTTATAAAGCAGTGATAATCAGACCGCATTAGAGAAAAGCACTAAGTCAAATGTTTTTTCAATTCAAATCTAAAATTACCAGTATTTTATCAGTTTGAAGTATTAGGTAAACACATGCAGGATAAGTGGGCCTTGTTTGATAATGTTTACACATTGTGGAAATATAGTGGAATTCAAGTGATGTAACTCTGGTCATCAAATCTTTATTTGGCGTGACTGCTGCCATCGATACCTCAGCTCGGCTTGAAATATTATGGCAAGAAACCAACATCAGCCAAATGCTCAGCTTACAGGAATCCTTGATATTTTCTAAGCTGCAACTGAGCCAAAGAATTTGTGATACACTGTTTACTATTTTAAGGTTTATATAACTCACCCCAGACATGTTGATTCTCCTCAGGTTCCCCTTGGTGCTGGTGTAGCTCTGGCCTGTAAATTTCAGGGCAACAACGAGCTGTGTGTCTGTCTTTATGGAGATGGTGCTGCCAACCAGGTAGGGCACAGAAAACCCATACCTTGATTTGATTCAAAATTAGGGAACAGTCTTTCTCTAAAGATGAAGGTTAATACAACTTTATACTTCATTGAATCTACGCATTATTTCCAACTTGCTTATATAGTTCACAGTAGTCTGGTTAATAGCCCATGCATGCACTTATAAACTGCTGATGTGAAAATTGTGAATGTGCTTAAAAGTGGTGGTATTGTGTGGGACTGTAAACATTAGGGTAAGGGTTACTAGCAAATTCCCTAATAAACTGAACAAAGACAGAAAAGTTAAACAAGCTACGTAGCATCTGCTTGTCTCGTTTAGAATCACAGCTGCTACTGATTTTAATTGCATCCTCTAACTTAGCCAACCCAGACTGCTCTCTGAAGACATTCACATTTACCGCAGTGGCAAAAGATTTGCTGTAAGATGGTAAAATGTTTACATTTTAAGATAAGTTACTGTCTAACCTTTCTAACGACAGGCTTTTAAGATCTGTTATGTACGTCTAATGAGAACCATCAGGATCTTCCAAAAACAAATTGTCTTTCAATGCTTTGCTAAACAAATATCCTTCATCGACTTTACAGGGTCAGATCTTTGAAACCTACAACATGGCCTCTCTCTGGAAGTTGCCCCTCATCTTCATCTGTGAGAACAACCGGTACGGTATGGGAACGTCAGTGGAGCGAGCTGCAGCCAGCACAGACTACTACAAGAGAGGAGAGTTCATCCCTGGTCTCCGGGTACTGACCTCACCTTTTCCTCAACTGATGCAATTTTTCTGTAGCAGGGGGATTGGTCCTAATTGAGGAAAGCTAGTGTTAATACTTCTTGATGTCACTGTATCTTGACCTTATATCTTAAAAGAAAAAATCTGGCACATTTTTAGAACAGATAACTTGGAGTCTGGGGAGTTTGGTGTAGCTTCATTTAATTTAATGGGACTGTTGGACCTTGGCGGACTTATGCACTCTTCTAAGTTCAGCCTCTAATTTAGTATAAATTACTGAAATGAATTCCCTGAAAATGGCACCTCGTTATTCACTGACTTTTTTTGTATTCAGGTGGATGGGATGGATGTCTTGTGTGTTCGGGAAGCAGTCAGGTTTGCCGCTGATCACTGCAGAACTGGAAAAGTAAGTGAAAGATACTGATTCACACTATATGGCAAACATGATTTTCTGTTTCCCACTTTGAATGTTTTTGTCATACATTTCTCAGGGTCCCATTATCATGGAGCTTCAGACATACCGCTATCATGGACACAGTATGAGTGATCCCGGCGTCAGGTAAATTATCACTGTACCTAGGCCTCTGTAAACTACTGTATTTTATCTATATACTCTGTATTTTGCTTTGCTCTAAATGAGAAAATAAGTATATTTATTTGACAGACTGATGGTATCTGCACTGTGCTTCCTTTTGCTTCTGCCACTGTCCCACAGTAGTCTTCATGTATTCTCCTTCCCCCAGTAGTTGCCTCGCAGTGCCCTGACCACAGCTTAGGGAGCGACTGAACACTGTGACACTAAGATTGATGTTCGCTGCAGCAGCTTATAGTTGTGATTAGAAATGTAAACGCATCACTAATCACGACAACATTTTTAACAAGTTATGCTATTAATACAAACTCCAATAATGTTACAGGGATAATTATGGTTTGTGCAACAACCTCAAATCAACCCCCTTTGTGCTATTAGCAGTGGTTAGTAAAAGTAACGTTTTCATTGGAAGATTTTCCAATACGTGTGTTACAATACAATTGTATTAGTGCATCCCTACAACATCCCTGCACCCATCTGCCCTCTCAGCTACCGCACACGTGAGGAGATCCAGGAGGTCCGCAGCAAGAGCGACCCCATATCTTTGCTGAAGGATCGCATGCTTAGCAACAACATGGCCAGCATTGAGGAGCTCAAGGTAGGAAATACTTTTTGTTTGTTGGGGGGAGGGAAGGACCAAACCCTCTGGCATCATTAATCTATTGCCAATAATATTAATAACAGAACACAACTACCGAATACAAACAAATTACCATAATCTCTGCCTTGTGTGTGTTGCGTCTGTAGGAGATTGATATAGCGGTGAGGAAGGAAATTGAAGATGCTGCCCAGTATGCCACCACGGATCCTGAACCCCCCCTGGAAGAGTTGTGCAACCACATCTTCGCCAACAACCCACCTTTGGATGTGCGTGGCACGAACCCATGGTCCAAGCTGAAGTCTACGAGCTAAACTAGTTTTTTTCTCATCTCGCCTTTTCATCACCTCTTCAGCTCTGTAAAATATTCCCCCCCCCCGCCCATCACAGTTACACATCATATACTGTGCCGTCTGATGCCTCAAACCCAGGACGTAATGCATCAATCAGCAAGTATTTAAAATTGAACAGAGGCGGCCATATTAACGAAGATGTGAGAATTAAACTAACAAAGATCGACAGGAACACAAAGTCAAAGTGGATAAAACCTTTTTGAAGGTTTATTGTTCTGCCAGTCCTACTTCCTAACATTACCCCACTCTGTGTTTTTGAATTTGACATTTCGTCTCATATTTATTTATTTTTCATAAAAGCTTTAATTTTATGTTTAGTAAATAAAATCTCCATCCATGACAGTAGGGGTGTAAGAAGTACTTGAATAAGTAGAATTTCAGATTAACACCGAAGAAATTCATTAAGCTACTGTATTTAAAGTCTCTTAACATTAAGCACTCTATATTTTTCCCACTTCACAAGGTTTTGTAAATCCCGCCCCAAGTGAACATTCTAATCAAACTTCCAGTTTGATATTTATTTTGGGTCGTTTCATTAAACAAATGTTCATCCATTACTGTTTAACTCACAGATAAAAAAATAAATTAAACTAATAAATATTTCAATTTGAGTTGAGCACCACTTGTTACAAAGACATAAATGAGAGCAGGGTAAAGATTGTTGCCAACATTCTTGATGCTTTTCCAAATGTTTTATCTTTCTGTGGACTGTATGTAATAAAGAGTAAAGAATACCAAGGGAAAGGTTTGAAATATTTGAACTTGCCAAACCTGACACATGCTTGGCAGGCCTCCTGTCGCTTAGAGGACGAATGTGAAGTCCCATGTGTGTGTCGCACGCTGACCTGTGCACGTGATTATATGCATCATTACAGTCAGATGTGTGAAGACAGATTTCCACAGTGTTTACATTCAGGTGGTTGGGTTGCAGGTGCTTATGTGCCTTTCAATACATAGTTTTCCCATTACCTACATGTGTATGTAAGAATATGTAATGGTGCTAACCATTGGTTAATGCAAACATCATGACATCACGTTGAAAAGCTAAGTTAAGCTTTTGGCTTTCAAGGATTCAAAAATATTTAAGAAATTAAATTAAAAAAAAATATTAAATTAAATTAAATGAATTTCTGAACAGCACAGTGTTCGTAGTCTTGTCTTTAAAGAAGGATGTTGGGTAAATGCACATAAGACCTAGTTGGGTATTGCAGCAGCGGTTAACAACTGTCAAAATCGCCGGAAGATTTAATTACTTCTCAGGGATGTGAAGTGAAGAACAGATAATTGATCACCAATCTCTTCTGGTGGTGGTAAAAAGTGAGGTTTCTAATAATCATTCACAACATCCTGTAGGTGAGGATATTGAAATACTTCTGATTATTTCTGCTCAACTTAACATTGCATAAACTTATATTGGAAACATTTTAAAGGGCATTAATTGCCTCATGATAGAGAATCCATGACTGGAGGGAGATTTAATGTCTTTGAAAAGTAAATTGAGATTGATAAGATATTTTTTCTGGCAATTTCAAGTGAAGAAATCACTGTTTTCTCTGTCCACATAGTTAGTGGGAAATAATATAATTCAAATGTTGGTCCAAGTCATTTCTCCTGCACTAACTTCAGAGACTTCCATTCATTGCCTGGGGACACACACTAACCTCAACCTCTGATAAAAAAAAATATTCTTCTTACTAGTCTTTAGTATGAAACATCACAGTATAGTTTTCCAGTTTCAGCTTTTTCTCCATTTCTTTGGGCTTCTGGCCCCAGACACATGTAACGGAGAATATCAGCAACAGTAAACAGATTGTAGCATAACTAAAGCCCGCGCGAGTCAACACCAATCGTCCAAATAAAAAAATTGAAGAAATCGAATAAAATGATAACACACTATATCATTCACCGAACTCCACAGAGTAACCATCAGTTCTAAAATCGATAACA
The DNA here is from genome assembly GCA_038501795.1 of Pseudopleuronectes americanus. Classification (NCBI taxonomy): domain Eukaryota; kingdom Metazoa; phylum Chordata; class Actinopteri; order Pleuronectiformes; family Pleuronectidae; genus Pseudopleuronectes; species Pseudopleuronectes americanus. The sequence goes on along the minus strand of CM076728.1, from coordinate 10,729,922 downwards.
TCTATCAAAAACAACTTAAATCCATGCGGCCGCGAAAACCAACTCGCGAAATGCAGAATAGCTGGGGGGGATATTGGGTTCGCAGGTTTGAACAGTTACAACCACGATCAGATATCAAAGATGAAAATTAAGAGGAATATAAAATATATATAACCTACTCAAGATAAACCTCACTACTTTAAATGACTAACCAAAAGGCAACACTCAAAAACCAAAAAGAAAGATGTATAAAACCCGTAGTTATATAGTGTATATAAATGATAATATTTAATGCGAAATTACATTTATCGCGACTGAGTAGAGTTAATATATTATAAGAATTGAATCAGATAGGGAGAGAAGAAAAGGTGTAGAATAACTGAGATTTTTTGGACATATTAAATGGGTTATGTTAAGACTTAGTCACAGATTTTCTTTTGAGAAATGCATCAAAAAAAAGAACTTCAGAAAACCACAGAAAAATGAGCAGTTGAACAGAATAATTAACATTGTAGGTGTGTGGGGTTGTAGATGGATTTGATAGGGGGGGGGGGAGATTTATGGTATGTTGTATGAGTGGGGTGAAGGTTTGATGTGTTGAGCGGGGTGGAGTGCGTTATATTAGAGGGATAGTAGCTAAAGTTCGCATAGAAAAACGACACGCAATAGAAATAAATAATTTGCGAAATCAATAGATAACATGAAACATACACATCACATCAATGTGTTTAGGTTCTCTCTGAGGGTCTAGCTTTGAGATGGTTTGTTTATTAAAGTGTAGATAAAATAATGGATTCTAAATGAAAAGTGGTAAAATGGAGTTTAAAAGGATATTCTCAGGATTTGAAGATGGGAGGAGTAATTTGAGGTTGGTGGATTTATTTAATATATTTGTGATTTGGAGGAGGAGGGTGTGTGAGATCGGGTATAGATGAGGAGGAGCGGAGGTGGGTGGGGGAGTGTTGGTGGGTGTGCAAGATGAGTAACTACAACACACATGTTGTATTTGGGATGATGTGAGTTTTTGGGTGGTTTTTATGTTTTGTGGATTGGTGTTTTTTGGTGTTTATGTAGAAGGGTGAGATATTGGAATGTTTTTTTTGTTGTTGAATGAATGTTGATGGTAAATGGGTTGAATTGTGATGTGGAGGGGTAGTGTAGAATGGTATTTTGTGTTAGTAAGTGGATGAATGTTGGTATGAGGGGAAGGTAATTAAGTTTGTGATTTAATGTAGTAATTAGATGAAGTTAGGTGAGTTTTGTATCCTAAGCCGTTTAGCCCAGCACAAAGAAGAGCTCCACCACAAAATCGTGGAGCTGACTGAGACCAGTCAGAAACAGTTGTCACTGAATCAGGAAACACAGGAGGTAAGAGAGGCCTTAGCTGCCCTGAAAGAAGAGAATCAGAGTCAGGTGGCCATCCAAGCATGGGTTAAGGAGCACCAGAGGGTGGAAGAACAAACTTTCTCCCAAGACTCCTGTTGTCAAAGGGTCCGGGACATGCAGGGCGAGAACCAGACCTCCCTGGAACCGATAACCCCAACCCATGCTCAGCTAGCTCAACAGTTAGCTAATGAGGAGAACTCCAGTAAGGAGCTCCAGAGAAGCTCTTCAGAGCTACAAGCTAAACTGACAGTAGTACTGGAAGAGCGGGATGCACTGGAGCAACAGCTGCAGCTTGAGAGAGAGATGCGTCAGAAGAAAGTGCATACCATGGAGGCAAAGATGGAGGACAGCAGCATAAATCATGATCATGAAGTGCACGCTAAAACGCAGGAGCATTTGAAGGAGGTTAAGGCAAGAGAAGATTCAGATAAGCACCTGTGTGGGGTGCTCGAGCTCAATGAAGAGCTCCACCAAAAGAACGTGGAGCTGACTGAGACCAGCCAGAATCTGTTGTCACTGAAGCAGGAAACACTGGAGGTAAGAGAGGCCTTAGCTGCCCTGAAAGAAGAGAATCATAGTCAGGTGGCAATGCAAGCCTGGATAAAAGAGCACCAGAAAATGGAGGAACAAACTGTCTCCCAAGACTGCTGTTGTCAAAGGGTCCAGGACATGCAGGTTGAGTTCCAGGCCGCCCTGGAGCAGATGAACCCAACCCATGCTCATCTAGCTCAGCAGTTAGCTAATGAGGAGAACTCCAGGAAGGAGCTCCAGAGAAGCTCTTCAGAGCTACAAGCTAAACTAACAGGGGCACTGGAAGAGAAGGCTGCACTAGAGCAACAGCTGCAGCTTGAGAGAGAGATGCATCAGAAGAATGTGCACAACATGAAGGCATTGATGGAGGACAGCAGCATAAATAGTGATCATGAAGTGCAGGCTAAAATGCAGGCACATTTGAATGCGGTTAATGCAAGTGGAGAGTCAGATAAGGAGCTGTGTGGGGTGCTCCGCGCCACATTAAGCAGGACGAAGAGTGAGTCTGATAAGATTGCAGCGCATCTGAGGACAAATGAAGAGGCATATGCACATCTGCAAAGAAAATACCAACATCTCCAACAGGAACTGGATGAGAAAATTAAGTCCAGTGATCTGAGGCATATTTCAAGTCTGGAGGAGAAGGTGCTACAGATGGCAGAACAACAGAAACAACTCCTTACCATCGTTGGTGAGGAACTGGATGCAACATGCCTCAACTTGGCTAGTAATTGTGAATACAAACAACACGCAATATCACAGGACCCTACATTAGTGAAAAACATTCATCACTGGCTGGCAGAGACAATGACAAAGCTACGCTGGCTGTGTGAGGAGGTGCGGGAGTGTGTCTCAAGAGAAGAGTCCCTAAGGAAGCAGCACCAGCAAACCAGGGATCAGTTGACTGCACTTAGGCAGATGTGGGAAACGTGCATGGACCAACTGGAGAAGAGAGCTGCTGGAGAGAGGTTTAAGGAAGGAGGAAGACATGAAGATTCGTCAAGATTGTATTTTGGTAAATTAACACAAGTATAGCCCTGGACCTCTTTGAGTCAATTTCTGAAAAACAATCTCTGATGAACAAGGATTTGACAGGAGTTACATCAACAGTGGAAAATAGAACAGCAATACAACAAATACAAAGAAATCATCTTGGACATACAGCACCAACAGAGCAAGTGCAGCATCCTAAAGAACAGAAACAAGAAGCTTGATACCACATCCAGGAGTCTGAAACTGGCTTAGCAACTTGCTGAGGTCAAGAAGAGCTAGCTCACTGGGAAGCGTTACCAACCAGATGTTGCGTACTCGTACAGCTGCAACCAAAAACAACCTGCAAGCAGCTGTGTTCTAAGAATCTTATCGTGGCGCCATCTATATCTTCCCTGGAGTGCGGTCTAGTGCCCAGTCAGTGTGTGCACTAACCAGCCTCTGCCTCCACATTTATGTTTTGTAATAAATGTGATTTTAAATAAAGAGAGTTTTTTATTCTGTTTTACCTGTTGAACTCGTTGGTCACTTTCCCATTTCTGATCACGATGCTTCTTGACAGCCTTGGTTTGAACTTCATTCTTGCCAATGGTGGAAGTTCATCAAGTGCCAGTCAGCGGATGTGGAGATCCTGCCACTGGGTTGTAAAATGAACAGTCTTCAATCGTAACTTCAAGCCCCTAGAAGTAGATGGATGGATAGATAGATAGATAGATAGATAGATAGATAGATAGATAGATAGATAGATAGAATAGATAGATAGATAGATAGATAGATAGATAGATAGATAGATAGATAGATAGATAGATAGATAGATAGATAGATAGATAGATAGATAGATAGATAGATAGATAGATAGATATAGATAGATAGATAGATAGATAGATAGATAGATAGATAGATAGATAGATAGATAGATAGATAGATAGATAGATAGATAGATAGATAGATAGATAGATAGATAGATAGATAGATAGATAGATAGATAGATAGATAGATAGATAGATAGACAGATAGATCGATATACAGACAGATAGATCGATATACAGACAGATAGATCGATATACAGACAGATAGATCGATATACAGACAGATAGATATACAGACAGATAGATATACAGACAGATATTCAGACAGATATTCAGACAGATATTCAGACAGACAGACAACCTGTCCCTTAGTCACTTATAATAAGTAAATGGAAATAGGAGTGAATAGCAGTGAGCTAATTAAGTCCAGAAGGTGGCAGTAATGCAGCAATAAGGACGCAGGCTGCTGCAAACCTTGAACGTAGAAGAAGAAGAGGAGGAGGAAGAAAGCACCTGAAACAATTCTGTTCCACAGCCTGAATCCCACTGACAGAGAGAGACGACACCATGGAGTTAGTTTCCCACCCCGGTGTGAAGCGGCAGCAGCTTTTGAGCACCTCTGTCCTCCTCCTCTTCCTCGCCGCCACCACAGTCATATCTGCAGAGGAAGGCGCCAACGTGAAAAACTCCCAGTGTCACAACTACGCGGGAGGACACGTCTATCCCGGGGAGGCTTTCCGTGTGCCCGTGTCCGACCATTCCCTGCACCTCAGCAAAGCCAAGAGTGAGTGTGTCTCTGTCCCTTCCCGGCCACGCGTGCTGGATCAGTGTCTGTATGTCCACTGTGGTGTGTGTGTCCCCGTGAGAACCCAGCCGCTGCAGCTTCTTCGTACTGGTCCCGACCCACTGGGACAGCTGTCAGGACTGTGACAAAACAAAGTGTCTGACAGGCTGCAGCGCCTCTTATACTGACTGTCTGTCTGGGGCAGCTTTGAAAAGTTTACTGTAACGCACACTTTAGGCCTCGGTTTGATTCAAATGGTTTTTTTGTAGGACACGTCATTCTGTTCAATTCCTTGGACTGAGTTCCTCCCCGCCCCTCCGGCACATGACGGTGTGTAGCACAGCAACAACCCCCTGAGTCCTCTGGAGGGTTTTCAAGTCCCATGGACACAGTTAGGTAGTAACCCATTAGTGAAATGTTTGAGTCCACAAAACCCTTTGAGTTACAGGGGTAAACAGCATTGCAGCCAAATCCAATACAATCGAAGTCAATGGTGACCACTTCTTCTAACACATAAAAAGCTGCAGAAAATGTGTTTTGTGGAGTCAGACACTTCACCCACCCCTCCATCAGCATAGTTTTTGTCTTGCACACATGTCATGCAGTGTTTATTATCAAATGCATCAGTGTTTGAGTTAGGACTGAGTACTATGGCCAGAAATCTTATATAGATGAAACAAAACAATATCAAACAATATCAATAATTATCATCGTCATCATCAAGTTCAAGTTTTTATTTGTCATGTGCCGCTCAACACAGTGTCAACAGTACAATGAAAGTCAGGCTGACCTGAGAAGAGACAGGTCAGCCTGGCAGAGCATTAGTTAAAATACTAAGGTATAATAAAATACTAAAAACCTATATACATTCAAAAGTTCATCGTAAAATTCAAGGATATAAATGAAGGTACAACTTCAACTGAATGGAGAGTGTATATTAAAGTTATTTCACATTTAATAGGTGAGTTGAGGAACTGAGTATGAGTTTAGAAACTTGATAGCCAGGTGATAGAAACTGTGTCTAACCATTATATTTCAATAATAATTGATATTGTTTTATCGCCCAGCCCTAGTTTATATTGATGGTGTCTCAGTTGTTGTCCCACTTCACTGTTTGTCCTGTGTCGTAATGACTTTTGAGACTTTACCCTGTAACACAGCACATCATTTTTAGCAGCCAAATGTCCCTGTTCCCATGCTGCCTGCTGTAATAGAATGGTTCTATAGATCAAACATTTGCTTTTCTTCCTACATTAGTTTCAAAGCCTGCCCCACACTGGGAAGGACAAGCTGTCATCGACGGTGAATTCAAGGAGGTGAAGCTGTCCGACTACAAAGGGAAATATCTCGTCTTTTTCTTCTATCCCCTGGACTTGTGAGTAGCATCCGAGGCGCAGGTTGCATTATTACTTTGTTTGTGTTGATAAGTTTAAGTTAGGTTAACGTGATTGTTGTTTTTCTTGCAGCACATTCGTCTGCCCTACTGAGATCATCGCATTCAGTGACCGGGTGCACGAGTTCCGTGCCATCAACACAGAGGTGGTCGCCTGCTCAGTAGACTCCCAGTTCACCCATCTGGCCTGGTAAGATGGCTTTCCCATTGAACCCACATGCTGTCAGGCTCCAATGCCTCAAAGCTAAACCTAGTTATAACAGAGACACTACTCAGACACTACATTGGAATTTCAATTTATCTTTGGTTGGGTTATATCGTGCTCCACTCTAAATGTTCCTTTTTAACAGGATCAATACGCCCAGGAAGCAGGGGGGACTTGGACCAATGAAAATCCCTCTGTTGTCTGACCTCACTCACCAGATTTCAAAAGACTATGGAGTCTACCTGGAGGACCAGGGACACACTCTAAGGTACAGTTTCACATTGACATTTATTGCTATAATTAGAGATTAATAGGCATCAACTTAATCAAACAGGTCATGTTGTGTAACACTGTTGTGCCACTCTGAGTGAACTTTGGGCAATAAGTAACAGCAGATACAGGTAAATATTTTGGGTGGGATGAGTGGTTCTGTTCAGATTTGTCCTGAAAGATTGGATCTGGTCAGCTCTAAGTTCATCTGTTCACATCTGGCAATAAAATGCACCTGAATGTCACTTGTGATTGGATCTCACTTAACTGCTCTATATGCAAAATACACACGTACACCGTTTCTGATTTCAAAGACCCAATAATAATAATATAATAATAGTTTTAACCCAGTCTGAGTTTGTAGACATGTGTGTTTTCTTTTTTGTGCGAGTGAGAAAACGTGAAGGAGGGGCTGAGATAATCGACGAGCTACACAGGGCTATGGAATAAGAGTTTATCCGTTTCAGTTGTGATCAGGCCACTTAGGACGGATGTTAATAACACGCCTGATTCTACAATGCGGCTCAATGTGCTTCATTATTTACTGTTACACTGATTCTGACTTGTCCATGTCTGTACCAGGGGACTCTTCATCATCGATAACAAAGGCATCCTGAGGCAGATCACCATGAACGATCTTCCTGTGGGAAGGTCTGTGGATGAGACACTTCGGTTGGTCCAGGCCTTCCAGTACACTGACAAGCATGGAGAAGGTAAGAGAGGCTAATTGAAACTAATTGCTTTTTTTATTTGCATGTTGATTTATATTTTAACATGTTTTGTTTTTTTACTTATAGAAACTGTTTTTGTTTGTGCTGACTGGAATCTTGTCATTTTTGTTAACAGTGTGTCCAGCAGGATGGAAGCCAGGCAGCGACACGGTGAGTAACACTGGAGCAGAGACTGACTTGAATTGTCCTACATTACGCAGAAAACCTCGGATAGGGTGCCATATATTTCAGATCTGTATCTGCAGCTAACACAAATACTGCGTTTGTCTAAAAGTCCCAGTCTGTCTCAGTCTGTTTTGCACTAATTGAATGCATTCTTTCCCACAGATCATTCCGGACCCTTCAGGCAAACTGAAGTATTTTGATAAACTGAACTGATTTGTGTTCCTGTCCCAGTCTGTCAAATCCACCACTTAATGAAGGGTCAAATAAAATGTGTTTTCTTAGAAGTGCTTCCTGGCTGTTCTTTTTAGACCCATCTGACAGATTGAGCTCAGTTCATACACGAATGCCTGCAACGCACGTGGACCAAACAGCTATCTCTTATGTGAATTCACCCTGTGACTGCCAGATGCTTACTAGCAACCGTTGATTACAAAGTAGGAAAGAAATGCACAGTATCACCAGACGTATCACAATACTAGCTCTACTGATCATGGTGTTTTTAATTTTGTAAAGTGTAAATGCATAGTTATCGCAACATAAGCTGCTTGACTAAGAAACTAGCAGGAAGGTACACGGTTCGAATCCTGATTTGGTCTGTGCCTTCAGTGTGGAGTTTGCATGTTCTCCCTGTGTCTGTGTGGGTTTTTTCTCCTGGTACTCTGTCTTCCTCCCACAGTCCAAAGACATGCAGATTGAGCATTAGGTTGATTGGAGACTTGAAATTGACCGTAAGTGTGTCCAGTGGTGACCCCGTCTGTATTGCACCTGACCCCTGCAACCCTCAAAAGGATAAGCAAATAAGATAATGGATGGAGGGATGAATGAGCTAGTTTAATCAAACATCACCTTAAATGACCTAACACAACCCTGCCTGGTCCTGAGGAATAAATGAAAGTGTAGCAATGTATCAAACCAAATACTTACGCTTTTGCATGTAGGAACATTGGATAAAAATGTAGCTGACAGTAGGAACTTGTTGAGAGAACAGTGCTGTGTAGAAGGCAAAGAAAAGTACTGGAGTGGGTCAAGGGTTAGTATATTTATGACTGCCAGCAGGTGACAGAATATCACATGCAAGGTCTTTTGGAGTATTGAGACACAAAACCTCCACCTGATTTATTCATCATAGCAAAATATGCCACCACACCTTTTCTCTAATCTACCACATCTATCACCTCTCTATTACTAGCTGTTAACCCTAATAACCACAATTCATTTTCAAACCATAGATTTCCCTTCAGTTTCAGCAATGCAAATGATTGTTTGACTGTGTGTGTTTGCAGAGAAAAAACCCTACCGTATATAACCCCTCTGAGTTATTTAAGCTTTGAATGTTCTAATTGTGTAACTCATTTTCACTTGGGTTATGTTTACTCGGCTCTTCAGAGAATGTGCACAGGTAATGTTCTTTTTCCAGGTCTGGTTAATGTTTAGCTTCAAGTGAGGAACACAGAGATAAGGAGTCAACAGGGAAGGAAAATAAAAAAGGATGTAAGGTGCTGTTTAAGGAGGCCCTGAGTGGAAGTTCAGGTTTTCAGTTTATTTTATACATTTGTATTGATATGGCCCTGAAACACAAGTAAAGTTTTAATGCCCGGTTCAACAACAAAAGGCCAACATGCACCATTGCCCTGTGCTATAGGAGTGAATGCATCCATATTTTCTTTCTTTATGATCCTTAAACACAAGGCACAAAAACAGTAAAAAACTAAAAAAAGGGCTTTGTTAGCAAATTATGTCCCATTACTGTCGTGTCTTCTTTGACTGGAAGTTGGCTTTGTTGGGAGAAAAATGTTGACTGCTTTCATGGATTGAAAAAAAAATAACTAAGTGAGCCTATAAAAAATTCTCCTGGCAGAAAAAATCCTGCTGATAAACAGATAAAGAAATAAAAACAAGTCAGAAAATGAAAGGAGGAAAATCCCCTGCCTCGCCTCTCAAGGCTTCTGTAGATGATTGCCTCGCCTCTGTGCGGGTACTGAACAGGTTTGCTTCCGGGATACATAAAAGGGACTTTACTCGTGTTTCTCTACCACTCTGCATGACACAGCCAGTGCTAGTATATGCTGATTTTCTCAATGTCGGGGGGTAAACTCCTGAGGAGCGGATGAAGAAACTAATTTTGCTTTTATTTACATTCAGAGGACTAGTGAGGAAAGGGAAAAAGAGTAAAAAGAGAAAATGGCCATGTTTATATTACGCAAAGCTGAACCCAAGGACGTGTCTGATATCCTGCGACTCATAAAGGTAAGACAAATGCTGAAGCCTGAAATTAAAACAATCAATAAGATACTTTGTCCAGTTAATGGCAACTCTCTTACGAGTCTGTTAACATCCAGTTCAAGGCTTTCTTGTTGTTTTGTTGCCTTTTAGGAACTTGCTAAATTTGAAGAAATGGAGGAACAGGTCGTGCTGACAGAAAAAGGTAGTTAAGATAAGTCGACATTATGTTAAGTTATAGGAATATACTTTGTACCTCCCTGTATTAAAACATGTTTTCAGCCTCTATATATTCTTATGAAGTATATTTCCCACTTGTAGAACTACTGGAGGATGGATTTGGAGATCATCCATTCTACCACTGCTTGGTTGCAGAAGTCCCAAAAGAGCAGAGCTCAGATGGTAAAAAAGATGTTTATGACACAAAGCCCTTTAAAATTTAACAATCATGTTTCTCCCCATTTCCTAAAGTCATCTGATGGTGTTTTTCTAGGGCACACTGTGATTGCCTTTGCCATGTACTACTTTACGTATGACCCTTGGATCGGGAAGCTCCTGTACTTGGAGGACTTTTACGTCATGGATGAGTTTCGAGGTAAGGTTGTTGACATTTCCTGTTATGTTGGTGACGATGGCATGATAGTGGTAAAAAGTTAATAAGTAACTGAAAAGAGGTTCTGCAACTAACACACATTGTTCATTTAATCTTACACCAGGTCTCGGCATTGGTTCGAAAATCCTGCAGAAACTCAGTGAGGTGAGTTAGTCACTCAACAGTTAATGCTTCTTTTCTAAAAGATTCAACTTAATTTAATGTTTATTCAATTCATAATTTGAGCTTGTTTTGATTGTATTCTATTTTCTAGACGGCAGTGAAGACTCGGTGTAGCAGCATGCACTTCATTGTTGCTGAAAACAACACCAAGTCCATTGAGTTCTACAAGCGCAGAGGAGCCACTGACCTCTCCTCTGAGGAGGGCTGGCGGCTTTTTGCGATTGAAAAGCAGGATCTGTTGAAAATTAATGCAAACTAAGGGTCGACAGTTGATTAACTTCTGCTGACAATCAGTGATAATCCAGTTTTTTCTATTTTTATCACTCTTCTGATTCTTCTATAGGCTGAATAAATAGTTTTAGCAATCAAATGTTATCTTCGCTAATGAACACCTTTTACTTATTTCTGTTGATCTAAGATTATAATCTAAATAATGTAAAACCTCTGTTGATCCGTAAATAAACATTGAAACATTGAACTTGAGAGTAACTGTTGGCAGATGTTGAGTCATTTTGATTTTTTTTTATACCTATAAATGTATAATTCTTCAACAATTAGGGAAAGTTACAAGAACAGACAAATGAATCATAAAACGTCCTGGTTCATGACATAAAAATATGTTAATCAGAACACTATTAATTAATATAGATTATAAATATATGAGCTGGCTTTCTCACTCTGTAATGTATTGAAGATTTACATCATTATTTGTATCTTTTTTACCCATTTGTGGGAAAACAGAGACTTCAAACTGCATTTATCTGTGCAATATTTAAATGATTACTTGTGACGCCAATGTACCTAACCCTACCAATGATATGTGACAATGTTGAAGTAATTAAAAGCATTGAAAACATGTCAATCGCTGTACTAATCTAACAGTATACCTTACAAATTATGTCAATGGGTATGTATTCTGTAATCTGTAATAAAGTACATTTTCAAGTAACGTGGGAACATTGGAATAATGGATTTTGTAGTAATAGTTGTTATTTAGATATTTTTGTAATGACAATTTTTCTCAAGCGAGGGGTAGCTAAATTCACCTGAAATCCAAAGTAAAAAGCACTCACTGTTTTGTTTATTATCATACTTGGGTAATACTAATTAACATGGATGTAGACTTTTAACTGGCATTAATTCAAAAAAATTTACATATGCTGCTAGTTTATTCTAAAACATGTATCGTGAGTTATATTCACTGTGTTTATAATATCAGTTTGAATAGGTAAATAAAGTTATGGCAGTATCTGTTAACATTCTGAATCTAAATACTTAAGTGTATGTTTGCTGTTTGTAATATTACTATTAACATTACACTAAATGTTTTTCTATTGTTATTTCTGCTTGGCACTGGTCCTGCATTACTCTGCACTTATTGTGTAAATATTTAAAAACTAAATTAAAAATTAAAAAATATATATATATTTTTACTTTTAATTGTTTTATTACTTATATTTTTAGATTGTACAGTGTGTTCTTTTATTATCTGTAAATCTGGATTTTCTTTTAACTGCATCCCAAAATTGCACAATCAAACTATAAACACAAATACCTTACAACATTGTGTTCTTCCAGTAAAAACTGGTTCAAGGGCTTGATAGTTAAAATGACTGATAATTGAAACTTCAAGCCAAAGCAGAGTGAAACCGTGAAGAAACAACTGGTCTCATGAACCCAGCTGGTGGCACTGGGGCTTCCACTGTAAACTGGTGTGTAGTTTGAATGTTGGATGTACTCGGAGTGGGGGGTCATAGTTTAATCACCTGTGATTGACCACCTCGCCGCCGCAGAGGAGTGAGCACCGAGCGGGGAACAGAAGCTGCCCTCGCCCCGTCACTAGCTCCACCAACCTTGGGGACATGAACTCATTAATTAACGCTGCGGTGCTCGTCTCCACGCAGCCCGTCTGAGCGCCGTCTCTTCGGAACATGGCCTGTTGGTTCCTGCCGCTGCGACTTCCACCGCAAACCCTTCCGCATTTTCCTGCCGCTCTCGGGCTGTGACGTGTCGTGCTGACGGCGGCCTCGGAGCTGGAGGAGCGGGGGGCTGTAGCACGACGAGAAGCTGGCTCCGCACGTCCCGCTTTGCTTTCAGCGGAGCTCCAGAAACAACCCCTGACCCCTCCTTCTCTGCTCCTCTCCGGCCCGCCCAAATAACACAAAATTCCCGACTGAATCCTGCCCGAGTCTGGGGGAACCAGGCGGCCTGGGAAAGCCGAGACGCGGACCGAGGCCATCCCTGCAGCACGAATCCGGTACGCGGCTCATTTTACTACCAAGGAGGCCGTTTGCAGAGCTACGGTTGCATTAGTGCGTGTCCGTGCCTCTTTGTTATTGCATGCATGTGGGCTTTTAATTTATTTCTCTATTGTCGCTGAGAGGCCGCAGAGGGTTGGGCCTTTTTCTCCTCGGGCCCGGGCCCTGGATAGAGGCCGTAATTGTTGTAATTCATGTCGCTCCGGTGAGCTAGCCAGCCCCGCTTGGAGTAAATCGGCTTTTTGTGTTCGCCACTCGTCGCCGGCTAAAGTCACAACGAATGGATCGCACCGCTTAACGTGCGATGTAGCCTTCAGCAAATTCAGATGGATCTCCGCGAAGGAGCGTTTTCAGCCACCGTAAGAAATTAGCATCCGTCCAGACACTAAGCTAACAAAATGGCGGACGCGGTTGTGCATGAAAATCGGTGGTGGCGAAGGAGGGCGCCGTTAGCCCTCCTCCCGCTAGCCTAGCCGGGGTAGACACAATACAAAAAACCACAGTGCTTTTCCACACGTTTGTGTATAATAATTTGGTTTATTTGTATTTATGCGCGGGAGCTGAGCGTGTTGTGCGGCGGGGAGAGTCGGGACTTCGCGTTGCGTGCGATCGGCGCTGACGCTTCTCCAGTGGACAGATGGAGACACTGCCGCTTATCGTCTCGTCTGCCTCCACAACGTTAGGTGCAGCGTGGATGAGACCGCTGGGTCCGTCCGGTCGCCCCGGTGCTTATCACCGTGTTCAATGCAGGTATCTGCACACCGGTGCTCGCGTGGTGTGTGTGTGTGAGCCGCATCTGCACACACCGTTGTCTTCTACCTGGAGGTGGGGGATGGTACAATCTAGGGTCCACACCACTGTTTACATCCCAACACCCCGTGTGTGTGTGTGTGAGACACAGGCTGCTGGTGCACACGATTTCTCCTTATGATGAATTCAGTGTTTTGGTATTGTGTTGCTGATGCAGTCATTGTTGTTGTGCCACAAGTACTTTCCCTTTCTGCAGACAGAAGGTAACACCACACAAATCAGTAACTTGATGGAATCACGAGGTTCCCCTTACTCAAAATCAGTGGTTTTGTTTTTATATTTTGATGTGGTTCGTTTGAATGAAATATAAAAACAAATGAATCTATTTTCAAATAATCTTGCTAAATGCATCACAATGGCATATGAAACAGAAGTAATGTAGTATGGGTTAAATCGTCCTTTAAGTATGTTTTTAGAAGGGTATAGTAGTGCTTGCTTACGACCAGAAAAAGTGTTGATGGAGAGTAAAACTAAGTTTTATTTAGTCTAACTTGTAAAGTAGAAAGTGATGCCTGTGCAGTAAGTTATCAAGCCCACAGAAATCTTTATATACGGGATATACCGCTGAACAGTCCTTAACCAATCACTGTATATTAATTATAGTTGTAGATGTTCCAGCTGTTGTTTTTGTACAACACCAGCCTAGTGTTCCTTTCCAGCATGTGAATCACATTATCATATCAAATTAACCACACACACAATGTTTCTCTTAAACACGCAAAGGGTAACATGCTCATTGTAGTTTTCCCGTGGCTCACCTTCAATACAAATCTACTTGAGGTTAACATACTATGTTAAACTGTTTGAACATCCCTGTTTTAGAATCAAGAGAGGAACACAAATGGGATTTTCCTTTTTTTTGTGTTTGCTTCAGCACATTTAAATCGTTTGACATCCGCAGTTGTCTCACACACAGCACAAGGGTCAATCAGTTGTTGACTGCTTGCTGTTGGGATCTGGGTGGTTTTTAATGTTTTTCCTGCTTCCACCAGCTTTGGTTATGCAGATCTAAGATTTCTCTCATCTTCTTTCAGCTGTCCAGTAACAAATGCAGTGCGAGGACAATGGATGAGAATGTCACCAGGCTTGCAATACATTCCGAAGAGCCCAAAATAATATTACACGGATCGGGTAAGTCACCACGCTTGTATTACTGTGTGTTTTTGTAATGTCTGCTAAATGTGGTGTTTCACCAAGTTGGATATTTTAGTTTTTTCAGCTAACTTGAATATTAAATTAAAAGTTAAAGTTTGATTTAACATGTTTGTATTGGGTCATGATGTCAGTAGGAAATCAGCAACATTGAATGTACCAGTTAAAACATCCACACGACCAAACCATTGCCCTTGACTGTTCTCTGGTTAACTGGGTTCTGCTGCTTCTTCCCAGATGAAGGTGGTGCCGGCGGACAGGAGTTTGTTGTGGAGCTTCAAGAGACTGTGTTGGTGTCGGAAGGTGAAGGGGAAGGCATGGCGGTTCACAGGTTTGCCCCAGACGAGCTTGTCATCCAGGATGCTGTCGAGGATGTGGTTTCCGAGTATGTGCACTGCGATGAAGATGAAGACGTTGCTGTAGAAACCTGCGTGATGGCTCTGGAGGGCGAGGAGGAAGGTGTTGCCATGGGTGATATCCCTGAAGATGGGCTGGACTCAGAGCAGCAGGAGGATGACCAAGATGGCTGTGGAGATTATCTAATGATATCATGTAAGTTTACAGCTCTGCAGGACACAGATTAGATTTAAATAGTGAAATTGCTCCCTAGGAAATAATACTTAGACCACATTCAAACTCTGTTTCCTTGTTGGATCAGATATCAGTCCGATCTTTAAAAAAGTTTAGTGTAAATGCGTTTTACACAAATTAAAATGTAGTTGCTCAAATTACCCCTGAGTTGGGTTGAGAGACATTCAAACCAGATACAAATTAGACCTCCAAGGTCTTTCTCCTCATTCTTCCATAACTGTTACCCTGTAGATATACTGTATACTAAGGCCGTCTTGGACACAATTTTGAGACCTTGATGTGTCAGTAAAAAGAACCCTCGAAAGGACTCATTATTTTTGCCAGTTTCCTTTGACATATCTGATACCAAGAATTTTGGGGATCATCTTCACAGATTTGAAAGTGATTCCACACACATCTTGCTAGTGTAGTTTTTGTAAATTGTCAGTCAGTCACCTGTCACTATGCCAGTGCTTTTACTGGACTTTAATATATAAATAAATAGATAATAATCAATATTGATTACTTAACGTAATTTGTGATGAATAATGTTTGATAGCTATTTCTTATTACATGACTTGTTCAGAATTTGTATTGGTAATAATATATATATCATTACCAATAATACTACATTAAAATAGATTTGGATGTAATGTGTCATGACAGTGGTCTTATATATTGAAGTCTTACAAAGACATGCTCAACTGTTACTGTTGTAAGTACAACTGCCAAAGTACAAAAGTTGCCTTTTTAAAGCTGGTACCAAAAAACAGCCTCAGGCTACTTTAACACCTGAGACTTGTATATTGCGCAAAGTGTATATTGTGAAATAGTCAAATCACACTCCAGCTGCATCTTCACTGAATTTAGCTAAATAGGGCAGAGGTGTTAAGCATTTATCTTATCACCAGCTGTTGGCTGACAGACCCCAATAACTTGAATTAAATCTTATATGAAATTTTATGCGTTTCCTTTCCCAGTGGACGAAGCTGGTAAAATGGTATCAGAGGATGGAACAGAAGTCACCGTGGAGGGAGCAGTGGAGGACCAGGAAGTGGAGAAGGATGAAGACGGGCAGGAGGTGATAAAGGTCTACATCTTCAAGGCTGATTCTGGGGAGGATGACATGGGTGAGTTTCAGTTATCTTTCCACTTTTTAGGATTTGATTTGATGTTCCATTATAAATACAAAAGATGTATCTGTTTATTATACTTTCATTATTATTCAAACCCGGGTATTTAAAAATGTGTGTCAATTCCGCAGGAGAATCTGTTGATATCAGCGATGGAGACACAGAGAGTGTACGGTTAACCGAGTCTTCAGGCCAAACGCTCAGAGAGAAGATGGTTTACATGTCTGTCGGGGATTCTCATCACAATCAAGGAAACCACGGTGAGTTGACGGCGTCTTACGAGCAGGGATGACTTGTCATGAAACTAAACGTCACTAGATTTTGTGGTTTTGTACATGTTGGGCTCATCTGCAGGTGGGTCCAAGGTGAATGATGAGGTATATATGGAGGTGGTGGTAGGAGGTGAAGAGCCAGTAACTCACGACCGCTCGTATGACAGCGTGTCTCTAAGCAAGGACTTCATGCCTGTGGCCTGGGCAGCTGCTTATGGTCAGCACCCTTGTCTATTAAATTGCTTTTAAAACAACACTGGAAGCCTGTGCATCCACCACGTCTCTGTGTGCCTTGGTGTTAAGCTTTGCCGGTGCTGATGGTGTATGTTTTTGTGTTTTTTAAAAACATTGTGTCACTCTTACAGGTGTGGACGACAGTGAGAGTTGTGAAAACCGCAACGGGGCAGCCAGTGCTCTCCTGCACATTGATGAATCGGACGGGGTCGACGAAATCAACAGACAACGCACCAAGAAGCAGAGGCGGTCGGAGCCTCGACAGGTCCAGACAGGTAAGATCCTCACATTGGATATGGAAGTTGCCTCCTCAGGCCAGTTTTGCATGTAATTCATAATTCTTAGATCACAGCATACTTGATTCCTTTAGATGCTACAGGGATGCGGTGCCATACTCAGCAATAACAGAAAGGATGCATTTAACAGGAAAGCCACAAGTGCAATCAAATTAATAATTTTATAAAATAATTTTATAATAATTGCTCATTCATGTTATCATTGTCCAAAAGGATTTTTCCTGTATAACCAGCAGTCAAATGACTTTAAATTAAGAAAAAACTACTCTTCCATTCAGCGAACGTACAGTGTAAGGGTTTCTCAATATTGCTGTGTAGGAGCCAACCATGTTAACCTTGTTTCTCTCCAGCTCCTCTCCCCCAAAGCAGCAGTTGAACTTTGCTTGTATCCTGTTCAAAGTCAGCTCGTCTCTTCAGGACTTTAAATGTGAAGCTGTAGTTGAAGAAAATGTATAAGTTTTATATGCAGCAATTTTTTGCTGCAGAGGCCTTTTGAAATAGGTGTTATTAGGAAAAAAAAGAAGTTAAATCACATACTTATATACATTAATGAATGGAAAGATTTTGTCACTGTTATAAGCTAGAATGACCAAGTGTTTACTGGACAATCACAATTATGACCATGTAGTCACTTCTCTCTCTTGTCTTTATTCTCTCCAGCCATCATCATCGGTCCCTATGGTCAGCCTCTGACCGTTTACCCCTGCATGCTTTGTGGTAAGAAGTTCAAGTCACGAGGTTTCCTGAAACGCCACACCAAGAATCATCACCAGGAGGTTCTGACCAGGAAAAAGTACCAGTGTACAGATTGTGAGTTCACCACTAACAAGAAAGCCAGCCTTCACAACCACATGGAGGTGCACGCCCTGAGCAGCAAGGCTCCTTTCGAGTGCGAAATGTGCGGCAAGGAGTTCCACCAGCAGGCGGCGCTATTCTCTCACAGACTACAGCACCACCACAGAGAGCCCAAGAGCCAGCCGCCTTCAACTCCCAACAAGATGCATAAATGCAAGTTCTGTGACTATGAAACTGCTGAGCAAGGACTTCTCAATCGGCACTTGTTGGCTGTTCACAGTAAAAGTTTCCCTCACATCTGTGTGGAATGTGGAAAAGGCTTTCGACACCCCTCAGAGTTGAAGAAACACATGCGCACACACACGGGCGAGAAGCCTTACTCCTGCCTGTACTGTGACTACAAGTCGGCCGATTCCTCTAATCTCAAGACACACATCAAGACTAAGCATAGCAAGGAGATGCCATACAAGTGTGAGCGCTGTTTCCAGACCTTTGCTGAGGAAGAGGAGTTAATGCAGCACGGACTAACACACGAGGAGAATAAGACCCACCATTGTGCCCACTGTGATCACAAAAGTTCCAACTCCAGTGACCTGAAACGCCATATCATATCTGTTCACACCAAGGACTATCCACACAAATGTGCTGTCTGTGGGAAAGGCTTTCACCGACCATCTGAACTGAAGAAGCACTCAGTAGCCCATCGCACCAAGAAACTCCACCAGTGCCGGCACTGCAACTTTAAAATTGCAGACCCTTTTGTTCTCAGTCGCCATATCTTGTCTGTCCACACAAAGGAGCCACAGTCCTCTCCAGAAAAGAGTGAGGGTAAGAGGACAGAGCCGAACTCTCCTGTTGTGTCACCTAAAAAGTCTGCACCTAGCAGCTCGAGTGGCACCAGCCCTGCTGCTAGAGTCAGTGCCGCCAGTTTAGCCAGCAGTGTGACTGTAGTTATTGGCAAAGGTCAGAAGGAGAGGAGAATTTACCAGTGCCAGTACTGCGACTACAGCACCGGGGACGCCTCGGGTTTCAAGCGACACGTGATTTCCATTCACACAAAAGACTATCCACACCGCTGTGAGATCTGCTCGAAAGGCTTCCGACGACCATCGGAGAAGAACCAGCATATCGTGCGCCACCACAAGGACGGGAAGGCAGAGTGACTCTGACCGAGCCAAATACTGTGCCACAAAACCGAACAATGTTGAAGCAACTATCACACCCCAATCACTGCACCCTCAGCACAACACCTTTCACATTGAAATAATGTGTATGTGTTCGCTGCACTTGTTGTTTTGCTCCTTTTCTGATCCTCAGCCTAATGTTTGTTCAGAGATGTATACACGTGTACATAACATTAATGCTCGGTCGGAGGTAGCAACAGAACCCCTCTGTAGACTTGCACTTTTAACTGCATGTCCCTTGCCGGTGACAGTGTGCATGGCAGATTGTGCAAATGTCTCTTTGTAGATACACGTTATGATTTTTGCAGGCAGCAATCAGTTCTCAGTCACAATGGTCCTAATTCTTTGTCTCAAAACAGAAGTGTCGTTTGCAAAACGTTTGCGTCATTTAAAAAAAATAAGTACTAAACACAGCAGTAAGGATTAGCAACCTGTTCACAGTAGCACTTGTCATCTCGGTAAAGATCATTTTAAATGCAGTAAACATGTCATGTATGTAATTATGAGTGTGCGTGCGTGAGAGAGATGGAGTGTGAGTGACAAAAAAAGCATCTGTTGTTCTTCCGGTGCTCAGACCTCAGCACCCTGTGACATAATGCTTTTTGTTGTGTTAACAAAAACTCACGGCCGGCTGAGTTCAGCACCCAGAGAAAGGATCAGTCGTTTTTTTTTGTTTCGCCAACTGCGATTATTGAATTGACACAAAATACAGAGTGTAGTACTGGATGATCACTACCCGGGCACTGGATTATCACATAGTTGTCCGATGTTTCTCTTTTTAAATCGGTAGTAATACTGTAGGTTCCAAACTAGTGCCCAAAGCAGCGGAGGAAGCACTGACTGAGATGTTGCCTGGAAACCCAAATCCCACTAATTTGAAGACAAAAAAAAATATATGTGATGATGTTTGTTTTCAACATTGCTGATGACGAGCTGCTCCAACAGATGGTTTCTTTTATTGATGAACAAACTTGTTATAATTGACTTTATATCTATTAACTCACTGAAAAAAGCATAATCTCTAAGCATCAGTATGATCCAATATTAGGCTTGAATCGTGGAAAGGTGACATCATTGTCCTGAGGTAAGTCCGGCCTCAATAGAATCATACAATATATCTGGTGCTTGTGTTATGAAACTATGAACTGAAGTTTCTTTTCACCAACACAGATATACCTTTGCCAGTAGAAAGGGAAAATGTATGTCATTTTTTTTAAAGGTGCGAGTTCAGAAGACAGGTGCTGGTGGTCTACTTGTACAATGGCTTTTTACATTTTTTTTGTTATCACCTGTGACCATTTCCGTTTTTATATTTATTTCATTTACAAGTTGTTGTATAGTTAAGTGTAACTAGACTTCTATGGGACGTAAATTATTGTTTTGTATACAAATCTGTACAAAACGTGTAGATGTAAACACTTGATAAAACAAATCTGAACTGTGTTGTTATGGATGTACTTCAACGTATTTGTTAAAAAAAGGTAATAAAAGCAAAGTATTTTAGCCGTATGTCTTTTTATTTGCTCATAGGAGCCTTGTGGAGATCTGAAACAAATTTGTACCAAAACCCTGTGTTGCCCTTAGGTTGGAATAAACTTACTTCTTCATAGAACAATTGAAAAGCCAAGTTTTCTTAAGTTTGGAACAGGCAGTGTTTCCATCCATGCTAGCAGTGTTCTGATGACCTGACTTTTTTGGAGCCACAGTTTGTCTAAAACCACTGTGTGAATTGGTATCATGATGTGTATGCATGTTTGTCTTTGTGAAATAAGAAAATGGCCAAACACACGTGGAAAAAACCTTTTCCACGGCAATGCTAGGGGACAAAACCCCCACAGGGAACCATTAGTATGTACAATCATGGTCTGTGATACAAGCTGTGCTTCATTATGCAACTTGCAGCCAAGTGTGATGTGGAAACTTTAAGCCTCCAGTGCACACATACTAAGGGACTAATGGACTTTTCAGTGATCTATGCCAGTGGTTCTCAGATGGGGGTCTGCAGATAGTGGGGGGTCTGTGAATAGTTTCCATCGTTTTTTTCATGCATTAAATCCTGTTATATGGGTATTCTGTGTTAATGGAGGAAACATGTTAAAAAATCTCCAATATCTTTCTTAGAACATGTTATTGTTCTTTCACCTAACAAAGTAAAACAGTTAAAAACAGGCTCTATCAAATGTTTCCAGGGGACATTCAAGACTGAAAAACCCTCTGATGTAGGCCCTGCTCCGATGGGGGAATCTTTTAAATAAAATTTTGTGAACAAAGGCAACAAACTATCATACACAATTATAATCCAAGCTTTTTTTTAATGTTTCACATCAGGGTTAGTCACTTCTTAATACAACCTTTTCAAAGAGCAAATCAAATCAACTTGAAAAACTTTGATTGATGTAGTTTTCACAACAAAAGTTAACGTCTTCTGCATCGCAGACGGCCGATGACCGAGGCAGAGAACTAAGCAGGTGGGCACTCCCCTAAAGAGAGAAAGAAAAAAATGAAAGTTAATTTAAATATTGCATAAGATCAGTCATGTTTATAGATCATTTGTATCCATTAACATTAAAAAAAAGTACCATTTCTTGGCAGGAAAGCAACGTTCCCGGGCAGGATGCCAGTCTCCAAGGAGAACTGCCTGAACTTCTCCAGCAGGTCTGGGCTGAGGTGAACTCCACGACCTGTCGAACAGTGTGGTATTGATTTACATGCTGAACTGAGCGGCTGCACACACTTACATCGACTGGACCGACTGTGGCATCAGATAACTTTACCATATAGTTTGTTGACAATGGTGATATCGCTTCCCTTGGTCTTGATGGTGTGAGTCAGAGCGTACTCGTCGTACTTGACGTCCACCATGCGCATGTCGTTGTCATTCTCCCAGCCTGTCAGAGGGGAGGAACATGCATCATGTAAAGCAGAAGATTACAAATGGTTTAATTATGACTGTTGCCTGCCTCTTTGTGTTTGTTCACTCACTCTCACTGGTGTATCTGAACCTTCCAGGCATGTCAGTCTTTTTCGCCAGGCCGCTCATTCTCCAACAAGAGCCATCAGAGCTGCAAAGACACCATTAAAACATGATCAGCCGTTTCATCGCTGATCTGTTTTGTCTCTCTTCCTCCCTGTTCATCCTCTCGCACTCACGTGAGACTGGCGTAGGACATGTCGAGGTCCCCATCGGCAGTAGGGGTGAACACGG
This sequence comes from Pseudopleuronectes americanus, assembly GCA_038501795.1. Taxonomy (NCBI): domain Eukaryota; kingdom Metazoa; phylum Chordata; class Actinopteri; order Pleuronectiformes; family Pleuronectidae; genus Pseudopleuronectes; species Pseudopleuronectes americanus. Next base: position 10,707,775 of record CM076728.1, on the reverse strand, counting down.
CCGTGCTCATCTTCATGCTGGCCCTGCGGGCGGTAAACCACTGGGCATTGGTGGCAAATCCAATGAGGTACCACTTTCCCGCCATCTGTGGGCACACATAAGGCAGACATAGCAGAAATAAAAAAAGAACAAGACATTTATATTTACCACTTTAACACTCACTCTGGCTTTCGTCTGAAGAGGCCATAGCCCTGTGAGCATGTGAACTTAAAACAATCGGTTTAGTCAGTTCACCATTCCCGGTCGCTTTGTTCATTTTAATAATTATAGTTTTCAATATCAAACTGTGCTACTGCTCCCGTTTATCTATAAGAGCAAAACAAACTTTCAACCGGACTAACTTATGCATTCAACTCCATTAAAATGTATTTTGAAGCAAAGCTAAGAATGTGGTGGAAAGTTTAGAAAAGTGGATTCCTCACATGTTATGTTTTCCCCACAAATCTCACTTTACTCCTTACAAAGATTCTGCTACACAACTCATTCAAGTAAATAGTTGTTGCATGTAAAAAAAAATGGCCAAGAAATCTAACATCAATCAAAGTTAAAATGAAAGAATTGTTCTCTAGAGTTTATACTTCTTAGTAGATCTACATTTTTTATTTAATATTTTTAAATTATTTCTTCCATGACCCATATTTATTTATATGACTGTATTTTTGCTGTAGACCTTCTTGCAAATAAGCAAACCAACATACAAACCTCCATGGTGGAGGATGCAGAGGGTTTTATTCATTGTAGTTTATTCGATGCTTGCCATTAAATAACTTAATGTGACACCCACTTCCTAAAGGAGACAATCAAAACGATTTGTATGCATGCACAATAAAAACACTACTATGACCCTAATAAAAGGCTACTTCACCCAGTTAGGTGTCTTACCTCCTGCAGATTGAAGTCAGCCTGTGGCATGATCTCAGAGGAAACGGTCAGGAAGCAGAGCACAGTGCCCAGCGCCGTCAGCAGGGAAGTCATTCTCACTGAGGAGCAGAGTCGGCTGCAGCAATGATGATGGAGGAGAGAGCCGGTGAAGATCTGGAGGCTTGTTGCTGAGGTGCTGCACAACGACCCTTTATATAGTGGAGCACGAGATACCCCCTTTCCCTCCCAGCGAGCACGCACACCAACACGTACGCACACATACATAAAGACCCTGGAGCTGGGATGGGTTCAAACAGGCCTCAGAGAAACCCACAAACAGTCACAGCCACAAGCTAAGCTTTTTAGTCCTGCCAGGGCAGAATGAAATCAATCATGTGATAGGGGGATACTTGCCAGGAGTCTTCATACCCTCTACAACAGTGGGTACACATTATATCCTGTCTGTCAGGCTGTTTGAATTGGAAAGCACAGTATTTGATAATGGTATGTCATTATGCAGCTTCCCACGCGTAGCAAGAGATTAAACAGAACAGGAATCTAAACAGGAACAAAGCTTCCGCTGCCCTCCAGGGCTTTCTGCTGCCGAGAGCACAGAATTAAATCCATCCGTCAGCAGTTGCCATAGTTAAACATGAGACAACACAAATGCACATGCAGATTGGATTCATGCAGCCCCACGTAATCAACGTCTCTTCTGCAAGTTTAACGTCAATAAACACTTTCCACTCATCATTCAACTTGCAATTACTGGTCGGAAGTATCGTGATGATTTACTGTGTGTGAAGCCGTCACTAAGATAAGAAACACAACAGCTGTTTCCAAGTTCAACAATCCCACAGTCTCTCCTGGTGACTGGTTTCGATCACATTACAGGATTTGCATGATATGATACTACAAGTATTTAAAGCAACAATATAGAATATTGCATTGTAAAAATGTAGTGGAGTAGAAAGTACAGATATTTGCTGATGAGTCAAAGTGAAAAGTAACCCAAAAATAAATAGATTTGAGTAAAGTACAGATGCATGAAAAATGACATTGCAGTGGATGCTAATGGAAATCACTGTATATTTTGCCCAAGTGTCACCTACCTGATGAATTCTGCCCATTGTGTACTTTCACATGTCAAACTAGGTATAGTTCAATGCAAATCAACACCTTTATATTTTAACTTTCACCTAAGTAAGATTTTGAATTCCCTGCATATTTTGACATTATAATTTTGCTTTTTTTTAAAATGTTTTCTTATCAAAGATAAGGGACCTTGACTAAACTGTAATTTAGAGGAGTAGATCTTCAACATTAACAGGTTTACCTGTTTTTCTGATCAGTTTTAAGGAGGTCGGCTGCTGCAAATGAATCCTGGAGCAGGAGGGCTGATGAGATGAATTAGTGTAATGAGCTGGAATCAGACCAGTGCAGGCAGACACATGCCACAGCACAAAGATTCCTCCAACCTACAGTACATACCTTGCCAGTTCCAACAGGTACGCCTGTCAGAAAGTGAATAGTTCCTGTGGGGTGGAAATTAGTTCATACCACAATGTCAAAAGGATAAAGAATGACAAATCATTCTGTTATTCCAACTTCACACATGATTCCAATCTATTTTTGTCTACTGCTGCCCTTCTGGTCACACCACATCAAACGTCTGAATGAATAATGATGATGGATATTTTCCTACCAGGTAATGGATAATTCTGTTATTGTTTCTAACAAGTGGGACAAAATGTAGCAGTCATACATTTTGTCTCTGACTTCCAGGAAAATGTATCTGACTTGGTACATAAAAGGGTGGAGCCAGGGTGGCACTGGCCCCAGCTGGAATCTGATTGGCCACACAAAGTGCCCATGTCCTATGAGTAGTCACTTACTAACAATAAATATGACAATTTGTTCAGAACTTTTATTTTCTTTACTTTTTCTGAAGTACACAATGTGCTTGGGACAATTTTTCAAAATAGTAGAGCTAACAATAAACAAAGAACGACTTAAATTATTCAACCGCCTATCTGACAATATCAGTATCTCTGTAGAGCGCATACCAAACAGTCCCCTTAACATTTATTAAACTGCACCAAATTTCACACACTCATACACACTCATCAGTTTCCTCAAAATGCCTGTGTTTTTCATCATGATCCATGAATTAGTTCCTGGGAAAACGTAAACTGTTGAATAGGGTTCCTCCCTGATCCATATCACATCCTTCCACCAAGTTTCCTGCACATCCGCTCAGCTGCTTTTGTGTAATTTTCCTTATAAACCGACCAACACCAAATATATTGAGGATATAACTGTAAATCATACTGTAAATCATCACAGCAAAAATTGGACTGAATATTTTGTTAACAGCCCAGCAATAGCACAAGTATTCACACACGCACACGCACATGCACGTGCACACACGAACACACAAAAATATGACATGAGACACATATAGCATGTCATAATATATCCTGACAGCTCTACAAGTAAAGGTATAAAAGAAGTGTACCCTCTCAGGGTTGCACAACAGATAAAAGAGTTTATAGTTCAATTTGCTGAATCTGCCGGTGAAGCCATGAGATCTGTGTTGTTGCTAGGATTCTATGCTGGCCTGAGGGTGGCGCTAGAGGACAGATCATGGATGTGTTTACTTTTGAGCCATGTGTGAAATGGCATGTTGATGATCATCGGAAATGCTAAGTAAAAACAAAGAGAGCCAGAGGCATCCATAGCAAACTCAGTGTTGATTCCATATTTTTCAAGATGATCACGGATAAACGTGTTGGAATAAAGAAAAAATTCAACTCAATGTGAGACTCCTCAGTAATCTGATATATGATCATACCACATTTCATTGCAGTGTGACTAGTGGTTGTCGCTTTGTGTTGTGGTGAACCAAAGCATTGCAGGAAAACCTGAGGTCCCCATCGTCTTTAGGCTCTGCCACTAAATTCTAAAAACTAACCAGATGTTACAGTGATGTTTGGCTGTACGTTATTCACATGAGGAATGATAATGAGAACTGAACATGTACAATAGAGCCTCTATTAAATCTTATATTACAGAATTAAGAAAAGAGTGATGACTTGTATTCTCAGATTTTCACATGTGACCGATCCCTCTCAGATAAACCAACAACTGTTTCTGTGGCACTGAATACATCACTCATGAACAAATTAAAAGTAATAGTAAAGCTTGATATATAGAACTTTATTTGTGTAGCACAGAGGAGGCGCAATGACTCACTGAGTTATAATTCATGGGGTTAAAAGAGGATAAATGACTGTGTCCAGTTTATTTTGTTTTACAGCACAATGTTGTCATTACACTGCATCTCAATGAGTGTATAGTGAAGTCATACAACACTAATAACAGAGATCATATGACCTCTTTACAACCACTCTACATCCAGAGAGCACTACTAGGTGGTGTGCACTGATCATCCTGAGGGTGGCACCAGGGGAGAGACCGTTCCTACCACTGAACTCTGGAGTGGAGACGCCATGTAAACCTTTGAGTTGAGTGATTTTAAATGGAGGAAATGTATTGATTTAAACAGTTTGATCGATTGCTCTCCACGAGATGTGCATTAAGATTGTTAATAATGGGAGACAACGGACAGTGCGTGCAGGGAGACACTGCAGGAGACTAGTTTTTAGTTTGCAATATTATTGTATCAGAAATGTAAATATTACACATTACAATTGGCAACTGCATTAATCCTATTATGAATAAATAGTATCTGTAGTTGATTATTTAAATAAGCAGCTTCTGCACGTCTTTTAATTTGAAGGTCTGGGCAGTGCAATAGGAGAACCACTCAAACGACAAGAGAGCGATGGACAAACACCATTAGATTAAGGGAGTGCAGAGAAAAATGACGTAAATAAAAGCAGATTGTATCAGTCTTACAGTAAAGATGACTGCAACCGCTCCAGGATGTTATGACTCTACTCCTTGCAACCATGTGGGAGTGACAAGTAAGTCCACCCAGCATTTCCACTGGTTGACATCTACTGGAGGTTTTTTTCAGTCCTCCTCAAAAACTGAAAAACCACTAACTTTAAAAAAGATTCTAAATATGCCATAGATCTTCAGGAGGAGGATCATAAAATGAGCCTGCAGGAGAATGTAGTCATGTTGTTAGGCACGTTTAGTTGATAGAGCAGCAGAATCAGAACGTAGCATGACTAAGTATAGTTGTGTCTGATACAAGGTGATCACAAGGTGACAGCTTACTGAATTGAAAATTATGAAAATTATTCATATCATGGTCTTTTCTATTCATATCGTAGAAGTTTGTGAATATATATTATTTCTCCCGTCTCCTTCCATCAAGCAATATAGTTTCCTGACTAGTTACAACCAGAGCTGCATGTTGTTCTTCTTCGACTTGAATGTCACAGAGTCACACCTCATTTACTGCAATATTTTTTATTATTTACAATTTCATTCTCATACTGACAAGTTGTCAAAAATATGTAGAGATCAGTCAGACAGCAGATGATATGCTAAATTTGTGCAGGTACAGAAATATGTAGAATAACATGGCAGTGCCTGCAGCTTTATTTCATAAAGAGACAATTCAATAAACATGTATTGTGTACTTTTTTAAATAGTTAACACTGGTCAACACTTTAATTTTTCCCTGCAACTTATTTCAGAGTTAAAGACAGTTTGTTATGTATGACATTAAAGAGCGTGGAATGCAGTGAGCATTGGAAGTCATCAGCTGATAAATCCAAGGAAATATTGGAGATGAAATTCTTCAGACAGACAGGCTGCATTAACAGTCTGTGATCATGATAAAGTATAAAGAGAAACTAGACCAAGTCAGTGAGGCTGGAGCGAGGAGACACTGAAGCATCTGTCATGCTGAGGAACTCAACCCAGTTCTGACAGAAGCCACGAGAATACTCTCCTGTGTGGAGGACGAGTCCCCACAGGCGGCTCTGGCCCGTTTTGTTCCTCAGAGCCAGCTGAGCCTCCCGCTCCGTCACGTTAAAGCTGATGTTTAGAACCTGCACCACGAGCAGGTAAAGCAGTCCACCTGTCACGATGCTGCTGTACCACGCACACGTGAAGCAAAGGGCTGAGCTGTGAAAACAGAGAAAAAATAAGTGCAACATTACAGCAATAAAATATAATGTTTGAAATGCACCGTATTTTGTATTTTGCTTTAAGAAAATATTAATTCTGGTCACAACTAAACCATTGGCCCATTTTCTTTGGAAAATCCTTTTATAGCGGGAAGCTGGAAAGATTAATAATGAAATAATAATGACTATTTTTTTTTACTTTACGTTACTTTACGTTACTTGACGTTACGTAGCTTGATTGGCTGGACGTTACTTTACTTTACTTTATTTCATTTACTTTAAGTTACTTTACTTTACGTCAAAGTAACTAACTTTTTTAACTTACTTTTCTTTTCGTTATTTTACGCCAGGTTACATTGAGGACCTTTACTTGAATCTACTTAACTTTACTTTACTTAATATATGTCCTTACATATTCTACTAATATTCATTGCAAAGGGTTTATTGATCATACCTATTATCTAATTGCATAAGTAATGTACATTTTTGTGTTTATATTAATTTGGTGAACCTCAAAGTGGACTTCTGATGTAGTTGTTGGGATGAGACAGGACATATGATATATAAACATGTATTTATGATGTATAGTCTGCTGTACCTGGACTGGCTGTAGACACCGGGGCAGTAGAAGAGAGCCGTCACGACATACTGCCGAGGACAGATACTGCAAAGCACCAAACTGATCCCGTACAGAGAGGTCAGCACGAACACCAAGAGGGTCAGCAGGAAACTGCGATGGTTTGCCTGTCCGACACAGCTGTTTATCCTGCAACACCTCAACACAAACACAAACACACAAACACAACACAGACCCACAAGACAAAGATCTGTGAGACCCAAGCTGACCTGGATATGTTGGCTCCATATACCTGTATTTAAAAAAACTCAGTAGAGCTAGTATTTGAAGTTTACATTTGAAAGACTTTTGAATATTTCCTGGTCAAATTATATTGTGGGTTATTCTAGTTTGGTGGTAATAGATTTAGTATACTCACAGTAAATCATGGTTGGTTCTGGAGTTGCTATCTATATAGTAAATGTGAATAATAAACAGGGAGATTAACATCATATATACATCTTATTCTTTTGTCTGTAGGATGTAAGTGTATTGCAGACAATGAAACAATTCAGAAACTGTGCATGAGAGATTTATAAACCTGCCTTCATCATCTTCATTGTTGCAGTTCAGGAAAGTGGCCAGAGACGGACTCCAGTTTATCAGCTTTCTAGTTCAACATTACATTTCAATACATTTTAGCTGGGAGCAGTTTCTATATGAAGAAAATCTTTGAATGCAAAGAGTTTTTCATATGAGCATCCCCTCCCCTGACTGTATGTGCACAGCCATGAGGAAACTAGTGGGAGCAGTTGGAGTCCTTGCTTAAGACATGAACGTTGTTGTGTATTTACAGGGCAGTTATCTAATCTATCATAATTCAATATTCCCTTTCATGATGAGGTGTTAATCTACAATTCAAAGAAGCTTAATGATGTTATAATATCAAATCCAACCCACCAGACACAGTGGTGGTCCAGACGCTTGACACAGGATCCACAGGTTCGACAGTGTCCGGCCCGGGGGGGTCGCATTGTTTTGCACACAGAGCATCTGCTCCACTTTTCTGTCAGGGCAGGAGGAGAGGAGGAGGAGGCCCCTGATTGGACGGATCCATTAAGATGTGAAGAGTCCTTGTTAACCTCCTCACTCTGGCTGGGATAGGAGGTGCTGTGAAACCCTGGTCCTCTCTTGGTGTGAATGAGAGATCCGATGGTGAGGATCATCCCAGCAGTCACAGTGCACAGCTGCAGATGGCTGATGTCCCCACGCGGTAGAATCTCTGTGATGAAGAGGTAATACATGTAGGCCAGAGAGAACAGCGCCAGAGTGAGGAAGAAGAGGGTGCGTCTCCTCTTGCGGTGCGTGGCGTAGTAGTACCAGAGGACCAGGCTGGGCAGAGCGGTCAGGATGATGATGCCCAGCAGGTAGTGCAGCGCTGCGACCCGGAGCAGCAGAGGCAGCAGCACCAGGGCCGGAATCATGGAGATCTCCAGGTTGTCAATCAGAGCCCCGAGAACAAGAGAGTGACATCCGCCCTGAGGGGGCTTGTGTCTCAGCCACCTTCAGGCAGAGATACAAACACTCATTAGGAAAGATGCTAATACACTTTCATTGATCAAACTAATAAAATTAAATCACATATGTTGTTTTCTTATTTGAAGGGTCAGACCCTGTAACTCTAATATTGTTCTTTGGTGTAATGTCACATGTGTTTGCCTTTAAATAAACTTTAAAAAGATAAATAAATGATTGAAATCAATTGGTGTCATCAGGTCTCAGAATGATCTGGGGACCTGGAACATTTCTTCATTGGCTTGTTTATTGTACTCAAGCAGGGATCCCAAACCTTTCAGCCCTTGATGCCCAAAATAACCGAGTCAGAGTTATGTGACCCCCATTATTCTGAAGGATATTTTAGCTGAGCTTGTTCACAAACAATCTCCCATTGGCAACCACGGTGCTGTAAACTGACCTGCTGCAACTGATGCTGTCACTCATCTGTCATAATCACCATGCATGGATATTTACATGGTTTAATTCTAACCTGTACTTTTTTTTAAGCTATTGGAACAATTATGGCTAAAATATGATATTCAGAATTGCATCTAAATTGTATTTGATGTCTTTAAATCATCATGTGACCCTTCTGTGTCTCACTAAAGGTCATACGTCTCACTAAAGGTCACACTTCTTCTAACCTGTTAAAGGCCTCGTCCAGATCTTCACAGTCACAGCAGCATCCGTACTGGTTGATATCACACTCGCAGCAGCACATGGGATCATCTGGCTCCGGAGGCTTTAACTTCTCCCATTTCATTATGGCTTCCTGAAGTTCACAGGGCAACTTCGTTCTCTGGATTGATGAACGAATGAACTACACCATCACGACAACACGTTAGTGCAGGGAACATATCTATGGAAAAATACTGCCATAAAAAGGCACGTACATATCAACGTATATATTTGAGCAATTATCCTAACTATAGAGGATCAACTTTACATCTGAATTGAGAGCAAACCACTAATCAATTAAAAGCAACCTATTTTATTTGACATTTGTAAAACCACAGAAAAACATTACAGTATAAACATGTACTGGACTGAACCTGCAGCCGTAATGTATACAAATAAGAGTAATTTCTATAATCAGAAAATTCTCATTCCTTTGACTTCCCCGAGAGATTCAAATTGTAATTTGTTGAAACAAGGCCAGGTCCACAGGGACAAACTATCTGGGCCAGCAAACCCAGGTCCTGAACACTCTGATGAACTTGAGTTATTGTCAGTGTGGGTTATTATTATTTTAGTCTGGTTCATTGGGTTCTTGTGCAGATCGGACCTTAATCTATTCAGGAGTAAACGGAGAGAAATATATAAACTGAGAGAAAATATAATTCCAGTCATCATTTATCTTTTGGTTTTAGTTTCTTTCTTTAAACAGCTTCTACATGAATTTTTACAAACTGTATAATCATCATTATAAGCCACATCACTTCATAAACTCTATTTAAATATTCTAAAAGCAAACTACAACTCCATAAAACCAAGATAAACCATTCCTGTGTTGACTTACCTTTATAAAAAAATATATATCAAAAAAATTAGCCCTCGTCACCAATGAAAACAGCTCCTTGGTGTCTCTTCAGTCATTTGTGTTGAAAAAGGAACATGGGCAGCTTTCTGCTCTGGTGGTGCTGTGGCGACACTGAACCAGTGCAGCGGGATGGTTTTCTTTTCTTGGATTCCCCTGGTGGAAGTGTCCCAACTGGAGGCAAGGTGGATTCCTCGTGACAAGTGGTTTGATATTGTGTTGCATCAGCCGGTGGACTTGTCCAAAGACGACTAGACCGTCCTCACATGTCTTTGAAAAATTCAGAAGTCGTTCTGAATAAAAAACTCAGCCTTCCTCTGCTTTACAGCTTGAATCAATAACCAGTTTAGGTTTTGATTCTGGCACCCTTGGTAAATCTAGGCGCTTCTTCATCAGGCGGAGGTACCAGAGAGTCTTTCCTACCTCCTCCCACAGCTGAGGGGCTGTGTGGAGGTGTTCTAAAGCTGCATGGGCACCACTGATAATCCACACTGAGCTGGACAAGGGTGGCTATGAGAAACATGACAGGCACTCATAGATGAGAGACAGAGTGATGATCCAAGGCCGGCCCCACCCTCTGGGATCATATTTCCTCCCACAGGCAACCTGACCTTACTTCTCATACAGAAAACTCCAGAAGGGTATGTGTGTGTGTGTGTGTGTGTGTGTGTGTGTGTGTGTGTGAGTGGTCCTGGTTGTTCTCATATTGTCAGGACTTAAATGTGTTTACACACTCACATTATGGGGACATGTATTTCTTTGGGGGAGACAAGTTTAGGGTAAGTATTCGGCAAGTAGTAGCTATGGTTAAGGTTAGAGTCAGTCTCCAGGAAATCAGTGTACGTCTGTGTGTGTGTGTGTGTGTGTGTGTGTGTGTGTGTGTGTGTGTGTGTTTGTGACTTAAAGCACACAGGAATGCTCCTATTGTGAATCTGTGTTTCTATACATTACAGCCACTGCATTCTATGAGATTATCTGGTAATTGATTGCAGTTCTTCTTTTCTCTCGGAGCTCAGGCTCGAACACAAACCAGCTACCCTGCACGTTTTATGAGAACTTCAGATTCTTACCCAGGAACACTTGCAGAGCTTGTTTGTTGACTCAGGACCTTGAATCCAGTTGATACAAACTCAATAATTCTACCTTTGTTTGGTAGAAGCAGAAGATAAAGAGAATTGAGATCAGATAGTGGTAAGAACCAATTGAAAACCTTATAGGAGCTGACAACTGAGTGAACTATAGGAAAATAGTGAATTTCAGAAAGTATATGCTGTAAGTGCAGGAGTCATCTATAGGACAATATCTGAGAGAGGGTGACCAATAATAACTTTTATAGACTACAGGTTAGAGTTATTAAACCAACACATTATCTTCTTTGAAGTGGAAAAGGTTAGTTCACTAGCTCCAAAATTTTAGTTGAGTCTGTGCTTGATGGATGTTATGATTATCACTTTTCAGACGTACACAAACACACACACACACACACACTCACACTGCCCATCAGTCATTACAAATTTAAGAATAAGAGGTGCATTATAAGCTATAAACTGGTATGTTCTGAGAATGGTGTCTGCACCAGTGTGTGAGTCTGGATGGATTGAATCAATGCAGAGAAACGATGCTCTTGCTCCTGAGGGTTATACTTCCATTAGTCTTGATGGAGCCCGGAACCCGAGATACAGGCTCTAATCTATTTTGCAGGAATTAATGCCGCGAGTCGTAGACAACAGACCGAGCCAAATGCATGATGGACATTACACATCAGCAAACTGCAAAGATGCTGTGTGTGCAACAAATAAAGACTGACGAGGAAACGCAGCAGGCTGTGTCTCTACAGAGCAGCTGCTTTCATCTTAAACCTCCATGACAACAAATCATGTTATCCTGCTATCAAAATGATGTGGGTCCTCTTCTTTTTCACCTTTATTTTATGTGTTAAATCATTAATTCAGCCCAAAATGTATCAAACTTTATGTCCGTTGATCTGCTTCACATCCTCTTTAAAATTTGCCAAAGCAAAGAAAGAACTTCTATCATAATAAATCATTTGTCAGTCCGGTTTCATTTATAAACATGTCTTCACCTAAAAAAATAAAAGTATGAGAAAGCTGAATTTCAGTAGGTCAGTTAATATTCTCTCTTCTTGAACATGTGCGCCATCTAGAGGTGAAAGTCCTTTCCCAAATATCTGTGTTCATGAGGGTTGATTCTCATATAAATGTTCAGCTGTTTAAAAGGAAAAGGTAACAGATCGTCTATATTATATTTTACACAAACAAATAAATGTATCTCATCAAGAATAAAATGAAAACCGATTACCGCTTCTCTGCACATGAAAAAAATCAGGAGGCAACAGAAATCAGTCGTTTCTTTACATTTATTTCACACAACAGCAATGTACCAGGAATATAATAGTCAGACATCTGTTACAACACAACTCTAACAGATTCATCCATTCACATTTTTTGTACATCATATCAAGTATATATTCCACAACATCAATATCACACACTAAGAAGGTAAGAGAAGAAAGAATGCTTTTAACGCCCTGATATCACTCAGTGCATCCGTCCCTTTACCCGTGTGCATGTTTCCATTCTTAAATACAGCTTTTATCACCATCAAATCTGGGGGAAGAAAAATGTCGCTTTCCACTCTTTGTTGCAGCTTGTAATTAAGTGCAAGTACAGCGCCTGATGGGGGCCCACTGATTTGAACCACCTTGAGATGGAGAAGTGATCGATAAGTGCTCTTCAATTGTAATATTGTTTGGGCTCTGAGGGGATTCCAGTGCTGTGTTTGTGAAGCAAAGATCAACAAAACGAATTTGTCCGGGTCATGGAATGTTTAAGGGGACGTAAACACCAAGGTAGACAAAGGTTTGTAGACACTCAGAACATGGGCCGTTGAAACTGCACTATGTTGCACTGCACTGGGGTTGGAGGATGTGGGAGAGGGGAGAAGACGTGAGGAACTCATTCCTCCAGTGTCCGGAAGGCGTTCTGCATGTCTTCCAGCAGCTGAGCGTACTCTGCTTTGATTTTGGCTTCGCCATCCTTCACAGGGTCCTAAAGAATCCAGTGAACATACACAAAGATTAGGTTATTTATCATGGTTGATGAAAAGTAGGCTGAAAAAAAAACCAAAACAAAATTGGTCATCTCCGTAAAAACGAGGCATAGTCATGTACCTTGAACTTCATGGAGCTGATCCTGTAAAGGATCTCTCCCATGTGCTCCCTGATCATTGCCCACGTGATTTTGTTGTCGCTCTGTGCCGTGGTCTCCACCGCGTGTCGGGCCATGTCGTAGAAGGCGATCGTGTTCGAGAGGATGCCCACAGTTTTGTAGAAGGGGCAGAACCTGTGTAACAGAAGAATGTGTGAAGCTCACAGTTTAGGATGGAAAGGAAGGATAATTAGACGTCTCCCATTCACATCTACTCGCAAAGAAGCTGATACCTTGCTTTAACCACGTTATTTTTTTTCTTTTCACGGATATCCCCAATGTTGTATCAAACATACATTTTTAAGCTGTGTAGTAAAGGTTGTCATCCCTTGGAACTTACATCTACACCCGTTAGATTAGATTGTTATTTTGAAAAGAATACAAAAGGTGGAACAGCCAGCTCATACATTGTAAATGGAAATGATATATGTTCTGTGGCTGGTGAGTTGTTTTATTTTCACCTGTCGTAGGGGGTATAACCATTCTGCTGCAGGAAGTCGTCCTTGATGAGCTTAGCAACTTCCAGAGTGATCTTGTCACTCTCAGCAAGGGAGGCCTGTGAACAACAACAAGAAGATCAGTCCCATTTATATTTTCAGAGCTGTTGATTTACCAGGATAGCATGCAAACAATTAAAATAATTAAATATAATCGATGACATATCATTTTTAATAATGAATCTACAACTTTAACAGAAATGTCTCCACTGGTTTCAAGGAGATAAATTAAGAGATTAACTGTTAAAATTTTAAGAAATTACATTAACAGTTTGGCTGTTTTGTTAGAGGATAGAGAATGTTTTATCCAAAGCGACTTACATTTTTTGAACACTCAGCATTTATGAGGGGCCATTTAGGGGTTCAGTATCTTGCCAAGGACACTTAGGCATGCAGATGGGATAGAGTGGGATTCGAACCGGCAACCTTCTTGTTGCAGAGCACCCGCTCTATCCCCTAGGCCACGCTCTCCCCCACCAGATCAGGGAACAGATCTGGTACCATATTTGTTGTTTATATATATATATTCAACAGTGCCGGCAACATCTTCTAGACAAGTCTCGGGTGTTTTAGATGTGACACGACTGTCAATAAAACATTTTTGCAAACATTTGCATAAATATTTTTGCCTGAATTTCTCAAGTGTTGATACAACTCTTTTTTTGAGGTCAGATATTTAATTTAATCATATTCGGCCGAACCTTTCCCACGAGCTGCACGATTTCAGCCAGGTCCTCCTCCTCCTGTAGAATCTCTTTGGATTTTGTACGGAGAGCGACGAACTCAGGGAAATGTTTGTCGTAGTATTCATCCAGAGCTCGTGTGTACTTGCTGTAGCTAATCAGCCAGTTTACAGAGGGGAAGTGTTTTCTCTGGGCCAGCTTTTTGTCCAAGCCCCAGAACACCTGCAGAGAAGGAAACAACAAATACTGACGCTCCCTCAGATTGATGTGCAGAGAAGAAACAACGACTGAAAGGAGAATTACATACCTGAACAATTCCCAATGTGGCTGAAGTGACAGGATCTGAGAAGTCTCCACCAGGGGGCGACACACTAAGAGGTCAACATATAAAAGGAAGAGTCAGCCTGATAATTTATCATTTACCTTTATTGTCAGAGTTTATCATTCTGTGCTGCTTACGTTGCTTATTCACATGAAAAAGTTTCACAGGAGAAATGCTTAATTAATCAAATGAGACCTTGAATTCAAAGACCTTTTCAAGACCCAATATTTCACAGTAATAACACAGAATCAGCTTCAATCATACAACGTTCAGTAAAAATACCTGATATTTTGTACATTTGTTTTCCTATCATTCACCTTTTTAGTTTGTTTTATGACGCTAGGACTATAAAACAGAAAGATTAAACTAAAGACTTTGACCTTATTTTCCCTGCTTATACAAAGAGTGGACTCACGCTCCGACGATGCTGACGCTGCCCTCTCTCTCTGGATTCCCCAGACACTTCACACGTCCAGCCCGCTCGTAGAAGGAGGCGAGCCTGGCCCCCAGGTAAGCAGGGTAACCGCTGTCTGCACAGGAGGACACACACAGTTCAAACTGTTTCACTGCAAACTGTCCTAGCTAATGTCTATAAAAAAAATAAAACTTAGACCATGTAACTGATGAACTTACCAGCGGGCATCTCAGCCAATCTTCCTGAGATTTCTCTCAGAGCTTCAGCCCATCGAGACGTGGAGTCAGCCATCATGCTCACGTTATAACCCATATCTCGAAAGTACTCTGACAATGTGATACCTGCAAATGAAGTTATATACGACCCATGCTTAGAAAGAAATAAGAAAGATACTTTATTTCTGTTATCAATTAAAATAAACAATGTTTTGTGGATGTGAAGGGTTGGTACCTGTATAAATAGAAGCCTCTCTGGCAGCCACAGGCATGTTAGATGTATTAGCAACCAGGGCTGTTCTCTTCATGATGCTCTCAGTCTTTCCATCCACTTCCATAGTGAGCTGTTGGGCAAGAGCGGCGTATTATTAAAGAGCATGATCACAGGACATATCAACGGACAGTTTCTTTCTTTAGACATAAAATGATTCCTTCTCTTCGATTATTTATTCTGTTTCAGGCTCCAAAGTATCTCAGCAGTACATATTTGTGTTAATATATTTGGCAGAAATCCACAAACCTCAGGGAAATCTCGCAGCACTTCAGACATTTCGTTTCCACGCTCTCCGCAACCGACATAGACAATGACGTCACTGTTGGAGTACTTGGACAAGGACTGAGAGATCACCGTCTTGCCACATCCGAAGGCTCCAGGTATGGCAGTGGTGCCGCCCTGCACGCAGCTATAAAGCACAAAGAGCCATGCAGACTTCAGTATAAATATTTCACCACACAGTCCAAAAATAATATATCAATAAATCTTTACAATCTGAATTTTTTTTTCACAAATCAAATGACACTGTTATCATACTTTAGAGAAACACTATGGCTTTGCAAGGACAGACTAAAAGAAAAGATACATTTATAAACTATTGTAAAATACAGCAAAGTTTCATATACAGTAAAATCTAATTGTATTGCCTCCACAACTGAGGCCCAGTTGTTTAATGTCTGCATTTACAAAGGGAAACAAGAGCATCATTATATCTTGAGACGATGACTCACGGGAAGAGCGCGTCCAGAACCCTTTGACCAGTCAGCAGCGGATGATTGGCCGGTAGTTTCTCTGTCACAGGGCGGATTTGTCGCACTGGCCACACCTGCACCATAGTGAACTTCTCCTTCACGCTTTCAAATTCCAGCTCTAGGACCACATCCTGTGATGCAACAAGATCAGATTAGAATATTTGCTTTGTAGAAATTGTTATTGAACAGAATAGCGCTGTGATTAAATAAAAAAACTCACAGAAATGTCGTAGTTCCCTGGCGGGGCCACGTAGGTGACGGTGCCTCTGTTGCGAGGTGGAATCATCAGCTTGTGCCGGATAAGGGAATTTTCATACACTTGGCCGTAGATATCTCCGCCTGTCATGTGATTGCCAACCTGGAGAAGGGATTGTGTGAATTCAGTGAAAACAGAATTCACAGAGACATCCAGGTTTGAACTGAAAATATATATTTCTTACCCTAAGGTTCTGGCCAGGGGAAAATTCCCACTTGATATCTCTGTTGAGAGCGCTGATGTTTACTCCTCTCGGGATGTAGATGCTTTGAGTGAGGTCATTGATGTCTTTGAGTGGACGCTGGATACCGTCAAAGATGGAGCCCATGATTCCGGGTCCCAACTCGACAGACAGGGGTTTTCCAGTTCGCAGGACCGGGTCACCCACAGACACACCGGCTGTAGCATGATGTCAGGAAAAACAAACTGCCAACACTTTGACACACTGCTCTCGTTTTCAATGTTTTATGTGAAATGAATTTACAGAAGTGCATAACATGGTTTTGAGACGACAGAGACACAAAATACTTCAGCTGAAAGGATACAAGTCTCCTCGTAGACCTGGATCGTCGCCATGTCTCCCTCCAAACGGATGATTTCTCCCACCAGCTCACTATGACCCACACGCACCAGCTCGTACATGGCTGCTCCCGCCATCGCAGTGGCTGTCACCACTAGTTTGAAACGAAAAACAACAAATTAACACAAATCTTGAAATTGACACAAAAACACATCTGTTGGACTTGGAAAATGATAAAACTCAAATAAACTTTTATGTTAACATTTTTTTCTTTTGCATTTGGGCAACATTCAAAAAGACAGCTCAAAAATTATTGTATTAAGCATAAAGACCAAGCATTTCATTATTTACATAAAATTTCTATTTTATAAAAAATTATACTGATTAATACACTGATACGATTTGCGAACTGATGCAAACGCTTGAATAAACATGTGTTTTTCTTTGATTTAAACAAAACATTTATTTCAACTTTTATTTTATTTGTAACATGAGGACTTTCACAGAAATGAACCCTGTGTCATTTTTTTATTTGTTCTATACCATCACCAAGCGTGAACAGGATTTAAAGTAGATGCTTTTAGATTTGGAAAATATGATGGTAAATATCACATCTGATAAATCTGTGGTACCAGAGATTTATTTAAGTATGTCATGGTCACACTCCCTTTAATATATGTCAGTGCAACGGACGGTTGTGCCTGATTATACAACGATCACAGATTAATGTATGAATGCGATTGTTACTTGATTTATTAAGGCCATATCCTATTTTCGTCTCATGTTTTCATTTATTATGAGAAGCTCTGTTAGTTTTGCTTTGGCACTTCATGATTTACAGTTAGAACTTTGGACTCTGTTTTGTTTTCCTGTCAAACTTTAATACATGAACACCTGACGACCTGCGACAGCTCAGTGGCTTGTGAGACTAAACAATGTAAATCAAATAATAAACCAGACCTGGTCCAGAAACGCCATGCACGAATCCAAACTCGCTCTCTCGCTCCTCGTCCCGGATCTTAGGAAGTTTGGAGGTGTCCATCTTGATGCTTTCTGTCCTGTCTAATCCCTGAAAGAATGAATGAGACACTGTCAGCTTCTAACAGAATTATCAAAATCACATCAAGAACTGACACATCTCTGCTTATCTGATAATAACCACAGACTAATGTAATTCACACACACACCACAGAGGGATGAATAGATTTATGTGTCCACCATAACCCACAGTGTCAGGTGATCTGAACGTCCAGGTCCTGCAGCGTTAGCACGCTGAGCTAAAGCTAACTCCGCCGAGGCTTTAACAACCCTCCGCTGTGTTTACGCCCCCCCCCCAGTGCCGATGACAACACGTTTGAATGTCATGTCGTCGACTGGGACATGTCTCACACACAGACAGCGGCTTCGTGTCGGCCACTACTCACACGTAAGGTTGAGAGTAAAGCCGATTTGCGCGGATGAGTCATGTGACTAGCTAGCACACATTAGCCGTATTCTTCTTCATCACCATCGTCATGTCAGCCTCACACACTTTGAGCTGAATTAGCAGATACCGACACGGTGTCTGGTCCAGATGTTGAACACCACAAAGCTCCACGTCACACACAGTTACACGTTAATTGTCTCACCTTGCGTTCGGTTGTCCTGGACTGTGTGTACCGAGGAGGAGGAGGAGGAGCAGCGTCACTCTGCGGATCACCTGCTGCCACCGGAACTGTCACGGGGGAGAAAACATCACCATTGTGGCTCAACCGGATCCGTGGCTATGCGTTGCAGTAGAACCAACATGGCGGCCGAGACTCTACAGTTTCCTAATCGACGATTAGCTCCTCCAGTCTGCACACGGTCTTCACGTGCACTACTGACCCCTGCTGGACATAAAGGGAGCCTCCACCTCTGTTTACTAACTGTATTCAGGAGTCTTTAGGTCTGATTGTGAGTGTTTTACAGCAAACAAGAGACTGTGGAACATTTAATGATTTATTGTCTTTCACTCCAGCTAATTCTCAATAGAAAACTGTGGGGAAAAAAAATCACATTTGAAAATAGAAGTCTATCCATCCATCTGTCAAAGCCTCCTCAAGTCACCTGACTGGAAGAGGTTTGTTGTTGTTATGTTGTGCTCCTTGTAGTTTTCCTTCCCTTTGTAACTGATTGAAATAGGTCAAATAGGTCCATGAACTATGACAGTAAGTGGGGAAAAAAATCATAGATACAAGCATAAGGAAATTCCTTGGGTTCTTTTCTGACCCACATCCCACCCTTCCACCAAGTATCATGTTGATATGTCCAGTAGTTCTTGTGTAAATATTATAACAATAAATGTTTGCTGCTTTGTCTGCACTTTCATCAGAACACCCATGTCAATCTTTTGCCTTTTGTAGCTTTCTACCACCTGTATTATGTTAGGCCTACTATATGCCAACCTTTGTAATAACATGTGATACATTTGTGCCAACAACTCTTATAATTGTAAGTATATAATTACAAAATATTGTATGCACAGTCCCCTCTGTTATTGAGTAGCATTTCATATAGTATAATTAGCTTCCATTGTGATAAATAATTCGGATTTACTTGATAGATACATAACAGAAAGATAAAAGTGTGTTTACTGCATACTTGAAAAACGTCTGCCTGTCTGCATAAAATGAAAAACAAACTCATCATGCAGGCTTTACTCTAATCATGACTACTAGAAAAAGCTTGTCGTAGACTAAGAGAGTTTAAAATGAAGATAACAATATAATACGACTATAATAAATTATATTTGAACAGATTGTCTGAACAATACTGAGATAAATTAAAGGCATGTCAACTCTTACAAAGTCACGTCACTACAAATGATTTAATGGCAGAAGAACAAATTGTAGTTCACATATTGTGGGGCATGGAAATGTCACGAATTGAGGTAGCAATTACAAAATGATTCATCAAACACTCAAATAATAATGAGGGTGCAGGTGGTCCACCACATTATAAGGAATGTGTGATTTCACAAAAACAATTCATGAAAAACAACAGGCCTTTTCACATACGACACTTTGACTTGTCATTGTAGGAAAAGCACAACTTATAATTAAGGACGTTTCGTCAGTGGTAGAAAACTAAACATTTATTTATAATACAAATAATCTGTTTCTGCAAACTGTTTACAAACATCATCATTTTCCTCTCGCAGCAGTGGCCATGCATGAACCAAGTGGACGTAGCCAAAGAAATGGATTCACGCTGTCGATTCATTAACACTGGACACTGGAGGTCCCTGTGTGTCAGTCCGACCACTCGTTTTCGTCCAGCTCCGAGTCGTCTTCTGAGTCGCTGTACTCCACAGCGATGCGTCTGGACAAGATGGTGGCCACGTCGTTCCCAACAGGCTCCCTTTTGTTCTGCTGCTCCTGCTGCTCCTGGACTTTCTTCAGCTGGATGCCTAGAAAATGGCACAGATACAGTATGTTGAAGTATGAACACATCTAAGTAAGCTTTTATTGACCTTTATCTACCAGCAGAAAATAATAAGAGTCTGACCACTGAGATGCCAAAACCAACTCACCCATGCGAATGGCGGACAGCAGGTCACTTCTGGCCCCCCTCACCGGTTTAGCCTCAGCTCTGCTGCCTTTGCCGTGTCCCGGGAGGTGTGAGGGTGCAGCCGAGGGGGGGAGAGGCGGTGGACCTGGGGGAGGCGGCATGCGAGGCCCCGAAGGCGGGAAGCCTGGGCCTACGTGCGGAACTCCATTATGTTGCGGCAGTGCACCCAGAGGAAAACCAAAGGCTGTTGAAGCCGATGGGATGGGTGGGCCACCCGAGGCAGGAGGTGGAGGGGCACAGCTGGTCCGCAGGGAGAGAAAGAGGATTATAGTGGAAGAGCAATGTTATATTAAATTCTACCTCTGATTATGCAAATGAAACCAAACAAATGTACTTGTAATCTGCGGGTGGACGTATTGAGCCGTTGGTTCGGTCTGCCGGGCGCGGCTCTGGCGTGGCATAGGTTACTCTCTTGTAGTTGACATCAATGCTGTGGTATTCATGCTCCACAGGTGGTGAGGGCTGTGCATTCCCAGGGACGTAATCGTGAGACTTGGCAAAGTTACAAGCGGCGTGGGCAGGCAGCGGAGGGACGGGGTAGCCGGGGAGGTCAGGCCTGGACAAACAATGAGAGACGGAGAGCTCATGCTGATGCCTTCACATACCCAGATGGTCGATCTGGTTTTTACAAAATCAAAACTGAGGCACAGATATTGTTTTTTTGTGTCAACTATTGTTTTACTCCAAAGCTAGGGTGGAGCCTTTATTCATTAATGGCACCACTTCATGAATAGAGGCTCCACCCTCAAACTTTGCAGTAAAACAATAGTTTTAAAGGTTAATCTTCAAGGTAAATGTTGCTTGTTAAAAAATTGAAGAGTGGCAGAAAACATAAACTCAGACATAGAGGCAGACCTTTTTATATTTTATATAATTATCCAAGAGTTCTTTCTTGTCTTTATTAGTGTGCGTGGTTTTTCAGATTGAGAGCAGGTGTTATTGATTCCACATTCGGATTTTGTAATGCTTTCACCCAAAACCCTGCTCTTTCAAATAGCTCCATATTGTGTTTAGATTATCTCTGCTTGTGCTCAAATTGTGAGCTTGCACTCAGATATTTCTTTGCTTCGATAGCTGCAGCTCTTTTCCTCATTCTGCTACTGCACTAACGTGAAACGTCTGTTCTCGGTTTGCTCCTCTGCTCTCTGTCTCTTTCTCCTTTGCTGGGATTTATTTGTGCAACCAGTCTCTCATTATTCCCCAACCAGTAAAATGCCAGGTCAGGTGTAGTGATGAAAAATCACTACAACAAATGGTTACTTTGTGTAGAATAGAAGCACTAACCTGCCGTCTGGGGAGAGGGAGCCCTCAGATGACACCCCTCGCCGTAGGGTCTGTGGATGGCGGTGGTCCGGACGAAGCTCTTTATCGAACGCCATCCTGTTCCACTCCTGCCTGCGGTTCCGAGCCTTTCTCACCTTCTTCACCTCACGCTGGAGGGTGCTGCATTCCACACATCGCTTCTGCTCCTGGGAGGAAGGGACAAAGGAGAATGAGAATGAGAAACCATTAGAGAGGGGGGTGGCACTCAGTGGAGCTCATACCTCCACCAAGGCCCAACAGCCCCCTGTGAATTCACTAGATCTTTTATTTTGAGTTTTTTGTTTTTCCTGGCAAGATCCATGAGCTATTTTTTGAGAAATAAACGGAAATGTTGATAAACGCCCCATCTTGGATTAAAAAAAAAGAAGGGAAATCCTGGATCTGGACCAAAATTTGATGTCTTCTTCCCTGACCCATACCGGATCCTTCCAACAAGTTTCTGGGAAATCCGTCCAATATCTTTAACATCATCCTGCTAAATGTCAGACAAGAAGCTGACAACATAAACTAAAGAAGAGGGTAGAGTCGCCCTCACCCGTTGCCTCCTCCTTTCTTTCCTCTTGTGCTCAGTGTCCTGCAGCATTTTCTCCTTCCACAGGTCAAAGAAGTACAGTGGGTCTGAGTAGAACTTCATGGCGTCAGTGGAATCCTCTCTGTATTGAAAAAAATAATTATTTAACACATGAAACTGACTGGAAACGTAACCTGTGGTCACTTCTGACACCTCCTGCAGTACCTGTAGGCGGTGAGGGTGCTGAGCGGAGGAGGCCTGTCGCTGCTGTTGTACATGTCGCCCACGGAGCTCGGCGTGCTGCCCTTGGACAAAACCTGCTGATCCTGAGCCACAGAGCCTTTGAACGCCTTCCTCATGTTTATGTCCTGGAGAGAGACTGCGAAGAAGCAGTTAAACACAAGGCTTGAGAAAATGAACGACAGAATGACAGAGTGTAAGATATTAAACTAAAGAGAAGGACGATTTCCAGTGAACTGACCCTCCTCCACACTGGAGTCCAGCTGGGTAACTTTGACGGCCAGGCGGTCAATGCGGTCCTGTAGGGAGTTAGCACGCACGTAGAAGGTGTTGGCTTCATTGAAAAGTTCCCCGAAGACATTTTCTGCATGTTTACCTGCAGCCGGAGCAAAGATGAGGAGAGGAAGGAGGAAAAGGAGCCGTTAGGGTTAAAGAAAGAAAGAGACAAGGAAAACACGATATCTGTTTCTTCATGTCGCTTCTCATTGTTACCTCTGCAGAGGAGATTATGTTTTCATCTGTTTGTTTGAATATAGGACAGATTATCACCGAACTTGGTGGAAGGATTTAGGGAGGAACCCATTCAATTTGAGTGCAGATCAAGATCAGGGGGCAGATACACAGGCATTTTCAACCTTTTACCATTTTCTCAGGGAATAGTTCCTGGACCTGGGTTTGGGGGACAGTTATTTAGGATTGTGTGCAATTTAGTGTAGATTTAAATAAAAAACAGGATCCAGTGAATTTGTATGTGGTTTCATAAGGGGGCTATTGCTCTTTACCTTACCTCTAGTAAATACAATCATAGCTGTAACCACTCAGACACGTGAGGTGAAATAAAGATGGATACAATCAAATTGTGTCTAGCAGCAACTAACATGTTGTCTGAGTAATTCTACCTAGCATTTTGTTATTAGACTTAATCTCTCGTCATAGGTTCCATTATGTTTCTCTTATGGATTATACACTTTCATTAAGTGTCTGGGTCGCGCGAAAACCAGCACGACAGGCACACGTCGAACAGCTCAGATCCACTTAATGTGGGAAACCGTCATTAGACTGCACTGTGTCTGTGGTGTGTGTCTCCGCCCACTCACTCTCAGTCTTATCTGCCTGCAATACAAAAGCTTTACGGTATAAGCTCTAAGCTCCTGTAACTTCACTCACCCCCCCTCCCCACACACACACATAAACAATCACACACACTGCAATGTGGCCTCCACTTTGACAGTTTGATGATAATTGATCTGTTATGAAGGTTCTCCACGGCTTGTTAAGGGTCCACCAATGAAATGATGAAAAGATGTATATGGTTTGTATGGTTGTTGTTTTCTGATAATCACCTTTCGAGGATTAGGAAAATGTGAGCTCTTCTAATGCAGAGTTAGATGCACGCCAGTATGTCGTGGTCAAATCAGTAACCGAGCTATCAATCGAGATGCTGCTGCTAATGAATTGGAAAACATTGTGTATACCTTCATTTATCAGTGGTGGCAGAAACAGTTGCTGGGATGTTGAGTCACCAGTAATAATCCTTGGTCAGAAGTCCAGTGTGTAAGATTTAGGTGAAAGGGATCGCTTCGTAGAAAGTGAATATAAAATAATCAAAGTGATGACACTAAATTCTACACACTGAACCTTTAAAGAGGCATATCGACATGCAAACTATTTGCTGAATAAGAGTAACCATGATCTTACTCAGACTGCTGAGTTGGCGGATAATGGCGGACAGGGTGTTGTTGGTTACACATTCCAGCTCACTGCCAATTCCCTCGGGCACGGCACCGTGGCACAGGTGTCGGGGCTTGATGTTTCGCTTGACCAGAGGCATGACCCCGTCTCACATCTCGACCACAGCACCTGCTGGGAGACATGGGTCAGTGCTGACAGCTCAATGGATACACTAACACATCCTGGGTTCTTGCATGGAACCGTTAATGTATTGTTATAGATTTTCTCGCCAAAACACTGGATTGATGTTAACGTGTCAGATAAAGATGAACACTAAATATATCATAATTTAACATCACCTGTCGTTGTATCACAACTACTGTTTATTGCTACCATCGCTTTCAGATAGTGTGCATTGAGGCAAATGAGGAATATCTGCATGTTGGATCACACGAGGGACATGATTGGAATTCACATTCCAGCATTTTTAACAAATACACATCCTGTATAAGCAATCGTATGAATTCACAAATTCAGAATGCACACTTCTGTGGTTTCTATGTAAGTTGTGTGTTTTTACTGCTCCAGACAGTTTTCACGTGGCCTACAGCAACAAGTACTTTGTTCCTTATTATTCATAGCAGAACTTTCTTTTACTCAGGTGGGTCATTGTTTTGCTGATGGTCTGAGACAAACTCATTAGGTCTAAGTCTCATACATACTCATCACTAACAAAGAAAGTTGTATTAGGAGCTGCATGTCTTTGCAGCCTCTTCACAGTGACACATGGTGCTTTCACTGTACATGTTAAAAGTTAGATTTAAAAATTGATTTAATATATAACATTTAATATCAGAGTACTAATACAACAAAACAGCAGCTGTGAATGTTTTTCTCAATAATATTTATAAAAGTATGTTGACAAAACAGTAAATTTGATCAAAAATTATGACACTTATAAAAGTGACATGCGTAAAAGTAAATCAACCGTATTTGAGTGAACGAGCTCCTTATTTACTTAGTACAAAGAAATGAAATCTGTTTGTTTTCAGGTCAGCGTCCCAGTTTTCTAACAGCAGGGAACATCCTCAGCACTCATGAGCAACAATAACAAACAATATGGCATCAAAAGATCTTACCATGGGGTTGTGGAGGGTTCTTCTTGTTGCTTGGCTCGGAGTGTGTCACTGTCTCTTCACGTCAGCACGGTGAGAAGGAGCGGTGACAGTGGAGTGAAAGCTGTCTCATCCAATCCAAACTAACTTTGTGCTGACCTGCTGCAGGCGTGTGTGGGACGGGGACAGTGGTCATCTCTGCAGGGAGCAATTCACTATGAAAACAAATCTCTCTGGTCCAAATCACAGCTTGAGCCATGAGGGGATTTGGTCAGCAGATTTACTCCTGTCGTCCAATCACAGGCGCCATATCGGCCGTTTGTCATCCAGTTGTTTTATTTCAGGATGTCTTAGTCCTGATGCCATTGTCTACGGGTCGGTAGCCATCTTCTATGGAATATGTGTTACTAAATAATAGCAGCAAATAATCAAACAAAGGGTGCAAATTATAAGCAGGTTGATTATGGATTAGTATGATGACTGGGGCCTGATTTGTGAGAAAATAGATATAGATTTAACTGTAACAGTGAGTTGTTTCTTATTTTTGACGGCAGCATATCAGTCCCTGCCGGTCCATTAACATCTTATATATGACCTGGATTAATGGTGAAAGAAGACACTCTGCATTTGATTTGAAAGCTATACACACACACACACACACACACACACACACCTAAACAGACACACACACACACACACACACACACACTATTCTCACAGATGGCATCATCTGGATTGTGGGTGGGTGGAGTGGTGGGGGTGTAACCCAGATATGGAGGCTTAAATATTTATAAGTCACACACCATGAAACTCAGTAATGATGGGTTGAAAGGGCAAGTTAACGTCTCATTTGTCATGAGTACAATTTATGAATTTGAGGCAAGAAATCAAGTTTTAATTGAATTCTTAAAAAAATTGGACGAAGAAGAGGAGTAGAACATATATAAAATCTCAAAAGTTTAAGAAACAAAGTTAAAATTTAGAAGAACAAATTTAGGCAGCGGAATAAGAAATACTTTGATTTTTAGGTAGATACTTTCTTGATGAGAGTTAGAGGAGACGGATGCCGTTTGCTTAGCATTAATAAAACAACTGGAATTTTGGTGTTTCGGCTCATTTACACTACATAAAACCGGAAAAGGTCTTTTTTAAACTTTAACATTTGCCTCAAACAGGAAAGGTGTTGATTATTAATCTCTAGAATTTGTTTCTTGATGTTAAGCTAATTGGTGTCTTTTGCCAAACGTGTAGGTAACTGAACAGGCTTATTTCCAATAATGACAATCTTTTTCTTTAAGTACATTGGGCCATGGCAAGTGGTTTTTAAATCTAATCTTAAAGCAACATGGAGCCACTGGAGATGGTGGAAAGAAGATAAAACTAAAACCTATGATGATTTTCAATGTTGTGATTTAATGTCCCATTTTCTAATAAGGCAGGTGCAGGGTGGTAAACAAAAGGAAAGTTTATAATAGCAGCACATAAGCTTTGTTTGACTTAAAAAGGACAATGGGGAACATGAGGAAAACGTGTGCAAGAATGGGTTTTGGTGCAAAATTTATTAAACGCAAGAAACATGATGGTCACATACTACAATAAGACTTAAAAAGCCTACTATAACAATAACAATAGTAAAGAGATACTCTCATATTACAGATAACCAGCCACATCACAAGACTAGACAGTATTTCAACGAAATCAAAACATCCATAATCACATAAAAATGAATGAAGGCCTGTCAGATTATGTAGGAATTAAATCCAGGAAATGTCATGCTGAAGAAACTGTTTATTTCCACCTCATTTTTAAATTTCGAGTCATCATTGTTTTTTCTTTCCATCAGGTGCTTTGATGTGTTATTTAAAGCTCTTTAGTGACCATCTTTCGGTTCATTTACTGAAGGTGTCAGTTCATTGTTATATTTCACTGAGGGGTCTTCACGTTTATGACAGTGCTATAATCTCTTGGCCAGCTCAGAAGTATTAACCCCAATACAGCATTTACACCCTCACACCCACACGGCCTCTCCTCGGATATTTGTCCCCACATTATGGCTTTCTAGTCCTACTCGATATTGATCACTGCCAATGCCTGATTATAACCCAGTGAGAGGGAGTGACACACACACACACACAGAGACACACACTTATCAAAATAAAGTTTTAAAATCATGAAGAACCTATTAAAGGGATAGTTGACCTCTTTGAGTCCAGAAAACCATGTGGGAGTTTCAGGGTTAAACAGTGTTGCTTGATGGAGGTTTGCTCTCTACACTGAGTGTCATTTTAGTCATCCATGTTTGCCATTGAAATGTTTGGTGCATTTCTCCCTTGGCTCCGGAGAAATAAACCCTGATGATGTAATCTGATGGAAGTTAATAGCAAAAAATTGACAACAAATTCAAGCATGTTTTTATAGGAATTTTCCTATGTGATTGTCCAAATATCCCACATCGGCTGATCGCTCCTGGTAATTTTCTGGAATCTGAAATTAAGGAAAAATAGAATATTCTGCTGTGGTGTTTAATTTTTTAATTCATCTATAACCTGTTAGATTGTGTTGTATAAACACGGCCAGTCTACAGGTACAGTGTGACCCTCTGATGCTCAAAGGGGCCACTTGGTGCCATCTGTGGGTTATTGTTGGAAGTGCAACTGGATCAGTAGCAGTGGGTTATAATATATGTTCTTTTAGATGATTTTTCACATTTGTAAATAAATCAGGCAACACTATAGTAAACCATCTAGAACTACAGCCCAAAGTGATTCACATAACTATGAACATGCACCAAATGTGTCTCTGGTGTTTATTTTGTGTATTTCATTGTCTAGTCATTTTTCTATAAGAACAGTGATCTCTGATCTTTGCAGAAAACCCATGATTAAATAAATATTCCTTTTCTAAATAGATCGGATGATGCTCTGTGGTGAGAGTGAGGAAGAGGATGTTGAAGAGCTGGTGACACCTGTTGACTCTGACTCAACTGGTTGTTTGTATTTCATAAACAACCATTGACCTGAGCAATGGACAAATACTTTGGTAAAACAAATTTCTGAGTGTATCAATGTAAACGTTATTTTTAAATAAACTAAATCATGTCATTTCTATTTTGTATCTTTACAACTACCAGGCCCATCTACACTTCTGGTAATGGGTCAGCGTTGCCTTTAATGAACTATTTACAATATTCTTATTCTTATTAAACTCATGATGCACTTATTGTCTTTTATCACATATCTTCTTTTGGGTTTGTTGGGTTGTTTGAATGGATTTAAGGAATTATCAACCTATTGTTCTAAATTCAATGTAGTTTGTATTTACTTTCAAATTGTTTTCCCAGTTAACAAATTATTTAAACTCACCTTACCTTATCGTTATAAATCTATCTGTTTTCCTCGCCGCTTGTTTACAATGGGCCTTTACAAAACACAAAACCTTAGATTTTCCCATAGCAAAGTGCTGCCCATCACACGACAGTGGGAAAAATGATCAGCCGGAGCTTAACGCTGTATCAAAAGCCTCACAGTTCCTGAGCAGCCGCCTTGAGAGGGGGTGACTCTTAGAATGCCTCAGCTTGTTTGTCTCATGGTTTAAGTGGTGCACATAGCCATGGAAAGATCATTAAATCACTGTTTTACCACTTGGCTTAATCCCCACAACAAAAGGGGAAGATACAAAAAAGAGAGAAAATGGGGGGAAAGAAAAAAATGGTGGGTGAGATTAAGTGGGGACTTGATGGATCTAAACTGACGGCTCTGTTTCCCAGCGTTGCCAAGGGGAGTTAAGAATCTTGATTCCACATCTCCCAGGCTGAGGAGTGGCTGCTGATCGGACGTTCCCTGTTACCCCTGCAGTGGCCGGCCGTGGTCATGGTATCTGCTGCTGTGGCCATCTGCCGGATTACCCAGCAGGATATATTTTTATAGAGAGCATCCTATTCATATCCTGCCTGCAAAGGTTTACATTAAGGTTGAACTCGGGTGCACTTACAAAGGCAGATGAAGTAAGCCCTATCCATCCTGCGCCACCCCTCCCCATCTTCTCACTGTTTGGGAGACTGGTGGCACTGGGCTGAAGGGGGCTGCTTCACCGTGGCATGAAAGAGGATCTCATGCGATGCCACTGTCTGCTGCAGATTTGTTTTCACCCGCTGACAATAAAGTGGTGCCCAGCATGAAAAAAACATTTGTATGTGCCAAGTGCGATTGTTTCTTCTAATAGGCATCAACAGACCAACTTCTCTGTGTTACCATACAGGTGAACTCATTCCTGGGAAAATGTTTTTTTCTTTCTCAGCCTCGTAGGCGCGATGGCGTCCCCCTTTTTCCTTGGCCTAACGGGATTAGTCGTGCCAGTGCTACCCCGGCTGTCACGGTACTGTCTACTTCCCATCTCTCTTCTGGGCCTCTAATGTGATTAACCCATTCCCTGTGGTCCAAATGGTTCTGGAGGGTGGGTAGAGGTGGGGGGTGCTGGGGTTTTGGTAGTGGTTGGGGGGGTGGGGGGTGGGGGGGGGGCACGTCCCTGGCATGTTCCTCCCCATGCCTGACTCACCATCATTGGCACCTTTGTCGGCCAGGAAGGACTGAGGTTGAAGGTCTGCTAGGGTGTGGACACAACAACAAGAAGCCGGGGAAAGAAAACAACAGTCTCTGACTCTTAAAGTTGAACCTTGCAATATAAAAAAATATAAAAAATATTTGATTGATTATTATCTTGAAATATTAAATATCAATCCAAAATTAAAAAAAAATTGCATGCTTAATATAAAGATCTCATTTGTCTGTGTCGTGTTGGATTTCTGCAGACACCTCATTCAGCCAGCGATAAAAATCTGTTCAGGCCGATTTGCATCGTGGCTTTTGCTTTCAAATCGCTCTGCACTGAATATTTACTGCTTGCTTAAGTGGAGACAATAATAATTGCCTTACGCCCATCATCTTGTCATATGTCAGTGTTGTGGGGCTTCGCCTGTTTAACACACGTCACGCTCATTTTCAACTCATCTGTCGCGAGTCTCCTCCGGGGCATCTGCTGCACACTGAGGACCACATGCCCTTTGCCACCGCTCACAGGGAGAAGCCTCACAACCAAAGGGCCACGTTGGAAATCACCTTCGCATGTGGCAAACACTTGTCACTTCATGTTCTTCATCCCTGCGTTGATGCCCAGCATTGCTGAGAAACTACGGAGAATACTGAGAATGACATTTGCATGTTTACCGTTCATTTGTGAAAAAAACTGGACTTCTCTTTGAAAAGCAGAGGGCTCTAAAAGTTAGTTTTATGGAGAAATTCCAGACAAGGAATTACAATCAAATTCCACATATTCTTAAAAAAGACAAAGACAAACTTTTGAGCTGCATTGAAACAGACTTGTGGAAGTAGAGTTTGTAGGAGCCAACAAAACTCATTATTTGGTTTTAACAGTCAAAGATCTGTGTTGCACTGTGTGACTGGTTTAAAGCTGCGTTATACATTACAGTCTTTTCCTCTCTCCCTGCCATCTTGAAAGCAAACAAAACAACCGTCCCCGTCCAACCCCTTCCACCCTCATCAGTGCTTCACGTGAGCGCACAGCCTCGGTCAGGCGACAGCATGGAGAATTAGGAGTCTTAATTAAGATTTTTCACAACTCTGCATGTGCTGTTTGTATGCGAGACAACAGGCTTGAATGGGGTGGGGTGGGGTGGATCTGTAAACAGCTGCCTGCTCTGAAACAAACCAGAGTTAACACCGAGATCCACACAATGAAGGAATGAGTGCACCATCACAGATAGCCTGTAATGTGGGATGCTCACAAGTAAGAAACATGCAGTGTTTATTTTAATTTTAATTTTTATTTAGACACTTGTGAGAGAGCAAAGAGAAAACAATTCCACATTGTGGCTGGAAGACAATACAGTGCGTGAGGGGGTAGCGCCCCTTGTGTGGAGATTTGGTGGCTTTCCAATCCTGATATCCAGCCCTGCACCATGTAATGGAAGGTGACACTTATTGTATTAGTTGGGGCTAATGAGTGTCTAAAAGCCTGTGTGACTGTGTGCGCCGAGGAATCTCATCGTGTGTGTGGGGTGGCAGGAAGAAAAGACAATATCTCTGCAAAGCAGACAAGGCCACGAAGTGCAGCCTGAAAAAAAAGAGAAACGTCCATCATCAGTGCCGATCTCAGGGGGCACGCGAGGCCCCCAAAGAGCTTCAAGCACTTCAATTCAAATAGAGATATAAAGAGGAGAAAACGAGCAGGGCAGTTATCGGATGCACAATGCCGATGACCTTGACACAGGTAAACCTTCGCTCTGTTCACACCAGCCTGAGCAAAGGGTCAACGTCAGGGATCAAGAGCAGTCACAGGGAATAAGGTTTCCTGAGCTGTGAGGAACGACCTTTAATGAAGAGACCTTTCAAATTGAATGTGTTCCACTTATGAGCAACACCTAGAGGTCGAATACAAAACTAACACAACATCGACTTGTGTGTTTTTGCTCACTTTATTCTAAAAGGTGTCAATAAGAACAGCAGAAAAAATATATATAAATCTTAAATAACCGTTATGAATGAAATTAAAGGACTTAACTTTGTTTTGGATGACAGATCTGCTTCTGCTCCTCTGTTGTGTAACATCTGTTCGATGTTTCCCATTTTGTTGGCAATATTAAACCGAAAATTCATTTGATTAAAGTGATGAAGTTATGACTAACTTGCACTGACATCAGAGCAGTAAAAGTTGTAGTACGTCTTCCCGACCACAAGGTGGATATCTAAGTAAACTATTGGAGCATCGTTTCTAGTTGGTGGTGTACCCTGCTGCATCACTTCTACTTCTTATTGTAACTGTTAGTTTTACTTAATTTAAATTTTTAAATCCAACATGCATTACCATTGAGAAGACTCCTCTCCTGCAACAAAACATAATGTGTAAAAGAATGTATTGTACATTACACTCAGCAGAGCAACAGTTGAGTCTCCTCTGTGGGCCGAGGTATAAGCAAACTGAACCTGAGCATTTCTATATATCATCATCATAATACAATATTTGTAATCTCATTATCCTATGATAATGAGATTACAAATATTGTATTATCACAGACATGAAGCCCCGTCTGTCAAACAGTTCTTACATTATTCTAGACATCTGCCATGCCACACATATTAGATCTGTTTTTGGGGAAATGGAAATCATAGTTCTCTCCCACACTCGGAGCAGACAGTGCTTTTAACAATAGCATGATGTGTATATTAATATCTAACATGAATTTAAAATACATCCATCTGTCATACAAGTCCTTTTCCTTCACTCAAGTTTTGCACTGATGTTTAAGTGTGGTACAGACTGTCAGGATTCAGATGCTCTTAACAAAAGAACCTCCAGGGAGTTCAGCTCAGTGATATAAAGCATCTTAAAGCAATGTTCAATTTTGGATGAGAACAAATTGCAGAAATAAGCTGAGCACTTTCAGGCCGGGCCTACACAGGGGAGGACGCGGTCACACTCCTCCGAAACAGGCTTTTGAAAGTTATCCTCTGAATACTAGAATTCTGTCATTGTTCTGAATTTATGAAAAGCCCAATTTGTTGCCACATCACTAATGTGCCATTTCTCAAACGCGGCCGATTATGTGACGCTTTCACCGACGGGTCTGGCTGTGAAAAAATAACGTGGGGAGACTGTGAGGCTGTCAACTGAAGGCACATGGCCCACTGGAGATATAATGACATCAAGGAATCAGACTGAAAGCCAGCGTTTTAAACAGGCCGGTGCAGCTTTACACTTGGAACACAGGTCAACCTCGGTGCGCTCATCTGGACATAACTCAGGTTGACACAATTTGACCTCGGCCGATACCCCTCTCCAGCGGCCTTTGTTTTCACCCTCTCCCCCGAGAGTTGCATTTAACACTATCCCTACACATTCTATCAAAATTTCTCCTCTTCTAAGCTCTCATTTCTCAACATTTGCTTTTCTATTATTGCTGAGAACTCCTCGTCCTTTCAGAAATGGCTCTTTGTCGGCCTTTGCTGAGGCTGGGGGCTTCAACCGAATTGTTTCCCTCTGCCTTCAAAGAAAAAGGCCTCTGTTAGAAGCTTGTATGAAGAGGCTGTTGTTGTTGGTTCATCTCTAATCTTTCAAAATACAGAAAAACTAATTTCCTAACTTCAAGTCAACTGTAAAACACTAGGTTGCAATTTTCTTCCACATTGGTTGATCTCCAAATACTGGTAAACTTCCCATGAGGCGGGTTCACTGATTAGCTTAACTCATTGGTCTTTAGAAACAGTGATTCCACAGATTTCACAGTCAAACGAACAGCAAAAGATTGATATGTTTAAAGCTGATCGGCACAATGAGAGTCTAATCTTTGTTTTCTTCTGTGGTTTTAACCTCGGCGTCGGGCCGCGGCGTGGAGCGCCTTAAACAGCTGCTGTAAATAAAGCGTCACCTGCTCGTGGCACAGGTGTCTCCTCATTGTTGGAGCAGGTTCAAGCAGGAGGACAAAGTTTGGTTTGAGACTCAGCTCAGACTTTCCTCACTACAGCAATAAATGTATAGTTTTACGAAACAATTGTAAAACTCTATTAATCCTGAAGGATATTTGGTATATGGCAGTGAATTGAAGAAAAAACAGATACAGACATGCACTGTTAAAACATGCACTACACAATAACACAGCAAAACAAGAGTTGGTCAGGTTGAATTTCTTTTAAAGTATTAAAAGTTGAACAATATGAAGGAAATAGTTCACATGGCAGACATCTAAGAGAAAGTGTGTGTTTCATGTGCCAGGCTCTAGGTGGTGAATTCTCCTGTAACGTTGTGATGGTGGATGGTTTCTGGATTGAATGATGATTGATTTACTTTCAAATGTCTCTTTAATTGCAGTATTGGTGGTGTCTGTGTTTGCATGGGAAATCAAAGCACAACTCTTTGTGTGTTTTTTAAATGTAACACTTAAACACTTTAAATGATGCAACTACATTGGCACTCTGGAGAGCGCACACTACTGTCAAGGCCCAACAGTCCCCTTACATTCAATCAGGCTGCACCAAATATCACACACTCAGATATCTGTTCCTGTAATGTTTAGG
This sequence comes from Pseudopleuronectes americanus, assembly GCA_038501795.1. Lineage (NCBI taxonomy): Eukaryota > Metazoa > Chordata > Actinopteri > Pleuronectiformes > Pleuronectidae > Pseudopleuronectes > Pseudopleuronectes americanus. The sequence continues at coordinate 10,673,458 of CM076728.1, read as the reverse complement.
ATTTTCCCATTAATATCCATTTATCATTATTTTTGTGAAATCTTGCTCACAAACAAACAAACAAAAAGATGGACGGGTGAAAACATGATCCCATTTGCGGATGTATTTATTCTGTGCTCTACAACAAATCCACATGATCAGATTTTGTGTCATCTACCTTTGGAAGATAAACTAGCTGTTGCCTAGAAAGATTCACACTTAATTATTTACACGGCCGAGTTTCTGCAGCCTGCCAAACCCAACAATCCAGCCCCCAGTGGCCTGGCAGTGCTGCCTGTGTTGTGGGGCACAAAGTGCACATGTTCGAAAACACATTTAAATTCTTTTAGTAAGAAGCAGAACAAAAACAACATCCATCATTTGGAGGTAGCAGGTGGATGATTGTGCACGGTTGACCGATCACAAATAAAAAGACGCCCGGAGGAGCATTCAAGGCAGGAAAGGGCGATGTTCCTCATTTCCTCATTAGTGTTCTGGACTCTGCTTCCTTGTGCAGCATCCCACATTGGGGACACGGCTCCTTTTTCTGGGGGCCGGAGCAGCCGTGTTTATTTTCTATCAGTGAATGGGTGTGAGGTGTGAATCCATGAATACTGTGAGGTCAACCCACCATGATGCTGTAAATACCAACAGGACCGGCCTGGTAATGAGTGAGGCCTCGGCTCAGTTCTCCATTCAGGCCTTTAACCAAAGAGACTGAAACATGGGAGCGGTGTTGTTCCTGAACAAAGATGCACATAAAGAGAGATACATTAACAACAGACACAATGACAAACTAATTGTTATAGATCTCTCATTAATCTTGTCTGGAACTACAGCTGCCGACATTTTGTTTACAACAAAGTGGCCGCGGCAAACACAGGAACTATTCACCATAAATATCTAAAAATCACAGCTTTACCATGTAGCTGGTTGCAAAAAGTAGCTGAAATCTACTCTCTGACTCTTTATAAGAATCCTGGATTCATCTGAATGGTTGTTTTTGTGCTCATGATGATGATGATCAGAAGCGGTATGCCCTTTGAATAGATTTCATAAAATACAAATGATTTGTTTGTCCAATTCAAAGAGCTTTGCAGGCGACCGATAAACTGAGCACACGGCAGCACAAATAGTAACAATTTATCAATGTGGGTCTAATGCACCAATTATAGAGGTGAATTAATAAAACCAATCGTAGATACAATAAATAACTGGCATTAAAACATTTTAAACGAGAATGTAATGCTATATGCAATTAAATTAAATATAATATAATCACTATAGTCTAATCAATCAAATCCACACTGCTTTTTCTAATACACACCATTTATAACTATGAGCAATTTAGTTTTTTCGAATTCTTTCCATGATCTGGGGATAGAACCACCAACCTTGTGGTTAGTGGACGACCCTCTTTACCTCCTGAGCCACAGCCGCCCTGGAAGAATCACCTCTAACTAATCTCAGACCATCAGACAGATAAACATGAAACAAAAGTAAAACATAAAAAATTAAAGTTAAATAGGGAATGTCTCAAAGACAGGGGCTAGTGCACGACCATTTACTGCTTTATTATTTATATCGAGAAACATCTTCATGATGGTTTTAAAATTGACAGGCCGCCTGTGTAAAGACTTTAGAACTGATGTTGGGGAACTCTCCTTGTGTCTGAGCTGGGACCGTGTTTGCTGAGTGTGAGAGTGGAAAGTGCAAGTGAAGGGAGGGGGGGGGTAGAGGGCAACGACATGATTGTCCCTTAAATCACAGCGGCAGGTCAGAGAAACAACACAGACAGTTGGTGAGAAAACCACAGGGAGCCTGTAGTGATCTGCAGGACTGATGTTAAATGAAGCGTGTGGCCCATTATGTTCAAATACCTTCATATGCTAATCAATCATTAGACTTGGTATTTATCTGCAGTTAGGGAACAGCTATAGGTATTAGGTAGACGTATGCTTTGTTATCATGGGGTTGAAGTAAATTATAAAGTTAGTGACAGAGCAGCTGAAGATGCACACAACAGGATTTAACTATAGGCCGTGCAGTTTAGTCTTTTCGAGAATGAGCTTCATGCAGCGAACAATAAGGGAGATTCTTACTAGTGTGTTAAAAAATAAACTTGTAAACTTCGTCTTAGAAAGTTTATCACAGCTCATATTTTGGAAATGCTGTAGGTTTGACTGCTGAACCACTATTTGTTACTCAAAGATGAGGACCACAGATTTGAATTGAAATCAAAACAAGTAACTGCAGTTACACTATTTGACCATAGGATGTCACTATATAGATGATTATCTGAAAGCACTTGCGTTGGACGCTACAGTATCTGTCAGTGTTTGGATTAAACTTGATCATTTCTCACTGAGTCTTTCATATCCAATTTAATCTATTACAACCAATGGGAACCTGTGTTCTTCTGTTTCCAGGAAGGAAAGTGACGTCTAACTAAATTGATTATGCCTTTATTTCCACGAGACAATAACAAATATACTTAAAAGTTTTTATGACACCATCTAAAATTACATTACAAGACTGCTTGATATACAATATATCTACTCACATATTCTGTTACTGGCAAAAACTCCTCCATTTTAATTGTCATTGCTGCTCCCTTCATCTCTATCAGAAGTTTTCTTATGTATAAATACTTCGAACATCGACACAGTTTTCCATTATGTTATAAAAATTGTTTCTTCTAATCGGTGTTAGAGGAAGAGGGGTCCCTCACATGTTGCTCTCTGATAGGGTTCTTTTGGTAGTTTTTTCCTTATTACTTTTAAAAGACAAAGGATTTCGCACCCTGTTAAGTCCTTTAAGTCAAATTGTGATTCGTGAATAAGTGCTACACAAATAAAATTTGATTGATTGAATGAAAAAGATGTGACAACCTGAAGGATTTAACTCTTAAATATCACAAAAAGGTTAGAAATAACTGTTGCTTATTATGTCTCAGTTGATTTATAGTAAATAATTACAGCTCTACAAAATAACTAGTACCATATTGTCTTAATGGCACTGCTCAAACAATATAATATAAGAAATAACCAGACAGATTAAATCAGACAGCTGAATTCATATCAAGTAGCTCACCCTGTACCACTAAATCCAACCCAGTGTTACATCATTAAAAATATGTCAACTCAAAGTACATACTTGTAATCTTCCCCAGAAAACTGAGGAAGATTACAAATTCCTTAGTCTTTCGAATGACTTTGGCTGGTGTGAGTGGGCAGAAATTGACAGGACTACAAAAAGGATTGTACCACGATGGGATTTCGATTTAATTTAGTCCTCCTAAAACGGCTGGTAAAGTTTTGTAAAGTTTGTGCAGATGAGCTAAAAGTTCTTTAAGAAGTTAAAGTGTTTATAGGCTGTTCAAAACCCAAACATGAATATGAAGGCCATCTTGCAAATATTCTTTCAGTGCAGAAACAAACTCGATCTTCAAGTCTCACAGTCCAGTTGTAACATGTCAAACCATAAAGGGAAACTCATGCCTGGAATTCCATGCAGGAACATATTCAGCACGTAGAGAAAAAAGTTTAAAAGGTTAAAACAAATCTGTTGTTCGGCCTGAATACTTCAAATTAAGTAAAGTTTGAGGATGGCTAGTGGCTGAGATCCCTGACGTTCCTCTGGAATATATTAAATAAAGCTGGTTTCCACGTTACATGACAGTTCACACGGTTTCCTCACAGACTTTGTCGTTAGTTTAATCTCTTTCTCCTTCCTCCTCCTGCTGTGTTCATACATTATGTTGTCGGCAGGATGAGGTCGGACACGTGGTGTCGACTTCTGAACAGATATTGTGTAACGCTGTTGTTTTCCTCCTGCAGGCTGGACTAAACTACACTTGATGACCCAGTGCTAACACAACGAGAGGTTTAATTTTGTTTCTGTAGATTCACTTTCTTTATTAATTGTGACGATGGACACAATGGAAGGAATGATACATAGCCAATATTGCGTAATTCTGTCCTTATTTGGGGTTTTCTTAGAAACAACATAATTCAATGCATATTACCTGCAGCTATAATACAGTGTTTGTGTGGCACAGTTACAACATGATGTATTACATGTGCTCCCAGAGGCCTGTGGTCAAGTGTGTGTTTGGTGTTGTGTTCAGGGTCTGTTCGAAGAATGTTAGGACAGCAGCAACCAAAGCAGGAAATAAGAGAATCTTTAGTTGAAGACTCTGTTACTGTTACCTGATGTCTTACATCTGAGCTGTCTGGCAATAAGTCATATAGTTAAACAGGAATTTAATGAAGAGAGGAAAAAAAGACTTTCTCATCTGATATTGTTTTAGCAGACACTGTAACCTCTAAATACCTATAGCTGTTTTTAATCCAAATAAAAATCAAGGCTAATGCTTCATTACCGGGTATTTTTACATAATGATCCTCATGCTGCTGCTGTAAAAAATTTTTATTAACGCAATTATGGGGCTCTTAGTGGACGGGGTCACGGAGGTCTAATTACCCTGCGTCATGCTAGTAAATAGTTGGAGGTGTCTCTGAGCAGGTGGCCCTGGAGGTAAGAGGGAGACATGGGGCATACCGAGGCGGGCAATTACTGGATGAATTTCACTTTAATAAATGTTGAGCTACATTTGGAAATTCAGATAACAGAGCTTTCTGCCTAATGGGTGCTGCACTGAGGCCACTTGAGCAAGAAAATGATCTGAAAGAGGGTTTAATTAACACGAGCTACATGATCCAGGGAGCGCGTGACAGCATGCAAAGTGAGGGGGAGCGCACACAGGCCCGGGGATAATATGAAAATTAGCGAGGAGGAGGGTGAGATGGGAAGGGAAGAGGGCTGAGGTGCCAACTTTTATTTCACAGGTTTAAAGTCTGCAATTCGCTGCTGGTTGTGCACATTACTCTAGATGCAGTAGCATCTGTGTCCAGAACATAGAGATGAGACCCGAGTGCAGAACCACAATGTCCAATGCTCTACATATTTATATTATTAGATTTTATATCAAATTAAATCAAGGATTTAATTCTGAACTAAAACAGTTCAGAAGCGGCTGAAAACGTCAAGAAATACGAATTCTCAACAAATCCACAAAAAGTATAACCGGACATTACTTATCGCTTTTGTTTCCTATTAGCATTTCCTGTCCACATGCACGTAGTATAAGTTGTTAAAAGAGAAGCAAATACCTACACTTTTTTACTAAAAACAATGACATTTTGTATTTTGTTTACCTCTAAAAGTTAATTAATTACTTGTTAAGTTGTGTCGGTTGGTTTTGCGGCCATGTTTCTGGCTTCTGGCTTCTTCTTCTTCAGGTTATTCCCTCATTTGACATTTTGATGATGGTTCTGGAAGGTAATAAACAAACAGGGCACAGGTCTGTCAAAGGTGTTCAGCTGGGATCTCGTCTGGAGACTGGGAAGCTCAATTCATTTTCCTAATTCCCTGAAGTGTAGGGAAATTTAGGTTTGTGTAATATCTCTGCTCCTTTGTTTTGTCCTTTAATTTGTGTTTCCTGTTGTGTCAAAGAGGTTCTTTGGGTTTGAAATGCAGACGGACGAATCCATCACAAACTTCCCATCACTGTTTTTCACCTGCACTGTAAAAAAGAAAAAGTTGAGAAAACGTAAAATATCAAGGCAACATGATGCAAGAGATTTTTGAGTTTTCTCAACTTTTGCCTGCTGTTGTTGACTTAACTAAGGTTTTCAAGTTCTGCAAAGAGTTCTGCCAACTTGGATCTTCTTGTTCACCTAATTAGGATAATCATGTGAGACTAATAAAGAAATTCTTGCTTGAATGCCATGTATTTCTACCTTCACCAAACGCAGATTTTTTTGTTGAATTAATAAACAATTATGCCCCTCAATGTCATGCATTTGTACCTCCTTTAAACGTAGGTATTCTTGTTGAATAAACATACAATTATCCCTTCAATGGCATATATTCCTAGATGCACCAAACACAAATATTCTTGTTGAATAAACATACATTTTATCTGTATAAATCAAGAAAAATGTATGTTGCTGTAATTTTATTATTATAAAATGCTAAACAGATAATAAATAAAACACAGTACAGCTGAATGTTATCTGAAATATTTCTTTATTTCTTTAACGCTCCAGGTGTTTTAAATACACAAACACAGTCTGTATGAATGCAAGGCCAGTGTGCACCTTGTCCGTGATGAAGCCGCAAATGCTTGAGAAGAGTCTCTTGGCTGGAGCTTTCAAATTTGCAAAATTTACAGTGCATGAAATCCACCTCTGAAACACAAGAGACACATATAACACAAAGTCAGTTTTGCTACAATCACTTTCACAACAGTCTCTGTAATTTATAACACAACTACAGATGTCAAACTTGAATCCTTTTAGGGATTCAAATCTTTCTGAGTCACTAAACAGATCCAGATCTTACGAGTCATTTGTCCATAAGCATATAAATTCTACCAGTGAAACAGAGCCCGTCTGTCTTAGACTATAAACAGGATAAATACATTCAAATTTGAGAGCTAGGCTATTATACGAGGAGGGCAGTCTGCTGTTTGTGCATTTGAAATTTTGATGCAGGAAATAAAACTTTGCATTTTCATCTTATTAAAAATTCTCTGACATTAATTATGAGGCTGTTAGTAGTTCACAATGTTTTTATTTAGCTGCATTATATTCAACAGACACAAATACAGTATTATATTCTCATAACTCACAGTCAGCATCACTCATTCAACTGTAAATACAGTAAATGACATCATAGAAATGTGGAAATATAACTCCATAATTATTGACCGATTCTGATAACACATAATGCTGCAGAGAATAAAATGCACCTCTGTGTTTAGTCTGTATTAGCCTCTAAAGTTTATTAACACTTAATTGTGTTAAGTCAAGTGCAGCGAATAAGAGCATTATTAATAACAACATATAATGCTGCAGGTAAAATTACATTAATTACTTTATGTTCCTCTCACATTGTTTTTAGCATCTGAGCTATATCAGCCTCAGCTCCATAAAACAAATGTAGTAATGGTACACCTTCGGGAACCTGCTGGAAGAACACTTTGTCTTTATTATTTAAATGAGGATTTTTCGATTCCTCAGCTACACGAGACCGCAAGATCCCGCGATAAACTGTGTGTATAAAGGAAACGACAACAAACAAACAGTTTGAGACCTTTGATCGATTGACTGTTGACCTGGTGCCACCGGTCATGACGTAATGTTGATGTGAAGTTGTGTCAAGCTACATGAACTACGTATTGTGCTTTATTTTGAAAGGGGGCGGAAGTTTATTTTGTTGATTCTGTGTCGGACTTCCGGCGCTGGTGCGATCTGCTCTGTTGAAATTGACGCGGATCAGCAGCGGCTCCTGCAAAAATAGAAGTGCAACGGAAAGCGAGCGCGAGCCGCTGCTGAGCCGCGTCTGGGACGCTGCTGAGACGTTCCGCAGCGCGCCTGGTGGGCGCACTCTCATTGACTAGAGTGGCGGCTATCTGCAACGGCGACCGCAGCGGAGACGTTCCGCTGCTGTTCCGCGTTCAGTGGAATCTGGCCTTGACGCCGGGATTCCACCAGGCGCGGAACTGCAGCGGAACGGCAGGGCCGCGGTCGCCGTTGCAGATAGCCGCCACTCTAGATCCTTTCTTATCAAACAAAACCGACAGAACTTTTCAACAGTAAAACTTTCTTGAAAGCCTGCAAGACCATGTGCACCAAGGTTATCAGCACAAGGTTATCAGTTCGGCGCAGCGCTCCGAAATGAACGTAGGGGAAACACTGATATATATATATTTGATCCTCCGAGCTTCGCTTTATATGTCTGCCCCATGAAAGCGTATGCATGACCACTCGCGTTTGCATGGGCAAAATACAAAACGAGTTATCTTAACAAATTTAACCACAGCAGAAGTGCTATAAACATGCCAGTCTATGCCAGAACTAACGTAATTTAATGTGATGAAAGTAAAAACGCACTTACCATACCTTCTTGAGCAAAATTGTTGTGGGCTCCACGTCGTTGTCCATCCAGAAAATGTCCGTCGCTCAGGTTCAGCAGAGAGCCGTTAAAACCGGTTTAAACTGGAATCTACTGAGTTGGCCCAACTTAACTCAAAAATCTGCTCAAAAATTTACAAATCCTTGTTGTGCTGATTTAAAATAGTAGTTAGGACAACAATGAGAGAAAATTGCTGGACAGACAAGATTTTATAGATTGCATATTGCAAAGCCTTATTTTTGAGTCAGTTTAATTTGAAAACTCTTATGAGATCAACAATTACTAGTTACCATTTTTACAGTGTGCAGTCTAAATAACTAAACAGCTAAAGCACTGCTACGACCTGATTTGCCACGGCTGGTATGTGAATCTTGTAGTTTCCAGCTTTCTGATGATGCACAACACTTTTAAGTGGTACCTACTGTTGACCCCATCGTCATTATAGACCATCTGCAACCCAGCTACCTCAGCCCACCCCCCAAAACTCAGCAGGGTCACACAGTAAGTACTCTCAGCTATTTATAGCCGCTGGTTACTCAGATGAGATGCTGTTTAAAGGCAAACCTGGAAGAATGCATATGTACATGAGGTAGCTTACCCCGCGGTGACATAATCACATGTTTGAAAAGTGACAATACACATAATTCAGTGCTGCACCTGCATTATGTGTCAGTGAAATGACTGTGTTTTGGCCTGCAGCTCGCGTTGCATTTTATGTTTTTAGTGTTTGTTGCACGAGAGCCGCACTAAAGCTGCACCCTATAGGTCTGTGTTATGTGTATGGAGGACGTGGGGTTTTGTTTTTGTTTAAACAGTGTATATGTGTGGTTTTGTGCATGTAAGGTCCTCATGGCTTTACACGCCGCGGTCTCCCTCCACTCTCCACTGGAGCTAAAAGCCCCGAAACAGAACGGTAATTGCCCAATTAGGGCCCTCGCTCTGTGGGCCGCGGAGCACTATGCGCCTCCACATGCTCACAGAGTCAGATAATTGAGCTGAAAGCAAATGAACGGATGGCAGACAAACAAGCTACTAGAAAATAATTACTTGGAGTGTTTCTTTTCAGTACCTGTACAGCGAATTTCATTATTGTCAATAGCCTCTAAAGCTGCTCGAAACGGTGGTATTTGTCATTTTCATAGAGACTTGATAATGACATTAATTTGTCTTAATGGGCTGGTTCTATTGTTAAAAATAGTAAAATGAGCAGAAATTGTCTTTCCTCAGCGGGTAGAGAGGACTTAACCACACTCCCGTCAGGCATGAGGAGATAATTTGGTGTGCTTGTCAAATTTCCAATAATTTGTTATATGGAACATGAGTAATGCTAATACCATTAATGTCCATTTTCCTCTAAATTCATTACTGCCCTTTTCCCTTTTATGTTTTTAATGCCTCCGCCATTTTTCAGTTTTTCAAGAGGGTATACGAGGACTGATTAAAAACATGCACATTTAGACTTTTGCCTCACACACACACATGCACACACACTTGCACATAATTTAAAACATTTGTAAGATATACCAGCCATCAGTCCTCCTCCTTAAATGACAGTAGAACTTTTTTATTAAAAGGTGACAGTGGATCAGTTATTCACTCCAAACACCTGCTTAAAAATGACAAAATTGTAAGTGACAGTAAAATCAGATCCTCAGTTTCATTTATCATTGTTATTGTCAACACGGGGGTAATTTTTGAAGGACAATACATATTTTATCTGTATATTACAATTACAGTAATACCACACATACTTAATTACCTCTTACATGTTAATATTCATAAAACTACAGCTGATTGCATCCTGACGATTTAAGATACTTCAAATACTGGTTATTTAATTATTTGTTATTTAGGTTTTGAATTAATAGACTATAGTTTTTCAATATAAATATCAAATAATGTAGATTTAAACAATAACCCAGCAGAGAAGAAGTTGAAAAAATATGATGTATTAATTCTAAATCTTACAATCAATTTCCCCAATTTTTTTTTGCAATGATTCAGATTTTGTTCATCGACTATTAAATGACAACGAATCAGTCGTTGCCTTCTTGATTACATTTTAAATTATTATAGGTTTTTTGTTATATAGCTTAAGAAGCGGCAGTCAATATTACAATTCAAATTCATAAATGTAGGATTCTAAAAAAATTCTGATTATAAAAAATAAGATTGCTGTGGGTGGAAGAAACAAATACAAAATTTTGCAGTTTAAAATAGATACTGCCTTTTTATATTTTGAAAAACTAGATTAATCTTGAGAAACTTTATCTGTAAATTGCTGACTTTTACAGGTGATCCTTAAAAATTGCAAAAAAATACTTTTTTTTCAATCCACCTCTGATGATGAATCCGTGCCTCCAGCATCACTGGGACAGAACAGCAGCGAACAGCCTGAACTCCTGAAGGTAAATGTCCTCTGTGGCTGAAAGAGAGACGACGTCCCTCTCACTCGTCACGTCTCTGACAGTCGGCAGTGCAAGTGTTGTGAAGGGATGAAGAAGATGTATGACAACACAACAAAACATACAATTCAAGTTCATTATCCACATAGAATAATAAACATAAACAGAACTTCATGTCCAGAGAAACAAGTTAAAATGCTGAAAACAATCAAATTATAAAGTGCTTACTCCAGTTGTGGGCTGGTCAGTGATGAAATTCGACAATGTTCGAAATTCAAAATTAAATATTTGTGTTCACATCCTCTCCAAACAATGCTCACCCTGCTCCTAAGATACCACCTCCACTGGTCTGTCATTCATCTGTGATTTTGACAGCCTGCAGAGGGCGCTGGTAAAAATGAAATTACTATAATGTAAGTTAGATATTTAAAGTCTTGCTTTATAATGACTTCAGCAAGAGTGTCATGGTGGTTTGTATATAGTAATTAAACGTTTTGGTGAAATGCCAACCATATTCTCCCTTTATAGATGTTTCTAAATTCTTGCTTTTTAAAATGAAAATAATAAAAATCGAAAAATTTAAAGTGTAAGATATGTCAATTGGATGAACTTATTCATTCTAATTCAAATGCATTGATATTATTTCACTTTCTCACACATTATATATCCTGAAGTATATAATGAGAAACATCTATATTTCTATTTCTCACAAACTCCTGCTAACATAGTTTATAGGTGATCATGTCATGACTTTAAATCGTTTTCTTGGGAGAAATACAGATAAATAAATAATGAGTCATTATTTTTTCTTTAAGATGTATGAATCCCTCACACACACATTCATTAGGGTTTCTGTCTTGCTTAAGGACTGCACCTCAACACACTGTGGGGGAGCTGGGGATTGAACCAGGAACCATCTGACCACTGGACTCCTTCTCTACCTCAGCTGTGTACAGGTTCATCTTTGGTCGAATATAATCAACCATTAAGACGATACCTGTGTGAGTTGCAGTGTACGTGTCCTCAGTCCTGCATTTAACCTGCAGAATCAGCTTGTGGGTCTCTTGACCACTGGGCTTTAGTGGAGGTATTTGTGCTCCAGTGCGCTGTGGCTGGTTTTCATCCCCACAGCCACTGTGACTTCACAATTTACATAATGTACATATTTTCAGAAATTGAGTTGTGTTAGTGACCAAAACCGACAATGGATTGCATGAGAAGTGTCAGGTACGTAAGTAAAAGTAGATAAAACCTCAAACATTCTTTATATTAATCATATCATAAATAATATATAATAAAACAATGATTATGGTGGTCTTAATATATTGGTTAGTCAGTGCAGTCATGTTTTACCTGCTGGAGTGATGCTGGAAGGTCTCACTGACAGATTTAAATGAAAGTAGAGGGAAGCATTTCATGCAGCGACTGACCTGTTCAATCAAACAGCTGGACGAACACAGCAGACCAGAGAGTGAACAGAAAACTCAGCCAATCACAGTCAAACGCTGTCTTCAGGTATTTCTCTTAACAGTTCCGATGAGTTCACTGTCAACACGGAGACACAAGACAGCCACATGTACAGCTCATCTGTGATATAATATTATATATAATATATAGTATGTATGATTCATGTTTCAAAATCTGTCAAAACAAAAAGAGAGGATTTTTTTCTATGTATAAGAAACAATAAAAGACTGATAAAAACAGTTTAGGACAGTTTTATTTTTTAGACTTCTCTAATTAGTTAAGTTAATGTCAGGTTCCAATATCTTATTCCACTGAATGAGAATTTATTCCAAAATAATCATTGTAACTTTTAAATGTTAATGGAACATGTTCAGTCAGCTCAGATCAATTTGTCTGGGATCTTTAATAGGCCACGACAAGGAAACATTCAATATGATATAATATTTAGACACAGATAAATATGAAAATCCCTGAATCTGAACCTGATATATTTCTTCTATACAATAACCACAATGGTCTGTGTGTCCAAACAGTACCACTGGGAGTAAAAAGTGTTAATAGTCAACTAAGTGATACTTGTGTCTGTATTTATGTGTATGAGTCTCTCAGGAGGGTGGAAAATGTCCTGGAAAGTGCAGTGAGTGGCCGAGGATTGTTGTTTAACGCGATGACTGAGCTGATGATTCATTTGTGAGGCCTGACTCCAGTTTGGAGCTTTTTATGTAACACTCGGTTGAATAATGCTTTTTAAATAGAGACACTCCTGCTTTCCACGAGGCCACTGAGGGCGAGGTGTCTCAGGATGTTACAGCGCAGACAGGAAAAACAGAGGACAATGCCATACCACATATTGGATGCATGTGTTTTTGGAAAGATTTGGCCCTTTCAACAATGAAGGTGAATGTTATAAGTGACTTGAAGAGGGAGTGCTGCAGTGAGGTATAATGCATAAAACTGCATACATTTGTGAAACTATCAGGCTGTCTTTGGGATGGACTACTGGAACTCAACAATAAAACTTGAATGGTTTTTACCTTCTGTTTCCAAAGAAGCACACAGCACAGTGAAAGTAAAGTAAGAACAAACCTGCAGCCATTTGTGGAGAAGCATGAGAAAAGCCATAAAAACACTGATATGCGGACAAACAGATATTTGGTGAAAAATGTAATTGTAGGTTCTACAGATCAATTAAAAGTCAATGGTTCTGAGCAAACTGATATAAAATATTTAAGTAATTTACGCTGTTATTTGAGAGTCAACAACCAGAGGAAGAGAGGATATCCTACATTAACCAGAACATCCTCCAAGGCCCAACAGCCCCCTTGTGAAACCACATTTAAATTCACTGGATCCAGATTAATATTTAGATCTGCACCAAATTTCACACACTCATAAATATTAATATCTTAAACATACCTGGTTTTCTTTTAAATGGAGATCCAAAAATTGTTCGCTGAGGAATCAAGGAAAATATATTATTTTAGTTTTTAATAAAATAAATTCCTTGTAATACAGTAAAAATTGAATAGGTTCCTCCCAGACACAGATCAAATCCCTCCACCATGTGTAGTTGAAATCCATCCAGTAATTTTTGAGGTAATCTTGCTAATAGACAAACAAACCAACAAACAAACAAACGGATTGGACGTGCGGTAAAAGAAATAACAGGTTAGTGCCTTCAACTATTATAAACCTGCCTTATTATTATTATTATAATTATTATAATTATTATTATTATTATTTGCAGTTTCACACATATAAAGTATTTTGTATTGTAATCTGTTACTCTGACAATTGTGTCAAAATGTAAGAAGAAAAAATAACATGTATGTTTTTGTATCTGATGATTGAAATGTATTTTTAGAACTTTTACTTAATTGTCTGTGTTATCTTTGTATTAATGTGTAACATTGTTCATAATTATAATAATACAATTATCATTATTATTATTTGTAATAGTATTTTTCTTGTTGTCGCTGCCACCACCACATTTATAAGTAGTTGAGGCTAAAGCGGTATATCACCCTTGTGCATAAATGGCAACGGAGAGCCACTAAACAACATTAACCGAGTATTTAAATTAAATTTGAGGGATATGCCCGGTGTCTCATTTGAATAATTCATTGATGGTGTATCTCCACCTGCTCCTGCCTCTGTGCCAGTGTCTGAATTTGTGTGACGGAGGGGCTGAATGGTGATGTGTGACACACTCCCGATGAAAAATAACAGCGGCCCTCAGATCTGCACAACAGCTGATTAAGAATCACTGACTTTTATTGGTGCCGAATAAAAGGATGCGATGAAAGCGTCAAAGGCTGCGGCAGAGAAAGAGGGATTCAGAGGGAGGGGCGGAGGAGTGCAAAACAAGGCCCCATCCATCACACGAGTTGAGAAGACACATTCCAGTGCCCTTAGCAAGAGGATACATTCACTCAAAGTCACAATGGAGGGGGTATCTGGGAGAAGCTGGGAGGGGCACCCATCAATACACAACCTCACCCTTAGGCTCCGTGCGCACAAACTCAATGCCCCTTCCAGTCCAACTCAGTTCCCTCTATGGGCATGACAAATGTACATTTTGCTGCCGATGAATGTGTTCATACTCCAAAACAACAAAAACAGACGAAAAATCTAAATCACGGCATGGATGCTGATAGTTGAGATTTTTTAACTCCCCTTCTCTTTCTCCCTGCCTGCCTGCCTCCCTCTCCCTCCCCCCTCTCTCTCGCTGTCCGCCCTCTCTCTGTCTCTCTCTGTCTGCCCCTCTCTGTCCCTCTCATCAATCGGAGTTGGAGAAATTGAGAGCTGGGGTTGTCGGATATCTCTGTCTGGGGAGAGTTAGTGGGGATTTTAGGGGTGGAGGGAGCAGGTGATGGCTTTCTGGAGAGCACTCATTTACACTCCTCCCTTTCTCTCGCTGAGCAGCGTGAAGAGGTGGGAGAGATGAGGGGCCGCCTCCCCTCACTCCTGCGAGCTGCACCTGCTGAGGGGTGAGGGGATCAATTGTGAACTCTGACCTTGTACCTTCCACAATGCCCAATTACTGCCCACACCATGTCATATGATACATGAAGGGAGGAGTACAAATAAATAGACTTTGTTTCAGATATGTTTCTAATCTGCTGCTGTATCGTGACACTGTAGGAAACTGCTACAGTTTTTTATATGGCTGTTTTACTCACATCTGACTCTGAGTGTGAGTTTTAGAACTTGTCCCTGTATCTGCCAACCACAGAAGTAATGTGTTACATCACATATAGTATTAAAGTAGAATTGCACTCAGTAAAGCACAAACCTCTGCCAAGGCCCAACAGTCTTGAATTCAATCAAGCTCCACCCGATTGCACAGGCATAGGTACCAGTTTCCCAAATATTACATTTCTTTTGGGTGGAAATGTCAAAACATACATTAAAACTCAAAGATTTAATTTATTGGCCCTTGTTTCATCCTTCCAGCAAGTTTTTTGAAAATCCATTGGGGAGTTTTTGTGTTATCCTTCTAACAAACAAACCAAACGACCAACAAACAAAGCGCAGACCTCTGCCAAGACTGATTAATCACAATATCACCATATTGTAAATACACGTACTGATAAAAGAAACATCAGGATCCTGACCCGAATCAGCACCAAATTCCACTTGTTCAAAGATATCAGCACTTTACAAAAAGCCTGATTTGATAAAATGAAGGTTTTTTTTTGAGAAATTCGCAAAATATTATTTTGGAAAGTTTAAATCCCTGACGAAATTGATTGTCTTCTTACTTGGCCTAGGTCCCATGGTTTTTTTCATGACAAACAAACAACTGGACACTGACGAAAACACAACTTCTTTGGCAGTAATGAAGTTGAATTAAAGTTCTCCATGCTTTGCCCAAGTGGGGGGGAGGTACAGGTCAGAAGAACAGCAGACTGCAATATGCACTTTTCTTCTAAGTGAAGTTAATTAGGGTTGGTGGGTGTTTTCTTTTCATTCTTGGTAAAAACTTGGCTGTTTCCTCATGTTTCCAGTCTTTATGCCAATAACCTGACCAGCTCAGAATCAAATTTAAAAGATGATTTCCACAAGGCAGCGAGAGAAAGAGCTCAAATCAACAACCTGCACTGTTCTCTGATAAGACAAAGTAGATGGTGTTAATGTGCTGCTTACATTCCTCATCACAATTTGCTTTTGTTTAAACCCGCCTGCATGCTTCACTCCATACTAGTGTTTTTTTCCAGCCTGTCTTCATTATAAAGTGTCCCAGACAGGAGGCCCCCTCACTTTTTGGTGTCATGCGTGCACATAGGCTGTCATAGCGTTTGGCTGGCAGATCAGTTTGTAAGTGAACTGGCTACAAATGGTTATTATTCTGAGCGCTGAGGTCCATTTGGGGTTTTGTCAGGGAAGCAGTGTGAAAGTCGGTGTCGGTGAAGGCCTGGCCTCGACCAGCTGAAAGCCAGTGTGTCAGTTTCTATGGTAATGAAGAAATAGTAACTACCTCCCAGCAGCGTCCCGCCGCGTGTCGCCTCCTCAATAGAGCGCATCTGCAGAAAAGTGGGGAACCCCGTGAGATGGGCAGTGACCCGTCATCACACCGTTAACAAACTAAAGCTGACTCCAAATCACAATAGCTGCAATATAAATTTTAGAAGAAAAGGGGATATTGGGTTATGAAAATCATACAATTTCTCATTCATTTCCCCGAGAGTGTTGATCTCCCCCAGGAAATCACTGAAGATAAAGTATGGGTTGAGGTCCAGCAACATTTTAAAAAGTAAAATGTCTTCTCTTTTCATCCCTTATTTCCAGGTTTTCCCAGATTCCAGTCCATGTGGCTGCAAAGCTCAAAAACTAAATCCAACGGGTTTAGTTTCAAAGCGTCAAGAAGCTGAGAAGTTTGTGTGACCGCCGCACATTTGTACCCTAAAAAGAAGAAGAAAAAAAGAAAACAATCACGAAACAATGGCGACTCCTGAAAAGAGGCTAATGTGAGATGAATGGAGAGGAAACGGGCCGAACCACAGGGGGTCATTAATGAGAAAACCATAGACTTTTAGGAATCACAGTGGTTTCAGTCTCCGCTTCCTTTAGGACATTGATTCCCGAGCGTCTTCCTCATCCTGTTGTTTAGAGAGACACACAGAGAATGAAGTGATCATGAACTGCCGAGCTGGAAAAGAAGAGTAAGTAAGTAGGTTACATGAGGAGTGTTCTGGAGTGTTCGTCTCCCCCCTCCATCCTGCTCTAACTCTCTGACCTCCCTCCTCCCTAACCTCTACCCCCCGCTGTGGTTTCCCATGGGCCTCCAATTGATTCAATTAAGTGAACACACAAATGGCATATGCTTTAAGATGTTTGTTTTTTTCCTCAACTGAGCGTGAAACAACGGGGCAGCTGCATCGAGGAAAGATACGCGTTGCAGAAACTTTTGCAAAAGGTCTGAGATGAAAACGTGAATTCGTTGCTCAGCAGGGTGACCGTTTCTCAAATGAGCAGTTGAAGAGAAGCCACTGGAAACATGGCAGCTTCGAAAAATGAAAAAATACGGAAAGAAAAAAGTGGTAAAGAGTGAATGAGAGGAGGTAGAGAGGGGAGAGAAAAGGAAAGCAAAAGCTGTGAAAAGGAGGGAGGAGTAGCGAGTCACCATCAGAAGTTGTTCCCTGCAGCATTTCGTCTTTGTTGTCTTTACAATAAACTCTCCTACATGTTGGGCCAACAGCGTTTGGGCCCAAAGAAAATGAGGCAAACAGAACATCGCAAGAAAAAGAGAGAGAGAAAAAAGACGCTTTGCATTCTTTGGCTTTTGTACTTGTGGGACCGCTCGTGAAAGAGCAACAGACACAAAATGGGGAACAAAGGGGGCAGTGTGGACGGAGGCAATATCACTGACATCCCCAGCACTTTGAACAACTTGTCAGCGAAGACACTGAAGCGACTGCATTCTGTCACATTTGTGTACAAACCCCTTGAAAGGGCTTGCTGACCTGCCCATATCCCTTTATTGGGGTTCAAATGGCAAGAGGCACGCATTGTTCGGGAGAGTTCATTAAATTCATTGGTTTGACCTGTTATTTCTCGGCCAAAAGTCTGCTGATTTGGAAAAATGTGAGTCGGCCGTACGAAATAGCCCAGTGACCTCCGCAGGGTAACAAACCCTTTTGAAGAGCGTTTCAAAGCTTTTATGTGAATAGGGTCAAAGGGGAAGTTTGAGACATATCTATGGCAGAACCAATGGATTCACATCAAAAGGGAATTTGAAATCATCCAAAGATATTTAGACCTCTAATGGCTCCGCAGAGTTTCTCTTGCAACACTCGGAGCAAAACCCGAGCCCTAATTATTTCTCCTTCACGAGGAAAGAGTTAAGATGGAAGAAACTGTCACTGAATCGTGTTGTTTACAAATCCATTTGTTGGTAAACGTTTTGTACGTTAGTGTGAATGCCGTCGAGCGGTAAACGGTCTAAATTTGTCTCGTTCTGAAGTCTTAAAAGTTCAGAGAAAAGTGTACTTGACCATTTCAGTTCCCATAACAGCGTCACATTAAGATGTAAATAGGCTCATTAGAGAGGCCAGAGACCATCAAGTTTGCATCTAATTCCCATTTATTCTTGTCAAACAAGGGCCCGGGGCCCACAGCGCACATTTCCCAGCTGAAGTGTGAGAGTATATCAAACAAGTTGTGATTTTATTTTAACTTAAATCAGCACACGCCTGTAAAATGAATCACAGCAATGAGGGAATATGCTAAGATTACAAGAAACATGATTTTGAGGGTCAAGTGTATTTAAATTTAACAACCACTAATCAAAGTTAAAAGGTGCAATAGTAAAACTCTGTGGATCTTACTTCTTTAAGAAGGAAATGAGTGTCTGTTCCAGTGCTTTTCAAGTGCTCCTTGGAAACCACTATTTATATTTTGATATTTTTGCTGCATGCAAATGTGTTAAACGTTTGAAAACACAGGTTCAATCATATAAGAGATTTTTAAAATAAATGTCATACTCATTATTGTCCCCATATGTTTTCAGAGTGTAAACTTGGTTCAGTTTGGATTTTTCCTTTTTACCTCCACCAACAGTTTTTATGTTTTTATCTTTTTCAACATTTATCCTTTATTTCTGAGAGAAGCATTCATGGATCTATATGAAAGAGAATTGGAGATATGAACGGTGCTGAATGCCTTTCTAGATATAACTCTGGCCCAGGTCTGATCTGGTTTATTTTGTTGACAGAAAGTTAACACAACATTTGTATAATAAAACAAAATGCATCTCAGTCTCCTTCATCAACAATTCATCAATCAATGCACTTTCTTGTCTGAACTTTAGAAAGTGTTATATAGAGAGAGAGATATCAGGTTGTTTATGCTATAAAAGATGCTTGAGATTCTAAAACCTCGCCTTTAGTCAATAAGGTCAAAACAAAAGCCTTAAATTTCTGACACTTTTGGGCAACCACTATATTATGTGAAGCCAGTCTTCTCTCTCAGACCATTGTTTCCTCCCATCATTGAATACATCTCCCATATATCCTCACAACACGGCTCCTTTCCAGAATCTGTTTTTCAGCTGCACTCGCTACAGACAGTTTGAGTACTGACAGTCTCAGTCAGGCTGTCAGTCGTGAGAGTGTCAGCGTGGCCGTGCTGTGTCGAAACAGACATAGCTGCGAGGACGCACCTAGCAACAGCACTTGACCTGGACTCAACCACATCACAGAGGCTCTGCACAGAGAGAGAGGCAGGAAGCCATCAGGCTCAGCACCAGGGGAGGAATCAGGACCAACGGGACTCAAATGCTTTTCAGAGTAAAACAATTTTTACCAAAAAAAATGAAAAGAAACAAACTTTGGAGCATTTCAGTTTAATCAGTGTTTTTCATTTATATTAATTTCCTGTTTGCATGAATCTAATGTCTATTTTTCAGGTTTGTTAAAGGAGGATTGTCCTTGCACGCTGCTTTACTGATTTCCTTTGAGTCGTTGGCTCGGATTGACCTCCACGGTGGAGGCTGCTCGGCCACTTTGAGGATCCACCAAGTGCGGCTCAGGCCTTTGTCAGCATGATGTACGATGAGCCATTTATCACATCCACACACCACAGACATGTGTCAGTGGTGTTGCTTTTCGTTCTTTTGAAGTTGAAGGGTGCGTTTTGAAGGGTGCGTCACATGTGATTTAACATTCCCAGCTGAAATAATCTCACAAATTAAATATAGGGGAAGAATGAGTGAGAATAAGTTCACACGTATTAGAAATATAGGACCAAAACATCAAATGCTTCATCTCCTATAAACTAAATATGTTTTTTTAATTTGGGTAAGCATGCTCGAACTGAGAGATATTTTACTAGCGTCCCCTCCACTCACTGAGCAGATCAAACCAGATCAGAGCTAATGGACCAGAGCTAATGTCAGAGGGGACCAGTGTAAAATACCACATCGACAAATATACCTTTTGCATAGTCAGCCATTTCTTATCGAGCATCGCATACCTGCATCACCATAAACAGTGAACTAAGCAACACAACAACTTTTGTGGTTAATGGACACTTACACATGTCATTATCTTTTTCTCTGTCTGATCTCACTAATTATCGTGGTATGGATGTTTTTTCTCCTCTTAGTTATTTTGCTTAATACGACTTCATTTTGTTTTCACTGGTCATCCATGTAGATTTCTTTGTGTCTGTGCATGTACTGTACGTCTGTGTTTTTTTAGATATGCCTATTTGTTTTTTGTATGATTTTTACTATCAACCTGGCAGGGACTGTGGATGAAAACATTCCTGTGTGGTTAAATCTGACACATTTAAATGCTGAGCTCATGTTTGCATGTTAATTAATGTGCATTTTCTCTATTTTTAAATAAATAAACATAAACGCAAACACAGACAAAACACCTGAGGCAGCAAATAGCCACGAGCCCGTATTCCTCCACATGTAGATACAAGCTGATATTGTTAGTGCTCAGGTCACTGATGATCAGTAGCTGTATTATAAAGGGACTCTGCTTCATTTTATCAATGTGCCTGTTGCAGGATAGCAGAGATTCAGAAATTTCATGTGTACACAAACAAAAAGATGACGAGTAATATTTGATTTTTGAAAGTCTCATCGTTTCCTGTTCCCTCTTTCCCAGTCCCTATCTTTGCTTGAACGTGGAGGAACCAGAGAAAGAGCCGGTGCCTGTCTCATGTGATCAGAACATTTAAAAAAGAAGAGAATGAATGTTCTCCATGTTATTGCAGCATTATTAACCATAATGACTTTGTCCACCACAGATTCAACAACCACCTACACATCTATTTCCACCAGCTGACGTCAACATTGTAGATGTTCATTTCGCCGGTCTCAGCTTAATCATCGCTTTCCTGGAATGGACCGAAATAAACGGCTGAGTAAAAAAAATAACACAATCACAGTAGAAAAATCTGAGTTGTCTTTTGCACTTGTGATGAGAGCAAAGTTACTGTTGCCTCCATTATTATTTATAGGTGGCAGCTATAAATAAATGTCTCTGCTTTCGTTAAGAGTTTATGTTTCTCACTCTTGACAAAATATGACAAGCGTCATTCTGGTGGAGCCTCTTAATTTCACCTCTGCAATTTGTAAGAAAAATAAAGTTGTTTTTCTAAACACCTCACTATCCTCTGATTGATGGTTTTAAAAAGATGTTCTCCTGCTCAGTCAGAAATTTTGTGTGAAATCCATTTGCGTTTGAGCAATTAACTCTTCTAACAAAAAGGACAAGTTTTTTTTTGTCTTTTTCTTCACCTACTTTTGTTCTTTCCAACAAAGTATTTTTTAGGATGAATCCACCTAAATATGAGAACAAACTCAATGACCGTTTTGGCCCATTAGGTGTCTTAATTTGACACCGAACAAGGGAAACATGATGGAACCTTTTCACCAACTGTTGAGCCAATGAAACCACATTTTCAAACATAATGAATCATATTTGATCATTTTGAGCATTGCCTGCTAACATCTAGATATTAGAGGAGGTTTGCTGATTATTTTGGGATGAAGAGATATTTGTGATAAGTGATCAATTCAAGATGACAATGATGTAAAAGTGGATTAAATGAATCCAACCTCCCTCTGCACACTAGAAGCTGCCCTGTGTGTTGAAGTAGATTGGATTCCTTTTCTTGTAACCTTATGTAAAATAAAAATGCCATTTGATCTGTTTTAATTGTGAAGCCGTGTGGAGTTAAGCACTACTTTTACATAATTATCATCTTGAAACGATCACTTTCACTAAATATCTCTTCATCCCAAACTAATCAGCAAAGCGCCTCCAATTTCTAGATGCTATCAGTCACTGTTGAGCCTGGAAACACTTTAGATAGCAGTGCTTTAAATCCTTATATTTACAAATGCAACATGGAGTTCATATTCACCTGTGGAGCCTTATATCTGTCATGTTCCGGCGCCTCAACCGTCTGCATCTCTTTGTCAGCCTCCCTCTCTCTTAAGGATTCATTAGTCCCTATAGACTCCAGCAGCCTAAACATATTGCACCATTCAGCCGGTACTTATGTGTCATCTGTTATCTATTGGACTGGTGTTTCTGGTGAGCATATGAATGATAATCAGGCCTTTGTGTGCCCATAGAGGTGCAGCAGGATCTGCGGTCTGTGATGTTGCCTCAGGGGGAGATTAGGAGGGGCAGCCGGCCCTCTGTGTCACGTCGACAGTCACAGCGCCCATCCGCGGCTGGGCCAAACCCCACTGGGACCTTAAATCCTGTTACACTGTCAGCTAAAACCATCATTTGTATTAGAGATGTGTGGGTGTTTAAGTGTGTGTACATATTAAGTGAGGGGGGATAGTGTCTTAAACTATGAATTATTCATACCAAAAAGAAAAGGAGATATTGACTACATCTCCATAAACAGTCTGCTCTCTTTATGTCATCAGGCACGAGATCTTTGGGTATAATTGCATAAAAGCCCCTGAAAATGTGCTTCTGCAGCAGCACAGCAGGCACTGGTCAGTGTTATCATCGGGGATGAATTTGAGTGATGGCAATTGTTCCAACTTAATATCTTATAAATAATTTACTATTTCAGGGGGCACTACATCGACCATTAACGCTAAGGAGCTTTGCCAACTCCCAGCTGTATGTTAGTTACTGAACACATGAAGCTGAGCCGAGTTCCAGGCTCACCGGTTCGTGAGGCGGGGGGAAACGCACATAATATGGATGTGATGATTCATGAACCTGTAAGTGGCTGTAGATGTATATCTTCTGTGGGAGATAGTGGAGGGAGACGTAATAGAGCTGCTATAATGTGAGTGGACTATTTCCCTTGATTATTTATCTCAGTAACAAGTGATTATGGCGAATGGGATTCTTTGCACTTCTGGCCCGCGCCTCCAGAGGGAGGTCAAAACTATTTGTCAGTCTCCAGTCGGGATTGCAAATTAGGATGAGCCTCCCCTGCGTGACGACCCATGAAACCTCTATTCCTATCCACGGGGTGACTGCTGTACATAATTTGAAAATTAGGGCCTTTGATAACATCTTTATGTGGAGCGATACATCAAGCTGCTGCCGCCGCATACAGGCGACCTGCGGCTGGGAAGAGAGATGGTCCGCGGTGCGTAATTCTTTTTAAATCTGCAGCGGAGGAAAAAGAAACACACACACACATTTTGCTTGTTTCATTGTGGGCTCCAGAGGATACACCGACCAGCCCCTCATGAGAATAACCCTTTTTGTATCGCATGATCATAATAACATGCCACCTAATTAGGAATGTGAATAAAAGCAATGGATTAGTGTTTATGTTTCTGAGATTCCTGCAAGATTGACGCACTATGGATGTAAATGGAAATGGCAGATATTACAGGTTATTACCCGAATCACTAGATCTCGTTCAATCTCGTTGAAGGGGTTTAACTGCGGCTAATTTGTGTCTTTACTTTAATGGCTGGGTCCCATAATTACAGGTCTGGCCTTTATGGGAGATTAGTGGTGTGAAGCTGCATGAGCACATTACGGGCCCGTTATTTATGGGGAATGAACAGAGCATCAGTGCGGCGGGATGTGGAGCTGAAGAGATCCTCTGCAGGAGGGGACAATTTGTGGGGAATAATGTAGATGCCATGTAAACAGTGGAAATCGGTGCAATGTACTGCAACCAAATATGACTAAAAGTAATACATTATATACAACTCAAAATAATCGAATTCATTAACTAAACACCACCACCACTGCCAGGGAGGCTGCTGCGGGTTGGTCTATTTATGTCACGTTTGTCGGTATCTTTGCAACTTTTATACTTTTGTGCACTTGGAACGTTCAGTGAAGAAAGAACATCTCGCAGGAAGAGAAACCGCACTCCGCTATTTACTCACACATTACGGCTCCGTCGCTTTGAAGGTCTTGTTCAAAAAGCCTTAAAGTGAAAGAAAATGTTTTCCTATTACTTAATTCAATCGGAGCGCGAGGCGGGGGCTTGACGCGCCGCGCACTGGGCTCCTCTATGACAGAGTCGCCTTTGTTGCGTCTATCCGCCGCTGTCACACACTTTAATTCGACTCTCTTTCTCCCTCATTGAAAACCCTCCACAATGACATTCAATAAGGGCCGCAGAGTGAAAACCTGGTTATTTTTACATATTCTTTCCCCCCTCGGACTCGGCAGGGGCCCGAGCAAAGGAATTAATCACTGCTCTTTAACAGCGCTGCCTCCGGGCGATGACTTGTCCCTGGTTTTGTGCGCAAAAATGACACGTTAACCTCAAAATGGATGTGCGTAAACTTTACATTCAGCTGTTGCGTTTGTGTTTGCGCCGGACACGGTCCTTAAAAGTGGCCACAAACGTGGAGGTGAGCACATTACCCACAAATAACGGACCACAGCTATACAACACAGATATAAACGAGTTGTTGACGTAAGTTTAATAAGGAAAAGAAACCTGCAAAAAACGGAGAAAAAAAATTTAAAAAGCAATTAATGATTCTTAATTAATGTATTAAATGTACATACACACTTCTGCATCTTTCTGAAAGTTTCCATGCGCATCTCTTCCCCTTGCCTCGCCTATGTACACACTCTTAAAAGTTGCCATTTACGCACAGCCTGCGCATTTAAAATGTTGCTCCACGTCTAAAACAAAACTTGAATAGATGAAACTGTCTCTGTGAGAGAAACGTTTTCTGGCGCAAACTTCAGCTGGGGCTCTATATGATAAAATGAGAGTGATGATAAAAGGGAGAATAGGGCAGTGCCGCCTCTTGCGGCGTGGGTGGGGCTGACAAGAATAGACTACATTATGCAGTTCATTTAGTTAACAAGTGAAATAATAGGGAAGCGTGCAGTGGGAATGCCGAGAGAAAGGCACAAAACCCTATTGAGAGCTCTCTGCCGCTTGCAGCGTAACCGTCACATGGCCGAACCGAGTCCGCGGCGGCTATTTAAGGAGCAGCGGTGCGCCTTCAGCACCACTTCGCTGTCCACCGTCCCGAGGAGAGCACGCTCCACACGCAGCGAACACGGCGCGCAGGCTTCAGCTTCACACACGCACCGAGCAACAACGTTTGCAACCATGCCGAGATCTTTTCTTGTGGATTCCTTGATTTTAAGGGAGGCCAACGACAAGGGGAGCGAGAACCACCCACCTTTATTCCCGTATGCCGTGCACTCGCCGCACCACCCGCACGGGCTCCCGGGCTCCTGCCACTCCAGGAAAGCCGGGCTGCTGTGCTTCTGTCCGCTGTGCATGGCCGCGTCCCAGCTCCACCCGTCTCCGCCGTCCCTGCCGCTCCTCAAGGCGTCCTTTTCTCCCTTCAGCTCGCAGTACTGCCACTCGGCTCTGTCCAGGCAACACGCCTCATCCAACGGCGTCAACCTCAGCCACGCACCGGGGATATACCAAGCTGCGTACTCGGTGCCAGACCCGCGCCAGTTCCACTGCATCTCTATCGGTGAGTTGAAAACATTTTACCATTATAACAAGTAGATACAAGTACATTCTGAATGTTTTTATCAAACCACAGTGGCTGACAATGTCTCTTATTTCCACAGAAAACAGCAACAGCAAACTTCAGAGCTCCAAGCGCATGCGCACCGCCTTCACGAGCACGCAACTTTTGGAACTGGAGCGCGAGTTCACCTCCAACATGTACCTCTCCAGACTGAGGCGCATTGAGATCGCCACGTACCTGAACTTGTCCGAGAAACAGGTGAAAATCTGGTTCCAGAACCGCAGAGTGAAGCACAAAAAGGAGGGAAAGAGCAGCGGCCAAAGGACTGGATCACATAACTGCAAGTGTTCGTCCCTGTCAACGGCGAGATGCTCGGAGGAAGAGGAGGATGACATGCCCATATCCCCGTCCTCGTCCGAAAAGGAGGATGCAGACCTCTCCGTCTCCCCCTGAACTCTCCCCTGAACTCCACTCTGAAAGATTTTGGTCCTTCTGATTTTAAATGCAGCCAAAAACAGACTGTTCCGTTTGTGTTCAGCCTCTTGTACATAGACAGAGAATATTTAATCAGGGCACTACCCTGAATTATTGTATAGCTGTATACATGTTGTACGTTTTGTATGTAGTTTTTTTTCTGAAAACGATACATTTTGTTGTTGCCAATCCGATGAGTATGTTAGGCATCTTTGTAAAGACAACCCCAAATGTACAACAGAAAAAAAAACCATAGGAACAATGTTCATTAGTATTTTGGGGAAGACAGTATTTTGTATACATGGTGAATACTTGTCAGATTCAATCTACGTGGATGGAACTGTGACTTCAAACGTGGACAGCTGGAAAGAAATTTCCCTCACTGTCACGTTGAAAGTATATCCTCAGTGTAATTGAAAAAATATTTATTTATTTAAAAATGTTGATACTTAAATAAAAATATTTCTGAGCTGAAGACAAACTTGTATTGTGAGTTAAATGTTTCTGGTCTTTGCGCGCAACGAGTGCGCACAATGACGCACGTCAACTCGGGGTGATGAAAGCAGCTCGGGCATTAAATCAAAAATATATAGGTGTTGTGATGACAAAGTCATAACATTGCAAACATTGTGTGATTGTGTAGATACCATAAAACGGTCAAAAGAAATAAATCACCACACATTTTAACTGCTTCCCGGCTGCGGTCTTTGTGCCAACACGTGCGGATGTTCAGTGCATTATTTCAGACTGATGATTCAGTTTGGTAACTAAAAATATATATTTTCAAATTTTCTTGCATAAAGATGATGGGCATGAGGAGTGATTGCTGTTCCGACCATGCGGGAAAAGACTGAGGAAGTTATTGATGAGTTTCACAATTTTTACGCATGGAGCCAAAAGGAAATTGGGAAGAAGAACTATAATATCTCTCAGATTCCCAGCAAACACTGCACAATAGGGGCAAACAAATTGGGCTTGTGCGTCTGAGGAGCACATTAGGTCATATATAAGCTGGAGGAGTAAATCAAATGCTCCATAATCTTCATCACTCAAAGGTGATGAAGACATTGTTGTGAGGGTCCTCTTATGTGCTTCCCCTGGGGGACCCTCGGTTCACATATCACTGCCTGGCCCTTTGGGGCTCTTTTCAAGTTGAATCCCAGCTGAAATGATCCGTCTCGTGTGACTGAGTTAATAATCACCGTGGGTGTGCAACGGTGCATCAGGAGCGTGCATATCTTAAGATATCGATCTAACATGAAAATAAATGAGGCAGAGACACAGTTTGGTGTCCATGACCCTTATTGTTCACGTTGTTAACGCGCCAGTGTGATCAAGATTATTGTCGGTTTTATGAGCTCCAGGTGGTTTATAGACTCAAAAGAGCCTCTACAGTTTAAATTATACTAGAACAGATTCAATTAGTCATTAGCATTTGGTTAGATTTTTAATTCTGAATAATTTGAGCCACACAATTCGGTAGTATTCCAAGGCAAATAAGACGCAGCATTGTCCAACATAAATATAAACCTTTAAGCGAGATAAGTTTTGGGCTCTTCAGGTTAAAATTGGTCTAAAGTGACTGTAGTTTATTATATTTTACTGTTGTTTAAATGAAAATGTCGTCTGAACACTAAAACATCTCCAAAAATACCGCACCATTAGTTTGGCCTTATGGTTCCACTTTTGTTCGCATGTTTTACGCACCGCTGCAGCTGCTCCCTGACAGAAGCTTGGTTCTCAAAATTATATGTATTACGTTGAATAGGCTTTAAATTATATTTGCCTTCTTGGAAACGTATCTCTGGACTTTTTTAAAGGGTGTAAAACTGTTCTTAAATTGCGCACCGCACATTATCTTCATCAGTGTGCCTTTTCTGGACGCGAAGTTTCACTTGTAAACTTTCATTTAATTGTTCACTTAACTATTTTAACAAAACTCTAATATTTGCATTTGTTAAGATATGGGATTATACTATTTTGTTAATTGCACCATAGAGCCCCATTTTGCTCACAACGTCCTCTCCAAAGCGCCCTTTATCCATTCAATAGCCTGGGGGTATGCGCCCTGGGGGAGCTTATACGCTCGGTGCTCCAAATGCTCAATTTATTTATTCTTAATTTTGTGCCGATCAATTCATTGAAGCAAAAAGGACTACGGTGTCTTTTTAAAAAGAAGAAAGGGGAATTGTGGACGTAACCTTGACGGAGCTGAGGAGAGGGCTCCCCTGACGCTGGAGAGCCGCTTGAGTCAACAGGCGCCCATCTAGCAGACTCGCCCTTGTCTTTATTCAGCCTAATTTTTTATTTACGGCTTTTCTTTGACATGTCTCTTATCTATCAGATTAAAAGAACAGCTTGTAACAAATCAGTCTGCACGATTTACAACAGCATTAAAAGGGGACAAAGGGAGCAGGCAGTCAGTACCTGAGAGTCTGGTAGACGGCGCGGCGCTGCAGCTGATTCGATGGTTTGAAAATACGCACGAAACAAAATACTTGAATCCTGAAAAAGAGCCTTTGTACGTTTCTTTAGAAATCAAGCAATTCTGCATGACAAAGGACAATTAATAAGCCGTCTTTTCACGACCAGCAGCTGGTTTCCCCGTCAAGGAAAGTTGGAAAAAATTCAGACTGAATGCGCGCAAAAGCCCCTTTGCGCGCAGACAGCAACCCAAGGTGACCCATTTGGCACAGTTAAAATAACCAAGCCGAGGTAAAAGCGAGGGAACTGTCAAAAACATTTAAGCTGAAATATCTTGAAATTGCAAATCCCTTTATGTGGAGGGACGCTGCCGATGTGGGTTAGTCGTACAAAGGAGGTGGTTAAGTTGGAGAGGCTTTGGAAACGGACACGTGGCTTCTCAATGAGAGCTCCTTTAGGACCCGCGTGGCTTGCTTTGGCACTGCACATTCAGCTACTTTACACTTCTCCCGCTGAATAAATGTGTGAAGTAAACCAAATTTGTTAACTTACCAAGTTTAACAAAACACTTTATCAACTTTTAAACACTTTAGCACATTAATAACGTGTTTATTTTTCCTGTTTTTCCAGGACAAGTCCCAGCTGCTCCACGCCTCCAGCTTCGCCTGTACACATAGAGAGCTGAGTTATGGTTGGAAAAGAAAGGACTTTTTTTAACAAGGATGTTTTTCAAACAAACATTTAATAGTTTGATGCACTTTAAACTTTACATTATGTGACTTTAAGATGTGTTGTGCCGTTTTAAATTTTATGTACAACTGTTTTTGAATGGAGGAACATTCTTTTTTGATATATTCTGTATATGCAGAAATAAATACAGAAATCTGAGCAGGTTTTTGTGATAAAAAATATAATTACGTTTTAATTGTGCTTCAACATCGCGAAGGTGAGTGAATATATGGATTCATCTGTATATCAGGTGTTTTTTTCTGTATTTTGGCACAGCTTTATCTTTACATCCTGAGTGGAAACAGTTCCAGTCGCTCTCTGTGTTTGTTTTCATGGCTGTGGTGAAAGTGGGTAGAATGGAAAAGCAACATGTATCATTACGGACCTGTTAGGGCAGACAAAGTGTGTTTAGCCTGCTCGAGTGCCAGCGAAGAAATCCGCTCATCAGCGCCCTAAACTGCGCCCGTTTTCTCAGGCTGCAACATTTGGACCCATTCAGCTGCACATAATCTGTTTAACAGCTAATCAGTAATGTAAGATGAAGCACTGGCACGCAGCTCCACTTATTTTGCCCCAGTCCCCCTCCTCTAATTGAATATTCAACGCGCGCACCGTGCCTTGCTTGCCTTTTTCAGTGCGCTATAGAGAATACGCCTTTTTAATTCTGGCCCATACACAAGCAGTGTCAAAGGTCGGGAAATAATGAACTGCACAAACATGGAAGTGACCTCTGGAAGCGCCACGGCGGCTCCACAGTGAATGACTCTGAATGGGATTCCGGTCCAAAATAGTACATGTGACATTTGGATGAAACTACAGTGGATCTGTGACGACTGACGACTGGCACCTGCGATCAGTCCACATGTGGACAGCTCATCTGAGACTGGAACACTGGGGACAAGAGACGTACCTGGTGACTGGGGAAAATGGATGTATCCAGGTTAAAAAAACTCTTATTTGATTTTAAAATAAAGATATGTAATAAAAAAATTTAGTTGAATATATGTTGTTTTATATATATATTATATATGTAAAATTGTTGTACCATGTACTGTACTGTATGTTTATGGATTATTTGAAACCAACACTTGTTGTATTGTATGTGCAGCCAAAGAGTGCACGTCGTGCGAATCTCTGCATCATAGGAAACAGCAGATAATTGATTATACAGCTAAGTTTCTCTGCACAGACCTAGTTCTGTTTTTCCCATATGCAAACAAGGAGTTCACAGTGAACTCCGTAAGAGGCATGTGCAAGTTCTTGGATGGAAGGGGGGGGTACACGGACGCCCTTCGCGTGCACAACCCACGCGTACCCCCGTAACCCCCCACCCCCTTCACCAACACAAAGACGCACGACGCACAGAGCACTGGTGTTTTCCTCCTCACATAAACAGGTGACACAGTGATTTGGCCCCAGTCTGTCTGTGTGGAGTAGTTGCAGTATTTTCCATGCACACTTACCTGAAGCCCGCACACTGTTTCCAGCTTCTCTCTCTCTGTGTATCCTGCACTTCGGATTCTTGTTCAGGTCCCGCCGTGTGGAGCAGGAGCGTCATCTGGTGGTAAAGACCATACTCAGTCAAGCAACATGCACCTGCACAACTAGGCTTTGGTGAGTTCTCAATAAGAAAAAGTAAAATAACGAGTTGATACTGAAGCCAAAAACAGGATTTTTGTACAGTAACATACTCAAAGCAGGAGCAAAAATAGCAGGCAAAGCTGCTGTAGGTCCATAATACAACACATCTGATCTCCAAAGGGCCCCATCCCTCTTGGGGGCCCCTTGAATGCTCCTCATTCACACAGCAGCAGCACAGCGTCCTTTATCTCGCCTCTCTCGCTGAACTGCTCCCTGAAGGTTTGTATGAAGGTTTGGAATTTCCCTTAACTCTGAACTGAGGAAAAATAGTCCAAAGTACCTGAACCAACATTTTGACTATAAACAACCCATACAAATATAAAGCTGACTGCACAAGTGAGTAGTTTAAGGCCTACCTGTATTGTCTATTCTGTGGTATGAAGACTTTTTTGAAAAATAACTGAAACCAGACTTTGCTATAAGACAAAGTAAAATCAATTAATACAATAATGCAATAAAGAAGTTCATATTTGATGGGACAGTAGTCAAAGACGAAATAGTAAAAAAACTACAGTACATCTGACTGTCAAAGGAAAAACCTTTAAGAAGCATTCAACAACCAATGGGCGGGCCTTTTACCATTTAGTCACAATAGAAGTACTTCACATTGGATATGTGGATGAAAGTAACATGTTTCCCGAACCAATAACTTTTATACATTTTTATTCTCATAACTTTTGCTGTAACAAAATCCATGTGTCTTATGTACATTTCTTATAGGAGTCTGTGTTTTTCCTGGGAATCCGTTCCATCAGCTTCACTATCGGTCACAAAACAAGTATAAAATAACCAACATTAGCATCCAAACGTTTTTTGATTAACAGTGTGATCATTCATTCAACTTCAACAACATCCAAATCTTGTTTTTTTTAAACTGTAACTTTCCGTAACAACAAAACTATCTTACATGTACGAATTACATCAGTTACAAAGGAAACACATCAAACCTGGAGATCCTGTCTGACTCAAAGCACCATCAAGGTCCCGACACATTGAATACAGTCAGTGTGCACAACGTCAGCCTCCGGTTCACTTTCACAGCAGCTCCTGGACTTAACCTTCAAAAAATATTTTTTTTTAGTTTTTCTTCCTCTTAACTTTAATACTGGTTTATCACTGTTGTCAAAAAATCAAGCAACACTTCAAAAAACTGCAATAAAACAAAGTAAGTACAGAAAATAAAGATAATGTTAAAATCCTTTTGTGGGTAAATACTGTTAATTAAACATCTGATATATTTAAAATCAACAACGATCCTTTTAAATATTAGTTTAAGAAATTCAGTGACACCAGCTCACAACAGAAGCAGTACAATACATCATCAGTATCAAGTTTACCGTAGTTACTGGGTTGTGATAAATCGTCATCTACATAAAAGTGTTTTAAAAGTTTAAGCGTCAGTTTATTAAAAAATTAAGAAAAAGGTTTATGTTCAAACAAAAGAACAACTTTAAACTTAGGTTTTAGTGTAAAGCTGAACAAAAGATAGGTTTACATTTCTGTCAGGGGGCAGCTGTGGCTCAGGAGGTAGAGAGGGTCGTCGGTTCGATCCCCGGCGCCTTCAGTCTGTGTTCAAGTGTCCTTCGACAAATAACTGAACACCATAGTGCCTCAGATGGCTGGGCCACTTTCTGAAGATATGTATTTTCAAACTGCTGTATTGATGTTTTTACTTGAAATGTGCATAGTTCTTCCACCACTGATTGAAACCCCAGGAAGAAGAACTTGTAAGGTTGTTGACTTTTAGCTCCGCCAAGGGGGAGGTGAAGATTTCACCACTGTCAGTGATTCTGTTGATTTCCAGTATCTCAGATATACAGTAACTTTAAAAGAGCAAAGCGAAATGTCACTTTTCAAAAACATGTTCATTCATGCATGTCAGTAGTGCTGAAAACATTAGTCGAATCAAAGAATATTCAATTGACAGCTATTCTTCTTCGATAATAAACTGGATATGTTGGCGCACAAGTTGCATCAATATGGCCTCTGAGGAACTGGGACTAGAATCGTCTTCATCTCCTATTGCAGGATATATTTTGGAGAGCAAAACATTAATCAATTAACTGAGAAAATACTCAGCAGATTAACAGAAATCATTTGTTGATTAAAAATCATGGCTTCCTAAAAATGTTCGCAATTTTTTTTGCTTAATGACTTCTACAATAGCTTCATCTCCCATATCAAACAAAACCCTTTGATTTACAACAATATCACCTTCCTGTCAGTTTAGACATTAGGTCTATATATAATTATATACTGTATCTATTTACAGACACCCAGTCTCATTATCGCTGACTGCACCTCCAGTCACTCAATCTGCCTGTGGCTCCTGCTGTCAAATATCATGGAGCGTCTCTGCGGCTGGTAGAAGCAGCTGGTGGACGTTTCCAGTCTCTGCCCGCTCTTTGGAATAGTCATTTTGTTTTGAAGCGAGATCCCCTCGGCCGTCCTGAAGTTCTCCGCCAGCTCTGAAGTGTCGTTCAGGCTCCTGAGCGACGAGAGGAGCTTGCTGTCGTCCCCTGACGGTGGGTAGTCCATGATGGGAAACGGGGGGCTGAGCAGGATGAGACTCTGAGGTCTCTGTCGGTTCCTGAAGGACGGCCTCTGTAAAACGTTCCCTCTGTTGGGTCTGGGACAATCTACAAACACTTCCAGGCTGGGAGCGTGTCTCCGTCTTATGACCGGCAGCTCTGGAGTGGATGGGGTATTCACGGCGTTAGCGGATTTCTCCACATTGGGGTGTCTTTGGAGATCGGGCGCAGGCTCTTTATTCTCCAGCTCCTCCTTTAGATCTGACATCACCTGAGGAGGTGCAGCATTGATTTTCTCTGCGCTCATTTTGGGATATTCCTTTTCCTGCTCCTTCAACGCATCAAAATCCTTCTCGTGTCTGGAGTGAGGGATCTGACTGAACTGGACCTTCGGGGGGATGACAGGCACGGCCTTGGCCTGGCTTGTTTTGATCATGAACGCTGTTCTCACTGATGACACGCTGACCGGCGCTGAGTTCCTGCGTAGAGGCGCCTGCCGATCGTTCAGAAACAACTCCAGCTCTGAGGTCAGCCCGTTGTTCACAGTCCCACACGAGCTTAGGAATCCTCTCTGACCCGATGAGAACTCTGACGAGTTACGGTTCTGCTGATTAGAAATGTCTCGGATGCATCTGTACCCCAGGTCTAGGTTGAGCGAACACGGCCTGTTTTTAGCAAAGCTGTTCTCCTCCCTTTTCTCTGGAGCTGCTGCCTCGTAGGACATCTGCCTGTAAAACCTATGAGATGAAACTGTGTTCTTCTGTTTTGTTGAGCTAGATTTTCCTGTGTGTGTCTGTGTTGCGTTGATGCTGTTCACATTGACCCGAGAAGGTACTGACGGAAAATACATCCATTTGCTCTCAGGTTTGCAGCTGGGTGTCTGCAGGACGGCTCCTGGGGGGCGTTCGTTGCTCTTACTGGCAGATTGTTCGCTATTATCGACTGAAGAAGGAGGCGAAATCTTTCCCTCCTCAGAGCGCAACGTTTCTCTACAAGGGTAGAAAGGAGACAACTGGTTGAACAGCTCCTCCACGTCAGGTGAGTGCAGAGGACTGGTCACCCATTGCTTGTTGGAGCTAAAGTCCTCCCAGGGCTCCACTGAGTCCAGATCTTCCATGATTCCTGTGCACAGATCGTCATCATCAAGGTGCAGCAGCTCCAGGGCTTTGCGTCTCTGCTCCAAACACACCGAGAGCCTCTTGATCGCCTCCACCTCCGTCATCGCACTCCGCTTTGCTCCATCACAAGGGACTTTTTTGTTTTCACCAGGAATTTCCCGTTTCTGTGATTTGTCTGTATCACCTGCTCCTGAAACGCCTCCAGTTGTTGGAGCATCCTTTGTTGTCGGAGGAGCCACAGCTTTATCCAAATGTGTTTCTGATAAAGCAACTTGGCTCTTCTTGGTGTGCTCTGGTTTATCTTCTTCCCAGTGTGAGGCTCCTCGATGCCGCTTCATCTCTTTCTCTCCCCCCAGGTCAGCAGGGCAGACGTTTCCTGTGCTTCCACCGACAAACACGTCAACGTTTTTGTGAAGAGAAAACAAAATGTCTGACTCTGAAGGTTGTCTCTTTGCAGAGTCTGATCCAGTGGAGAACGTGCGATCACTCAGAGAGGTATTTGAAGGCTGCTCCCTGCACAGCAAAGACAGAGAGGGAGAGCTGCGGCTCCGCTTCGACTTCACGTCCATCGTCAACTTGGTGCCCTCACAGGTCCTGGAGCTGAAAACAGGTTTGAAAGTCTCATCCAGGAGGTCGATTTCAGGTTCGGTTATCTTCAGCTCCTGGTGGAGGTCAGACCACAGCTCGTTCCCAGTAGAACATCCTTTGTCCTGAGAAGGAATACAAATGAAACAATAACAGACAAGATTAATAATAAAATAATAATAAAAAACATGATCATCTCTCTATACTGGTTTGAGACATGTAGTACTAGGCTAAAATATATGAATAGTAATGGATCTGAGAAATGTGTGATTTACAATTCAAAATCTTTTATTTCGTTTTATCGTTTTATTCTACTTTAAACTTGGAATATTACTATTTGTACCTATGGATCCCAGAACTTTCATTTGACTTGGTTACACCTGAGACTAGGACGGATCAGTGGTAATTGTGACTGATGCTTTACGGTCTCTGATTTGCTTTTTTGAACAATGCATCTTTTTTATATTTGTTCTCTTGCATGGGCGGACTGTTAACTACACATTCATTACAAATTATTTACCAGTCGTAAAGCTGCAGGTTCCTTGGGCGGCTCTTTCCCAGGAGATGGCGCCACATCTTCGCTTTCTCTTGCTTTTGCAGGGGACTGCGGTTTCAGCTCAGACGTGTTCATCCCTCCTTCCCCTCCTGGCGTCATCTCTTTGCTTGTATCTGAGGGAAAAGCAGGTATTTAAATGGTTTTCTTGGCATCATTAATTCTAACACATGGTTGACCTGAACGAGCCATTTTAAAATGTGATAAAGGATGATGTAGTCACCCTCAGGTCGAGCCCCAGAGATCAGCTCCTCTGTATTTCTCTTCTCCGTTCCTTCCTGCTTCTTTGGTTCCAGTTGGGGGAAGGTGTTGCTCTTTCCACTGTTGCTACTCTGCTCTGAACTTTCTTTGCAGGGTTTCAATGTCGCTGCTTTGTCCTTGGCGTGGCCCCTGCATGGCGTGCTGTTGGAGCTGATAACAGCCGACACACGCAGGGGAACGGACACAGCGAAAGGCTCAGATATGTTGACGGCTCGCCTCTGATGCCGCGGCGAGGACTCCAGCGGGAAGAAGCTTCCCGGGAAGGAAGGCCGAGACGAGCTGCTGTGGGAAGAGCCAGAGTACAACATCCTCCTGTTTTTCGGAGACGTGGGTTTGTACCCGCTGAGGTCCTCGCCTTTGAACACCTTCAGTTGCTCTGGCAGTGTCTTTTGAGAGGAGGCCCCTGGTGACCCCTTTTGGTTTGTGCCGGTGCTCCAGCCACCCGTCGCCCCGGCCACTTTCTTCCCTTTTAAATCCCAGTTTTGGTCGTGCTCACTCAGGTCGTAGTCTGAACCCAGTGTTCTGGATTTCACATCTGGAAGAAACATGCTGCCCGGTCCTCCAGCTGGACTATTTCCTGTTCTCTCATCATCTGCTCAGTGAAAATAACACAGGGGGAGAAATATGTAACAGATGAAACAACATATTTCATATCAAGGCATAGACAAAAATGTACATTTTCATGCACAGGAAATTTTTATGCAAATGAATAATACCTGTTGGTAAAGAGCATAAGGACTCCATGCTCCTGGATGGACGTAGAGCTGCCTTTTCTGCGGGGAACAAATCCAATAATATTCAGGTCACAGTTTCTATTTCATGGACAAGACGTCACATTGTGGTGGAGCTTTAAAGTCAAAAACATTTACAATTCAAAATGTACTATAATATTGTGCTATTCAAACAAAATTCTTAATTTTTTAATTTTACATTAAAAGATATTACTTAGGCACCTCCATCACTAGAGCCCTCCTTATCCCTTATATTACAGTGGAATATATTACTTAGTGACCCATCCCTTATATGTGTACGGCTGATCATTAACCTTACCTGTGTTCCCCTGTGCTCTAATGAACACGCTGCCGTTCCGGCTCAGTTTTCCCTTTGAGTCCACAGACCTTCCCAGGTTGAAGATGGACTTCCACTTTCTCGATTTCCCTGAAAACTTTCGTCTTCCAGACAAAGAGAGATCATTAAACCGGACGCTGATAGTCACCTTGTCCTGACAGAAATAAATACAGTCGTCAATCTTGTCATACTTGCTGTCTGATATGTCTATGACGGTGTGGTAGAGCGTGGCAGTGCTGGTGTCAGGAAGACTGTTCTCTCGCTGACGCTCTCTGTTTACAGGATGGTTTGGACTTAGGGAACGGGCCTGAGCTTCTTCCAGACTCATCAGTTTCATCGGCCCACACTGGCCACTGATCGGGATGGTGGCGTACTTCTCCCCACACATCAAACTTGGGCCTAGAGAGGTGGAATAGGACCAGGTTACAACCCCTTGGTTATAGTAATGATAATAATCCAGGGGTGAACCAGTTGGTCACTTAGGCCACCAAATCTCCTACAAATGAATGTTCCTACCTTCTTTGGGTTTGATTTGCACCGAACCAGTGCTGAAGATCTGATTCGTATTGTTCAGAATAAACTCGACCACGGACTGTTGTATCCGCACCTCCTGGAACGCCATGTCTCCGTTAGCAGATGACGTCTCGATGTTTTTGGATCTAAGAAAAATAAGAGATGAGGTAAAAAGCTATGGAAACTCATCGGATTTTGAGAAATAAGATGACCGAAAACTAAAGTCTTCTGTGAAAAGGAAACAAAACTCACCTTAACAGATTTGGAGCCCACACCAGGGCCAGGTTACGTGTGTGCATGTTTGTCTCATTGCTCAACGTGGCGAGGTGGGTCAAGTGTTTAGTCAGGTACTCCAGAGTCCTGAGGACAGTTAACAAACACTTTTATTACAACATTGTTATAAGAACACGAAAACAGGACACATCAAAATGCTGAGAGTGGAACCGGCTTTGGTAGAGAAGTGTACCTGAAGTGAGGGGTCGGCAGCTCTTTGATGATCTTCTGAATGTATAAGAGTCTCTCATGATCGCCCTGGACAGAGACCACGTCCTGCATGTGAAACAGACAGATGTAAACGTCCAAGGAATTCACATCCAGGGCTGGTAAAAATAATAGAAGGATTTGGAGGACTGATGCCTGTAACTAGCCAGCAACGTGTATATTATCTCTTTCCAGGTCATGATTATGGTTTACTGTGGATTGTGAAGTGGAGGGTTCGGGTTAGGTTAACCCCTAAATATGAGCGTGTGATGTCTGCCGCTCTCTTGAAATTCTTGCTGATAATGATCTTTAATTTGCCTGCGTAACCAGCACACATTCCCTTACAATAACATAACATAGAACAGCTGGTTTAACCAGTTCACACAATCAACTCATTGACCGAAGCTCGCTGCTCAGCTCTCCGGCTCAACAAAGGTAAACAGACATGCTGGAGTGCGTGCATTCCCACTAATGTGATTGAGGCCTGAGCAGCAGCATTTACTGGTCATGTGTGAGGTCACAAACATGTGCTGTTGTGCAGTCTTGTGTTGTTTTGTCAAGTGGCCCAGACACAGAAAATCTATATTTCTTTTATATATAACTTAGGAACAAAGTGTCAGACGGAATAAATGTGGAAATGAAAACACTGATGTCATCGAGTACGCGGCTCATCTCAGAACACTGGGTTCAGTCTGTCCAAAACAAGAAAGCTCCACAATCGGGCAACAGTGTCTCAGTATTATGTTCGTCTTCATGTTTCACCATGTGAGGAACGGATTTTTCCCAAAACACTGGACTACTGGAGTTTTCAGTCACCGGCAGCACGAGGTGTATGAATGCCAAGGTATGCAAATAGTCCAACAAGGTACAAAGAAAGCTTCACACAGAGCATGAACCAGGTCTCACACTCTATACCTGCTCCTCTCCCTTATGCCTATGATGAAAAATCACCCCCCACACAAACCTACGAGATGATGTGTCATCCCAGATTTAAAGATTTGTCTTTTTGTGATACTTCCAACACATTTCCGGCGTTCTTACAAATCTTAAAATCCCTTGTGAACCAGAAGGACCACAAACCAAATGTTTGCATCTTTAAAATCAGACAAAAACAAATCAGAAAAGACCCTAGCAACAGAGTTCTCCACAAAACACCCATAAAAGATGAATAACCTAGTAAACCCGTCTCTAACAATCATATCATCAGAAGGAAGTCTTCTTTGTTTATGTCGCCTCTCAAAGTTCAGTTGACATCTTGTCATTGAGCTGTTTTCTCCAGGGAGGAGATGAAAACAGAGATCTACATTGAGCCAGAGAGCTGAGGTCACACTCATGAAAGCTGATCGTAAATAAGATGCTGACACAGATATACTATATCATGAGGAATAGACACAGCTCAGTCACTTCTAACGCTGGGGCTGCCTTGCTGTGTGTAACTCATTATGTTGTCACCCCTGTTTTTCCACTTTAACATTGTGAGGGTGTCTGACATTTTTGTGGTTTCTAAAGGAACAACACAGAGATTGGAATGAAAGGACAGGTTTAGAGGAATGATATATATGAGGTGTGTGTAAGGTGCGGCTGGATTAAATGTATAGGCACTCCCTGGGATTGATGGAGGTTTGTGCTGTGCTATGCATTTCTAGTTTGAGTTTGTAAAACACAAGTTTAGATTAACTCCCCTGTGAAACAACAGGGTTTTTCAACCTTTGTCAAAACTGTGGGTGAGATTTGAACCTATATACTCACCGTGAATTTGCTGTACAGCTCATAAGTGAGCAGGGGATTGGGTAGCTCCCTGAAGTACAGCTTACATAAAGAACCCACACAGTGGATGTCCTGGAGGTACACTTCCTTTGTAAGGTCAGGGCACGCCTCAGAGCAGAATTCCTGCCTGCATGCGCACACACACACACATACAAACACACACACTTGGCTGAATACTTTGATTGTTTAACACCCCTGCTAACTGCTGTTGCAGTGTGTGGATTGTTATAATGAACCTGATCCGGTTCACTGACATTGTTGTGGAAAGAAAGAAAAAAAAGATGGCAGAGAAAAAAGAAACTCAATACTAACCTGAGAAAACAATATCATACAAATTGAATATAACCTTTAGTATCTATTTGTTGTACATATATTAAAACAAACAGATTGACTGAACTAATGTTATGGACATAATTTGAGATACAACATCTGATCATAATATCAATAAGTAATCAGTACCATCAGATGTTTCATATTTTCTACGACAGGACACAGCATCATCAGATGGAGTTCCTACTATTGTTTGTTGTGCAGCAAACCAGTTGTGTGAGTACCTGAGACGCTGGATGTTTGAGGTGACCCCCGACAGCCTGTAGATCCCGTCCACAATCCCATGCTTCTCGATAAACTCTGAACACTCCTTCAGAACCTGCGGAACTGGAGTTAAAATATTGTCATTGTCAGTTTGAGAATCATTTTTTCACATTGCACATATCTTTAAGTTTTAAAAGTAGGAGAAGGAGACAGTTTATAAAGTGGAGTTTCAGTGGTAACAATGCACATACTGGTCTGCTTCATGAGTTTGTTCCACCATGGCTGCCTTATATTCCTTAGGGTGGCTGATTGTAGGTGGACTTTGGCAGGAAGTTAAAAATGGTTTGTTTGTTTCAAAGGAAGGTTGACACACCCAGTCCTTGTAGCTGGTATTACTTACGACATTTCCTCTAATAGAAAACAGCTTTTGAAACGTTACCACCGACCCACACGGCTTTCTGAGCCACAGCACATCACCTCCTGCACACAACTGGAGTTCGGCCACACTCTCTTTAGAAATCTCAGCAGATTTAACTGTGGCTTATTCCAGAGCCTGTTGAATCACATGCTCGGATTCAATTGGAGCACAACTTCCCTTTTCTGCTAATACTGAAAATAACAATTTATTGGAAATAAGTTTTACTTGTGGGGGGGAAGCTGATTCCCTTGAGCTATGTTCTGTGGGGGTTTTTTTATGCATGTACGCCTGGATACAGAAACTGGCCTTTGTGAGAATGGGGAGCAAACAGAGACAATGACTCTGTTGTATTTGTGACTTGTTCTTTCAAAAGCACAAGATCAGCACGCATTCAAAAGTGTTGCTTGGTATAACCTTGATTAAATGTAGTTCTCTTCAAATATAAAGAACAACTTCTAATTCTTAAATTGCTCCTCTCATTTTCAGTCTCCCACAAACCATTAGTTTGACTCCAAACATTCGAGTAATTACTTGTGTGCCAGTGCAGGTTTTAAGCCATTAAATTAATA
Organism: Pseudopleuronectes americanus; assembly: GCA_038501795.1. NCBI lineage: Eukaryota > Metazoa > Chordata > Actinopteri > Pleuronectiformes > Pleuronectidae > Pseudopleuronectes > Pseudopleuronectes americanus. Next base: position 10,632,038 of record CM076728.1, on the reverse strand, counting down.
GACCCCATCGTAAATATAATAGTCTTTCACAGATAAAAAAGAATGTACAGGCTGAGACTAATGCATTTTAATATGGTAGTTTCTGTGTATTGTATTTTTAAGACTTAAAATGTCACCATGCTGCCAACAGAAGTACAGCTCTCCACAAAATGAATATATTAATATTTTAGGCAGTGGTCAATCACTGCAGACCAAGAATCTCCCATTTACACACTGATGTCTTTGACTTAATTGGACTTTAAGTGACATGCCTGTGGTCAACTACTGGACGATGAACAACTCTGCAGCCTTGACTTAATGTCTCTCAGTCTCAGCGTTGAGGGAAGATTTCTGCTTCTTGTAGCAGCAACAAAATACAGTTACAATACAGTGGCTCTAATCTGGATTTGAGAGATATTATGACGTTAGACAGTAATTAAATAAATCAAGTGATGCAAGAGTAGGAGGATTTAAAGTTGATTCTTGATACAGACTCAATGTATGCAACAGATTATTACATCTGCCAAGGAAGTTATGTTTTTGTTCTAAAAAAGGTTTGTAATAATTCATGGATGTTAATGAAAACCAGGCACATTTATGGAACTAATATCTATGAGTGCTGGTAATGGTCTAGGTGGAAGTAGGTCTTGTCCTGAGTGTCACTCTAGTTTGTTTCTGCAGTTATTTGTAAAGTACCAATAAATGCTGAAAGTGCAGTTACTGCTCAATGGTTCACTTTACAAAACCTACAGTTTCCTTTTTTTATAGCTTTTATGAAGTAACTTTATTTCCGTATGTGGACTAAAACACATCTAAAGATTCAGGGCCAGATTTAACACCATTGTTGTTCCGCAGTTTCCTTCACCCTGAGGGAATAATGTGGGTAAATTCTGGTTTTAAGAGTCGCTTTATTCAAATACTGTAGTTTTAAAACAATGACACGACACACATGTTATTCATAGAATTATATAATCCTGATCTTCCTGGTCTGTGTGAGACAGGAAGTCTGTGTTTCAGGTCTTATTTTTAGGCCCATGAGAGATTTGGACCTTGGCTTTTGGTTCATCACTCTCAAATCCCTATATTTGTATCTGACTATAATTTTCTAAATGTAAATAACCTCAATATGTTGCTCAGTATAGTAGCATTGTGTTGGATTTTCAGTGACGTTCTGATGCTTCATGGGGACGACCTCTTATTCTTCTGATCAGTTTTTTTATGCCTCTTTTAATTCTGAGAGGGACATTGAATTACTGCTGTGGGGGATAATGGCTAAATACAAATAAATAGGCCTTGCATTACAACAGACCAAAGAGCTTTAGAGAATAAGGGCATCGGGTACATCTATTGCTCAGAGATATATTCTAAAATGAAAAGGTTCCGATGCATCCCAACTGAACATCTAGGTTTTCCTCTGGGGATAATGAGTTATTCCACAATACGTCTCCTGGACATCCAGGACGAAGGGCTATGACACACACCTCCTCCTCACTTCCTGCACTGAAACGCCCCGCCTCACGCTGCGTCCACTCCAACAGGTCTTCCTTTAAGTTATCCTCAACGCAGCTATTCATGAGCCTCAGCACGTGGAACACCGTCTTTTTTCCCCCTTACAGATCACGGTTACGGTTCTCTCCCCAAAAAGTCACAGATGATGTTTTTTGAGAACAGAACAAAGAACTCGACCACAGGAAATAAACAGGAATTAAGGATCAAAAAATAGAAACCTTGCAAAGAAAACAAACCCACATATTTGGACTTTTTATGATCCGTTTGGTTTGTTTCTGCTTGTTTTTTTCTCTCTCTCTCTCTCCTCATCATTCTCATCTCTAAGCAACAGCGCCGCCCAGTCTTTTGTCAGACACGAAAGTGGTGAAAGTAACTATAGTCACTGTGGGAAATTGACACAAGAAAATGTAAGAACCACACCCAAAGTCACAAATGACAATTTAATACAGCCAATGGGTGAATGAATGGTCTTCCCATATATAGAAAAATGTATGCTTCATATATAACAAACCCTGCATTTGTTACATGAAGGCAATTTTCTGTGTTGATTTTACCACAAATATGTATCTAAAAGGATTTAACATCTATGATGATCTATGAAATTATCAACTAAGGTGTTTTTTACTATCAGTGTTATCCTCTCTTTCTACATGTATGAGTCATATCTGATGAATAATCATGTGTAGTATGAAGATAGCTGCTTCTAACAAGTCTTCAATCTTTAGAAAAGGCTCAACAAAAAAGTTTTACCATCTTGTCCTGAGTTCTGGAGATGTTCTGTCAAGTCACAGCCGAACGCATTCTCACTTCCTTTCTTTTTCAACTTCTGCTTTGTCCCTTTATTCTTCATGTGGCTCCAGTTAGTCAGTCCAGATGATTACAATGAAAAGCTCCTTGAAGGCACAGCGATCGATCCATATGACCCCGGTAATAAAAGCTTGAGCTTGCGGGTCAAAAAAGCAGCGGCATAGAAATCCCAGCAATCGGCTCCCAAGACTCCTGCATCCGCTCACATTCTGACTGACCACCCTGTCGGAGGCTGAGAGCAGAAGTGACGTCACGTTTGAAACTTTTAGCTCTTTCAGATCGCCGTGATTTCGAGTGATGATCAGAGAAAAAGACACGGCGTGACTGCAGCTCGGCCGGGACGTGGCAGTCCACTGCGTTATCTCAAGTAGATTTGCAGAAACAGCATTAGAATCGGTCCGTTTCCTGTTGTTCTTTCACCCCCGGCCAGTCTCTCTCTCCCTCTCTGCTCCTTTTTTTTTATCTCCTCCTCTTTTCCTTCATTCCACACAGTCTCCCCTTTTCACTGGTTTCTCTATGGCTGAGGAGGCATCAAGAGAGGCAACCCCCCCCACGCCCAGGCACATTAGTTTGTATTTTCATTCCGATTTTCCCCTTTTTTCAAACATTCTATGTTTAGAGTTGGATTCGTGGCAGTGGTGTGGCAGGGATTTTTGAAATGTTGAGACTGTGTGAAGGGGAGGGAAGTGAAGTGAGGGGAGGAGAACAGCTGACTTCTGTTTCTCTCCTGGTTTAGGAATTACTGACCTCTTTTATCCCATTTTTTTTCAGTGTGCCCAAACTCGGAGCTAACGGGAAAGCTGCTCTCTGCCTTCCTGAATGCTCCCTATGTATACAATTTCCTGTGCAAAGAGCCCGGGATCGAAAACAAAAACAGACGAGTTCTGAAGGAAGAGGGAAGTGGGAGGCGACTGAAGTGAGGGCCTGAAGGGCACAGATGGGAAATGGGGGGAAATCGGGGATGAGGAGACGGACGACACATGGTTCTTGTTACTCACAGCTATGCATGTCATCTTTTTCTTTTGAAAATAGGATTATAATTGTACGGCAAACGCATAATTAGTGATGACAATAAATAGATATATGGCTTTAATGTTAATCTTATTAAATAAATAACACATTCATTCAGTTCTTCAAGTATTTATGTCACTTCCTGTGTGAGTAAATGTAATCCAATTACAATGGAGGGCACTACATGAAGGATCACATAAAAGTCACAGTGTATTGGTGATTTAATCCTCAAACTTGTTGCCTTTGACAGCATCAGTTTCATATGGAAAATTACTGACCCTATAACCAAATTATACAAAATGTGACGTGACATTTTTAAAGCTGTAAAAAAACTCTGAACTTTCCCTGAGATGATATTTTAAGACCTAATTCCTAATATTAACATGTCTGCCTCTGATGTTTACACCCTACTGACAGCAGTAAACTGTTTGGTTTTAAAATGTCTACAAGTCTGATGTCAATCTGGTTTAGGTTTGGAGTAAATGGAAACTTTTCATATTGACTTTCTGAAACCTCAACACAACAGGCTCTGGTTTACAATTTAACAAAATTATACACAAAGTTAAATGATTAGTGAGCTGCATAGTTTACAACCACTTACAAGCTTCATAACAACAAGAAGCAGGTTAATCCTCAAGAGGTGAAAGCAGATGCTTGATGCTTCAGATCGAAAAACAATTCCTCCAATGCCTAATTAAAGATGTCTAAATTACAGATTGAAGTGATGCTTTCGACTTATATAAATACCTAAAATAATAGATCTTCAGGGTAGTGGAATCAAGCTGTTAACCCTATAGTATCATCACCTTTTAAGTCGAAGTGGTGGATTTGCCAGCAGAAGCTTGTTTACCTATCAAGCAGTTACGAAGCAAAATCATTCATCTGGATTCGCGTTTGTTTCCACCTGATGAATAAAGTCTGTTTTATCTCTGTTTTGGTCTCCACCAATGACTTGTTGTGCTTAAAACAGCTGTGAGAGCCACTTGATTGAACTAAGAGAGTCATATCGGGACAACCGGAAAATCAGGACAATGAGCTGAGAAGATACTGAAGCTATCAATATAGAGCTGGGAAAAAACTCCAGAGCTGAAGGATTCTTCACTACAAGTGACCCAGTTCAGATGTAAGTTATCATATGATTCAAAATCATTTAGCAGCTCGAAGTGTGTTATAGTTTATTGTTTTCTCCAAGATATGTATTTGGAGGTAAGACAGCATCCATTTGCTTTATCTTCAAATTCCTACTCAAGATAATGGGGAACATTGGAGGGGAGGGGGTTTAAAAACATGCAGTGGCTGAAAGATAAAGCACAAACACCCAAACATGTTCCTATGTGCTGGCTTTGTTGAGTTTCCAGTTCTACTGACCAGTTGGAAATGACACTGACAAGATGCTGGACCTTCTTGCTGTACAGTAGAATCACCGAGCTGCCGGGCCGTTATGAAATACTGCAATGAAATAATTTAACATTGTCAAGCATGGTTGCGAAATCAGTTTTAGAACAGCTCAGTTTCCATCCAACAGTTTAATCTTTAAGAAACGTGTAAATTCAAAATTCAACCAAAATCTTTGTCCTCTGAGCTCCTTGCTGTTGTAAATAATGATGTGAACATGGCCCTGGTGAATTATTTGCTCTGTTTACAAGCGGGAACAACACAGCACATATTGAGAAGACAACTGACATTCTAGTATTCTTGTGTTCTTGTTGATATTTTTGTGCTAAAAGTATTTGGTGCATGTCACATGTGAGCTCCGCGACCAGGCGCGGCCTCGACAAGACAAAGCCTTCTTTCTGCACCATAGGAAGAGGAGATGACATCATTCTGTCCATCCCGCTCTTTCTTTGCATACTGGTTTAAAAAAAGCTGTGGAGCTGAGAAGACATGTCATTGTATCCGGGTAACAAGGGGTTGCTCTTTGTCCTTACTTTGAGTACATGTTCTCAGGGTGATGCAATGTCTTCTAGAGCCGCAGCATAATTCCTCTTCTGCTAATGTGAGAGAATGGAAATAATGAGAAACCGACTCAACACTTATTATAAATGAGATATTGTTGATTTGAAGGTGAATGTAATAGCTTTTAAAGAACGCTTTACTCACCGAGTTCGAGGAGAACTGTCAAACCAGGCATAAACCATGCACACTTGTAATTTACCAGCAAATCAGTTAGTAAGTTAAATTCAAGTGAGATTTTCCCTTTCAGAACTCTCCGATTACCTTTTATCTTTTAGTTTCATATAAAATGTGGTATCAAATTTGATTTGATACAAACACCTAATACAAAAGCACAATAATAAACAGTGATATAATTTGACTGATTATCGCAACTAATATGCTGTATTTAGAACTTAGAGATCTACTGATCGCAACAAGCTTGACTCCCTCAAAAACCTTCAGGATTTTTTTCCATTAGTGTTTTGTTAAGATATGACTGTGATGATGCATAACCCACCACTGACACCCCCCACCCCCCAACCTGGACTCCACATCACAGCAAGCCAGGTGAGGAGAGAGCTGGAGAGGCTCAAACCGAGGAAAGCTGCGGGACCGGACCGCATCAGCCCTCGTGTGCTGAAGGCATGTGCAAGCCAGCTCTGTGGAGTTCTCCAGCACCTCTTCAACCTGAGTCTACACCTTCAGAGAGTGCCAGTGCCCTGGAAAACATCCTGCCTGGTCCCAGTGCCCAAAAAAGGACGTCCTGCTGCACTGGAGGACTACAGGCCGGTGGCACTGACCTCTCACATCATGAAGGTCATGGAAAGACTGGTCCTGGCCCACCTCAGACCGCTGGTGTGCCCATCACAAGACCCCCTGCAGTTTGCATATCAGCCCCATGTTGGGGTTGATGATGCGATCATCTACCTGCTGCAGAAGGCTTACTCCTCCCTGGACAGACCCAACACCTCAGTCCGGATCATGTTCTTCGACTTCTCCAGCGCCTTCAACACCATCCAGCCCAGACTGCTGAAGGCCAAGCTGGAGGGCACGCAGGTGAGTGCTCCCCTCATCAACTGGGTCGATGACTATCTGACGGGCAGACCGCAGTTTGTGAGATTACAGAACTGTGTGTCTGATCGTCTGATCAGTAACATCGGGGCCCCCCAGGGAACTGTGCTGTCCCCCTTCCTCTTCACCACATACACTGCTGACTTTAAGTACTGCACTGAGACGTGTCATCTGCAGAAGTTCTCTGATGACACGGCCATTGTGGGGTGTGTTGAGGGCGGAAGGGAGGCTGAGTACAGGGACCTGGTTGACCGCTTTGTGAAGTGGTGTGGGGAAAACCACATGCAGCTCAACGTGGCGAAGACGAGGGAGATGGTGGTGGACTTCAGGAGGAAGAAGCCCCTGCTCTCTCCTGTCTGCATCGGTGGGACGGATGTGGAGGTGGTGCCTGCTTACAAGTACCTGGGTGTCACACTGGACAATAAACTGGACTGGTCCACCAACACAGAGGCCGTCTACAAGAAGGGCCTGAGCCGGCTTTATTTCCTGAGGAGGCTCAGGTCCTTCAATGTCTGCAACAAGATGCTGCAGATATTCTACGATTCTGTTGTGGCGAGCACCATCTTCTTTGCTGTGGTGTCCTGGGGTGCGGGCATCAAGGCAAAGGACGCCAACCGACTTAAAAAACTCATCAGGAAGGCAGAGTCTGTGGTTGGCTCTAAGCTTGTCACCCTGGAGGAGGTGGTGGAGGAGAGGATGCTGGCAAAACTGCTGGCAATCATGGACAATCCCTCTCACCCCCTCCACACAACAGTGGACAAGCTGAGGAGCAGCTTCAGCCACAGACTCATTCAACCCCGCTGCTCTAAGGAACGCTACAGGAAATCGTTCCTCCCAACCGCAATAAGACTTTACAACGCATCTACCTCTGTCAGAGCCACCATCACAGAACTGCACTGAATACCTGTCTCCTTGCACTGTGTAATTACCTCACATCATATGTGAAATGTTTTAATATAACGATATTGATACCAGATATCATTTTATACAATAATACTGTCTTTTGCACACTCTGTTACACTCATAGTATATTATATTATCTACTGTATAGTTAAATACTTATATTTATACCCCCTCTACTATATATCATACTATTGGTACATTCACTGTATGTATAAGTCCAAAAACACATATTTATACATGTGTACATATTATTATTATTATTATACTTACTATTATTATATATACTGTTGCTGCCATTATTAATATATACTGCTATTATATTGGTATAATTACTATCACATATAAATATATATTATGTTATATTATATACTATATATACTGTACTATTTTGATATACTGTCTAACAATAACAATAACATTACCATCATATCATCAGTACTATTACCGTCATCTTGCCACTGCACCTTATCTACCTATTTATCTTGTGATTCTGTTTTTATTCTTTCTACCTCAGTACTTTTTATTTTATTTTATTCTATTGTATTGTATTTTATTGTATTCAAATGTACCGGCTGCTATGACGACTTAATTTCCCTTCGGGGATGAATAAAGTAATCTATCTATCTATCTATCTAATACATGCCTAATATCTTTCTAAGACATTTTATTTGAGTTACTCTTTCATATAACCAAGTAGAACTGTAAAAACAAATTTGCTATTATTAAATTAATTCTTGAATATCATATATCTTGTATGGGGTCCTTGGCAGAAACCTCTGCAATGAAACACATGAAACCACGAGAAAATTGATAAGAAAAAATACTAGACCATTTATTAAATCTGTGCTAAAGAGAAAATAATCCTATTGGGAGTGTAATGCATAATCTCCACCTGTCATGATCAATATTCTCTCTTCAACACATACAGAACATGTCCCATCATCCAAAGATCCACATACAATCAAATGTTCAAAATCAATCAAAGGAAATTCTCAAACAGTTAATATGGCATCCATTTGAATTTCATACAATTATTCATATAAATTCTTAAACATTTTTTTAATGTCAGAGGAATGCTTGATGCTACATCACTACCACGAACTTGCTTAGTTGTGATCATTTTACAAAGGAAGTTGTAGTTTTAACTTGTGCACTTGAGAATAGTTTCACTAACAAATGTTGTGTACAAGTAGAAAAGAAAGCATTTGTTCACTGGTAAGGGAAAAGACCATCAGGCTACTTTCTAATACTTGAAACAACGCCAACACCACACTGCAGATTTATCTGGCTCAATTCATAGAAACATCAATACTCACACAAACAGAACATGTCTCTGTGTGTAATTATAAATTAGAGCAGCTGTAGTTGCTATGAAGCTCTAATTTAAAAGGAAGGAATAGGAAATTTAACAGGTGGCTCATAGTAAACTGTAACCAGGTCATTGATATTGCTCTGTCGCAGATAAACAAAGTAAAAACATAATGTACCGGTAGTTGTATACCAGTAGCTACACTAAGTCAGAAATACATATTAGTGATTAACAGATTTGATATGCTTGTATTAGACACACAACATGCAGTGATCCAAGCATGAGTGTGCAGATTACTCTCCACCGAAATTCCTTCACATGTGATGATAGTAAAAATACAATGATGGTCTTAAAAGTAAACAATTATCATTAAAAACAATGGCATTTGAACTAATAAATTGAGTATCCCGCACCCATTAATATCTGCTTGAAATTCAAGCATGTAAGGCCTTGTACCAAATAAGACATGCATTATAATAATCTCATCATAATGGCCCTAACATGGATCAAAACATGCAAAGATGGCCGTTCTTTTAGTTAGTGATGCTTAGAAAAATATGATTGAGGTTAATTTTTTTTAGCAGGCAGGTGGAGTACAATTACTTTTGTCTCTGATACCGATAAATTTCTTCAATATATTAAACTGAATATCACTGGATATGTTCACCTTATATTATTATTGCTCGAGTTTCTGTTCTCAAAGATAAGCTGCACAATTTAATTGGCACTGTATAACATATTATTACTGCCAAGTTTTAGATCAGAAGGACTCTGAATATAATTAATTTATTAAGATTTCTTGAATTTCAATTTGCCCACTATGGATTAACTCCAGAAATCTTAAAATACCGGTACAGTTGATGAGGATAATTTCAAGCTAATTTAGATTTGTTCATATATTTTTTGATTTAGACAGTTTACACATATTTACTTATGTTCATTGATCTAAATCAAAAGCCGGATTACATTTATATGCTTCAACACTGTAAAACTAACAAAAGTTGAAACTGCATGTTTTCTAGATTAGAAGTATTGCTAATGTTGCTGTTAGTTGGTCTTTCTGCCTTCTGGTGGCCAAAACTCAAATTATGTAGCTTTAATGCACGCGATCCTTGTCATTTGATCCAGTGGTTACTTTACTTCAGATTACACCGGTTCTACATGTCAATTTGAAACAAATCATCTCTGCTGAGCTACGAATCAAACTTAGACATCAACATTCTTACAGGCTCTGCAAACCAACACTGGTGTTCGGTTATCTGGCTCAGGCAAAAATAGGTGACACCAACTTTGACTTTCGGGACTTCAAGGGTTCAATGTATCCAGAGAATAAAGTGCACAAAATACACACAGCGTCGAAGGACTTTAGACACAACATATCAGAATGTTTCACGCTGTGATATATATCAGGAAGGCAAATAATAAGGCAAATGGATGAATTAATCAGTTTGCTACAGCAATAAATAAATACCAGGAATATCGTGATATCCGTATATGTATTCAATGTTTGCAGGATCTCTGACTCATAACGAAGAAAGTCCGGTTATAATATGAATGAATGGAAGCAGCATGATATGCAACAATATTGTGAAAAGATGAACCAACTAATGTGGTTTCCACTATTTAAAATGTGATCTGAAACTGTGTGCATTTTGTGTGTTGATTGTGTTTTAAAATTGCATCAGTTGTTCTGCACTCAGAGGCCTGGAAGAGTGTATAAAATATATCATAAAATATTATTTTTGGTCACAGTAGGGCTTCCAGTTGGAAATCTTAGCTCTATGGCTTACCAATGTCCACAGTGACATTCACATAAAGAGGCTGCCTCTCCACTGACAAAGTCTCATATGAGCAGCTGTTGAGTCCGTCGTTTCTCCAGACCTGCTCTGTTTGTCCTAACAGCCTCATCCTGAGAGGACAGAAGAAAAGAGTTTATGGAGGAGATGTCATGTACATTTTTAACCAGGACAGATTCCGGGTAGTTCATTTGAGAATTAATCGAAAATATAACTCTCAAATCATTTTACAAGTCAAAAAAGTTTTAATAATTCGAGAATAAATAACATTTCCAAAGTCTGCATACTATAATGTGATGCTGACGAGCAAAATGATTAAGTATTTAGTTATATGGGAAACTTAATCTTCAGTTTAACTTAACAAGATGACCCACATTCTTAAATTTAACTCCCTTTAAGTGGCCTTTGTTACTCCATCATAATATGTATAAATGCTTATATACACATTATCTTAAAAAATCCTTGAAAACAGGAGAAAAAAATATATTTCTCAGTTTTGTCTGTTTTCACAGATTAAAAGAGGAAATATAAAAAATGATTTTGGCAGAAACATCTAACATACCATTCAGGGCTGCTGCAAGGCTCATGTTTTATTTGCCCTATAATACGCTGAAACAAGCAGAACACATTCTCCCAGCTACTGACCTGTCCTTGTTTATTTCATTGCCACTGTCCCGGTTGTGGAACACCATGGTATAACGAGCTACTTCAGTGGGCGGCCTCACTATTGTCATTTTCTGCAGCTCCACCCTACGCGAGACGGCGAATACATACATCCGTGAATGAATGAAGGAATATGCACCGTCAACAATCTGCTGCACACTGAATGATCAAATGATTTCCACTTCTGTCTCACCTGATGCGAAGATCATCGTCCTCCCCCCCCCAACCCCAGTAAGTGTTTGAGAATCCGTTCACTTTTAGAAACTGTTCTTTGGTCATGGCTGTGACTCCTCCGAAGTAGCCTTTGTAACGTAACCTGAGAGTTAAAGATTATGAAGAAGAATTACAGTTGTTGATCGATGAGACCTTTCAAGGTAATATCATCCAAGAGGAGACCGACATCTGTTAATGCCGCGTCGTTTATTCACAAAGATAAAATAAGGTTTAACTTTTATGGGAATAAACTCTAAGTCATATACTCACTTATATCCTGTGACATTTCGACCAACCACCAAGTGTTTGGGCTGCTGGTCACAGACGTAAAGATTGTGATCATTTTCAGGAAGCAGGTCCACATCATGGAAGATAAAACAATCCCAGTTGTAGTCCTTCAGTGCCTCCAAATACCCAACATTTAATAACTTGGCCCGGTTAAAGGTTATAACACCAGCCTTAAAAAAAGGGAAACAATAACGTTAGTCTGTTATGTGCCGATATCATGTGCAGTAGCATCACATCTTGTAATTTTAACATTTTTTTTATAATTTTCATCGACAGGAAATAATCTGACAATCATAGTTTCTAACAGAATGAAGTGATACACAATGGTGATCATTTTAACTTTTAATTTTTAGGTTAAAGAGATACTTAAGCAAATAATTTAATGGTGGGAAAAAATAACCAGCAGGAACTTTACAACGCCTAATATATAAAATAATACACAACACCATACATTTTATCATGTATAAATATGAATCGTGGAACAATACCTGCTCGATTATATAAATGGCGTAATGTAGTTGCTGCCTCTGCAGGAAGGGGTGCAGGTGGTGCAAGAGGTAGAGGAGGTGTCTCTCGCGGTTGCGATGAGGGATAAGGATCGCTACGCTCTGCCTCGCCACGCAACCCGGAGGCTCGTACTCTCCCTCGGCCACTGCGTCGTTCTCACTCTCCACGTCCTCCAGTTTGAGAGAGGACTCAAATGACAGCTTCACAGCTCCCTCTGCAGAAACAAGAGTCATCACATTTAAACAGAAATATGAGACTCAGGGGAGGGATCAGCCTCTGTGAGCACAGTGAGCAGATTCATTCACATTTGAATGATTATGTGCTTAATAAAATAAACATTTTTCCACCTTTGTCAATTTCTTCTATTTCTTTATTCTATGTAGAACACATTCAGGACAGACGTGACACACCCACAATTCTGCAGAACATGTTCTTACAAAAAAATCCTTAGTACAAAAGTGCCGAGAGTAATTGAAAAGCTTTTGTTGAACAACCTTCATCACGTTGCTTCCCACTTTTTACAAACAGGAATGAAACTATCTACCAGTAGCTACAGGAAACTGCTGTACTCACAGAAGTTCAAAGGGATTTCACTGATTAATGATTCACATAAAGCTTTGTCTGCTTAATTACATAACTGCTAACTTATCTTATTTATCATCATAAACAAACAGATTTGATTGACCTTAATTAAGTCCAACTAAAGGAAACACTAACGCACAACAATTTTGTCATCTCTTACATCATATACTTACGTAGCAAAGGTGACTCATTAAGGCATTTGCCTTTTGGTGTTGTAGTATGTGTGCGAACAGGTGTTGATGTCAAAGAGTTGAGTTTATCCCTCAGGCTGGCTTCTATGAGAAGATTTTCTGAAGTGGCCGAGGTCTCCTGAGGGGATTTCACCGATTCCCCAGAAAATTTTGCAATCCATGCAAGCACTGACAGGGAGAGAAAGAGAAACACAAAATACTTTGCCCTGCGCAAAATCTTCCACACAGGCGTACAGAAGCCCATAGCTGTTTGACTTTGCTGATGAGAGACACTGAAAGTGACCAGCGTAGAGGCTGTTAACTGGAGTTTAGGATATTTGGTCCCTGTAGGGCATTTCAGCAAAAATACTGATGGCCTCAGACTCTATGAACATCGCGGAAAATCCATCGCTAGAGCCTTGAATTCCAGTTTGAGGAGATATTGTCAAAAATGTAGTTCTCCGAGATCTGCAAATTGATTTAGAGAGAAAACAAATTAGAATCGATGCTTTTAATACTGCCACGCCTTCTTGTGCAACAAAACACAATTTCATGACAGGTGAAAGTTTTAAAAAGTGACATTTAACACCATTATTTTTCACAAAGTAACAAAACACCGGCTACCAGATGAGTGTAAGATACGGCCAGTGAGTATCGATTGCTAGTTAGCAGTGTACCGATTAGTCACTCAGCTAGGTGGTTGATCAGGTTGAACCTGTTAGCAGTGTGACATCAGCTGAATATGCCTGAGCCACCAACAGACAACACAGATTAAACACGTATCCAGTAATGTCCACTGCCTTGTCTCAGCTGCCATATTTATACAGGAACCCCGTTAACACCGTGACATGTTCACAGCTCTTCCTCCTGATGTTCTTCAGGGGACAGATACATGCTAACGCAAGCTAGCTCTGTCCGGCTAGCTTCCCTGTGTTGTTTTTTAAAGCAGTGTTATTAAAACACCTCACAAAGCAGGACATTACCTTCGCACATCGCTGACAGCTGCTGCTTCTTCTCCTGCTCGCCGTCCCACACCTCTGAGGCTCGACGCGAGCTGGCTGACGAATGCGGATGTAATTAAAGATGAAACGTTAAACCGCTGCACAAGTTAAACAATAGCTTTAGCCTATAGGAACGTTTGAGGAGGCACAGTGAACACAGCGGAAGTTTACACTGGTGACACGCAGGAGTAAGTGGTTCCTCCTTGGCAGCGGCAAGGTTCACACACGTTATCTCTAAACTCGTGTCGTTATCACACGTTGTTATCATCGCGGGCAGAGGACAACACACGGTAAAGCTAGATACACGCACTCCTGAGGCGGGGTTTTCAAAGTTAAAGCTTCCGCACTGCACAGTGGGATTAAAGAGAGAACACTGCTTATTCCGATCAACCAAAATGTTTATAAAACACCCGTTTAAATTAAGTCCATCATTAAAAATGTATTCACACAGCACCTGTCAAACAAGTCAAAGTCATTTCAACGTTATTTGAATAGGATGAATGAAAAATTAATTAGAAAGGACTTCGATAAAGAACAACTCAAAGCAAGATATATTCTATGTATTATGTTTATCATGTAATACTCTAACACACTCACACACTAACACACATATAACATGATATAACACAATATACCAGTCAGGGGAAATCAATTTCATAAAATGTATGATATCGATTACTGAATTAATAACACTGAATAAAAAGCCAGTCTAAATACATTGGTCTGTTGTGTTGTTTATTTGAACAACACCATATAAGAGGACAGTTGTGCCTGCATGTTTAAAATACTCTGCATGTTGTTTGTTTTAATCATCATCATTAAAAAGGAACATATGTATTTGTTATCGTGAGCTTTACAAAAGTCAATATGTGGTGCATGTTTTACACATACTTCCGGGTGGGTGGTTTTCAAAATAATAGTCATGAACCCTCTATTCACTGTATCCATTGAGAGGCCAAACATCAACACACAAAAAAATTATATCAGTAAATTGGCAAATAAGTTTTATAATAGCCAACACTGGCCTCATGCTAATGAGAACCTTTAAATCAATGTCATTGACTAAACAAGGCAATGAAATACTGCACAGCGATGGGACTGAGGGATTTATCAGCTATGATATGTTTGACCCAAAGTACTGAGACAAACATTCCCATCATGCAATGCTTCCTGGTTATTTTGTCCCTTGTCTCGCAGCTCCTCCTAGTGAGACATGCATCATGCTGGTCCCCCTGCAGAGGTCCACTGACTCTGAGGGTAAAGGTCATGCTC
The DNA here is from genome assembly GCA_038501795.1 of Pseudopleuronectes americanus. Lineage (NCBI taxonomy): Eukaryota > Metazoa > Chordata > Actinopteri > Pleuronectiformes > Pleuronectidae > Pseudopleuronectes > Pseudopleuronectes americanus. Next base: position 10,617,022 of record CM076728.1, on the reverse strand, counting down.
CTGCCAACAGAGGAAGTGGTTGTCCAGCTGCTTCATGTCGGCCACGATCCTGAACTCCTCAGCTGCGTGTCATCGTCTTTTTAAACAAAGTGGTGGTGCTGCAGTCCTCAAACGCCTTTTTACCTACATTTTCATTACGTCTTTTAACATCCACTGTGATGATAGATTTTGAGAAGATCCGTGTCATGGAATATGCTATAGAGGTTTGTGGAGTAATACTTATTTTAGGTGCAAACAGGATGGTGTTGAACAGCTTTAAGTGTCTTTTCAGGGTATTGTCAAACAATACTGTTCAATTATCCATCAGTAAGTAAGAAATAGAAATCAAAAGCCAAATATCTATATTCAAAATGTGAATGTAATTTCTGTACATTTTCTGGTCATGAGTATTATTCAGCAAAATATACTAAAACTCATTTAAAATGGTCCCTTTCATAAAATGAATCGTACAAATATCTTGTTATTACTTCATAGAACAAGTCTTTTGCAGGAAAGGGTCACAGTCTCCAAATTGACTATCAGACACAGAGATGTCAATACCTTTGCCCGCTACTCCTCTGCCCCTCTATAGCTCCTCTATAATGTGAAGACATGATGTCGGGGGTGTAGGTCTATAGTGAGAATGGCGTTAGCATGTGAGAGAGCCCTGCACTATTTGCAGTTGTTGTGGACTTGTGAAAAGCAAGCAGAGATAGTTCTCTGAAAGATCGAAACCAAAATACCACGTAAACCTTCATCATCGCTTCCTTTTTTTTCGCTCTCTCTTTCACTCAGATCTTTATTTCGGGGAGAATTTTATATTATTTGTAGTGAATGCAAGCTCCACAGTTTAGCTTTTTATAATTATACAGACAGTCCCTTGTGCTATAGAGACAAATACAGACTATCCCCAAAAAACTGTATTACTCTAATAATTTTCTTGCTTATGACACTAGAATAGTCTTTTCCTATGGCATGGATTTCACAATATTATGTTAAGGGACTACTTGATACTTTATTACGATAATTTTAATAATCATACTGTCCGTTCTAATGGGCCTATGTGGTCCACTGTTTAAATGTGGCTCCATTTTACCTGCTGGGTCTTTGTGCTAAACATGGTGTGTTACCTCCACAGTCGGTTCGTCAGGGAATCTGAGTGTTGATCTAAATATTGATCTTCCTCACAAGTTTCTTCCAAATCATTTACATCTAATACAAATAAAAGAATACAAGTGTTGTGTTACAATAATATTGTGTAAACATATTGTTCATGTTTTGCATTTCTCTAGATGGAGTTCATTGATCTAAATAATTAAGAAAAAGAATAAACATGAGGATCATATAAAGTTTTTTAATTGTACAAAACGTTTTGTGAATATTACTAGCAGATTTACTACACATTAACAAGACACAGGATTCAGGTGCAGTATATTAGTTGGAGTGATGATCATATTCCGGACAAAATGTTAGGAAAAAGGAAAGATGTAAAGGTTTACGTGTAAAAAAACAAAACAAAACACCCTATTAATGACACAGATGAAGCTGAAACTTGACAGAGCCACACATATTCTATCACATCAGAGAACTCCTCCTCGACTCCTCGAAGCTCAAGGACAAAGTAACTGTTCCACTGCCAAAGCTCACCCTGGGCTTTCCTGAAGTCGGGTCATTGCCATTGGTCTTCAGGCTGATGGACGATGACGGCGTGGAGTCAGAAGATCCACCAGTGCTGCCCGACTTTCTCCGTGAAGCCGTGCTATGCTTTAGAGTAGCCTTTGCCGCCACTTTGAAAGCGTGGGCTGAGGTGCTGCACCGGACCTCCTCGATGGTGTTCCGGGACGGTTTGAAAAGGATGATGTAGACCTTGTTGAAGAAGATGCAGGCCAGCATCCCAAAGCTGGAGGCCAGTATGGCAATGACCTCCACCGCTGAAACAAACTTTCCGTAAGTACTGAAGTAGGCAGGGATGAAAGAGATCCAAACGATAAAGAATATGAGCATACTAAAAGTGATGAACTTAGCCTCGGTGAAGTTTTCTGGAAGTTTCCGTGATTTGAATGCAAAGAAGAAACATATAGCGGCCAGCAGGCATGTATAGCCAATAAGAAACCCAAGAGCCATTACAGAGCCTTCATTACATGTGATAAAAATCATCTCATCTATGTCATAATTCCTGTAACTGGAAGGTGGGGCGTTGTACAGCCAGACCACACATATCATGACTTGGACAAATGTGCACAGAAACACCAGCAGGAACTGTAGGTTTAACCCCCACCATTTACGATGGAGACTTGTCGGGATCTTGGCTTCAAACACCAAGAGGACTCGGTTTGTTTTCACAAGGATGCACGAGATACAGAGAACAAAACTGATCCCAAAGGCCGGTTGGCGTAAGCGGCACATCCAATCCTGCGGCTCTCCTATGAAGATGAGGGAGCTGGAGAAGCAACAGATGAGAGAGAACAGGAGGACGTAGGACAGTTCTCGGTTCGTGGCTTTCACTATTGGGGTGTTGCGGAATCGGACAAAGACGGCCATCACAAAGCCCGTCAGGGCAACACCCAGCACTGCACATATGGTCAACGCTATCCCGAAAGGTTCCGTCCAGGAGAGAAACTCAATTTCCTTCAGGAAGCAGAACGTGTGGTTCCCATTGGACCAGGAGTTATTTGGACACTTGGTGCAAACACTGGCATCTGTATAAATAAATAAAACGTTATTGTTGCGTGTGCGTCTTAAAATTACAACAGAAGCTATAAGGTGTAACTTTTGTAAAAGTAGTATATGAAGGTTTGAACTCTTTATACCTTTGTGAGTACTGTATTCTCCATCTGAGCACTCAGTGCATTCAAAGCAGCATGTGGGCATACTATCTATGATGCCCTTTCTTGTGCCAGGATCACAGTCCTCACTGCAGTTCGAGAATGGCACCTAGAGAATGTTGAATGGAAAGAAAGGTTGCACATGAGTATGTAGTTTAGAGGATTTCACACCTCGCAAAGATCATTAAATAAAACATTTTTATTTATGAATATGGGCTACACAAAATAAATGTTGATTTATTAGTTGCTAATATTTTTCTCAGGAAGTGGTGGAGAACAAAACGTTGCAAATATGTCAGTTAATATTGGACTTTCCTCCTTGAGATGGACATAAACATGACTCTTAGTGGTTGCTAATGTCTACCAGCATTTATGAAGAAGCAATTGATAGATTTTTCTATGTTTGCACCTTGTGTTATTGTCCCCAACCTGCTGTGTGTTGAAATGTTGAAATCTTTTTACTGAGATACTTAAGTGTAAGTTGCTTTCCAGTGAAAATGGAAGCCTTAAAAAGTTGTTAAAATGTATTTTTGTAACAATCTTTTTCTTTATCTGCAGGTTGCAATGTTGATCAAATTACAGACAGTTCTAAGGATATTGTGCTAAGCGAATTAAAAAAACAAACACGGAATGACAGGAAACACAGGAATGCACTGATGAGAACATCAACCAACATTTTTTTGCCTGACCTCTGAACTGTATCCATTCCACAGAATCTTTGTCCTGTCAATGAGCAGTTTGGCCCCTCTCTTCGCGTGCATGTGGTAATATCCAACCTCCTCGAACACCACAGAGCCGTCTTCAGTGGACCTGTGCCAGTTTATGATCATGTAGTTTGCAGCCAGGTCGTCATTCTCATCAAAGTGGATCTTTTCCCCCATACTGTTGGTGTAGTTTAAATGTCTCAGCTGCTTCAGGACCTGATGGAAAGAAAAACACATTTTGATGATTCACATATGGAAAGAGATTAGGTATTTAACAGCTGCGGCAGAGGGGACCTGCGGTATTTTACCTGCCAGGCTTCCATTTTCTTTATATCTGCACAGGAATTGTTGGCAAAAAGTCCATGTCCAGGTGTGCAGGTAAGAATGTTCTGCAGGGCCTGTGCAATGGAATACACTGCAACATATACATTATAGGAGATTCGAAGGTGTGTGAAGTCCAGGTACGGGGTCTCGACGCTTGTGATGTCTTCCTCACCTGTGCACAAAGGCCTGAAACTAGTGCTGCCACATTCTTGCAGTCTTGGGCTGTCCTCCAGATAACAGTTGAAGGTTTCTTCCCAAAACTCCCTGACAAATTCATTATGACTGTCTTTCTTTGGTTGGACATGTTGTAAGAACTCCCTAAAGCCTGGTATACCCCCCGCCTTCAGAGCAAAGCCAATAGTTCCTGCCACAACGTCAAGATACTCTGGTTTGGCAATAAGGGAAGAGCTGGCCCACGCTTCGCTGGCTAGCCAAATGCGATCTGTGATGTTTCTCCTGACCATCTCCTTGATTAGAGGCTCAATATCCGGGCCGCTGGCAAACACAACAATGACTTTAGCTGTGGAGTTCTCGATCCTGTCAGCCAGAGCGTGGATTTCATGATCCTCAGAGTACTGAGAAATAAGTTCATTCAGGTGAATGCAGATGTCTCGCTCCTCCATTTCCTTCTCGAACTTTTCGATCCCTGGGCGTCCGTAGTCGTCATCGGAGGCCACGGCAATGACCCAGTTCCACTCGAAGTACTCAATGATGTCTGCCATGGCTGTGGCCTGGTACTCGTCTGTGGGAATGGTTCTCATGAAGGACTTGTACTGATTCTTGTTGCTCAGTAAGCGACTTGAGGAGGCGTAGCTGATCTGAGAGGAGAGATTTCAGTTTATCCACCGGGTTTTTGTTGTGTCGTGCTCATTCATTTTAAGGTTTTGTCATTTTGTGATAAAACACATGGTCGAGACCTCTCGCACAATTAACAGAATACGTGAATGCAAGATCAACAACACAACTGCAAAAGCCACAAAAGTGAGCAACAACGGATCTTAACAATAAAATGAGCTAGTTACTGCTATCGTCATTTTTTAAAAACCAGGCCAAGCTAGCAATCAGCTAAATTGTTATACTTTTTCATTTTAAATGTTAAAGTACGGGCTCTTGGAGCGTTTTCTGTTGTGTGTCTTTTATAGTTGTGTGCTCACTTTCTTATTCATGTTGAGGCTTTTGCATTTGTGTTTTCCTTTAGTGCACTGCACATGTATGAGACGTCTTTGCCAAAGTAAATTTGCTCCTATTTAAGTTCAAGATTCAGCCAGAGTATTAATGGTCTGTGACTCACCTGAGGAATATAAAATAGGCCGAGTAAGTTTGCAACTGCTGTGGAAACTGCAGACCCCGCTGCCCCCACCACTGCAATGGTTGATGGGATGTGATCAGTGCAGTTACAGAATTCATCTAAATTCAGTGAGTCAATCTTATTTTGTGCAACAAAACTGAGGGTAGCTTCCAGGGCTTTTGACACCGTGTTGCATGTGTCAAATATCCTGTAGCCCAGACTGATGTTGGGCAGGAGAGTGCTGCTGTTGTTAATCTCATCAATTGCAAAAATCATGGCCTGGAGCCAACGGAAACCACGGAAATTGAACCTGCAAAAAACATCAGAGGGTAGATTAGGAACAGTTGAAAAGAAATCATAAATGATAACAAATACTATGTCAACAGTTTCGTGTTGTACCTGACACACTGTGTGGATTCAGGCCGCGCTGCGAGGTCTTGGTCTTTGGATGAAACACCAAAGTGTATCGGGAAAAGGCCTCCGAGTAAAATGTCCCCGGTCATCTGTGCTCTTTGATGGGGCCCATAAGTAGAAATCACATAACTGGACCCCAAGAGTATCAGATAATGCAGAACCAGTTTCATCTTTACTTTTCTCCTCTAATGGATAATGGATTGGTGTCTAAAACGCAGAGTGAAGATCTTCTCAGCATAATCTTCTCCCACAAATCGGCCTGCCTCGCTGTTCTGTGTTATTCATGATTGCACAGAGGAAAATGCCTGCCAGTGAGAAAAGGGGGGAATAGGCCACAATCACATTAGATATCTTTCCATGTGCAAAAGGAAATTCTAATTTTCTTGATAATTCACCAGGAAATAAACATTATTCTTATTCCGTGGCAGTTTGCAAAAGCATCTTATACCCTACTACTTCAATACTTTCCCAAATAACACAATGACACAATGGTGACAAAATGGTGTTAGAAGCCAACACAGTTAAAAGCTGTTACTAGTCTCTTGAGAGTTGACTTCTCCTGTAATGTTTCTAAAAAAGAGATGAATCTGAATGTTTAACACCTCAGCCACAGAATGGACGTGTAGCTGGAAATATCCACCTGAAACCAAAATAGACGCAGGATTTACATCAGCCGAGAATGAAGTCACACACTAATGACTCTCCTTCCTGCAAAGGCTCGGTCTCACGCTGTGGCCAGTGAACCCAGTCACCATGGAGAAGAGCCATCGCAGCCTCACTGCATCTGGCTAATACTGCTGGAAAAATGCTGGGGCAGAGCTGCGATAATGAAGTAACTACCCGCCTTTAAGAGCCACTCTTTGCCCCCATTAACAATTATTAAGAGAATGTTGTATGCCGAGTCATATAAAATCTATTTTAAATTAATACGGCAATTATTTTTAGACAAAAGCTAATTGTGCTTTTTAAAAAATCCCCTAATGTCCAATAAAAGTAAAGTAGAATATTACTATGAAGTCAATGTTCTATAGAAACCCCTGTCCCCGTCTCTTTTTTGTAATTAACTAAAAAATACAAATAAAAAACTATATAATCTCCACTTGTTCCTGATAAACAAAATCGATAATAACTTATTTCTAGCAAAGTGCAATCGGCAAAGAAATTGACTGTTATATCATAAAATGTTTTAAATGTCTGCAAAAGCAAAATAGATTAGAGAGTTTTTTTATCTCTCTAAAACTGTTCTTCTTTGATTTTTAACTCCGAAAGTTAAACTATTAAAACAACAAACATGGACTATAACACAGAATCAAACTTACCTGGTACCCGGCCGTGTGTTAATCAAGAAGATACCCTCCAAGAAATCAGTCTGCAGCTTTGCACTGATTTTAAAGCCTTTCTCCAAATTTTCCAGGGTGATGAATGAATTTACTGGACAATGGTTTTAGCTTTCCCCTTCCTGCAGATGAATCATTAACCGAGAGGGGTAGTCCATTTCCTTCGGTTAATGAAGTCTACTCACAGTTCGCTCCCGAAACCAAAGTCATCTCAACCTGAAATTGGAAGAGAACGAGTCGAGAACTGACTAAACTTTAATCTTATCACATTTTAAATCTTAAAATAGGTTCACATTTTGAAGTGGCATCATGTAGCTTTATTTTCACCAATGGAACAAGTTTTTTTGAATATCCAATCATCACAACAGTGTTTATATGGGATTCAACATTCAAGAGGCCCAATAACAACATATGGGAAAGTTAAAACTTTATATTGACTTAGATAGCTGGAGGTGAAAGCTTGTGTATTTAAATGTCTTGTAATAGATGAGCCAGAACTCACACTGCACCTCCTCCTCAGAGTACAATGATTCGAGTCAGTACGTGAAATAATTTCAAGTAAAAAGTAATTGTTTTCATTCACTTATATTGTTTAGTACTTTGTGAAGCACAAACTGCTGCATCCTTGTTGAACGCAGGGCTTCTACTTAACTCGATGTTTGACTGACTGCAGGACTGAACTATTCATGAAGTCAGGTGATCCTGTGCTAATTTAAAAGTGACCATGTACGTTGACTTGCAACTGTTGGAACAAACATACATATGTATATGAGGACAAAAGTTTTGACACTGAATGGAAGCAAAATATCAAATCATCATTCATCATTTGCTTAAAGAAATGAATGACATATTTTGACAGTCTCAGTACAGTATTCAAACATTTTTTCTGATCCGGGCATTTTCAGAAATGGCATGTACGTCTGAAATGTAACAAGACGTGTCAAAAATGTTTAGTTCAAGGCGAATGGGTTTTTCCTCACATTTAGCGTTCTCTCTCAGCCAGATCGCAACACAGTCTCGTACACGGCTGCATTCAACTGAAAAGGTAAGAAGGGTGACTTTCTTCAATTTAACGAATATTCTACTGGTTTTAGTCAGATTCAGTAGGAGAAGGTTAGTTGTTCTTAAAGTTTGATGCTTTCTTATCCAGGATGAATAGCTACAAATGTACTATGATGCAGCTACAACTTCTTTTCATATGCCTTTAGAGCAAATCGCTCACAGGTGACATGAAATGCACATCTGGATTATGTTTAACTTTTATGAGAACGGCAGCATTTGATTTCTAAATTGCCACTGTGCTTACATTTTCTAAACAGTGATTTATCTATTTTAACCAGTAAATGTTATTGAGATGGATGTTGACACTTTCTAATTTGTCTTTTGACTTGTGTCAGATCTCAACTGTATCCCATTTGTGTATGTTTTGTCTGGAGGTTTTACAAGATGCCTGGAGCCCAGATTCTAGTGTTCCTGCAGAGTCTGACACGTAGGAAACCTCTGGAGCCCGAGGGCGAGGAATCCAACTTTCGCCGGAGCCTGACCACCCTTGACCTGGTGGCTCTGGGGGTCGGCAGCACACTTGGGGCCGGGGTGTATGTGCTGTCGGGAGAAGTTGCCAGAGCCGTGGCCGGGCCGAGTATCATTATCTCTTTCCTGATAGCGGCAGTGGCCTCAATTTTTGCTGGACTGTGTTATGCTGAATTTGGAGCTCGTGTTCCCAAGACTGGCTCTGCCTATCTCTATAGCTATGTGACTGTGGGAGAGATCTGGGCTTTTATCACCGGCTGGAACCTGCTGCTGTCTTATGTCATCGGTAATGACTGCTTGTTTTTCAATTTGCATGTGCAATAATGCTTCAGCCTCGCTTTCCTCATAAACCACCTGGTGACAAGTCTCAAGTTTGAAATAAAGAAAATTATTTATGAATATATATGTGAATTAACCCATTTTGTGTCTCCTCCTCGTTCACTGTTTATTAGGGACATCCAGTGTAGCCAGGGCATGGAGTGGGACCTTCGATGACCTCATTGGAAATGTCATCGCCAACTCTCTGGGCAAACAGACTGCTATGGGTTTACCTGGATTAGCTCCTTACCCAGACTTCTTTGCAGCTGCTCTCATAATGCTCCTGGCAGGCGAGTTTTATGCTCACATTTTTTGTTGTAATTTTTCTGATCTTTGTTATTTTAATGTCTAAAATAAAGAGGAGGACATTATTGTCGAAGCATTTTTTATATTTTATTGTAATTTTGATGAGTGAACTTTCATGCTGCTCAAATACACATCTGACTTGTGTTCTTTCTTTGTAGGGATTCTTGCATTTGGTGCAAAGGAGTCGGCCACAGTGAATAAGGTTTTTACTGCGGTTAACGTCCTGGTGCTGCTGTTTGTTATCATCTCTGGTTTCATTAAGGGTGACATCAACAACTGGTACACCACTGAAGAAACTATCATAAATGCATATGAGTAAGTATCATTAATATTAAAAAAATGCTTCACCTGCAGACCACAGAAACAAATCAATTAAATTCCTACCTTTTACTTTGCCGTGTTCGGTAAAACATAGTTTGTGTTAAAAATAAATATTAAACTGACTTCAAAAATATTTAAATACCAATTAGTTTGTTAATTATTATTATATGTTCTCTGCAGAAACATCACGTCACTGAATGATACCTCCACATATGGCAGTGGGGGATTTTTCCCTTTCGGCTTTGAGGGCACATTAGCGGGTGCGGCCACTTGCTTTTATGCATTCGTTGGATTCGATTGTATTGCCACAACAAGTAAGTCAAAAGAGGTTCCACTGTTACATAATCAGAATGAATTTCAGACGTATAGTCACGTGGTACATAATTGAGACAGAAACATGTAAAATATAATCCTGCTGTTTGGGTGCATGTAACAAAAATGCTGAAAATGAAATGTAGTATAGATAAAGCAACTTTCACACATGAGCAGTATTTACTTTGTTTCCCCTCACTTACCCAAACACTGTACTTACAAGTGCAGGTGAAAAATGTGTATAACTTCAATGTGTATAACTAAATGTGTTTTGCTACAGGTGAGGAGGTTAAAAACCCACAGAAGTCGATCCCTCTTGGTATCGTGGCATCTCTCCTCATCTGCTTCTTGGCCTATTTTGGAGTGTCTGCTGCCCTGACCCTCATGATGCCCTACTATTTGCTCAGTGTTCACAGCCCACTGCCTGCAGCCTTTACATACATCGGTTGGGGCCCTGCGAAGTACGCTGTGGCTGTGGGATCCCTCTGTGCACTGTCAACCAGGTATGAAGCACACTGGGTCTTTCACAAAACCAGATTCTGTTCCAATGATCAAATTCAAAAAGTATTTATCTTACTTAACTTCCATTTGGTACTCTGTCCAGTTAGTGAATTGGTATTTTACATGAGTAGAAATACATTATCATTGGCTGACATGTAGAAAACTCACAGTAAAAGAATATCACAGCCATCCCAGTTGTCGTTGATGGAGCTATCTGAGTTTTTTCCTCGCAGCCTTCTCGGATCAATGTTCCCGATGCCTCGCGTTATCTTTGCCATGGCCAGGGACGGACTTCTCTTCACACCGCTCAGCAAGCTCAGTGACAGACAAAGTCCTGTCATAGCAACCCTGGTGTCAGGGGTTGCAGCAGGTACACTTCACACAATGTACAGCTTAGCAATGAACTGTCTTTTCTCTGTGTTTCTTTTCACAAATCCCTGCCTGTTTTGAACCTAATTGTTCATCCTCACGCTCATTGCTCAACAAACACACTACACAGATTCTAAACAGCTAGATGTATTTATTTAGAGGAGGGACAATATTTGCCAAAGGTTAATGTTTTCCTTTTCTAGCTGTATAGTGCAGAGCAGAGTTAATCTGCACAAACTGTTCCGTAACTGACGAGTTCAAGTGCACAGTGTGTCTTTAAACTGTAAATACACTTTCTCTGTGAGTCCTGTAGTGACAGGTCAGCCGTGTCCAAATCAACAGTAGAATCACACATGATCTACAAATATTACTGATCAGAAAAATGAAGAATCGAGGACCTAGAAAATGGCAAAATCTCTTAAATATTAATTATGTGTACTTTATTTGCTTCATCGGTTACTTTTCCTCGTTAAATGTTATTTGAGCACTGTTAAAAGCACAGTTGATACAATTTATCAATATTATTTTTCAGGCAAAAAAAGTCTGGAGGTGCAATTAGAAAAAAGCAACAGGAAGCCTGCGATTTTGCATTTAGTGGCCATTTTGGCCATATTCCACATTTTGACTTTGAGGTACTTGTCCCAGGGCTTACATCAGATCAACTTCAAATTGAGATGAGTGTCACCACAACAAGATGGAGATATCATTACCAAACTTCTGTCTCATGATCATAGTCCAAGCCTGAACAGCGCTATGTGTCAATATATCCTCAGGGTCCTAGCGCCACCTACTGATCAGTGTGAAAATGAAGTTGTTGTAGTTATTTATTTATTTTACAAAATGCATGTGCTCTGGCCGCTCAGTGCTGCTTTGCAGTCCTAGAAATTTTAGAAATTGTATTTTATAGTTGGTACTTTCAAGGATTGAGCAATCCTGGTTATTATTATAAAAAAATATATTCAGGCAAATGAATTGGCTTTGTGAGGGCTTTAATTATTAATATACTCTCTCTGAGACTTACATGAATTATAAGACCAACACCTGGACTAAGCTATAGTGGAAATACAGGTAGTTGAAATGAGTGTCAGATGGTAATATGTAAAAGCTTCTTCTTCTTCTTGTTATTATTCATGTTCTTTTAGCTATCATGGCGTTGGTGTTTGACCTGAAGTCACTGGTTGACATGATGTCGATTGGAACCCTCTTCGCCTACACACTTGTTGCCATATGTATCCTCATATTAAGGTATGAGTCATCAAAATCAAACATGTCGGATATTATAACTGTAAACTGGTGTGTTAGAAACATTACTATTACATAAACATGTGTTCACACGAGAATAAACACGAGAATGCTTTATTTACATGGGTACATTTATTGACATTTCCTCACTTTGCAGATACCAAGCAGATGAAAGTGAAAATTCCGGACGCAGCGAACCAGATCCTTTTACCATCCGTGAAGTTTTCAGTCCTCCCTCACAACCAACTTTACGGACGTCAAAAAATGTCTCTGTTCTAGCTGTTTTGACTGGTTAGTGATTCTTCTTGCTGTCATCCTTTAGTAATTTTTTTTTAAATATAGATGATTTCCCTCGGAAATAGTCATTGAAACTTACATTGATCTCTTCAGTCTTTTTAGCTATCATCCTGAGCCTCCTAATATCTGGAGCTGTAGACTCCCTGCAGGCCCTGGAGTGGTGGAGTCTACTCTGTGTCTCTGTGATCTTACTGATTCTGCTACTCATCATCTTGATCATCTGGAGACAACCACAAAGTTCAACAAAAGCTGCTTTCATGGTACATCTCATCTATCTTAAAGTAGCAATCTCAAAAAAGTTTTTTATAAATGAAATGTTTGTTAAGTCACTGTCTATCGCTGAACTAAGCAACACAGATTGGATTGAGCCTATGGCCCATGGCCCTACATGCCAACTACACACACAGGCTCTGCATTGTCTTTGTCATTGAGCTTCGAGCTACTGATTGTAACCATTCAAAATGCATCGAGCAAACAGTGATTTTCTGCTAATCAGTTTGAAATATTGCTGGGACAGAAATGTGTCTCTTGCAACATTAAAGTTTAAACAGGGAATTTGAGTATATATTTAATTTTATTTAATTGTTTTAATTTCTCCTTCTTCTTATGCACAGGTTCCATTTGTGCCATTGCTTCCTATAGTCAGCACCATTGCCAATGTCTACCTTATGGCTCAGCTTGGATCAGACACATGGATCCGCTATGCAGTGTGGATGGCAATAGGTGTGTGAACAATATCTCTACAAAACACACGTTGCATTGTCACAAAATGTGTAACAACATCAAATAACTTGGGCCAAATAACATGTGTGGTGTTTTTTTTTCTTTCAACAGGTTTAATCATCTACTTTTGTTATGGGGTTCGGCACAGTGTGCAGAAAGAAAGGCTCCAACATTCCCCCAACCAAGTCCAATTTCACAGCATCACCACTAATACAGGTCCGAATGTTGGAGAAGATTACAACGGCTAAACTGTGGTTGATAGTATGAAGAGAATTTTCACTGGGTACAATGAAGCATTTCAGTCATGACCTCTGACCTCTATGTTGTTTTTGTTACCTGTGAGATAAAATATATATAAAGCATTTACTCAAGTCTTTTATAATAAATAAATAAAGACATTGTATAAGTTCCGAAAGGAAAACCTTTTGCAGGTTTGATGTTAAATGCTGTAAATACAAATTATGTTGTTATGGCACCTGCATCCCCTTTATACATGGTACTCACAGTATTTCACATATATGTATAAACATAGCTGTTTCAATGTTTTCATAAATGTCAGCTAGTTAATAGTCAACTAATGTTGTATTTGTATTTTTCTTTTAACAATATGTACGTCGAATAAACATGAAAAGAGAGTCTCATCTGCTCCTACTTCTACCTCACCCCCGGCGGCGCCGTCCAGGTGTGCTTTTTTACCTATCAGCATCAAACATTTTTACTTACGGAACTGCGTATTACAGCTAGATACTAATATACTCAAGATCCGATCACCACAGCCGGTACAATCAACGTAACAGTCAAACAATTTAGATAAAAAAAAAGTTTAGATAGTCGACGTCACTCACCTATTTAGCACCATATTAATCCACAGATCGATAAAACTCCAACAAAAACGGTATTGGTACATTGCCAAAGGTCCAGACGATCCAATCCAGTAACATAATCACTCCATAACACACTATTTCATCATTTAGCCAATAAATTTCCCTCATAGAAATGTGACGGTCCACGGGAAAATAACACAGAGGCTCCATGCAAATGACTGCGCAACAGCTTCCAGCTGGTGCCAGAGCGCCGTGCGTCGGTGTTTCGTCCCCGCCGTGACTGCTACATGTTGCTAAAATATATGAAAGATGTTTATTTGTATACATTTTAAACCATATGACTGGTTTTGTCTCCTTTATATAAAAGTATAATTTTAAGTGTAAAATTAGCCTTTTCAGCCTGGTTGGTTACCATGGTTACAAAGGGTCCATTGGAGTCTTTCTGTGGTATTGTTATCAAATTTGAACTTGGGCTAGTCAAGGCTCCATTCTAGGGTCCCAATGTTGTTTTCCAGCTCATAAGTCCCAGCTAGAGTCATCAGCAGGCATCTGTTTATTAAAAATATTCAGGCTGAAATAAAAAACTTCTACTCCACTGTGTGCCAACTTCAATTACTCAATGCCAGTAGTACTTAGAGTGATTCTGACTGTTCAGGGGGAAAGTTCAGAATGTTACCTTTCAAAAGAGACCAAGGACATGCATGTACTCCAAAAGGTTCAAGAACAGCTTTCAATTTAATTTGGGTGTCCCCGAAACAGGCGTTTTAGGCAAATTTCACAAATTTCACCCGTTTAAGAGGTTAACACACTTTTACTTCCACACTAGGGAACACGTTCTGATAAATGTCAGATTCATTTCCAACACGTGATAGGAACTCCTGCGAGGCGTCTCGGTTTGAGGAGGGCGCAGTTTAAATAGCGCACCGTGTGAACCCGGGTTAGCCAATCAGGAAGGCAGAGAGCGCAGAGCTCTAGCCAATCCACGACTTGCCCTGCAGGGGAAGCGCATTGTTCAAAAACTAAACCCAGTCGGGTGAAGCTCAGCTGAGACTCAAGCTCACGCGCAGTGCAAGATCGGATTCACAGGGACGGATTCAGTTCAACACTGGGTTTTCTCTTTCATTAACTTAGGAACTTTTAGAAGCAGGAAACCAGGCGCTCCTCGCACTTTGAAGGCTTCGAGGTAAGTGGAATCCACCTTCGCTACAGGCTAAACAACAATACAGCTGTTAGCCACCATAAAACTGTAATCTCTGTATAATAACAACATGTCGTGCTTTTATTCTGTCGGTGTTTGTTTGGTTAGGCTAAAGCTTCTCGTGGTCGTCAATTTACACCCGTCACTTTACGTTTTCACGCTCGTAGTCTAGCGTTGAAACGTGTGACTCCTCTTTTCACCATGTTTCCAGTAGCTGAGAGGAAGCTAACCTGCACGCGTAAACTCGGTTGCATGAAGTCTTTGCTTCAGCGTCATCGATGTTTCTGTTCATTTCAATTCTGAGCGACAAATACAGCAAAGCAAAAAAGAAACCTGTCACGACAGGCTCGAGCCCAGCGGGACTATTTTCCTGAAGAACTGCTCGAGCAGGTACTGATTGACTGAGAAGGAAAACAAGGGCTTCTCTGTGTGCTCTCTCAGGTTGTGTCATGGCACACCCTTCATTTGGACTTATCCTCCCGTCCAGCGAGGGGCGGCCTGGAGACTAATGGAGTTAAACACTTCTAACACATATTATTCGAAGGTTTTTTTTTAGATGACACGTGTTTTTCCTTCTCGCCCGTGAAACCACAGTTTCGATTGAGCTTTCAGAAAGACCTCACTAACAGACGTGACTCTGGCTGAGAGCCCCCTGTGTGGGGGTGGGAGAAACTGTTTCCATAAAGACAAGAACAAAAACCAGTTCACCTTTAGCAAGATAAACAAAGAAGGACAAACTTCAAGTCTGGAGGAAAAAAGCCACAATATTACATTGTTTAACCTTCATGTTCTTCAAGAAGTTTCTACTATCCCCAATCACTTAACATTGAAGGCTTTTCTATTTAATGAACTGACAATGCTTTCTACAATTCTGTTTCCACCTACTCTAAGTGTATTGAGTCTTAATTGATAGGGAAAAGGTTCTTTTGATTTCAGCAGAATGCTGCAGCATAATAATAATGTGAAATAGAGTGGTACTCTGTAGAGTAAATGCCTCCTCCAAGGTCACCTTTGTATTCAAAAAGCTGTACCAGCTTTCACACACTCTTAGATATCACTTCCCAGAATATGGATTCTCACAATGTCATAAAACTCCATCCATTTGCTTCTGTGAAATCTTGCTTACAACAAACAAACCCACAGACAGGAGTGAACCTCCTTGGCAGATGTAGAAATGTGAAGGTGTTCTGAATACATCCCAAATGCACTGTGTGTTGTGATTACTGTCTTACTAATGTTCTGTTTTCTTGCAACAGGTAAGCATGGCACTGTCTCTGTCCTCCCCGTGCGTGTGCCCCTTCGATGAGGAGGAGGAAATTGCTGTGTTCGAGTCGACGGCAGCAGAGTTCGGGGGCCTGGCACGACCACTCCATCCTGAGCTCTCTGTGATTTCCCCTGGCCTCGATCCCAGGCCGTCCATTTTAGAGCCGGTGAGTGTGGATTCTATCTCTGCAATAGTCCCAGTCAAGGTTTATTTACATTTCCTGTTGTAAAACCTTCTTATTTAATGTTTTGAAATCTCAAATTTTGTACTTTTACTTCCTGCCATTGTCATGCCATTTACAGGCTCAATGGATGAGCACATAAAAACAATACTTTATTTTCCTCCATGTTAGAAAATTTTGTTTGATGTCTTAAATCTGTGTATCTAGAAACTACCAGTGAAATCTGGATTGGTGAGACAAGGAAGTGGTGGTGAAGGAAATGCAGACAGGGTGAAGGTGTATCTGCGCATTCGACCTCTTACTGAGACGGAGAGAGAGAGGGGAGAAGAACAGGTGAGGCTTTTCTACCGTCACACAATAACTGCAGTAAATTATATACTTATAGCTTTTTGTAAATAAAGTACATCCATTGGTAATTGTATTGTTCACTGTGCTCAATGCTCACTCTTCATTTCAGGGTTGTGTGGCTGTCCAGGATGAAGAGACTCTGCTGCTCAAAGCTCCAAAGGAGTCTCAGAACATGAGGACTGCAGAGAGGGGCATCACCCAGAGCATGCACAAGTTCAGTTTCTCTAAGGTACACCTGTGCTCTGTGTATATATAATGCAAATAACACCTGCTGTCCAAATTATACAGATTTTGCTTTTTAAAAAGGAGAGAAATAGTGATGCTGGTGGGATTACCTATGGGAGTGAACAATAGTCTAAACAGGTTTTTCATTAATGGCACTGAAAACATTGATGGATAAATATGGGCTTATGCGTTTGAATAGCAACCAAAGTCAGTAATTATCTAGGAGAACGCCTGTGTAATGTCCATGTCAAAGTTAATAGACCACATTGAAAAAAAAACTATCCCTCTTTCATAGATCTCTGGACCAGAGACCACACAGCAGCAGTTTTATGAGAGCACGATGAAGAAGATGGTGAAAGACGTGCTTCAGGGAGAAAACAGACTCCTCTACACTTATGGTGTCACCAATTCTGGAAAGACGTACACCATTCAGGGTAAGCTGTAATTATTTTACTAATAAAGCCCAGGTTTGGTAACAGTGTTTTTGTTTACAGTTCTATAAATAATGTTTGTTTGTACTTTGACTTATAGGTAGCGGTCGAGAGTCAGGCCTCCTGCCCCGAGCTTTAGCGTCTCTCTTCAGGAAACTGCAGGGTCGCCTGTACGGTGCCATGGACCTGAAGCCTGTCATGTATCAGGATGTGAAACAGCTGGAACCCAGTGAGGTCAGGGTGGAGGAAATCCGTAGAAACTCTCTGCTCAAAGAGGTAAATTTGAAGAAACAGTTATGGTTCTTATGATATGAAACGAAATGTGCAGCTTCCTTGTTGTTACAATGTGCCAGAGACAGTGTCTGTTGCTCCATGACAGATATGTGTTATTAATGTACTTTTCCCATAATCCTACTATTGTTTCTTATTGAATGTGTCACCCTCGCAGTTTGATATCATTCAGGAGATCAGTATCTTTTTTCACAGTCAGGAGCTGATGTTCTTCCCTTGTGTGTTTCAGGATGAGAGTATGATTTCTCGTCGTGGTGGTACCACGACAAACGGGGACAGCGGTCTCGGGGGCCTCTCCTCTACTAGTCACATGGCCAGCTTGATGGACGGTGAGTAGGGAGTGTGGAATTTCATGTTGAACAAACCTCAAATTCACATCTCAGTCAAATTTAGAATGAATTTAAATTCACATTATAAACCAGCAACTGAACCAGATGAATAAGGGTGGGCATTTAAACCAGGTCTTAAATGATATAGATACACTCAAATGTTATGGATTTGCCGAATTACATTTTTATCATTGTTTGAGAAATTTTAAAGAAGAAATATATCTTTGTTCAGTGTGTGAGGGCAACTTTGACACACTGCAGCACCATGAAACACACACACAGGCTCAGTGACACTGGCAGGGAGCACTAAATGTTTAATAGGGTGGTAACATTTCAGCAGAGTCAATGTTGACAATAGACTCACTCAAATGCAACACATCTTCTGCATGCAAGGACGGGATCACAAGCCATCCGTGGAAACAGGCGGTGAAAGTCCAACACATTCAGATAGAGAGAAGCAGATTTCCACCACCAAGTTTGTCGTTTTTCTGTCGTTTCTGCGATATGGTATCTGAGCAGAGTGGGTCACACACAGTTAACTGAATAAACAAACATTAGATAATAATTAATAAAAAACATTTAACCAGCAGGTTATGTGTGCATTCATATACTGATACTGTCAGTATTTTTATTATGTTTTTGCTGTGTCTGTAAAACGGATCTTTGACTCTCTGCAGACACAGACAGTGTGTGTCTGGAGCCCGACAGCCTTTCCCACACTGGAGGGGACGACCTGGAGGAAGGCATGCATTTCTCTATTTGGGTTTCCTTCTATGAGATCTACAATGAGTTCCTCTACGATCTGCTGGATGTGTCGCCCTCCATGCATCCCAGAAAGAGAGCCACACTGCGGCTCAGCGACGACAAGCAGGGCAACCCTTATGTGAAAGGTAACGCTGACTCATCCACCTGAACGACAATGTACTTTAAATTGAATTACATATCAGATTAAACCTGGTGAAGCTTAGACCCATTATACAACTTCTTTCATCTGATATGTTACACGAGCAAAAAATGTTAAACAGAACAATGGAATAGATACAATCTATCTTATCTCAAATCTATGATGATGTTAGTTTGTTTGTTCAGTTGTAACTTTGACTTTTCATCTTGCCAAATTTAAAGTGGTTTTCCCTTCTTGTTATGTCAGATCTCTCCTGGATCCAGGTCCGCAGTGCCGAGGAAGCGTGGAGGATTCTGAGGGCAGGGCATCGCAACCAGAGCTTCGCCAGCACTCACCTGAACCACAACTCCAGCCGCAGGTACATTGTGTTAACAGTTGCCCCAAACAACATTATTTAGATTTATTTTGTCAGACTTGTTCAACTCTCTAATCCTAAATGTATCCCCTTCACAGCCACAGCATCTTCTCCATCCGTGTCCTGCACATCCGCCCAGAGGCCATTTCAGGCCAGACCATGCACATCAGCGAGTACGTCGCCCTATTTTTACCTATTCGAATATACCTTCATTTTACGAGGTCATGCAGATATTAGAAATAATAGCTTTTTAGCATCCTTCAGTAATAGACTCTCAAATAAATAAATAAAAATCCAAGTCAAAACAATTTAAGTCTTATAGCACTCTTACTAACCGACATTAATAGACTTATAAATAATTACAGGTCTTATCACTGTTTTTATGAAATAGCTTTCTATGTGGTATTAGGATATCTACAAGTAGTGAATTTGTCAACCCTGCAGTAATCCTGATGTGACTTCTGGTCTATAAAGATGATGAAACAGTGCTCTGTCTCTCTTTAGACTGACCGTGTGCGATCTGGCCGGGTCTGAACGCTGTAAAGAGCAGCGCAACGGAGAGAGGATGAAGGAGGCCAACAACATCAACACCTCCCTTTTAACACTGGGACGCTGCATTGCTGCTCTGAGAAACAACCAGAACAACAAGTACGTGCTTGACCTTGACTTATGAAAGTTCTGTGGCGTTGATGTGGTACATCTTGAGCTTGTTTGAGAAAAATGGATCATGCTCTCTGCCTACACAGATCCCGTCCTCCTCAAGTGGTGCCCTTCAGGGACAGTAAGCTGACCCGGGTGCTGCAGGGTTTCTTCTGTGGCCGAGGGAGCTCCAGCATGGTGGTCAACATCAACCCATGTGCCTCCATCTACGACGAGACCCTCCAGGCCCTCAAATTCTCTGCCATCGCTACTCAAGTAGGAAACACTCTTGTATATCTAACTTCTCAGATTTTTATCTTTTTACGACAGAGTTAATAATAAGACTAAACACAAATTAAAATATACATTATATATAATTTCAGCTGGTTCACGGCCCATCCACAAAGACCAGAGTGGCCTACATCCTGTCTCTGCTGCGCGAGCCGACAGGACATGGTAACGACAGCACGGTGCTGGAAACGGATGAGGATGAGAGTGATGCTGAAGAGGGAGATATCACCATGTTAAATACTGAGGTAACATCCTCTGTCTTTGTACAAGGGAGCTAAATATGTATCATCCCCACAAGCGCTTTACAATACTAATTACAAAATAATCAGGATATTGGAGTTAAGTTTTTTTTTAACAATTCTGTAAATTTCAATGACCACCTACATCAGTGGTCCCCAACCCCCGGGCCGTGGGTCATTTGTTACCGGGCTGCACAGAAGAATAAATAAATTACATTTTTTCTGTTTTTATCTATTATCCGGTCATTTTTCAAAATAAAACACCGTTTTATTTTGAAAAACTACCGGATCCTCTCGTTTATGACTCATGCTTTACACATTTCAAGACGCTTGTCTCGGTCACGTCACTTTTTCGCTGAACACAAACCAACACGGTATTTGTCGGACCCATTTATCAACAAACCAGGTGAATCCAGCATGTCTGTTTAAGAAGAAGAACAGCTGCTGGAGATCGCAAATGACGGCGGCCTTAAAAGTATGTGTCCTGGAATAAAGTCACGGCAGAATACCCTGAGATCGCCACAACAGCACTAAAAACTCTGATGCCATTTCCAACATCCTATCTGTAGTGACATCGGTGGATTTTTTTTTAATTAACGAATTAATTATTTATTTTAAATAACCAAAAAAAAACTCTCCAAATTCCATTAAATTAAAAAATAAATCTACCGCTGTCACCAGAGGCCGTACCAGAGGGACTCCGTAATGAGGTTCCGTAGACACACCTTAACGGCCGGTCCGTGAAAATATTGTCTGACATCCAACCGGTCCGCAGCGCAAAAAAGGTTGGGGACCACTGACCTACATGATGCCTTTGATATCAACTAATACAAGAAATTACTCAGTGAGTGGGCAGAAGGCACGTTTTTCGCACGTGGCCACTGTTTTAAATGCTGACTCTACTTTATTTAGGCTTTACTTCAGGCCATTGATGTTCTGAAGAGAGAGGTGCAGCGCCAGCGGGAAGAGAAAGAGGCTCTTGAAGCAAATGTGAGGGAGCAGGTGGTCTCCGAGATGATGGAGGTCATCACTGGGATGCAGGATGGCTTCAGGTGAGTGAGCATTTTGGGGTACAACCCCCCTCACGTTCTTTCCCTGTCAAAATGCCAGTTTAAGTTTCCAGGCTGCATTTTTAACAACTATTTCTAACAATGTTTTAAATATAGATATTAAGTTTTGATATCTTTTTATCTTATAGTGAGACCATGGCGACAGAAACGGCTCTGATTGAAGAGCGGTACGAGGACAAGATCACTAACCTGCAGAAGCATCTGAAGAAATTCTACAGTGAGGAGCTGCAGGTGAGAGACTTCGTGATGAGCTCATTTCAGTTTCTGTCAGTTTTTTCGATTCACACAATCTGTAAAATCTGCAGTCAACTGAAATATTTCCTGAATGCATTGTTTCTAATCCTGTATCTGTGCAATAAGATGTATGTGCTATAAGTTTTCCTTTGAATCTATTCTCTCAGGAGCGTGACCAGGCCATTGAAGCTTTGACTGAGGCCCTTGAAAAATATAGGGAAAGTGGATCAGTGTCCATGCTGGTGCCAGAGGAAGAGGGGCCTCGGCGTTCTCGGCGCCTCACCACTCTGAAAGAACCCGGCAAGCTGCAGGCCGACTTCGACCAGTGCCGCGCCGAGCTGTTCACCAAGACACAAGGTAGATCCCGACTGGAGGCCTGCTCGGATTATGTGTTGGTGTTAGAAGTTGTGATGGTAATTCACTGTCTTGTTCTGTTTGCTGATGCAGAGTTGACAAAGCTTAAGATGCAGCTGGAAGTGCCGGGCGTATCAGGGACCTTCACCAGTGCCGCTGACCGCAAGCTCGAGGAGGGTCAGCGGGTCAGTCACCAACACAGATGCAGTTTTTGTTTTGCTCCGTTGGAGTCTAAACCTTTTTTATATAAAGTATGAAAATTCGGACTCTTTCCCAACAGAACCTGCGTCAGCTGCGTATGGACTTGCAGAGGCTGGGGGTGGACCTCCAGTCTGCTGAGCGAGCCTGCTGTCGCAACACAGGGGGGGAGCGACTGCGTCAAATGTTAAATGCTACAGAGGAGACCCTCGCCAAACAGGTAAAAGCACACATGCATGGTACAATACTGTATATTGTTATTTCTGCTATTATATTAGCAGATTTAATAGGATGTTCTGTGTGGGAGGAAAAAATCATTAACTTAAACGATGAAGCTCTTAAACTGAGATTAATTTTTTGTTGGTGATACTTTAAATTACACCAAGCTTAAACTGAATAATCCAATGAATCAAATGTTTCAGTTATAATTTTAGTGTAATAAGACCAGTCTCATATTGTCATTATTAAAAATCTTTCTTTTTACCTCAAACATAAAGTAAAAGTAGGTGAAGCTGAGCTGAGCCCAACATACTGTTGTCCCTGTAACGACAGCATGTAAGTTCGCAGTTTGGACAATAATTACATTTCTCCTTCCGTTGATTCTGATCATGGATGCTCTCCTAAGATAACCTCTAATTCATAGAAATATTTAAGCGGCCTCCTCTTGAAGTGCAACTCTCAATTTGAAATACTTTGTTTTTCTCTCCCTCTCCTCTCTTCATTAACAATCGTGGTGCACAGCCAGCTTTTAAACTAAATTAGGATTTATAACATCTGCACCAGGTGAAAACTGCAAAAGCATGTTCAAGAGCTGCGTTATGCCTCACCCTCTGTCACCTCTCCTCCCACCCTACCCTTCACCTTCACCTCCTCCTCTGTGGCCTCGTCTAACCCTTTTCACCGACTCCTTCTTAGGACCAGATCATGGCGGAGCTGCAGAACAGCCTGACGCTGGTCAAAGCCGACATGAGGCGGAAGGCGGACACCCTGGCCCAGATTCACACAGTCCAGCCCCAGCTGCCCCTGTGTGGCTTTTCTCCCTCCCCTGCACCAGGATCCTGTAAGAGGAAGGGCTGTGGGGCCCCTGCAGCATTTAATGCTGAGAACAGGCCTCCACAGAAACGACCATTTTTCCAGACCCTGTTCCCGACACGCACCCCAACACGTAAATACAACACTCGTGCTGGTGAGGAGGGAAACGTCACCCCCTACTCGCGCATCTTGCGCTCTCGTCAACAGTCGCCACCTCCCAGCCCGGCCCCCACCCCTCGTAGTCTCAGAGGGAAGTACTGAGCTCACTAAAGGCTCAGGAAATCATATTTTTTTTATATTATGCAAGTCATACCTGCTAGTAACTTTATAGTAGTTTTATATATACTCACTTTGCAGTGCAGTAAACTCAGTTATGCCAAATACAGTTATGATGTTCATGCCAGTGCTTTAAATAAGGTTGCAGCAGAGTAACTAGGCAATGGTTTTCATGAGCTGTGAGATAGTTGTGGATTGAATGGTGATAGAACATTGGTGGAGTTTGTCTTCTCTGCCCCTTAAATTCCTCCACATGCCTTTTACTAGGAGTATCTTTCAGGTTTCACAATAAAATTAGATAATTTATTAGTCAGGAGAAAAAATATTTGTTCCAATAATTATTTCCCTGACAGTTTTAATTAGAAATTTTCACTGTTTTTTTTGCAGTGTTTGCCTACAAAAAAAAACAAGTCTTTGCATAGCTGTGAGATTTATTTACACTATTTACATATATACAGTGTTGACATGTGACTGAAAGTCAAAGCATGAAGCATTTGTGTGTGTTCTTGTTCTACATGTTTATGTAAATATTTCCAAGTGTCTCTTTTCCCTCCGTGTCTGTGATGGACCTTTTTCGTGCTTTTTTATTTTTGTTTCTCCATCATTACCAAGGCAATAAATGTTACTAAAATTGCCCGTGTCTTTAAAAATGTGTTCAAAAAGTCCACAGTCTGTCACCTGCATGGATTTACAGAAGTGATCAGGATTGCAAGTTGTACAAACAAAAGCATTTTTAATGCCATAAACAATTTTGTATACAAACACAGGAAAATCCTCGCAACAGTCCATTAACCCTGTCAAAGTTTCATGTCACAGGTTACACAAATTGTCTGTTTCAAGGTCAGTGAAGAGCAGGGTGGGGGTCAAGGTGTGAAGGAGATGAGGTTCAGAGGAGACACCCTCCTGACTGGAGTGTTGTTGTTCGAGAGCGGTGCAAACAGATCCGTTGAGGGCGTCTCAATCTGATCTCGGACCTGTGAGATCTGCCTCAACAAAGCTTTTCCCTCTTCACGTGCCTAAAGACAAGAGTGATCATCAACACGAGTTAGTGTGTTACTGCTTTTTACTACAGCTAGGAAAGGCATCAGCTCAGATTATACAGTTACACTTACATCATTGTAGTCGCAGCAGCGCTGAGCGCAGAGAGAAGCTTCATCATAGAGCTTGTTCTTGAAATAGTATTGACCCAGGTACCGTAGGGCTGTGCTCACCTCAAGGTGCTCCAGTTGTTCCTGTCGTGACAAGATTTTATTAGAATTAGATTGCATCCAAACAAATACAGTACATAGCATAGAGTATGTGGACACCTGGATATTACATTTGTGATAATTTATGACTTCTAAAACAGGTTTTAATCTGCTGATATGACAAGCTCAACTTTTATGTGAAAACTTTCCCCAAGACTTTAGATCATGTCAACGAGGATGTACCTGTTCCAATTTATATCGATTGAGTTGAGGTCATAACTACTGTCTTAGTTTGTTCTTCCAAACCAAACAAAACCATTTTAATGGTCCTGGCTTTTTGCAGAGAACATGTGATTCTGAAACAGGAAATGTCTGTTCCCCAAAACTACTACCACTCAGTTGAAAGCAAATTACTGTCTAAAATATCTTTGTATGCTGATGTATGAATATTGTCAGAGACTTTCAAATGCTTACCCCACAGTAGAAAATATCTTGGATGTAAAGCATGTAACACTGGGCGGCATCATCAGACTCATTCAGCTGTTCATGGAGCCTAATAAAGGAGTAAGTAATAGATTTAGCACCATCTCTGCAAACAAATGTTGACATGAAAACGTAGGGAAAATGCTACAGATTGGATTTTCAATTTTAATCATTAAACTCAGGATATAGTTGCACTTACTTTGCTAATTTGAGGAGAGCCATTTTCTCTACATCTCCAACAGAGTACGCCCTCCAGTAACACTAAACAAATACATAAAATATGTCATGTTATAAATCAAACAAGTCAGAAACATTAGTGAATGTATCACATAAACCAGGTGGTATTCACAGTGGCAACATACAAACCTTCTTGGCTTCCACTTGCTGTGACAGTTTTTCGTAGCTTTCACCCAGTGCAACTAACATGCGGGAGTCATTAGGCCTAAAACAGAGCATCATGGTAAGTCAAAGCAAATAACATATATATAAATATTCCACATATTGTTACAATGTTTAATTTACTGAAACATCATTATCTCAATCCTCTTGGAAAAAATCCATACCTGAGCTGGTGAGCCTTTCGATAATAGTACAAACAGTAGAAGGGCATCTTGAGGATCTCATACGTCTGACCCAAGCCATACCAGGCACGGTAGTCACGCTTGTTCACTTCAATAGCATGCCTGTGAAATGTAAAAAAATATAAAACATGAAATGATACCAATTCAAAAGATCTGAAACCAACTGCATAATTAGAAGCTCTACAAATAAGTACAAACTCTGACCTGTAGGCCTGAATGGCAGCTGAAGTGTTCTTCATTTCCATGTATTCATGGCCCATGAGAGTCCAGGCACCAAGGCAGCGAGGGTTCAGTTTAAGGGCCCGCTGGAAGTACAGGGCTGCTTTCTCATGCTGAGAGCGTAAGCTGTAATAGTTACCTGTGGAGGAGACATGGGATTTATAACAAGTGGTTGATAATCCTGAAGAATCTCGAAAAACTGTTTTTATTTAGTTAAACCTTTCGCTGTCTACTTTAGTTTTAATAATTTATAAGTAGATATACATTTCTGAAAAATAGAATCCCAAAAATGTTGTATCATCACTTGTCAAACTCCACATGTATTAATATTTTAAAGATAAATAAAAAACATTTTATATAAATTATAATACTGTTTCCAGATGAAGTGGATTCAACAGATCATCCCTTTACTTTAGTGAACAGAGGTTTTTGATCGGATTGACTCGATGCTTACCGATGACACAGCAAGTCTCCACTCTGTACTTGTCGATCTCCACCAGGTTGTGGGCCAGGTAGCTCAACTCTGGCTTCATGCTCTGTGGAAAAGATCATTATTATCAGGAAAATAAGAAAAGGTTCTTTCAATAGGGCCACTTTCCCTCAGATCCTCTACGAACTCTTAAACTTGAAAGGTCAAACAAAAACATAAACATGTTATAGTGAACCCTTTTGTCAGGAAGCATCTGTTTTACTGCAGGGTGATATTACCTGGACTGTAACCACCACGTCAAACAGGACAGGGAAAAAATCAAAACACACTTCTCCACAGTGTATCAAATTACACGCAGTGAACTAACCTTAACATAGAGCAGGTTGGAGAATGTGTCCATGTTGTCAATGCGATATGGATCCTGGTCTCGCAGCTCGTTGAACAGAGCCAAAGCTTGGTCAATATCTGGAATGAAAGATGGCAGAGTGCTATAAGACTTAAACATGTTTCTGACGGCCTTGAGTCCTATTAGACAGGTGAAAAGATTAACCTCTGATGTTGTGGTAGGCCACAGCGATCTGGGAGATGATGTAGGTGCTCTTAGAAAATCCAGCCTCAATGAGGTTTTGGTATTTCTGCAACGCTTCTTTGATCATCTGCAGCTCTGTGTACATGTGGGCCATGAAGAAGTCTTTAATCCAACAATCCGGCAGAGACAGTGACTTCAGCTGTGGAGACAATCAAAGGAAAGAGCAAGTTTGAGGGCATCAGTTCACTCGCTTTAAATTACCTGACACTGTTCACGCTCTCGGTTTGGATATTTCAAGTTTAGCTTAAATGCAACAAGGCTGTGTTTTAAGGACTTATTTGGACTGTGCTTATGAAATCAATGACAAAATGATATGTTCAATGTCTAAGTATGTAAAACAAGCTGTAGTTACCATTTCAATATTGGTGACAAGGTTACTGAGCTCCAGCCAAGCTCCCCAGTGAAGAGGAAGTGCATGAATTGCCTCAACAAACACTTCGACAGCCTCCTTTAGCAGATCCAGCTTTCGTAGCACCACCCCATACCTGCAACACATTCACATATTAATGCACACATAACAGGGCTAATCAGAAGTATACAATTTGGGGGAAATTGTGCACAGTTTGCTGGAAAGGTTCTTACAAGTACAAGGTGAAGCCGTCCAACTCTCCTGCATTGTGCTTCTTACTGAGCTCAACCCTCAGCTCTCGCAGGGCTTCATTGCGAACCTGACCCTTCTCCAGGGGGCCTAGAAACACACACAAGACACACAAACGTTAGGTGTAGGAGGAAAACAAAACTACCGGTACCTTGAATTATTTTATTAGACCAAACGGAAAAGTCCTCACCAAGGCTATCCACCGTCTCATCGTCTTTCTTTTTTTCACCTGACTGAAGACAAAGGATACTTTTCAGAACAGCTCACATTTATTATAATAAAACTAAAAGCATAACTGTGATGAAATGAAACCAAAGATCTAAAACATATCTATATGTAGGCATACCAAATATGTATAGAATCTTACCAGGTAGCGAGAATACATATAAAGGAAATAGGCCTTCTGACTGCAGCAGCCTTTCAGGAAGTAAGCAGAACGGTCATACTCTTTCAGGTCAAAGTAGGATTTGGCCAGTGTAAGTGCATCCAGGTCTTGAGCATCATCCTGTATTTTGGACAAACATTGAAGAAGAAAAGTCTTAATCATCTTTAATGAGTCAGTCCTGGTATTAACATCCATCCTGAGCGATCTGATCACAAGTTGACGGTTCAGCTTTGAATGCATCCAAATGTGTCGAGATCCGATCACCAGGTGTGAAGGACCACCTACCCAGCTGACGTCCTCCCCTCTACAGTTTCACAATGACCAGAACATATTTCCACGCTTGTCAGTCTTCATACATACACTGATCACCACATGGTTGATATTTAATTTTTGGTAAAATCTTTCATTACACTTTGCACATTATTACTTAACTACAGCCACACCAATGAACAGCTGGTTGTGGCTGATTAGTGTTTGTGAATCCACACATGCACACACATCGATATGATTTCCAACTCTAAATCTAGTGAGTGGGTTTCATGTGATAGAATGGTAATAAATAAAAAACAGAAAAGCCTTGGCCCCTGACAGTGTGTACACACCTCAGTGAAGGGAGCGGATGGGGGTAACTCATCTTTAGGGAGAGGGTCCAGAGCAAAGGCCAACTCAGAAGCCCTGAAATGTAAACATGGGTTCGGCATGAGACACAACTATTATGCAGATGTAAAACACCATCACTATACATGTATATGAATACAGTTAGCAGCTGAGTTAAGTACTATTTTTCAACTGATGCCGCTTTAGCTATGTGAACACAACACTTAGTCATTTAACGTCTCTTCATAGCTGAAATATACCGATAACAGGCTGTTAGGAATGTATTGTGGAAACAGCATTAGCTACATTGATAAAAACGACACTTGTCAACAGCACGGCTAACCTAGCTAACAGGCAGCTAACAGTCCGATATGGAGATAACAGGGCAGAGATACAGGCGGGGACGGACACGTCGGTCTCAGTCGGTCTCACCACTTGCCGCTGTGCAGAAGTCCTCGCTCTTTACAAAGCGATATCACTGTTATTAGCTGTTTCTTGATTTGCACCAGGTCCCCAAACTCACAGCAGAGAGCCGCCATTTTCATATTTCGGCAAGCGAGCGTCTTATTGGATGGTTGGAAGTTACAAAGAGATAGTCCCGCCCACCGGGAGTGACATCACTTCCTTCCTCGCACTGACAGAACGAGCAATTGAGCGGTCATTAAAAAAGAGAAAGAAAAACCAGATACAGCTATTTACTGTTTGACTGTCCCTCCATTTTATGTTCCTTCAGAGTGTCTGGTCGTACCTCAAAACCTTCTGGAGCTGTTTGCTGATATAAGCACTTTACTTGAAATGACTTTTTGATGCTACCCACTTAAAAACTGTATCTGGCTTTACAGCTGACAATGATGCACCTATATACAATACACTGTTAGACAAGTACAGTTCTTTTTTAAAAATCCAATGTCACATTTCGTAATTCATACTTGGCCTCCAGAAAGTTAGTTAATGTGCACAGACAAGTGATAGGAATCCGAAGCTGTTTTTCAAGACATAGCACACCTACACTTTGACAAGTGCATGTTTTATTAAAACTATTTCAGATAATGGAATTTCTAGTGATGCATGTTGAAATGATTTAATTCTTTGCTTTGGGTTTTTAAGCTATATTAGGATTAAGGTGTAAACAGTTTCTCTGTTTGAGAAGGAAATTCTCTTCTTCTAATATTAATGGTTTATCTACATTCTTCTAATAGACATGTAGTTTATCCACTTGACGGTTACTGAGACGTAGGTCTTTTAAGAGCTCATTTGTTTTGAATACACAAGTATCAACCATCGCTACAACTGTGTACCCATCATTCATATTGTGTTTTGTATGACTTTGAAGGAAAAACACAATAGCCTAGTCGGTAAAGTCGTCGCTCTCAAATAAGAAGGTCCTGGGTTCAATCCCCACTCTTTCCCATCTCCATTGCAGCAATGTACTGAACTCTTTAAATTGGCAGTTATTCAATCTCTTATCAATTGCAAAATATCTTAAACTATTTATATTTAAATTAAGTAAAGAAATTCAAATTTAAATTTAAATTTAAACAATTTGAAACTGTGAGAGGTTCCTGATATATTTGCTGCATCTTATTAACTGATGACTTTAAGTACATTGTCAGAAACATCCACCTATATTAGCTTGTTAACATCACAAGTTAACAACAGGAACATACAGTATATTTGAATGGAATATTTGGGTTAGGGAGCGTTCAGCCCACCTGAAGCTTTTTTCCTTTTGTTAGTGACACATAGTGAGTTCACCAAAGCAGAGAAAACAGTGGATGATTTGAGCAGCTCACTAATCGTACCCGCTGGGAAAGTCTCCACTTAATTCCATCCATCTTAAATAGTCATCTAAACACTCTGAGCAAAAACAACAAAACATTCATCAATTCGTTTAAGAAATAATATTTCTGTCTCTTTGCTGCAGGGAAACTTAATGAGCCCTAACATTTTATATAACTACATTCTTTGTAAACATGAACCAAAAAACTAACAAAAAGTAATGGAACAAAACATTAAAAAAAGTTAGAAATTATTTTAGGAGGGTCTACCTGCAATCAATATTCCTTCCAAACATTTTTTGTTGGTAGACTCATTTCAGCCACAAGAGGTCAGAAGTGCACAAGTCACAGTCATTAATGCCATAATTTGTTCAAAAACTGATTATATCACTGCTGCAGTAAGGTTATGCCTGAATTCGTTCTGGTTATAACTAAAAGTACAGAGTCAAACTGAGGTTAACAGAAGTTACAGCAATGATACAATGGGTTCATCGTCCAATCAAATGATTTTGATGGGGCTATGGTGCAATCAGATCAGTTACTCTGAAGATGTTTGTGTGAATAGCCTTCGTTTATTGTTGCATCCAGTACCAAAAACACACATAGAATAGCACATTCATCTTGTGCCACATGTCATTCAGATACACACAACTCACTGTAATTGAAGTCGAATTAATCATTTAAAAATAGAGACTTATATTGGATATGACAGAATACCCCATGGTGCTTCAAGGTTACCACAATAATTCAACCCTCCTGCAAATATTAATAACCAAAGCCTTGCTGATGATGTAAGTTTTTGCATTAGCACAGTCAGCCTGTGTTAATGCCTCAGAAAAGGCTTTTTATGCTCTGCTAAACCCAGCCTGAGCATGTTCTGTTAATTTCATCTGCATGAGCTTGCACCAAAACAGCACTAACTTATTTCATCAATATCCAACTCAGTAGTGAGCTGTGAAGGAGCAGGAACATTATGACTCTTTCTTGTACCATAATGTGTCTTATTTGATTGCCTGCCCAGCTCCTGCCACTGGCCCCGGCGCTTGGCCCCGCTTCACTGGTGCAGAGCTGACACGGCTCATCATGTTCCTGTCTGTCAAGATCAGCAGCATCACTGCTGTTGGGGCACCCACCACACTGCACTGAAGAACAAGCACAGCTTCTTTATGTATGATATTCAAACTCTCTCCAGATCAAAGACCTCATTATAGATGAGGTCTGTTGTTGCGTAATTCGTCAATAGAGCAACAAAACAAAAGGAAAGCAAGTGGGGAATGGAGGATCAATAGACTCTTCATGAGCTGGGTTCATATTCTCACAAAAAATGTGCAGTGTTATTCAGGGGAGCTGAGGTGCCTATTAATGCCCCAGGCGCTCTCAAATATTTCATGAAACCTTGCATGTGTTTCCAAAGCCTCTCAAGATGTGTCCCTGAAACCAGTTCCATTAATTATCTGGAGAAACAAGGAGCACTGATAGCCTTACATTCCCTGAGTGTTATTGTCTTTGCAACTAACATGAAAAACATAAGGGTCTGCAGTACAGTAGAGAAACTACGGAGCAGTGTCAGGTTCAATCTGTAGATCATCATGAAGTCACATTTCTTAATCGAATTTGCATTCGCAGACTTTGGAAGAAGAAGAATTGGAGTCGACCAAAGGTGTGAATGTGAAAGTAAATGTCTGTGATGGGATGGTGACCTGTCCGAGGTGTAGCCCCCCTCTCACTCGATGTAAATGTTAAATGTAGAGCGTGACCCCACACTGTAATGCCAGTATTATAATATGTATCAATGTTTGGTTCTTTTTTAATTTTTGGTTTTTACGTTCAATTTTATCATGCAGGCCCATGTACCTCTTTGTTGGCATCAATTCAACATCTTAGTGAGCAGAAAGCACATGCAGTCACCAGACATTGGGGCAGATGGGTTTGGAGTTTATCAAGTACCTCGTGTTGCCAAGGGGTGGCACTGTCTAACTGGATTCACGCCAGTAGAAGCAAGAAACAACCATTCCAATGTATCTGTGTAGAGTCAAAACTAATATTACAAAAAATGTGAAATAAAGTGTACATCATATCATTAGATCAGAACAAGAATCATTTTGACGTGTGTCACTTTAATCGTGCTGAACTACAATGCTTTGCGACTAGCATCACATGTCCACTACAAATCTGACAGTGAAGTTGACCATCCGCATCTTTCTCTCCCTGTGTTTGAAAGGTGCCTCAGGACACATGTGTTTGAAATGTCTTTATTAATCGCTTGAAATTCATTCACAGAACTGAACTGGGAAGTTGGTAGGAGAAATTAATCTCTGCCTCTGATTTCCCTATAGGCTCTTCTTATGGTGATGATAGAGGAGATCTCACTAAGGCTCACAGCAGAGAGGGAACGAGTCCTCTTCAGCAGAGCTGCACGATGCTGAGATTCTCACGCCCCCCCAAAAAAACATGAGATGGCCGATGATATGTTCATTTCTCACACAGCAGCAAGATATAATTCCCCTTCATTTGGATGCAGCGTCCCCACTCACCTCCCCCACACTTCCCACCCCCTCGTTGGACATCCTCCGTTGGACATGTCTCCCAATTTTCTCCACGGAGCAAAAGCCACTTAAGAAGACTGACAAAGTAATCAAGTAGCACTGCAGTTTACAAGGCCCAGCACATGGCTCACTGAGCAGGTTGAAAGAGGTGCAGAGACGAGCCCTATAGTCCGTCCCTTTCATTCAGCCCTTCCTCTCTTACACGTTCCTGATGTCTCTCTTTCTTCTTGCCTCTATTGCACTTCACACACACACACACACACACACACACACACACACACACACACACACACACACAAACAGAGGCAACCTGCAGGTATAGGGCAGTGAAGTGCATGATGAACCTGCTGAGACCGAATTTTGGGACAGCTGTGTAATTGAGAGGGAAAATATGCCAAACAATGTGCTTGAGTGTTTCTCGTGCAACGTGTGAGAGATAGTGAACGGCCCCCGCCCCCGCTCACGCAGGCTCCGACAGAGATCTCTCTTCAGAAATGCTGTGGGCAGGATAAAAAGTGCAGAACAACTTTTATATAGCAATAACAAACAGAAATCCCTTCTTCTTTCTTTTTCAGAATTGATAGTGTCAGAACTTATCAATACTTTGGTGTTTAATAATTTATTAAACACCAAAGTATTTTGCTTACTATATCGTTATTGGATTTGCAACAAAAACTTCTGAAGCCCTTTAAATGTATGTTATAATATAATATGTAATATAATAATATATTTACTGACATACTGAAAAGTATGTGACATCAACATGATATAGCTCCAGCTGCTAACACAGATGCTTTTTAATCACACTCATTGTGCAGTGAAACAGGAAGCAGCCACAGAGGAGGCCGAAGAGGTCAGTGTTGAGCGCAGAGAGATTGACCGCAGCCGTGCAAGTCATCGCCACAAGGACGGGTCATGGACCATAACGGCACGGCTGCAGAACACAGTAGAAGGAGTTCAGTTAGCGAGACTGGAGCCGCACAAACGCAGCACAATGACTCTGTGTTTCTGTTCCACTACGGTCATTGTAAACCATCAGAAACTCCAATTTCAATTACTAGAAAGTTAACTTGCCAGATAGAGTACTCTGAAATGTCAAACAACATGAAGTTATGTTGCAGAGGAAAATACTTAAGTTAAAGAAAAAACCCGACAGCAAGTGCCTGTTAATATAATGTTTAATGTCACTGTGTTTATTAATAGGCTCTATTGAGTAAGGGCTGAGAGCTGCAGAGAGCCTGTGGGCTTCAGTCAGCCCATAGCTCCAGAACTGGGGCTCTCCCTTCATCAGGGCACCCCCGCCTCATGCCAGCCCCCAGCTTCTCGTCAATGGAGAGTCAGAATCCTGAATCCTCTCTGAGAGGAAGTAGGAGGAGGATTGTCTCAGGTGCATCTTCTATAAATGTGGAGGAGAGGATCTGCAGTCAGTTCTACTCTGTCATGCACAGGAAGCCCCCCTTCTACCAGGAGAGAATCTCACATCCCAGTGAAACTTAGAACAGCTAAGTTCATAACAATTTGGAGTGATGATTTCCTTTACTGGGATTTCCTTTACCAGTCCAGTTTCAACCGATATTGAGTAATCTGATGGATGCTTAGTCCGGTCCTGTTAAATTGAGACAGAGGAGTTTGAGGAAAAGCTGCAGTAACTCATCCACCTTTAATCATCCCAACCTCTGGCAGCTCCCAAAAGAACCACTACTGTTAAAACACCTGCAGCAGCAGAGGACCTCGGTGTGAGGCAAACCTCCGCCCTCTGAAGGAGGAGCAGTTAAAAGTGGGCTCCATCTTTTGGTCATCGCTTCAGAGAGACTGTTGCTCTGCTTCAGGCAACTCGACTCAGAAAGCTGCAATCAACAAGTAGAGGCAGTACAACAATACAGCCAGCAGGGAATCAGCATCGTGTTGTTCCTGGAGCGTTGATTGAAACAGTTGAATGAATGAGTTACAGATTATCTGATGTCGTAGGTGAGAGCAAACCACAGGCGGGATAACTCACATTAATGATCCGTCAGATGAGTCACTCTCAGGTCTCTGGTGTCGTGCTGACTTACCGAAATGGCTAATGGAAACACTTTATTGGAAGGGAGCCATACCTGTGGTTTCCTTACACTGACAAGTCTAATTACCTCCGTCAAGTCGGTTATATTCACATCCCTGTCTTTCTTTCACATTGTGAGATTCTTTGACATTTTTACTAATTTCTCAGGAGTAATTCTTGGATATTTATGGGACAGGTTTCTAAGAGTGTTTGGCCTTGTCGGAAGTATGTGCTCTACTGAGTGCCATTCTTGTTGTCTGCTGTGAAAGGAAAAATGGCTGAAAACAGGTTTGTGAAGTTTGCACAGGTTGTACTGAACAGTGAGACCAGGAGTGGCATAGTTACTGCAAAGATTTAGGCTGTGAGCATCGTCAGTACATGGCAGACATATGCTGCCTCACACTCAGTTTTACTCAGTGACCACGGATGAAATAGTGTGTAGTGGAGTAGAAAATACTACTTGGGGGTGAAGGATAAAATCACCTCTGGCTGAGTAGAAAAACTCTAAAATGAAGCCATCTTCTTGAGATTGAAAAAGCTGGACATAGCTGATGTCCTTTGACAAAAATAGATGTTATGCATTTAAATTAAAGAACGTAAAGTGCAGAGGTATTTGTGAAATATTTCAGAAACAACAGGGATCATGACACGTGGTGTAAAAGGGGTGTGGGAGGACCTTGGGTAAAGAGGATTTTGTCCAAACAAGAATGTCTATTACTGCTCTGCCTAAGCTGAAGTAAAAGCCTAATGTTTGTGTTTAATGTGTCCAGAACATGTTCAGTAACAGATGAAATTTGATCTCCAAAAAATGAGGCTAAGGATTAAATTTATTTTAGATTAACATTGTTCAAAGCCACAAATACAACAATGCCACATAACTGCATTTTCCTTGATGATAAAAACACTGAGCACAAAACCCAAGTAAAGATTCTGGTAAAATTACCTTCTGTATTTCTGCCCAGCTGTGTAAAGAATACAGTTTAAATGGGTAAAACCTTGTAAATCGAATCAGCATGTCGATAGTGGGGGAGAACTACTTGCATGAGCTTAAATTACTAAAACAGATAGGAAACATGTATTTGAAGCACTGAAGGTGATTTATTTTTCTTCTCAGTGCAAAAACATTTCCGTACATCTGTTATTTGTGTAAGTAAGCGTGAAAAAGTGGCTGCAGGGGGAAAACCTGTTCCCTGCGGTTTTAATCAGGGCCCGGCGCAGGACCCTGTGATGGGCTGCTGATGAAGTTGTTTACTCGGCTTGAGAACAGCCATGTCTCATCAGGTCAGCCACCACCTGAGCACTGGACACTGCAGCACACGGCCGAACGGGAACGGTCATGCACTGGTCTATTTTTCCGTATCGTCACCTGTTTGGCAGTAAAGGAAAGCATGCTGTGCAGGTCACGATACCGAAGCAATTTCTCGTCCTATTCCACCCCAGTGTTTACACAGTTTGTCTCCTGCTGAGTAAACTGAGTGGCATTTTCCCTCTCAACTGTTGTCTGTTCCTTACCATGAAGAAAGTGTTTTGATTGAGGTTACATAAGGAGAGAGGAGAGAAAGAGTAGGAGGTGGATTCTGCAAAAAGAAGAAGAGAAAGGGGGCAAAGGCTCCACATTGAAGTTATTCTCATTGAGGCAGAGCTGTAACCTCATCCCCCATGTCAGGGTGGCATGTGATGTGTCCCAGAAACATTTCAGGCTGTGGATAATGGCGGCGACAGATGTGTCATGTCTGTGCACAGCGTGGGGGAATGGGGGATACGTCTTGGCTGTGGGATTAATTTGCCTTTTGGGACAGGTGCCGAAAGGAGCCTGAGAAGACACAATAAATATAATGTTACATGCAACCCCCACTATCCAACTCCACGGGACACTAGGAACACGCAACTGACTAATTCGTATGGAAAAACTCTGTCAGCAATACGCTTTGACACCTCTGAAATGTGATACCCTTCTCACCCTTGGTCTTCTGCGAGCACTTTGCACTTTGCTGGTGGCACTCATGTGGCCAGAAGGTCTTAACAACTGAAAATAAGTCACCCTTGATTTAAACCAGACCCGGCGTCATATTTAAACTGAAACACACAAAATTCCCCCGTTTTTCACTTTGTGCAGGTTCTTAATAATTTCAAATCCCGGTGTGTCTGGTCAGCTGCAGGAGTTATGGCACTCGGACGAATTCAGATATGTAATACTCCAGTCAAACATAATTATCGACAAATGTAACTCAGGTCAGAAATGGCAGCGCAGAGTGTGGATGTGGATGATGGCTGGCTGCGCACCCCAGGCAATGTAAATACATTATTTAATGTTTAATGATTTGTGATATAACTCGTGAATTCTGATATCAATTATTTTTCCTGCATCTCCTGAGAGACTTTACGAATTTACAACAGGACGACATGTTCTCTGTTCTCAGTGCTCTCGGCTAATTAATGAAAATGGATTAACAGTGTTTCTCCAATTACAACTTTTTTTCCCTCTCACCGAGTATGATAACTTTAATCTTTTGAAATGGAAATGGAATTGGAATTGGAAAAAGTTGTATGACGGTGAAAGGGATCTATCGGCAGAAATTGAATATCAAATAATCATAGTTATGTTCAGCTGCAACAAGACACTTTACCACTAGATGTCACTAATGTCTACACACTGAACCTTAAGTAAATACATTAATTGATTGAAGAGACAGATGATGACAGTATCCACGAGCAAGACTAAACCGCCGTATAAGATAAACTTAAAAAATGTAAAGGATCTTGATTTCCACCTGGTGGCTGACTGCACTGTGTAGGTCATCAACTCCACCTTCCCCATGTTAGTGGATGGGACATGGGCCAAACTCCTATACACCTGCTCATACCCCAGGTGTTAAAAACTTTAAACTCTGAGCCAAACCCCTTTCAAACTCACAAATCTTCTAACCTAAATTCCGGGGTTGGTTCCAAAATTTCAAAAAGAAAGTACCAAATTTATAAAATAAAATCATGATCATGAGCTCCTGACGGAAATATCTGAATCTTTAGCTGCTAATGGTCCACTATCTTCCCCAGCTAGTTGCTAACTGTGTCTGTCAGCCGCTTGGTAGGTTTGAGTGCAGTGGGATTTTAGAGCTTTCTTGCAAACAAGAACGAGGTGGCTGAAAACAACCCCATGAGAAACCAGAGAGTGAACCAGAACCAGAAGTCGCAGAACAGGCACCTGAACCGTTAGCTGAGACTCGCTGTTTCTGAATAATGAACACACTTTTTAATATTGTCACATTTTCTTCATATTTTTATTTAATATTTTTGGTATTATAGAATTGATTGCAGCCATTTAAGGCTTAAAAATATAACCAGGTATAAAATGTACTTTTGTAAATTATTCAGACAAAACCGTTTCTCTACAGTAGAGCTTGAAATGACCCCTAAAGACCACTCTATTTTTCATGCTGGCAGGGGAAATCAAATACCCTTTAAATGTAAAGGTGAAGTTATTTGCTTCACGGTTATGTACTGCTGGTGCCACACCTCCACCTTCTGTAGCAGTTAACAGTTTTGTTCACTTCAGTGGACTCACACAGTCCACTCTACTTCTGTGGGGAGTTCATTTCCATTGTTTCTATCAATATTGACATCCTGCTAGAAGCAGACTGCCCTCTTGTGTGCACACGGATCAGCTCATCTCTTCAATGGAAGGTTCCCACGCTTTGCACTGTTTGGTAACATTAACCGCACCAAGCTGCCTTTGAGTTCCCAAACGACAAGCGACAAATGACATGCCCCTGTGGACAAAACACTCCAGCAGAGTTTCATGTCAGATGTTGACGCTTACCGCCTGCTCCTCTCAGGGAGTGTTTCAAGTGTACAAACTGGGTAATATTCGCAGCGGACGCTTTTTGATGAACCCACTGACATGAGGACATCACAGAGTGCATCGTTGTGTGTGAAGATATGTGAACCATCTTGGCCGCTAACAGAGAGCTGCTCTCTTTTTGAGATCAAGGCCAAGAAGAGGCAACATGTTGGAGACCTCTTCGAGCCTTGAAGTGAGCCGGAAACATCAGAGTCCCCGTTATGCCGCTACTTTATCCCCCGGATTCAGACTGCTTTTGGCATTTTTCATGGCAAAACTCTCTGAGCTTTTCAAAGATACGTTCAAAAAACGTATATTCATTTGAAAACAAAGCCACCTCCTCTCCTCCACTTCTCCCTCTGTCTCTGTCTTGGTTTCAAGCTTTTGAATACACATGTGGCCTCGAGACAAAATTAATTAACCACTAAGAACAATAATTAAAAAGTGATGTTGAACAAGGACAAAAGAATCATTAAGATGGTTAGACAGACAATTAAATAAAAGGACCCATTATGTTGTGCAATCTGTGACTGCATTAATGACAGATACATTTTGATAATGAGTGACATTTGGCTAATTTTAAGTGACATTTGTGTAAGAATGACGTATTTTATGTAGTCTTTCATATGTAAAGGTTTTAAACGGAGTTATATATGTTTTACCTGCAGCGATGTCTCGGTTTTCTGTGGTTATGATGTGTAATTGTCTCTGAAACATCAACTGGACGGGACAGAGCTTCAATTTTGAATTGAATTATTTTAAATGCATGACCTAAAGGATCTGGTGGCGTGCAAAGAGAGAGGTGTTGAATTTAATTAGAGAGAATATTAATATACAATCTTTCAAATGAGTGATAAAATAGGCTACAATATTAAACATTTTACTAGTTTTAGGCTTCAATCACGATACGGAGAGATAAACAATTGATTCTCGAGTGGAAAATAAAAAAAATTCTGGACATCTGATCAAGCCAAACAGCAAATTTATGTAAAGTTTCGTCATGTGTGAGAAAAAAGCCAAATCCATGAATCAGTCTTTCAACCAGGATGTAATGCATTATTTAAGTTGAAGTGCATTTTGTGTCCTGACTCTTATAACAGAACACCACATGCCGTAACACTTTAGTTAACACTCAAACAGAGACAGAGTGAGAGGGAAGGACAAGAAATGAATTTTTCATTTGAAACACTGGGCATTGTGAGAATGCCCAGTGTTTCAAATGTTGTTTTGGTTTTCAAATCCATGCAGCCTAAAGAAAGCACAGCTGAATATACAGAACAAACATTACGGTGCATTGCAAGTCTACACACGCACAGACACACACTCACACCACAACATGGTCCTGATACAGTGCTGTGTAGCATGGCGTTTTCTGATGCAACTGTGATATACAACCCCCAGCAATAAATACATTAATATTCTTGATAGCTTTGAACCGTACTCAGCTTAATAAAGATTTTCTCGTGTGATGTAATTATGTTTTAAATTTTTTTTTAAGTTTGCCGTTGTTTTCAAGATTGAGGCTTCAAGCTGCTTTAATATAATTCAGCTGATTCTTATTCTAATTTCTGAGGAATAAAAAGGGCAGAAGAAGAGAAACAAGAGGAGATACTCTGCTTTGTGTCTGGTGGTATTCAGAAGATGTGTTTGGTCTATTCGCGTCACAGTGAGGCTGAAACCTGCTGAGAGAGGCAGAGGCCTCTGATATGGTCAATTAATGTGGAACTACTCTGAATGTCAGAAAGGTAAAAATCTAAAATGCAGCGTCCCATCTTTTATTTCAGTCTTGTCTGCTACCAGAGGTACTCTAAAGGACAACTCTGAGTCAGCTCTTGATTAAATAGATCTATGGATCAATTTTTCATCCTCAAAACCCTTTTTTAAATAACTCGAGGCAATTACTGCGGAGTTTTGCCAAAGGTCCCCCATGTCTTCCATCTGTCTGTCTCACCCTTTTTTTCTTTGTCTTTTCTTGCATCACTCACATCTGCCTATGTAGAGTGAATTTGGAGAAAGAGTGTGCTAATAAAAGAGCAGCCAGCTGGAGCTGACTGATTGAATTAATAAGCAACACAATCTTAGCTGATCTGTAAAATTATCTACAAGCCAAAGTACTATCAGCATTGGGCGTAGCCCACTGGAGAGTGTCTGGCTGCCTGTCACATTTTGCAACTGCTCTCTGCCGCTGTCAATCCCATCTTCACCTAATAGCTCGAGATAGAGGGTTGCAAATTGTCTTAAATAGCTCCCCATCTATTTAATTTGGATCAAATAAAAACTTAGAGATGCTTGGTTTGTTTGTGGCTGCCTCTTCTGGGTGTTTACCGCAGTGTGACACCAAAATAAGCGGAGCGACTTGAAGTGCTTTAGACTTCTACACCCAAGTAACCCTTACAGTTGCAGTTTTGCTTGAGAAAGTCTTGATTTCACATCATAACGCTACAGATCAGAACATTTCAAGACTTGAAGATGTTTCTTAAACACTTACTGAATCAAGATAAGGATACTTTGAATTCATAGATGTCCCCTTGGGATAGTTCTATGCTTCATACAAGTCAACACACTGTTCTTGTGTTTGTAGTGTGGCGTCTAAAGTATTCCAGCCAAAATAATGGTATGTTTCATCAGTGATTTCGATTAATATTCATGGCTTCAAGGCTTTGTGTTGAAAGTGCCTTAAAGGACAGAGCGGCAACCAGCTAGTATTCATCGTAATGTCATTGGAATGCATCACGCTAAATCACTGTCATTGTCTACAGTCCAGCAATGAATCATGGGAGATTTGTGGGAAAGTGTAACTCAGCCTTGAAAAAGAAAAAAAGACTTTTTGCTGCACACTTTCCTCAGTGGGGCAACCATCACCTCAAACACTGGGATTCAGAAAACACAGAAAGACCTTATTCATAGTTCCAATGGGATGTATCCTCAGGATGTTTGTGGTTTTGAGTGGAATATCTTGAAACATTTTTAATAAATTAACTTGAAATTTGAAACATATATCATTTTAATAGGTGATCTCCCTCCATATAGAGCCAATATCATGTCAAAATGTAACATTGCAAAGTAAAATCAACAAGTAAACCTCAGCATGTTAGCATTTTCAATGTGAAAAAGTTCCCATATAGATATTTAACTAAACGATTAATAACTTAATTAACATTCCAACTTAATATGGCCAAGGTAAACAAGTTAGCCATTTCACTATGCATTGTAAATCCTAACTCATAGACTACATAATAGGATGGACGACATGACTGCTCCCCAAAAGTGAAGCCTAATCATCTTGATCATCCCCTGGTGGCTGGCTCTAGAATTGTTCATATACCTCACGTCCTCCATGTTATCATCAATTATCATTTGGTCACTCCTCCATGTTATCATATGTGACATGGACCAAACAGAAATGCAGAGAGTAGTTAAGATAATGTTTTCCCAAATTTTGGTTTCTGTAAGTTGCGACTACATTGCTTTGACCGCTTGGATCTGTGTTAGCTAAACACTGCAGCTCCACAACACGAGTGTTACTATGCAGAATCTGGCATTATCTACAGCCACCTATTCCTTTTTTTTTAATCAAAATAGTTTTCCAATTTGAACAGGTTTTCAGATTGAAGCTCAGGCTGCACCACTAGTCATAAAATAAAACATATTTTTTGACAGTTTCAGTGCTTCACACTCTCCCATCAAATTAAATGACTTTTCTCTCTATTCTTTCTCACGACATGACACCCAACTGATTTCCATTTCAGAATAATCACTCTCTAGCATATCCCCCTAGCGCAACAGCAAAAACACATGTGAGATTAAGATAAAAACATCTTTCATCATATTGTGCGTCTGTGACCTTTAAAAACGAATTTAGTTTTGTCCAATGACTCCATTTCTATCCATAGACAACAGGAAGCCTGGGACAAAAATCATCTGGATCCACAGCGAACATCATCTCTACCTTTGTCTTTCGCCCACACGAAAACATCATTACACAGTGACAGCGTCATCTCACCAGCGGCCACACGATCCACACGGTAATAAACAATTCCACACGCTCACACCCATGACTGCACCTCAGGCTGCGGCCGTGTTATTAATTTCCATGTAGAGGTATCTATGTTTATTTATCCACAAAATCCCTGTAAATAATTGGTGTTTGTGGCGGGGAGCAGCAGTGTGAAAGTGTCACCGATACCCAGTCTATTAACTTGTTGACACTTTGGGGTCGGGCCTGACTCCGGGCTAATGTGGAGTGTGACCGAGCAGAACCATCTTCATTATCGCGGCATAATGTTTCATCTCTTCGGGCCTGGGCACTGATGGCCAACCACCCACTCCTCGGTGTCTACCTCTCTTCTTCTTCTTCTTCTTCTTCTTGCTCCGTGTTTCTATCCCCTGTGAATGTGTGGTAACCAACGGCCTGGTTGCTTTCCTTCTAACATTTTTTTTTAAGAAACATTCTTTTCCACGTGATGTCTAGTTTATTTCACCCTCCGTCCATCCAGCTTCTCCTTTTACTTCCATCTTTCTTTGTAGTGTCAGAGCTTTATTGCATCATCTTTCTTCCGTGCACTTGCACTCGTATTTCCTCCTCTCATTTTGCTTTGCTTTGAGTTGTTGCCATCTGTCTGCACTCGCTGGCCCGGCCGCTCTTGTATTATTTGTACATCTTCTCCGCAATTTTGTTGGGCTAAATCACAGCTGCTGTCCGTAATTTTCTCTGCAACCCGACTCTCTCCCCTCGTCTCTCCAGCATGTCCTGGTCTTTCAGCGTCTCTTGATTTCTGAAATAATTTCTGTTTGGCTGCTGCAT
Source organism: Pseudopleuronectes americanus (assembly GCA_038501795.1). NCBI lineage: Eukaryota > Metazoa > Chordata > Actinopteri > Pleuronectiformes > Pleuronectidae > Pseudopleuronectes > Pseudopleuronectes americanus. The sequence goes on along the minus strand of CM076728.1, from coordinate 10,573,473 downwards.
GAACATTTTGATAGTTTCCATGTCAAGAGAGTCAGTTATTCATTACTGCTATGTGAGAAAAGCAGTGTTGTAAAATTCGGAATTGCATGCTATGCTTTTAGTAGTAATGAAATTTCAGCACTGGTAGCTGTGACGGGGAGTCAGGGGAACGCAGTGGGTTTTGAAATGTGTCCCCATTTGACTTTATTTGCATTCTTGATCCTTATTGTAAATCAGTGCACATCTACATGAGCCGTGCCAATTAAGGCTCACGGAGTAAACAGTTTCAGAATCATTATGCATTAGGGGGGAAAACAAGTTATATGAAGCTGTCCGGAAGAATCTCTCGCCAGCTTTTCCATTCCTTCCCCACACTGTCATCCTGTCACTTGCTCTGTCGGGAGCTCTTAAGTCACGCTGCACTGCATGCACGACAGAAAAAAAAACACAAAAGCAAATTACCTTTTCTTTAGTAAGATTAATTGACACAGATGTGAGCAGGAGAAGCTGGAAATCAACCAGGTGCAAACTATTGATTTAAATCCAAAACATGACCTTATAACACATTCTCCTCACTTCTCCAACATATTCCATCTCTCTCTCCTTCCCACAACATGTCTAATAAAGCACTGCAGAGAGGACGTTCTCATGTAGGCCGACCCAGACATCAGAATCACCCTGGTTCCCTCCAGATCAAAAACTGGATTTTTAAATTGGGAGAACATGAGACTAGTAGATACTTTTCCTTTTGCTACGAATGAAGTCTGTTAAGCCTTTTTTCTGACATGAACTCCTGGAAATGTCCAGAAAAATTGGGTCTTTTGATTCTCACATATGGAGAACGCGGCAGGAGATTGTGCAGGCCAGGCGCGTTCAAAGCAAGAGGAAAATCTCTTGAACATTCACGTGATGAGTAGTGCCTTGGGGGGCTGGGGAGCACGTACAGGAGGCAGGACATAAGCTTGAATTCGGCTGGAAATCACATGTTTTTGTTTACAGCACAAGGCACATGAGGCTCTTGTATTTCATAGTCTTTAGGTTGACATTTTCGTGTGCGTCTTCTAAGTGAATAGCTGCACTTGTGCATCTGTCACACGTTACAACAATGCTGAATGTCATCCCAGTGCATTATATCCAAACCAGTGTATTTGCATCAGCAGTGGGGGTTTGATTGACAGTGGTAATGTACGTATGTGCTATCCCCTTTTTCTACCTAAGATAATATAAAATGATTCGCTGTGTTACATTAGCAACAGGATACTAAAACACACAGCAGTAAAGAGTAATAAATAAGAATACAATATAAACAAAACCATGAACAGTAAACAGTGTTAACACGACTGCATATTGAAGATATTGAAATTCTATTACAGGAAATGAATATTGCACAGTTAAACCTGAGTGAGTTTGCAGTTCAGTCCCGGATTGAGAGCTTGTGCTCCACTGGGAGTGATGCAGGTTATACAATCTGACAGCAGCAGGAAGGAACGACCTGACATACCTCTCCCTCAAACACTCCAGGTGACTGACTAAAGACCAAACAGAAGACATCTCTGTGAAACAACCAAAAGATTCTCAGAGAATGAGTTCAAGTAGGGCACCGTCGCTCATGGTATGAAGCCGACTGAACAAATGTGCCATCAGGGGTTTTAACAATCACTCAGGACTAAGGTATGCAGTCACCCCACAACCTTTTAGTATGAATCCACAAACAGCTGGAGCGTCTGTGTCAACACATTCTCCTGCTGAGCTGCACAGTCTGTGAGTCTGTGAGTGTGACAGGATAAAGCCCAGTCTCCTGGTTGTTCTCCGCTGTGATTGGTGGAAGGTGCAGTCAAGTCTCCCCCGAGGTCAGTCATGTTGAACCTGCGAATGAAGGGGTTCAGCTGGACGACAACAGAGGAGACAAGCGCTGAGTGACCTCAGTCTGTATTGTTTCTTTTACGCGATACACAAATCCTTGAACATGTAAGGTGCCCACATTATGCTTTTTAGGGTTTTTCAATTTGCTTTAGTGAGTCATAAGCTGTTTGCAGATATGAAAGAAACATTTTCCAGAGTTTTCCTTTCACATATGAGGAACGCAGCAGCAGGTTGTCCTGGTAAGTTGCAATCACAGTAACAGGAAAATGTCTGTACCATTCAGGAGAGGGTCGGCGCCTCGGCAGGTCATGCAGGAGGCAGGACGTGACATATAAATTCAAGTGCAGAAAATCGCAGTGTTGATAGTTACATCTGTTCTTTCCCCTAAAAGCTCTTGAATTTCGTCTTTACAATTTTAAATCTTCATCTGTCTTCTACCCATATGCAATTTTATTTCACCCTGAGATGCACCCATGCGCCCATTTCCCTCCTGTATAGACATAAAAGCTCATGTGGATATTTTCTGGATATTTAATAAGGGACTGGCAGGACAGTTCCAGAGAATGTCTGGAGAAACTGACCCTGAAAATAGCTTTCTCACATACAGACCCCACGGACAACATTTTGGGAAAATGTCCAGACTTCAGTGCATATCTGAAATATAATAATAAATATACTGAACACTTTGTAACCGTTGACTTGGTTCCCAGTTTTTGTTCCTCACAGTGTGAACAAAAACTGAAAACAGCACCCATCAGAGTAGACTAAGCCCCTGTGGTGGGTGGGCCCCCCCCTGATGTCTCCTAATCATTGTCTGCCATATTTCAGCTTGTTTACTCACAGGAGTACACAGTGATTCTATATCATCCAGACAATAATCACTCGTGCTTGGTTCTGCTCCACCATCCACTTTGACATCCTCAATTGATTTCACGTGCTGTGATTGGCTGAAGTGTCGGCGAGGTCTCACAAAGGTAGTGGTTGACATGATCGCAGTTGTGAGGGGATTTCTGCTGCTGCAATGGACAAGTAAGCAAAGCACGAGTAATGTATTTGGCATTTGACCTTCACCAAAATCGACTGTCCTTAATAACATGAACGACAGAGTTATTGCACACAAAACACAATAATGACAAATATGATCAAATAAGTTTTATTTATGTTTATTCAAGTATTTATACAGAAGAAAATGTCTGACAGAGATGAAGGGAGCAGTAGAGCCCATTGAAATGACAGCAGTATTGGCAGTAAAGGTGGTATATGTGGGCAGGTATATTATATCCAAACAATCGAGTTGTAATCATAATCCCAATCAGCCGCCGCATCGATTCACGCTTCAGCTGCAGCCACGATCCTGGATCTGCCACGATAAAGCACAAAGAGTCTGAGGAAGAATTCACATCATTAACACATATTGATGAGACACAAATGTGATGAATAAGTAGGAGAGAAAGGAGAAGCTCCCGTGTCACATGCTCCCCCGTCAAACTAGACCTAAAGAAACACTCTGCTCGTTGCCTCTAGTCAGAGAAGATGCAGTTTGTGTGCTTTCATTTCTTTAAACTCTCGTAACCCTCTGCAGCATTTGAACCTTCTTTTTCCCTCTTGTGGTGGAGGTCTACGACTGGTCTCGGTGCTGTGATTCCTTTGCACGGGCCCCGTAGCTAATCAAAGCTTCTCTTTTCTGCTTGGCTGTCATGCACACAAATTCCCAAAAGCACATCCTTATTAGCCCTGAGTTTAAAGCGCACCAAAGTCAACTGACAGGCCCTCCAGGCCCTCCACGAGCAATTCTTAAGAAGTATTTCATTATGTCTGTCAGACACATGTGGATCCGACCTGATGACTTTGCATCTTATGTGTGAGTGTTTCTCCTCCCACCTTGGCATCTGTGCCCAGGGTGCAGTGATTTCAGTGGTGTGTATCAGCTGCGTGCATATGCGTGTGTGTGTGTGTGTGTGTGTGTGTGTGTGTGTGTGTGTGTAGGTGTGTGTGTGTGTGTGGCAGCTGCAATCATTCTGACCCAAGCGATGCCAAATTTGATGTGAATTGAAGATCAAACTGTTCCCAGGAGCACTTTGATAACATCAGCTCATCAGTAAGTGTCCTGTGTGTGTCCCCAGAAACTAGAAGTGGGTTTTGATGTTTTTGTGGCGAGTAATAAGCCACTAATCTGCATGGATTTTTTTTCTGTACCTCAGGGTTTAGTGAACTGATGTTGGTGTCAATGGATAAACTTGTAAGTTGTGAAGAATGAAAGAGATATCTTTGGAAACTCCAAACTTTGTCACCCCTGCACGCTGTCGCCCACGACTGAAAAGAGAGAACATCCGCAGATGGGTTGTGCGTGTTTGCTGTCGCAGAAGCTTTTATTTATTTAAATTGTACAATTGTGCATTTGAGGATAAGTCCCGTGAGATGCACCATCTCATTTTTCAGAGGGTCTTAAAGGATGTGTTTGGTTAAGTGGTGTGAGCAAGTGAAGATATACTTAGACTTAATGCTCTTATAACAGCGATAATGAGTATTTCCTTCAGGAGTGACTCATGGAGAAACAAACGAGAGTGACTAAAATACAATTGAGTAAAATTTATTGTAGACAAAGGGCTCTGGTGTCTCGACTCTAGCAGGACGTAGAACACCATTGAGGCTGTCCTATGAATAAGGTGATTCAGATAAAGGATACTGGTGGTGATGTTGAAGAGTGGAGCACGACTTTGGGACGTCTTCTGGTTGGGAGGTTGGAAGGGAAAGACCGGGTATTCAGAGTTGAGTAGGTACATGGGTGGAGGTGAGTCACCGAAGAATCTTGTTACTCAGATGAATACTAAGTACTCAACCGAGTGACAGGAAGGAGAGGGAACATTTCAAATCTTGAGTTCTTACAGGTGATTAGCGAGGGAGTGCGAGGGTGCGATTGGATGAAAAGAGAGAATGAGCTGGTGGAGCTTGGAGAAAGCAAGAACTGTAGATGTGACTTAGGAAGTTTGACTGAACTTACATTGACTGTTTTCCTCTCTGCTTTGAACTGTGTTTATTGGTATTGGTATGCACAGTGTAGAGAAAGTAGTTCTCATGTTTTGCAATTATCTTCCATCCCACACATATATTAATAAAATGTTTTAAGAAACAACAAACACACTTGAAGTCTTATTTCTGGACAAGTTTAACTCTTTGTCTTCTGTTTCAGTTTTGTGGAGCTCAGGACTCGACGGCTCTGAGACGACTTGAGTCTTAAAGACTGAAACATTCAAGTCTCAGGTTGAAATAGAAACAGTGAGAGATTAATCTAACAGCAAAGTAATGTGCTGTGTCTCAGAAATATCCATCAGCTGAATCAGAAACCAAAGATTCTTGCAACGTTCACTCCCAGTTGAGACTTGACACTTTGCTCTGACAGGGTTGAAACCTGTACCAGCCTCCCGTGGGTACAGTAATATGTTCTTAAACCCATATGAATCTTGGGTGTAATCAAAGGCAGTATGAAGCTCTCTGTAGGTTGCCTCCCGCTGCGAGCGCCTGCAGATGTGCTCGCACTGGAGCTTATTCTCTTCTTCTGTGGCTGTGACAGAGGCAATGGATTATTCAATAGTGTAATGAATGGGGTGTCAGAAACATTCAGCTCCGCTGTTGGGCAGAATGATTTCTCTCTGTCTACCTCTGCCTGGCTATACGTTGCTCTTATTGATTATGATGGGCCTGCCTTCTCTCAATTTATTACAATATTGATCTCAGACAGATGCAGAGGACTGAAGTTTCTTAAGCTGAGAGGCTGAAAGCAGAGGCAGCGGGAAGAATTAGTGGCTTGGGACCAAATACATTAAGCTACGATTGCTATTGCTATAATAGAGGTAGACAGCTGAAGTATCCTCAGATGCTTTATTTCTTATTTTAAATGGTTCTCAGGTCCTTGTTATGTGAAGGGGCACAGCAGGGGTCGGTACAAACCAACTTCAATGTACCATTACAGATGTATATTCATTATCTTTCCTTGATAACATGTGGCGTAATACAAGGCTGGTAATACAAGTGGTTCAATTAATTCTGGGTTTTCCTATTCAACTACTTTGTCACAGCGTCTGGGTCATGTATAACATACTTACTATAATATAACGACAGACAAGCGTAACATTCATCAAGGTTAAATGGTGAATAATATGTTCACATAACTAGAAAAAAACACTTGAACAGTAAGCATAGAAAGATAGGATTAAGGTACAAAATGCAATATTGCCACAAATCCATAAAGTATTAAATCATGTTTGTTGAAGTCGAGCTATAACATTTATGAGCATATTATGTAATCAAATAAATCCTCAATTGTCCTCATGGAGGAAAAGGTGATTGTATGTTACAGGTCAAGATCACAGTGATTTCATAATCTTGCGGACAACCTGAACCAAATTCATTACATCCAGCAAAACCCTGATTAGAATTTGGAGGGTCAAGGTAACTGTGACTTATTTTTTTCAAATTTTACAGAAATATTCACTTAGACTAACTAATGAACTAATTAGGTTCAAAGATCAACGTCACATGTTTTTAGCCTTTTGAACCACTTGAACTTGAAAAGTTCAAGTTTGCTTTGAAGGACTTTTGACCAGTTGTTACTTGGACTAAAAGATGAACTGATTAGTGTTCAGTTGTCAAAGGTCAAAAGTCACAGTGACCTCAAATGAGTCTGGAGGAAATGGGAATGCAGACTAAAACTGCATTGGTTTATGTTCTGTTTTTGTGAGGATTAGGAGTTGGAGTTCAGTTTTTTGTTGTGTTGTATTTGGATTTTGTGATGATTAGGAGTTGGAGTTCAGTGTTTTGTTGTGTTATGTTTTGCCTCTATACTTATGGTTCTGGAACTGTGGTCTATATCACGGTTGATTTCGTCCTGCAGAAGGTGAAACAAACAATAATCATACCTTTGCTGTTTTTCCACTTTTCAAAAGGGGATAAAACCTCTTCTTGACATATTCTTTGAAACTGTGTGTTCAGCCCTCTGTGTTGACACTGTTCATGGTAGAGTCTGATTGACACCTGAGTTCCTGTCAAGTAATTGCAGAACAATAAATGAATGAAATCTCTCGCAATTGAAATTAAAGTCATTGAAATCCTTGATGTTGTTTGTATGTTGATTATTTATGTACATTGAGAACCATTGCACCTCCCTTTACTCTTATTCTTAATTTGACTGGACTTGAAGTCTGCAGGACGTTGAGGTCGTCCTCAGCGTGTCCCCGTCTGTCCCCCTTCACCTTGTCTCTAAACATAATGTCCAAGGAGGATCACACCCTCTCGATCCACTTCTGTATGTGTGTGTGTTTGCTCCGTCCTCAGAGCTTAGTAAATCAGAAAGCCAGTTTCTATCCAAACTCAGCCTCCCCTGATGTGCGACCTCAATTACAGAGGCAGAGAGATTACGGGTCAGAATTAATACCTCTCTTAATCTATCGAAAGTCATTTGGGATTGTTCAGGAGGAAAAGCCCAGTCTGACATCATGGAAGTGGCTCTCTAGTAAAACCAAGCAGTTAAACCAACACAGGATGCTTCATGGATATAAATGTATGTTGAAATTTTGTGAATGCAATACGCTTCTGTAGTTTTTAAGTTTTTACGTTAACGTGTCTTTCACATATCTGGTTATTTGAATGGAAAGTAAACTAGAAAATCACCACATTCGTTTGTTTGTCTTTATTATTAAAATAAATGATCTCTTTAGGCCATCTCCAGTGAATATATCATTTCAGTAATCCACACTGTGCCACAAGTGCAGTCATTACACACTGTAATACACACTGTATAATACAGATCATCATTCACATTGTCATTTCTTTGTAAGAATCATGAATCTATAAAATATTTACAGATTTTCTACAGGTAGTTAAATTTAATTATGGTGGAGTAAAACAAGAGTAAATGCAACAAGGGAGTGACTGGGTACTTTAGAGGAAAGGAGGCATAATTAATGACCATGCTTTGAAAATACTGGGTACTGGTAAAGTAGATTAAATTGTTTCGTATGACATAATATCGAATAAATATTTTTGCATTAATTTCTCGAAAGTTGTAGGAAGTTGAGACATGCAATCCATTTTTATATACTGTCTTTGATAGAAACCATTCGATTTGATGACTTGTGTTCTTTACTTTTATTTAAATTTTTACTTTACTTTACGTTATAGTTATAGCACCTGCAATATCCCTTCCTTCTTTCTTTGAATAACATCATAACATTGATCTACACCCACAAACTTCACAAAGCTTCCTCACTTGCAGCTTTTGTTTTTAATAAAACTTAATAATTCCTTGCAAGGTTCTCCTCACCTCACCCTCTCACACTCTTGTAGGAATTTAACATATAGTCAATCTGTCAAGATTTCCCTGGTTGTATTATTTGGTTTCATACTGAAGAAAAATAAAAATCTGAAAAAGATATGTATTCATTTTTGTGTATCTACTGCATGAACATTGATCTTTAAATATCACAAATATGCAACATTAAAACGAAGGAAGTAAATATGATATGAAAGGAAAACAACAATTACAGTATAGACCTAATTATGGGGAGGTTTCAATGTTGAAAGTGTGCATACATTTTACATCAGCTTGTACAAGGCAACAAGAGAAACTGGGAGTTTTTTAAATGAAGTTCTGTTGCACAATAAACATCATAAACACATTTATGCAAGTTAAAGGCGATGAATATTAGTTTTCTCTCAGTGACTGGCAAAGTTAGAATTATCATTCATTGCGGTTCATTATTCATTGTCACTGTAGGAGATCAATATGCGAGGAAATTGAATGACGCAGAACCACAGGTAATTCAAATGATCATTTCCTGTTATTAGAGCCGGGATCGCTGTACACCATTCTCTTATTATCAACGTGGAGCATATTTCCTTCTGTTGTTCCGCAGGCTATCCCATATAAATGGATGGTTTTTATGGGTAGTGCAGCAACGTCTGTTGAGAGTGTGTTTGTGCATTTATGTTAGTATTTCTGTTTATGTCTGTTTTAGGTGGGGGAGGTAAAAGAAAGGGAAGTAAGAAGAAGAAGAAATAAAAAATATTTCTTCAGGAAAAAAGCCTTGACAGCTCTGAAGCTATCGGCTTTATCTTCACCTGTGAGACATTCCATCTCCCCTTCTCCTTCCTCTCTTTCAGTCCCGTTCCTACCTCCCTTCATCCTCCCTGTGACTCTCCACATTCCCAGACGTTTTGCTGCTTTCTCTCCATCTCCATCCCATCCGTCCCATCTCAACAGATGAATCCATTAAGTTGCATAATTTACCCGCAAAGCAAAAGTCTCAAACAGGGCCTCTGCCATTGTACACGTTTCAATGGATAGGAAGTACTTTTGTGTCGACCTCACCCAACCAGACTGTCAGGCTTTGAAAATCTGACCACCAGCCCTGCTGCATTCAAACATCTGAAGAGCCGGTAGGGAATCAGCTGACGTCTGCCCTGAGATGACTTTAGGAATATTGGATTAATACAAAATCACAGACAACGACACAAGAGATGTATTCTGAAAATGACTTATGTATGTGTTGGTATCGTGATTGTGCCTGTTTACAGTCGAGTGAATTTGAGAAATCTGGGACATTTTCCAACTTATTTCGATATCTAACAAACACGATATGAGACGGATCTGTGGGATTTCTCTGTGTTGATTGAATAAATGATCAGTGACATTGTATTTATAATTATTTGAATAAAGATGTGTTCCCATTCACAAAGTCCCTAGATGCATATTCCCCCTCATTTGATGAAGATGATGACCCACTGCTGTCCTTCACTCTCAAACATATTAAAGTGGAACAACAAAAAATTGTTTTTCCGACTTAAATGGATTTTGTTGCTTGAAAACACATCATCTGATAACAATAGGAACATTGTTGAATATAACCTCCCTGAACCATGAGCACTTGAACAGACAAACATCAATGTGATAAGATTAAATTACATTTTTATTTGACCGATGTCCCCTCCACTTACATGGAAGAGGAGTGGTTTAAAATCTTTATTATAGTCTGTCATATATCGAACAGAGGCGAGTGCAGTGACATCATTGCATTTAACTTAATCTCAACATGCTTACAATGACATAATAATTGAATTGCAATTAAAGTCTACACAAGGTTTTAAAAATCTATAAAAAATGGAATCCCGTTGCTTAATTGAACAGCACTGTTGTTACTTCACATAGGTTTATTTTATTGATATATTTGAAAAAATTTAATCATATAGTATTTTAATAATACTTGTTCTTATGGGATGGAGAAGCAAAAGTACATAGTGTACAAATAAACAAGCAGTGACTAAAATGCTTTTTCCACACACACAGTGTTCATTAAAATTCTACTGAAATGACTCTATTTTTAATAGGCTACTATTAGAGCAGAATTCTTTTATTTTATTTTTGCCAACAGGTGTTTTCAGAACTGTGAAAATAAATTCAATATCAAATGCACAACAAGATATCTTCAGACTTTTTGAAAGCAGATTTCATCACGCATGCTAATCTATTCGAAGCAGGTGCTCCAGGAATCTGATTCAGGTGCCCGCTGGCTAAAAGGAGAACTTGTTTTGATAACTTGCAGATGAAATGTTCTGTTATTCTGATAAAGTTTGGCTAAAGCTCTAAATGTTTCAACCTTTGATTTTAACTGTTAATGACTTTGTGGCTTCAAGCAATATTAGTGTCTGATGTTGATTGGATATTGGTTGCCAACAGGAATCATGTTGATGTGAAGATGGAGTAGATTTTATCCATGTTGGTAAATTGGACAAGTGCCAAACAAGAAGGTTAAAGTACATCTCACAGATTGCTCCTCTTATTTTAGGCACTGCTTAGCAAATTGATGTTGATCAGGTGCTCATTCTTCTGGGATTTTTGGTTTTAATTAATTATTTGATGATATAAAAACAGGCTGAGAAGTCATGATTGACAGCTGAGACTGACTTGCAATTGGTTGAGTGCATGTATCAGCGGGACCTCGACACCGAGGCCTCTCTCCAAAATCACGAGTGCGCACTCTCTGGCTCCAAGTGATGTCACCAACACAAGATGGAAGCAACTGTATTCAATATATTTTAGCTTCATCCTCAGAGGGTTGGCGAGTCCCCACGATGTGACAGAGTTTTAGGACCTTATTAAAGTCAACACATTAAACCAACACACATCAGACCAGCCACTTTTGTCTCTGACGCTGATTTATTAAGGTTTCACTTAAGAAGTTGTCAGACATCATGTCAGATAAAAAAATAAAGTAATTTTCAACATCTACGTGAAAATCAGCGTAGTCGAGACTGCAGCATTTTTGTTGCCACCCCTCCTGAAAAATTAATGAATTTATTCATTTGGTAAAATAATGAACAGAAATTAAACTTGCAAACACCCGTTGACTGAATTTGGAAACAAGACTTAGATTCTGGTCACGTTCTTCACGCTGAAAACAATTGACTGAAAACGAGGTTTCCGATTCAGGAGCAAATCACCTTTTTATCCATATCAATTTTTCAGGCTCTTTTTTTATTTGTTGCAAAACAAGGTGGTTGCTGTCATTTTATATAAAATGTATTTTCTCCATTGCGGGCACTGAATTAGCCTGCAGCTATGTTTTATAGTCACAGGCCTCTTCTTGTGCATCTTGGAGCATGAAGTTTTAACAGAGCAAATGTCTCACTCATCACCTTTTATGCTTACGCTGACAGCCCTGCCCTGTCCACTGGCAGACTTATTCATTGTCGGCGTTTTATCATTAAGGCCACACTCGCTCTCAAGACATAGATCAAACATTCCGTCTTCATTACCCCCCCCCTTTAATTCATTACTAATTCTCAAGCAAATTATTGGTTCCACTACGATTATCAGATGTAGGGCTTCCCCCACCGCTGCCTTCCCTCTCTGGAGTATCGCTGCTGTCAGCCTCCACGGGCCTCTTCTCTCCGTCTGTTGCCTTGTGTCTCTCACTACATGCTCCGTCACAGAGGCTTTTCCTCCACCATCACCCCCCTCACCCAACACTCTGTGTCCTCTCAGTCCTTCTCCCTCCTGCGTTTTCTTGCCAACGTGATTTGCAACATTGCCGGCCCTGAATTTGTCAGAGGATAAACTAAGCCATTAGTTTCTCGCATGTCCCGTGAGCACTGGCTTCTAACTCTTGGATTCTGTCAGTGATTGCGGGGGGGGGTGTGCGTCACAGTTTCAGTCTTTGTGTTTGATAGAGTCAGTGGGAATTGCTCCACTCTCCTGTTTCCTCTCAACTCTCTGTTCTTCCTGTAGGTGGCTTTACTTATTCAGCCAGCAGCTGTGGTTTGGTTGAGTCTCATCTTCTCTGCTCTGTCTTTCTCTGTTTGTCTGTGTGTGTTGCATCCCGGGAATTGATTTTGCATACAAACATTTCAGTGAGGTCAATGCAACATGCACATTGTTAAAGCTCAGATTTTTTATCTAATCACCCACCTCCCCCAGCCTCAATAGAATCCAAGTATATAAACAATATTGTCGCACGAAGGGTAGGACCCAAAATTCAGACATCACTTGAGAACAGCTTATAGCAGATAGATCATTTAAAACGTCCGCATGTTAATCATAAAAATTGGTTCTTCAAATAATTGTGTGATTTAGGAGTTAGGTTTAGTGGTAGGAAGTGAGGACGACAATGGTAACCAAAGAAAATCAGGACAAATATATGTAGTTTACAGAAATAATTTCCTGGTGCATTTGGCTTTTTAACAGTTTAATGTGTTTTCCTTTGTTTTCTTGAATCAGGAAAGTTTCATGCTATTCAATTTAACATGCAAATGGATTTACTTGAAGCTGTTTATGCCACATTGGAATAGAATAATAGTCCATTATTTGAAAACTAAATGAAAATGACATTTATTTCTTATAAAACCCTTTGTGTTAATTAAAGCAGCTGAATGGTTGATCTTGTCAAAAGCCTCTTGGCTCTATTATGTTCACAAAATTAACCACGCAGGAGAACAAGGAGGTTCTGTGTGTGTGTGTGTGTGTTTGTGTGTCAGAAAAGCAGTGTAACCTTTACAGATATTGTTGAGGACACATCTGAATCTAAAAGATTGTCTTTAAAGGAATATTCAATTGTATTTCAACCTTATCACTGTGTTTGAGTGAGCCCAAATAATCAAGGAAATTTTTTGAATAAAGTTAAATATAAAATTACAATATTTATACAAACTTACCTTTGAACTGTGCTTATTTTTTTGTGAGCAAGATGACTGCAACTAGCTCAAAGGAAACTAATCGTAAATTCCAAATCAATTATTGAAGTTTGCGTTCTGCATACAACCCCAGGTGGAAGTCAAGTTTCGAACTTAAACAGATTTATATTGTCACTGTCAGACATTTGGACTCCTACACTTCAAGAGTTGAGGGAGATTATAAAGTACAGCCTTAATGCTAAACAGCAGATCCAGAAGTTAAAACCTTCCTAGTGTGACTTTGTACAGGCAGGGGAGATAAACCTATCCAAACTTATTGAACATTTTAAGTCTGTCAAGGCAACATGTAAAATGGAAGTGACGGTGTCAAAGACTAAAGATTTAACAGTCGGAGCTGCAGGAGCTTTTTTTCTTTATCGGGATGCAAATGAAACTGAGAAGAAGCAGCCAACAGGCCCAGTCAGAGCTCAGGCATGATGGGATATGGAACATGGGCCACAGGACCATCAGGGCATGGAGAGTAAATACAGGATTAGGCAGCGAGGCTGAACAACACAGGCTCTTCAGCAGAGGAGGGTCAGACACTGTGAGGACATCAGAGGCATAGAGCCAGAGGTGGGATGTAACAAAGTACATTTACTTCCTTATTGTACATTAATGATCAAAGAAATATACATCTACCTCAGTTAAGGTACAGATTACTTTAACTGAAGTAGATTTATTTTTATTTTCACTTTTACTACACAACATATCTGTTCTTTCTACTCCATTTGCCTTTCTACAAAGCATTGTGTTGCATGTTTAGCTTGTTCTTCTTTATCTTGAAAATAACCAGAGGGGAAAAGGTCCTTTGATCTAATCAGAGCTGACAGGTCAAATTAGACCCCACCCCCATACAGCGGCAGCATCACTAGTGAAGAAGGACCTCCTGAAATGGATTCTGAAGAGGCCAATTAATTAATAATAATATTAAAGTGTTTCCTGTGGCATCCTCTGCAGCATTCTTTAGTTTTATGCAGACACAGTCAATGTATGATGTAGTCAGCATTAAGGAATATAGGCTACTTCCCACAACTGCTTCCACTTTTAATAATTAAACTAGTTTATATTTAAAAGCAGGTACTTAACTCAAGTAGAAAGGTAAATGTGGTACTTTAACTTTATCTTAAATAATGTTTTGTCTATGCAACTAGGGGTCTCTCAATACAAATAATAACAAAAGACTTGATTGTGAAGCAGTGTGGGATCATGGGAGTTGTCTTCGGTGATCATGGTGATGCATTAAGAGTGATCAATACAAACGATCGAAGGAAAAAGAGCTGACTGGCCGACTGACTTTATTTATCAAAGATGTAATAGCAGAGATGGGAAAAGCACATATGATGCAATTAAAGGGCGACTAACAAAGAAGCATCCAACACAACCTTGAATAAAATGGTGGTTTGAACGTTGTTGGAATTATTTTGGTACACCAGTCTAAAAATAATACTGCATAGGTTGAGTCATTTTTAGACATTTAAATAAAGAATTATAACATCTTTAAGTTAATGTTTGAGTACTCCCTCTACAACTGCATGGAGGTGACACATCCTTGTGAAACCAGAGCAGTTCTCACATCAGTCCTTCTTTATTACAACTCATGCGTTAATGATTATGTCTCTTTAAATCATCCAAGACATCAAGACCTGAAATCACTCTGCTCTCTCCCCTCCACAGAGGCGTCGAGACTTCCAGGATTATATGGCAAAACCTTCCACACACCGCGGCCAACATCATGCTGACATCACTGAAAGCTCTCCAGAACACAACAGATTCAATGACCCGTGTCACTGCCGTTATAGCCTATATGGTCAATAAAATCAGATTGGCCCCTGGCTTATAAATGTACTATTATCATAAAGTCCAATTTATGGCATTGTCACATAATCGTTCCATGGTAGATGAGCACAATGTTCACATAACTTTGTGTCCACAAAACAGAAATCTGCATCTCAAGAGTTCTCAGGAAATCTCATTTCCCAATATGTTGACTTTAGTAGCAGTGTATTGCAGCCTGGCTGGCCTCGAGCTGCAGCATTGTCATATTTGCCACTCCGCAGCAGTTGTGTATCACTGTAGGGAAATGTTTTTTATGCATATAGTCACTGCAATAAGGGTTACGACTGTCCATATGGAGGAAAGTGTGTAAACTGCCACTTTTTCAAACATTTAGCCAATCAGCAGGTGCATTCAACAAGGGAAGAGTCCTGTGAGCGTTCGCATATGTTTGTGTTTGCGGAGTTTGCTAGATTTGATTTTTGCAAACAGTGGCAAATGAAGAGGCGATGTTTGGCAAATAAAATCAGAGACAGATGAGAGCAGAAGTTAGTCAACACTCGCACTCGTTTGGATTCTAATCAATTACATGATGTAAACTGTCTGGAGCATTTTCAAATACAGCTGCATAAGATATCATGTTTTCCAAAGTCATTTTGACATAACCGAAAAAATCAAACCAAAGTCATATAAACCAGTTCAATAATCAGTTTTAAGTGCTGAGGTCCAGTCGTCACTAAATAATTCAATAGAAACGTCTGCAGCCAAAAACTGCTGCGTAATATCCTGAACATGATTAAACTATTCATGAAGACTATCAAGTGTTTGAGTGTGTGCTTACAGTTGACTAATGTATGTGTACTCTCCACCGAACATCGGCTACATCGCCTCAGAAAGGAGACACAACTTGGTGATTTGCATGCAGTGTTGGTGCTCAGGTAATTTAACAAACTGCACTAAACCGCTGCTGACACAGGTCGATCATAAGTTCTTTTGTGGAAATCTATCTACATATAAAGCTGGTAGCCAGGGAGATGTGCCGTTCCCTCCGCAAGAACTCAAGATTCTTGACAAATAGTTGAGATGGGAAAAGAGAAAAATGTCGTGAGCCAAGTGCAGTGACATTTGAGCAATAAAAAAAACACACACACATACACCAACACAGACGCACACACACACACACACACATACAAATGTGCACAGCTATCTTTACTAGGACTTTGCACTAACTCTCATTGAACAATCAAACCAAAACTTTATCCCTAAATACCTAAACACAGTCCACATCTGATCACTAACCTTAACCAGGATCTCAGAAATTATGTTCTGTTTCATTAGAACCAGACATTGGTCCCCATGAGGTCAGCTGGTCCAGACATGGACAGTTTTAACACTTTAAAAGGTCCTCAAGAGGCAACACACAAACACACCAATGCGTGATCACATGTCTTCATGACTTCAGAGGACATTTCATTGAACTGGATTCTAGATATCTACTACAATCTAACTCTCTAGCACAACTACTACTTGCCTGAACAAAGCTTGACACTAACTTTCACAAACACAAATTTTGTTCCCATTAAAGAAGATATTTTCATATTGAAACTATGTTAGGTCCCACATGAGTTATCTCAATAACACACATACGCACATACACACACACACAAACACACACACACGTAGGCACATTGATTTACTCGTCGTGTGCATTGTATTGCTTGGCATTCATTCATTGACTGTGACCTCAACCCTTAACCTAATCATCATGGACCCTAAAATACTGGTTTTGAAATGTTCCACCTATGAAATAATCACCACACACACACAGACTGATGTGTGTGAGCCAAACAATATCTAATCAAGTTGATCATCATCCAACAAGACGAGCCTCGGATGATTTGGACGTTACAAGGCTGTCACGGGCCTGATCCACCACAGCCCCCGAGCCTTCACACACTGGTGTACAAGATAAATTGCTCTGTATCAAGTCAGTCAGTCTGACACGGGAGCAGCTCTGTGGATAATGAATGCATTTCCTCGGCAGAGATGATGGTCGCCTAATTGCAAAATATGAACAGCGTGGAGCTGAAATCTTAGATTGAACTGTAACTAACATCATGTTGTTATTACATCTGAGGCAAAGTAGATCTGGACGAAGTGTGGGGCGTTCGGTATGACCCGCTGGCGAAACACACGATTCTCAATAATGTGTCTTATGCTTGTATATATTTTTATATCGGTGGTGATCAAGTCTCTTTGGCTTTACTTTTTGGTAGCTGTCATGTTGACCATTGTCATGTATAATCTATGATAAATTCAAATAACTTATTAAGCATCACACTGCAAAATATGATAATACAGAATTTGACTTTGTAACTGCAGAAAGCTACTGCGGTGCTTTCCGGTTTTCATGTCACCGATTTTAACCTGTGTCAACAAGTAATGAATGTTTGTCACCTCACAGAGTTTCATCTCTTCCAGTCACAGATTCACATCGGGGGAACCTCCCCCTTCCCCCCTCCCCTCTCACACAATCATCAGAAACTGTACGGAAGCTTTTTCTCTGAGGTTTGTATTGTTTTTGGAAATAAGGATTGATTATCTTATCATGCGGTGGCAAAAACAATTAGCCAAACCCTACATCATAATGTACTTGAAGGTCCTTGTAATTTTAATTAATGCCATCAAGATAATGGCAAAAACGAAATAAATGATTTCCTCACATGAATAAAACCTCATACATCTGAATGAGTCACGCAGGGGAATTGGACTTCTTGTGAGCTTCAGAGCTTTGCAAAAAATGAGTGAAATCATGTACTATTGTGTTTTATGATATAAGCCTGCAGACACTTGACCCTCGGTGACACATTGTTGTCCACCCCTGCTACCATCATGACGTCCCAAGTTTCTTTTTGAATCTGTTGATGCCTCCTAAACAACCTTTATCCTCCAGCATATCCTCCATCGTAGGTGAAAGACAGTGAAACTTTTTTATTCTTTTTTTGTAGATAGAATCAACAGACTAAGATAATCTATCATGCACCACAGCCTCACCAGCCCCCATACTGAGTCATCACACATCTGTCTCGTCCTACTTGATCAATTCTCTCCTGTCTCCCCCAGTGATTTGATTGATACTGTTTCCCACACTCGTTCCTCCATGTGTCCCCTTGACATTGTGCCTCCCAAATTACTTAAAGAAGCCATTAGCATTATTGGACCAATCTCTGCGTGCAATTATCAACCTATCGTCCAAACTGCACCTTTTAGCCTATGGTGAAATGCAAGACTATCTCAAAGTTACCTTTTACATACAAGGTTTTAGAAAAATCTGCCAGTAGCTTCAATCAATCGGCCACATCCTCTGCCCAAACCTTTCAACAATTTCTGCCAATGGTTGAAGAAAATAATCCGGGCTGTATGATGAATATCAATTGGACTCTGGGCAGAAACACAGCCCGAAGGCAGCTCTCCTTAGGATCTCAAATGTCTTTATCAGGTAGTAAGATCAGGGTTGAATTGCCATGATAGCCTTTTTAGATTTGTCTGTGACCTTTGACACTTGATCACACTTTTCCAATTGATAAGCTATAATAATAGGTTGGGATACCTAAGGAAGATTGACTCTATCTGCAAATGTTTGTTTGTTTTCCCAGCTGATAAAAAGGCAGCACCCTGTGCTCGTTAGACATGTGGGGTTCCCCAGGGGTCAGTTGTTGGACCTATTTTATTTTAAGGGCCCATTACAATTTGGTTGTGTTTTATAATTTCTATGCTGACGTTACACAGCACTACTTACATGATTTTCTGTTGAATCAAAGTGAAACAATGGATATGTTTTCATTCAAGATCAGACCTTTACTTACATCCATCAACACTTCAGCTCTTTCGCTGCTAAAGCCCACCAGCTGAAATTTGATAATAACACCCAGTAATTCCTTCCTGCTACTTTCACCTAAGAAATATTGCAAAAGGAAATTACAGCATTTGTTAAAGGTTATCTAACATCACTTTAACTACTGCAATGCTCCCAATTCTTGCCCGAGCCAATATGCCGTTATCTGTTTACAGTTAGTCCAAAACTCAGAAAGATTACCAACAAATGACTTCGATCTCCTATCACCCAATTTCTGATGTCCCTACACTGGCTCCCGATTACATCTAGGATGTGATTCACGATCCTCTTCCTGTGAGGCCTTCAATAATGTTGCTCCAGAATGTATCAGTAAACTGCCTATGCCCTCTACCTATGCTACGTCCCTGAGGTCCTCTGAGTGAGATCACGTAGCTGTACAGCGCTAAAGACTGAAAACACCAGGGGACTGCTCATTGGCCTGTGCCGAGGGCTGTGCGACAGTCTCCCCGTGGGAGCCAGTTCAACAAACTCACTTGGGTTTTTAAAGTGATGTGGTGCTCTAGTTTTCTGGAAGCTATGTTGATGTGTAATTTGTTTTGATTTTACTCTGCTATGTCTCATGATGTAATTTTCCTCTTTACTTATCTTTAGGTTTTTGCTAAACTTGTTGTAACCCATGTTTCTGTATAATACATTTTAAGTGCTTTGTTATTTACTCTCTAACGAGGTTTAAACGGACTGATTTGACAGGTTATATAAAAATATATTAACATATGTAAAGCACCATTTTTGATGGGCAGGCGTATCCATGGCATTGTGCATAGGTGAAACTCATCAGAAATGACATCACCCTGGAAATACTTGAATACCGAGTGCACCAAAGACCAAATTATGACAATGAGTTAATGTGTGTATATACAAGTTGAGAAATCACTTGTGTGCTGATAAGAACACATCACATCAGTTTCCTTCAAAACCTCTCTAGCTGCCTACGTAGTGTTTCTTTCTCACAGACAGAGGTGGAACGTAAATGACAGTACTTTTACTCATGTACAATTTATAGATACTTCTACTTTACCTCGGTATTTCCATCTTTCTCATTATTTTATTACATCTACTCCACTACATTTGTTTTAACACCCACTTTTAAGAGTGCGCTTTCATATTCATTTGGTTCTCTTAAGATCCGTGCTTTTGTTAACTTAGCAGATAATGTTGTTTATGACTACAGTCCACAGTGACATCTGTCAGTGAATCTGTGAGGAGACACGTTCTTGGGAAAACACGAGAAAAAATACATCATCAGAAACTGTAGAGAAACTGGGATGATCTGATTAGACTGTGGAGTTTCTTTCTGCACAAATTATCATATTAATAAGAAAACCTAATTTTCTTTAGTGCCGTAAGATTCTGAGTTCATATTAATACTGTGCGAATGTGGAGGCAAGTCCTGTATGTTGACATAGGTTTATCTGCAAATGAATGCACTGATTTACTTAATTAATAACGCCATTAACATTAGTGCTAATCTTTATATATACATGTTATGAGGACAGGGATGGGATATTAGGCAGCTCAAGTGTCTCCTGGGGCAGCACAGTGGCGCAGTTGTGATTACTGTCGCCTCCCAGAAAGTACGTCCTTAGTTTGAACCCAAAGAGAGCTGTAGTGTGTGTGGAGTTATAACCTCATATTTGCTGCTGTTACCACAAACCTTAAATTAAAAATGGTAAGCAAGGAGTTGCTCTTAGAAGTCCCATTTTTGCTGTCAAATTTGCAAACGAATGCCAATGCCTTTACATTTATTTTTTTAATTTCAAGGCAGCTGTTTGTGTATGTTCATTTTAATACAGTTTGTCATTCACTTGGTACACTTGTCTGCACTAAGTGTGTTTTTGTAAACAGAGAATCTCTGACAACATCACAGCGTGAGACAACCAGAAGAAGTGTACTTTAGAGAGGAAACGTCGCTGGTGTGTCAACATCATAGCGTCTCATGGAGAACTAGCTGTGCTGTCTCACATCTGAATGCATCATCTGCAGAGAACCTGTCAAATGCTGCAACGCTGCCAAATAAGAGAGATCAAGAGAATAAATATCGAGACTCTTCAGCCAGCAAAGATACCGAATACATCAGTCACCACGTTTAATTATAATGGGGTGTCATCGTTAAAGAAAAGAACGTTTGGGAGCCTCTGCTTGAGAGACGCACTGCAAGCATGGCTAAAGTCTTGTTCGAGTTCTATGAACGGTGTCCAAATTTCAATCAGGGTATCGTCCATGCTAACTCTCCATCACAACTTCCCCAACCTATCCCAGGATTCATTGCACTTCAGTGACAAAAAAATCTCTTCGAAGAGGTCATGGCGCCGGTAAGCGATGGGATGTCCGACACTTGAGCATCAAGCTTCAACCCAACTGAACAGCCAACAGAATGCATGTCCAAAATCCAAGTGGCTTTAAAACTGTCTCAGTGTGTCCGACTTCAGCTCTGCTAGGTAAGTATCGGCAAGTATTCAGTTGACTAAGCAGATTACTAAAGTATTATTTTAACTCTGTAATCGGTTGGCTGAATTTGGACAAAAAAAGACTAAGCCGGACAGAACTCATGTTGTACATTTTATAATTAAAGAACAGGCTGATGCCAGTTTCTGTTTTTTTTCCTTAAAATGATTCACTGCAGCTTGTTCCTGTCACACTGGTGTCATTTAAGATGTAGAAGCCCCAAGACCCTGTAATCACCTCCGTCAATCAGAAGTAAGATACAAACACAAGAATTGGCTCAGTTTATCCAAAAGTGCTACGAGCCATGAAAAGCATTGATTGATCATTTATTTACAGTTTCTGAGCCATGCAGTTTTGTAATTAGTAAATTTAAGTCTAAAGCAGAAAACTGTATGTTTAGCGTTTGTCTAAAAAAATACTGTTCAGATGAAAATCTAGAAAAGTAAAATGTTCAAATGTTCAAACTTTATTCACAACAAATTATTTGAAGTAAAGAATTTTTTCTGTTAGACATGGAAATTTCCAGTGTGAACTTTATTCTTCTTTTAACAAACCGACACACTTTCTGCTATGTCACAAAATTACACAGTTATTACACATTGTCAGCATTATTTGGCATGTTGGATACATCTCCGAAACAAGGTCAGTGTGGGAAACTTTACTGGACATATTTGTCTCAACTGGATTTTCAAGATACAACCAAAAAACAAAGACAAAAAGAAAAGTTTAGGGAAATTCACACATTTTCAGTGGCTTATGGAGAATATGCCTTTTTTTTCTTAACCCATCAAAAAAAAATGATACAAGGCATGTTCAATGTTACTTTACATAGTTTACAGATATAAACAAAGGCCAGGTGTATGTAATGGATGTAGTAATCGAGACTTGCCCCTGGATGCTGTTAATTTGAATTTAATTGAATTGATTGAAATCGGCAGCCTCAGTGACGCTGCACCATGACACAGTGATGGCTGATGTTTTTTTCTTTATTTATCTTCTGTCGTCTGGCTATGCATCAAATATATATGTGGGTACCAGTTAAATATGTGTCTCTAGCATTGCAGGGTATTTTCTATACCGAAGCTGGCAGTCACACTTAAGTGGCCTTTTCGTCATCCACTTCTTAACCTCCAGCAGCTAAACTCTCAGCAGGAGAGTGGCCACAAAGCAGCATGGTGGCATTTTACCCTGAAGTGGGTAAGAGTCACTGGAAGTCTGGTAACCTCCACCAGCATCCATTCTAGTCCAAGTAAGAATAAGCTTGAGGAATAAGTGGAGAGTAGACTTGCGGTTGAAAATGCATGACTCCTAACTGCAGTGCCTTTCTGTCTTTTCAGTCCCCATCACAATGTCAGTATTTGTGTCAATTAAACATTGTGTAAACAAGTCCGATCCAGTGGTGGGGGCATAAAAAGAAAAAAGGACATTCTGCCTCTTTTAGTGATTTTCAAACATCTTGGCCAAGGAGGATATGTTTTCAAATGTTCATATATTTAACTTTTCTTTAACATTGTGTTTTTCAAAGAAATTTGACAGCGAAATATATTTATTTAGAGGACAGATTTAATTTAATAAGTGTTTCATTTGGTTGGGATCTGAATAATAAACCTTATGAATTTAAATCTGGTTTTACATAAACATTGTTTTCCATAAGGGGACATTTGGGGCTTGGCTGAGGTTTGTTTAAAAACACTGCCACTCAAACTGCTGCTCTGCTGAGCTCTTTTGTGTTTTACAGTAAACCAAGGATTTTAATTGAGTGATATGTTTTTTGGAAATGGTCATAGCTGTTTGGGGACGGCAAGGCAAGCGGACTGCATCACCATCACTGTAAATACTACACACAACAACAGCTTTGAATAAAAATGAATTAAGGAAAGTTTCCTTACGCAGTTCTTGTTATTTCTTGCAAACTAATCTTCAAATTGGAAAAGTTTATCCATCTTTAAAAAAAAAGAAAAAACTTTACTACACTTCTCTTTACCTACATCCCTGCAGCTGCGCAATTTCACAAGAAAATGAGCCATAAGAGAGAAAATCATTAACATCAGCGAAAGATACTTCAGGCAGAGATAATGGCTCAATGTGCTGCTCAATGATCAGAGCAGCCAGCAGGCTTTACGGCCTCCTGTGTCCGTCCCTATCTCCACATCTCGCTCTCACAACATCCACAGCACTAGATGGGAAAGGAGCCCTAAAAACACAACTCCGAAGGATAAAAAAGTGAGCGGGTATGACAGCAGTAAATTGGCTATCTCCTCCCCTGAGCCTTACTCCAGACTTCCCCTGCGTGCTGAGCAATTTGAATTGTGCTGTAATTGCTTATGTTGCTTTTCTCCGCTCATCACTTCTACAATAGAATAGAATTTGATCTCAGTTCTTTTGCCCGTGGTTGGAATTCTCAGCCATTTACCCCTGTAGGAACGATACTAAGTGGCGGGTTAACAAAAGAAGCAGAGTGGAGTGAGTGTTGCACTCTGCTTTTACGTGCCCCAAGTTAAAGAACTAAAGGTTGGGACAGAAGAGGATCTCTCATATGCATAATGTGACAATGCATTAAACTTTTATTGAATGTTTTTGTTCTACGAAACAGCTTGGTGCAGATTCTTATTAACTTGTTGTAACTGGGATTATCTTGGTCAACCACAGTGTGAAGGAGGGAAAGAGCTGAAGGGGCAGCAGAGAAATGGATGGGACATGAGTCATGAAATAGAAATCAAAAGCCATGCTCAGGTCCTCTTGCAGAGGAGTAGACTAGTTATGGGTTCGGGAGCACGTATAGTGGTTGTGGCCTCGGGCGATGTGCTTCTTGTTAAAAGAGGGGATGCACTTTGAGTGTGAAGCAGGCTCTAGATGGAGTATTTTGCCCAGACTGCACTTCTCAATTCACCCATGCACTCAACTATCTGCTCACATTGTTCCCTTCCTTTTCGTGGGCTTTGGGGCAAGGGAACAGTAGATGCTGCAGGATGACATGGTATCTTTCAACACTTGAGGAGGCAGTGGTAGGAGAAACAGAATGAAGTCAGGAGAATTCTTTTTTAAGAGAAACTGAAAGAATGAGAAAAGTTAAGAGAGATCAATTCCATTTCTCCCTCTCCAATGTCCTCTACGGTTCATTCTGAGTGCTGTGATGGATTTGAAAGCGGTAGCAAGTGTAAAATATGAGCGGAGGATGAGATGGAGGCTTCAGTAGCCCCAACTATTCCAGTCCAGGATGAGTGTGGTCAGGAGCAGTAATGGCAGCACAGGTGCTGCTCGACTGGCTTCCCCTCGCTGGCTCCCTCTGGCCCTCGATTCAGTGTTTGAGTCCTTCTCAGAATAAGGCGGGATGACATTGAACTCCTCGCTCTCTTCCTCAACCTGCTCCTCTCCCTCGCTCTCCTCCATCTGTAGAAGCAGGGAAAGAGGGATTCTTATTAGTTCAGACTAAAAAGAGTGTGTGTGGGAAGTTTGCTGATGACAGATACACTGACGCAGTATAAAAACATATCCAGTGTGTATCGGACACAAGGAGACACCGGACACACTGGCCTGTTCCAACTGATCCGCTCCCTCCACAGCAGAGGGTCGCTCCGTGTGAAGTTAAATTAGCAGCTGCAGATATCAAAGCTGTGGGGGGGGAGCTTGTACTGTGTATAAACAGGTCAATACCCTCCCTGACCTCCACTGTAAACTGAAAACAGCTGGCAGCCTTGGATACGGATACTTTTCTCCCAGCTGTTGTGTTAAATGTTATCTGGCACATGTGAAAACAGTGAGCATGTGCCATAACATGTTTGTACCTTTTGTAGTTCATTTTTTATTGATGCAGGCAAATGCTATACGCGTTAAGCACATCGGTCAAAAACTGTTTTGTGACATAGAACCTCAACATCACCCTGAAGTCTAAATGTTATGGTTTGGTGAAGGAGGAGATGGACCCAGGATGCGGAGGTTGTAAACAAAAAGGTATTTAATGTAAAAAGGGCTTTAAACAAGCCAAAAACAAAACTAACACTAACAGGTAAGTTACAAGGAAGCTGGTCGAAACAGCTGAGAAAAAACCATATCTCACCACGTGTGAAAACGAGTGTGAGAAACATCTAACAAACCGACAGAGGACAAATGGAAACACAGAGGCTTAAATACAGAGGAGGAAGGCAGGGCAATGACACACAGGTGGAACACATTAGGATCAGGCAGGACAATCAACAGACAGGAAGTGAAGATCGAAACACAGAAGGAAAGTGACACTACAAAATAAAACAGGAAACACCAAGAGACAGAAAACCCTAAACATAAATGACTGAGCGTCACACTAAACTCTTGATGGACGTAATGCAACATGACCGGTGTCAAGAGGCTAAATGTATAACACCACATTTTCAAAATGTAAAAAATATATCATGAAAAGCAAACACTTTTAGCCATCTTCCTCCAAAACATGACATTTTATTGCTTATAACAAATACAGAGGTTTTAAAAAAAAACATTTAAGGATCCCTTTCGATTAACTCGGGTCAATACCTTGAGAATTGCATCCAGTGTGACGTTTGAATAATAACATTAAATATATAAACTCATAAAAGAACTGGTCGACTGACTGTTAACAAGCATGATGCTCAATGAGATGCCTGTCGCTGCAGTGCTGCCCAGATGTTGGCTAGACTCATTTTCAACTTAGAATTCAGAGTGAGTCCCTCGACACTCTTCTCTGTGAATACTGGTTTTCAGCCTGATGCAGTGGCGGCTGTGGCTCAGGAGATAGAGCAGGTCGTCCCCTAACCAGAACAGAAGGTCTTGGAACCCTGGCTCCTCCAGTTCGCATGTTGATGTGCCCTCGGGCAAAAAACTGAACCCTAAAGCCTGACCCCGGGGGTCACAATGTGACAGAGGATGTGCACTGTATAAATGTGCGTTTGAATGGCTGTAAAGTGCTTTGAGAGGCCGTTAAGCCTATAAAGTGCTATATAAATACAGTCTATTTAACATATATGTCGTCATCTGCGTAGTCTGCGTGTTCATCTCCTGGACAGTGACTTGTCTGTAGACAGGTGTGGTCTGACGTAGGCCTGTTGCCAATTCTGCTGTTGTATTCTATGATGTTTTTGAATAACGTACAGAGAAAATAGTTGTCTTTCCATTTGAATGGAGAAAATTACTGCTCATTTAGTTTCCACTTTACTATCATTATGGTATTACTCCCAGTAAATGATTGTCTTTGTTGTTCGAACATTATATCATTGGAGGAAAAGACTCCTTCTTATTCTTGTTCGACTGTGTAATGCTGTCTCAACTTCCTGCAATTTCAATCTCTGTAACATACAAAATAATTCACACTGTAAACGAACCGAGCCACTGTTGGTTTGAAACTCCTCTTTTTGTTTGACTATAGTTTGCCAACTGGTTCGGACCAGGGTCTGAAGCTCCCATCACACATTATTTTGGTTCAGACAAAACTTAAAAGTCCGAAGGTCTGAAAGTGCCCAAAAGATACTAGTGTATATATTGGAAATAGTAAATGTTTAATTTGATAATCAAAACAATAATTTACTGAAGTTTCCTTCTATCTCCGGTTCGCACAGGAGGGAAGGATGGTTCGAGGATGAACGGTTTTGAAAGAGGCTCAGCCTTTACCTCAGACCTTGGCTTAGGCCTGAGTTTTCAATTTCTAAAGTCTATTCAAATCGGCCTTGACATATCACTGGCATCAAAACTAAAGCAGATCACTTGTTCGTCCCCCCTCCTGTTTTCTCCTTTTCCACTACATGTTTCACAAATGGACATTTTTTGAGACTTTCCTGAAATTAGAGAAAAAAATCTGTCACCTTAAAGTTTCTTTTATCACTAGACATTTATTGCTGACATAGTCTAAAAAGTGCTACATAACAGGAAACCCAAATGCCCCATCCATAAATTAACAGTATATGTGTTTCCATTATGCGGCCCAGCAGCGACAGGGATTCAGTGCTTTAAGGGATCGTGGTATGGGACGGGAGGAAGAGGAAATGTGGAATGAGACGGATTAAAATGGTGAAAAAATAGTATATGGAGCAGATGGGTGTGCATACATGAATATTAACAGTAAGGGTTGAGTCTAATGCTGGAAACACCTACGGCTAATCCTGAGCCACAGCGTGAGGTGGGGTGGAATAATCGGAGGTTAAACATTGAGCTGCTCGGCCTGAGTCACTTCTACAGTCCCTGCGATTCTTAGGTGTAACCATTGTTAACGGGACAGACCACTTCTTTAATTCAGCGAGTAGCAAGGCACCAGCACAGTGAACGGAGAACTTACACTGGTGAATCCTGGGAGAGTGTTAACGCTGACATGGACCCTCTCCTGGTAGACACGCGGGGAGGGCTGAGAAGCTGGCACAGGAGTGTTCTGCACAGCGGGAGGCGCCGAGATTCCCATCGAGCTGATGGCGTTGCCTGAAACAGAAACAGCGGGGGTCATCTTCAATAGGATCACACCGTTATTCATCTTCTGAGCATTGCCAAAATATTATCTGCGACTTTTAAACGCATTTGGCACAAGGTCAAAACTTGGAAGTGTCCAACACTTTGTTTTCTGACACATACAAAACCAATGACATTTCAAACAGCCCTGATTCCACTTTCTGCATTTTCAATATCTACCATAGATGGTGGTTTGTCGTCCATCTAAAGTTCCCCAAAGAGTGAGGCCACCATTTCTTGATGGCCCCCTGGTGGCTTGCAGCAGTATAGGTCATTAACCAAGCCTTCTCCAGGTTAGTGGGTGGGACATGGACCAAAATAAAATGCCAAATACATTTTTCTCAAATATGGTTTCTGTCATTTTAGGTAGCTCTTATCAAGCTTATGTTTGTAAAGCTAGATTTTCAGGGAGCGTTGGTTTCAAACGTGTCATCCGCTGATTGGTTAAAACACAATGTGGACTTGTCTCCCAATTAAAAGAACCAATCAGGCCTCTTACTGTTGTTACACATTAAATACTGCTACATAACAGCTGTTAATTCAAGTACTTTTAACAATACTTCCCAGGGTGTATCTTTTAGTACATAATCCACCTCTGTGGGTTTGGCAACAATTCAACAAGAGATCACTTTCTGTTTATCAGATTTGGTGACAGGATTCGTTGACTCCACAGAACTTGGAAATCACATTAACATTTGGCAGGAAGCCACTCAGCAGGGAGAATGTCCCTTGCCATTAATTTATTTATAAGAAAACATTATGGTTCAATGGTTCGCCCCTCTCAATTATTACCCACCTCATTTGAATTCTGCACTAATGCACATTATAAAATGCTCAGATAGAGCAGCGTCTCCAGATCAATTAAGTCTAGGCTCACATATGACAGATAAAAGGTAACATTTCCCTCGCCATTATCTCGACAGAGGAAACCTGTGAGTGAGAGTCAGTGAGATATTTGACTAAATACTCTTCATCAACATGTTAATGTATAAACAATACAAAGATACAAAGATACTCCTCAAATGCACTCATCCAATTATCCAGTGAGAAACATAGCAAAACATTAAAACAGAGCAAGGCACACAGGTCTGGAAGAAATCTCGGAGGTAGATGACATCAGCTTAAATACGTGTTATATAACACTTTCAAATATGTTTGATGTTACATCATCAGTAACTGATGTCAACACCAAGCACAAGCTGTCACATTTGTAGTTAACATTACAATCCATCATGTGCACTGCCTTTCTTATACGGCAGGGTTTAGATACACATGGCTGCAGATTGGGTAACGAAAGACCACGTACGTCAGAGCCCGTTGCACACTGACAACAGAAAACGTTGCAAAATGGGACATAACATTCTGAGGTTGAACGTGCCCCAGTTTTGTCAGAGGACATCTGTGGGTTAACAACGTCATCACTTCATCAAATTTTATATTTTGGAATAATTTCCCGGCAGACCAAAGAGCAATAGGGTGAAAAAGCTTCACATCTGTGACCCTTCTGTTTGCTGTGGTTGGAACTTCCAGGAGGTTAAGGATTTTTTCACTTGAAACACTCCTTGTCCACATGGACATTTACACCATCTCCACTACAAGCTGCTCATATTTCCTGCAGGAAACTCTCAGAGCCTCAACTCCCTTTGAGCTGGAACGGTTAGCCCTCATCACTGTGACTCAGCAGGGACAGTGGTGACCTCATGAAGTTTCACTCACGCAGACATAGGTTGTTACTGAACATATGCAGGATGCGCTGACAGCCCTGCCATTCGTTCCCACTGCCGTCACACGTGCACCACTGGGACACTTCCGTGCTGCTGTTAGTCACGTAGTTGGGAGTCATGATGGTTCCTGGTTGAAGAAAGAAGACAAAAGCCATATTACAGGTGAAACTCTAAAAACCTTTCGAAGCAATATTTCCCCTCAGGAGGAGGATTTTCATTTTCTGCCCACACCCTGGTGGAAGGTATAAAAAGCAGTCTGCTAACAATATTAGTTTCCCTGGGGATCTGCTGTCACCAATTTTCCAGCTTTCTATACTAATAATTGCACAAAATTACTTTTTATACAGTATCGGAAACAAAAGGAAATCATATCACCTGGATCATAATTCCATTACATCATGGTCTGCTGGAAATGCGATTTTTAAATCAAGTTTTTTGAAGTGATGCTGACTGGATTCCCAGAGCAGCAGCTTTTGCCAGTCGAGCATTTATGAACCCAACAAAATGAAAATGATATAAGCCAAATATCAGTTAGACTCCAACGTTTATTTTCCAGTAATGAGTCCTTTGTGTAGCTCTCAGTCTGTTTTTCCCTGAACTGTTCCCTCTTTCATTCTCTTCTCTTTCTTTCTTTTTGCTTTCTCCATCTCACCTATGAGTCCAGCGTAGGCCTTCAAGCACATGGCTCTGCTCTCTCGCATACAGCCAGAGGCAGACTGAGTGGAGGGCTGGCAGTTGTGTTGGAAATCAGCAAACCGTGATCTGCAACACACACACACACACACACACACGCACACAGAGGAGAAAACAGTTTTTTCATATGTCAGCACAGAGCAACAGTAGTTTGGAGTGTTTTGACAATTTCATTTTGGTCGAGCTAAAACAAAACAACACACTCCACAGTGCAAAGTGCAAGACAGAGAAAAAAGATGGCTGATGGGCACTCGCATTAAAACCATGTGTTATTTTATCAAAACATCTGCAAGACTTCAGATTATTTTCAATCCTGCCAACGTCATCCAACTAATCAAAAACGTTCCGCTCCATGGGGTCAAACACTTAAAAGTTAAAATTACATTTCACTAGAATAGTCATGGAGTAATTGTAAGAGGATTCAAATCTATATATTTTAAAAGTAGTAGTATGAACAATAGGCTCTCTTTTGACGATCTAGAGACAAAAAACGTTATATGAAAATACTCAGAATAAAATATAACTTCTAACCCTCACCATCTTCTGTAGAAAGTACTGGCACATGCAAGTCAGCCCAATAATAACAACATCTAACATCACTTCCCAAAAATGTGACTAAATAGAAACAACCGAAGAAACAACTTTAACGATGTTAGCCATGTCTGTGATGTTTTGCCACCGCTTGTTAACCACAGTGACGTCACACTGATTTAATCCGGCTCGTAGCTGGTGACTATAGCCTCAGCAGTCTGTATCGCTCTGGATCGCTCTGGATTGCTCTGGATCCCTGGACACGATCCACAGACTACAAACATGATAATTCTGAGGTCAACTTTTAGACTGACTATTAAAACTCGAAACCTGTAGCATATACAGTAGTGTGGCCAGTCTCCCTCATTTCACTTGCCGAAAAAACTGAACCCCAAATTGTACTTATTATGCATACTTATATGTTGAGTCTACTTGGCATTTCAATCCTGTTCATGTCCTGTACTTGGGGCAGAATTGCCAATAAATTTGGCTTTGACTTTGAAAATTGCTCTATAAATACAAAGCATTTGCTACACACCAACACAAACCACCGTCCTTAAACTGGGCTGCTAACTTAATTACTTTGAACTGGAGCACAGATATGATTATGTTATTGTGTGTGATGACAAATTATGATTTCAAAAAGCAGTGGGGACGAAATCGTAAAATCGAAAAAAAACATGGAATCTCCAGTGTTAATTAGACCTCTGACGCCTGAAGCTCACGCTTCAGCTTTAAAAGAAGCGCAAACCATGAAAAACACATTTGGATCGCACAGACAATGCAGACAACAACCTGAAGAAAATAGAGCAGCGCACACGTTGAGCTGTGAGAAGGTGACGAGTGTTTCTGGGCTGTTCCCACACTCGGCTGAACACGTGTTAACCATACGTGTGGAACGGAAGAAGCTCGTGTCAACGGCCGTTAGCCTTCCTCGCTCTCTTGTTTCAAATCTGTTACTAATAAAGCAGAAAGAGGATTTTTTCTTGACATTCGTAATGGTTTTTCTCTCTTTTCATTAATAATCTCTGTAACATTTACAAATAGACGAGACCATTATTATCTTGTGTATTATTTGCTTCGTGAATATGAGGATTTACTTCTTACCTTGGTCCTTTTTCAATTAAAGTGAATATCTTTGGACTCGGTCTCGTGATAATCGGCAGGTTCATCACTGCTGGATAATCATAAGCTGTGGCTTTAAATTAATGAAATGAAACGGGAACATGCTAATAACACTGCTGCATCGAGCCCTTTGTTACTGTTCTTTCGGCTGCTTTGAACAGGGCCACCCTGAGTCATTCTTTGTGGTATTTGTAGAACACATATTTTAATCTGCATTCCAAAAGTCCTGTATTGTACTTGTGGTACTTGATGTACTTACCTACACAGCTCGTCTCTGGAGCAGTAGTTCTGCAGGCTGAGGCAGTTAGGCTTGCCCGCCCTTTCCTCCCCTTTCACGTTCTCCTCATAGGAACACGACGGGACGATGGTTTTCCTCCGGCGCTCCCCACACAGAGTGTCAGAGCAGGGACAGAAGAGCAGAGCCAGGCTGTACTCCTCCGGTACGCGCTCCAAGAAGCGCCGCAGGGCTTTGTGGCATTTCTGGCGGTTGCAGTTGTTCTCAGAGGCCGCAGCTCGCTTGGTGCAGGCCACGACGTATTCGGACCGCAGGGAGCCACACTTTTCATACAGGCCACAGTCCTGAGCGGCCTTCAGACACTGGTTCTGGCCGTCCACAGAAAGGGTGGAAGCTGTGGGATTTCAGAAAGGGGACTCAGTAGCAAAAACATGCCTTGAAATATATCTTGTTTGTATTGCCACATAAAGTAAGAGGGGGACTCTACCTGCCATGATGGAGGCCATGCGAGACATCTCAATGTTTCTCACCAGATTCAACTCCAGCTCTTCATATGGAGAAACCTCATACTCATCGTATGCTGCGAAAAACATTCATGAGTAAACATGAACTGTGCAGCTGAGAATTAAAGGTTCAGTGTGTAGAAATTAGTGACATCTAGTGGCGAGGTTGCATTTCACAGCTGAATACAGCTTACCTCACCGTCCCCTTTTAAACATGAAAGAGAACCTGTAGTAGCCTTCTGTTGTCATAAAAACTCAAAAGGTTTAGTTTGTCCAGTCTAGGCTACTGTAAAAAAACATGGCGGCCTCTGTAGAGAGAACCTGCTACTGGGGTTAGTATACAGTATTGAAATATAAAGCACCCATTCTAGGGTAAATACAACAACAATTCGTTGAAGTTAGATGAAACACACTAGTGAAAACATCACTAGGATTGTTGTTATATTCAATTTCTGCTGATAAGCCGTTTTACCAAAATCTTACACACTGGACCTGAAGAAAAAAACAATACCACACACATGCAAGTGTTTAAACCCACCTGCAAACCTCACGGTCCAGTAGACCTTGAGGCAGTGCTCCTCCCTGCGAGAGCCGCGCTGACACTTGCAGACTTGAAGGGGGCGGTACTGCTGCACAGAGTTCTGGGCCTCCAGGCACTCCAGGCGGGCATTGGGGCCGAGCGGCGACACCGCCTCCTCAGCCGCACAGTACTCCAGCAGCCGGTAGAGAACCATGCAGGAGTGCTCCTGAATGCAGCCCTGCTCCGCCACCAGACAATCAAAGGATGCAGATACTGGGACGCTACCTGAAGGAGAGGTTGACATGGTCAGTGGACAGAGCCGCCACTTGTAAACACTGCCAACAGGTGGGTTGCTGTGTTAGGCGCGTGCCTCATCCAGTGCTACTCCTTTCTCTAAACAGGGTGTAATTACAATGTGCTCTGCAGACGCTCCGCTGCACTATAGGCTTCCATAATATCCAACGAGGAAGATTAAATTGAAAACACACAAGTGTAATAAGAGCAGCAACGTGGGCGAAACCTTAATGCTCCTCGTAGAAACACAGGAGCCTCTCGGATGATTTAACAACACTATAGGGTTGTGTTATGGGTTGTAATTATATCATAATGATCCCATCATCTTCTCTGAGACTCCTAGTTGACTTCTCTCCTAATGCTGTTATGTACACAGGTGTATAGCTTCTATGAGTGCATTAAAACATTTTCAGCTCATGTAATGTCCTCAAGTTTGTACCGATGACAATTAGGCCACATGTCCATCCCAGCTTTGTGTAGCAGTTACAAGTCACATCACTGAGCAAAACCACAACATGTACTGTCCCTCTTTAACACCCCAATTAGAGGGTATAAGCTTTTTACTCATTGCCAGTAGAAGAGTTTGCCTTTCCCCCCCCCGGTGCGTCATGTTCGAGCGTCACTAATGCACTGAATCTGAGGAGCTCTTGCAAAATGAACATGTTCACCCGGGTGTCACAATTCTGTCAACGTGTCAAAGGGGTCTATGATCTACACGTTAGCCTCATCCCTCACATCTCTCAGCACAATGCTCTCCTATCAGTGAGATCCACACATGCTCTCCTGAAGTCAAACACAGTTTATGGATCTGTGGCACCTTCCGGTCAAATCTCCTTTGTTTGGTCTGTACGAGTGCTTCCTAGAAACGCCGGAGAGTCCGCTGCCTAACAACAGTGCTTTCATAAAGCAAGGCAGGAAATAAAGGAAGACTAAATGGGGATGTTGTGGAAAACGGAAATTAGATATTTAGTCTTGGATCCTCTTGAAAGAACCTGAATCCCCAACAAGGCACAATTTCCCCTGTAACACCGGCTACCACATCAAGGATATGATGTTCACTGAGGGATTAACTTTCTCAAGTAATAGCTGAGGTACCTTCCTGCCGCGGAAATAAATATAGTAGAAAATATGCAGTCACAAATCTAAAAACCATGATATGACATTGGTTGCGATGTAAAATATGCAAAACTAGAATGTCAATCAGTAAAGTTCCTACCTCCCCCAAGGCTCAACAGTCCCCTTATCACACCACATCGAAACTCACTCGATCCGGATCTTGTTTGGATCTGCATCCAATTTCACCAACACTTCAAAATTTGGATTTTAAAGTAAAATATTTAAAATCCTGGATCTGCGCCCTGATCTAGTTTCATGGTCATTCATTAGGTCATTTTGCGTTAGCCTGCAAACTGACAGACAAACGAATTGAGACGAGAACATTACAACAGATTGGAAATGTAAAAATAGTGCTGTGGCGTTTGAACATTTCTGATGGGACACACTAAGTACCTACAGAGACGTACTCGTGGCTGTTATTGTAAAAGGACACGTGAACAGCTGCGGGCAAAACTCGTCCTGCAGCAGGGTCCACGCTCCCCACCAGCGTCAGACACTATCTCCACATGTAAGGATAAAGACAAATCCAATTTATTCTGCACTGTTTGTCTTTTTCCACAAACAAAAAAAACAACTAGTATTTTTTCCGCTTCCAATTTTGTTTTCAGACAGTGACTGAAAAGTCCATTATGAGGATGTTTTCCCCCTCAAGTTGTCTCGAACAAATAGTCTGAGGCAGACATTTTTTTAAATGGTGCATCAGCAAATCGTAGCTAAAAAATATGCTGCTGGAAGATGCTTTAAAATAACATCAGCCGTATATGTACTTGAAACACGGGCTTCATCCCATTGCCTTATATAAGTACGAGTACGGACGGGTTTGCTTATCAGCAGCTACATTTCCTCCTGAACTAATCTATTTTTCCGTATGAAATCTGTGGTGTCATTAAGCATTAAGAGTGGTTTGATTAAGCGTTCTGTCTAGAATGTCTGGAAGTGAAAGAAACAAAATGGTGGAAGAATGCCTTCTGACGGAACATTTCAGGAAATGAATTCTCTCAAATGGGACATGTAATTGTCCCCTGCAATTAAAGTTTACACCCACATGTTTTCCAGAGGAGACGACACGAAAACACTTTTTATGACATATCCTGTCTCACAGAACAAGTGTTTGAACTTGCCAGTAATCAAATATATGTCCCTACTTTATCTTCACACGGACTTGTGCATCAGTGCATTAGCATACACCGTGCATCACACCAATTCACACTCACACACACACACACACACAGACACACACAGAGAGAGAGTATTGTGTTTGATCAGTCGCACACTTCGATTAAGCTCCTGCTGACTGGCGGCACAAAGCGCGGCTGCAATCCAATTCTGCTGCTGCATGTTTTGCAATCTCAGGCCCCGCATGAGGTCCATGTCTCACTTCGGCACGAGACATATCATAAACAGAGGCTACGCTTCATCACCGCTGCAGCAAACCTGCCGAGGCTACCGCAGTGACTCCGTATAGGCAAGAGGTGGGGGGAGAGAGAAAACACAGCGCAATGAGTCATATTCACAGTCACAGCTCCCAGAGGTATGTAAAGGTGATGATTAACTGTCTATCTGTGTATCATCCTACCTTGACAATTACATACAAGTAATATATCCCACCATGCTTAGCTGCAGTTTAAACAGACCAATCGGAATATCCCTCTGTTTGGGCAGGGAATAGTTTAAACATTATTCCTTCTCAGTGTTTGCTCCCCCTGGCCCACCCTTGATAAAGAGAGACTATCAGCAATTTTAGTTTGCACACACAACAAACACAGAGAAAGAGAGCGCGAGAGAGAGAGAGAGAGAGAGATAACAAAAATCGATACAAAGTACAGAGCGACTCTGTTCAATCTTGTCCAGCAGACAGGTCATATTCATTTATCATAACTTGAACATTATTTAATATCACGCTGATAAAGAAGCACCGTGTTCACATTGTGTTTTTGTGAGATGCACCAAATTAAAGTCCGGGTTCACTGAGTGGTTAGTCTGAGGAGTGTGTGTTTAAAGCAAAGAGAAAATGGAAGAGAAGTGCGAATGGGAGATGAATTACCGTGATATATGAGCAATAATACACTCTCTATTGATTTCTCCCTGGGGTGATTAATAGAATTTTGCGAGGCGAAGCTGATGAAGGTTAAAGCCACAAACGACAAAACCGCACACTGAGAATCACAGGGAGCAAAAGTGGTTTCGGCAAATCTTCTCTTCCGTTCTCAGTTGTGCGTGGGATGTGCAGCAAAGCATCCTCATTGTTTGGGGGTAATTTAAGTGGAGAAGAGGAGAAACCGTGGCGGGAGAGGGTGACTCTGTTCTGTTGTGGGGGGGTGGGGGGTGGGTCGTGACCAACAGGGTCTTCTTGGAAGGAAGTCACAGGATTGAAGAGGGAGCTGGCGGCAAGTCGACGAGTGAGGCCGACGCTACCTGTTACTAGTTACACTCGTTCTCCTCATGGGCTTCCTGATGGGACTGTGCATAAATGAGTGGGTCTATGTGCATGCTGGTTTTCCACAGAAAGGCCTGATGTGATCTTAATCGAAACCTGAGTAGACTTCATTGTTCAAACACAGGTCAAAGAAAATTACAGACAATTAGCGAGAATCGTAGAGCGCATAAGATAAGAAAAGATAAGATTAGATAAGATAAGATAAGATGGTCCTTAATTAGACCCACAATGGGGAAATGTGCAAGTAATAATTAACATGCAAACCTCTCCCCTTAAATTCAAACAAGCTTTGGGAAAGATATTTTTCACCAAGATCCATGAATTATTTGCTAAGAAATCAATGAAAATGTAAAATAAATGCCCTATCCAGTAATGTTGAACAAAGTGAAATAAAATAATCCTGGATTCCCATCAAAAATGTAATAGGTTCTTCTCTGACCCATTACACATCCTTCAACCATGTCTTGTTATAATCAGTCCAATAGTTTTTCCGTAATCTTGCGTACAAACAAACAAACAGTCCAACCAACAAATAAATGGAGAGAGGAGAAAACCACCTTTTTGGTGGAAGTAATCAACATCCAACAATTATGAATAAAAAAGGTTTTCAGTCATTCATTATAGCAAAAATGTAAAGTATTCAGGTCACTGTCTGATGCTAAATCATCTTTAGGAACTTGACATGCTATCATCTTACATTTTACAGCCCAAACAATTCATCACTTAAATCAATAAAAATAGGCCGCAGCTTAACTGGTGATGAAAGTTATAATTGTGTTGCAGCTAAAAAAAAGATTTCATGGCTGGAATTACAATAAACTTGTAAGTTTGATGACTCACAATAATGTTTGCATGTTCTCCATATGTTTGCGTGTTTCTCCTCCCTCCCACCATCCAAAGCAGACTGGTTAACTGGAGTCTAAATTGTGAGTGGGTGTGAATGTTTGTCAGTGACCAGTCCATGTGTACCTCTCACCCAATGTCAGCTGGGACTGGCTTAAGCCCCGCCCACCTCTAACCCTAAATGGATGGATGACCTATGATAACCAGCACATTTTAAATCCTAATTTCACCCTGGTTGGTGTAGATGCATGTGTTATTTAAATGTGCTTCCTCATTAACCAAATACACAAACATAATCAAAATACTGTGCAGTTAAATCAAGGTTACTGTGCAAGTAAACACACTAATTGGCCTTAAGAGACCAAACTAGGAAAACTCTGGGTAAACAAAATAGAGCTGCGAGACAATAGAGCACATGTTAGTAAATCAAACGAGATAAAGACTTTCCTGCCAAAACACTTATTTTAATTTTGATTTAAGCTACTTCATTCAATATACATATTTATTAAAAAAGTTGGACAGATGGCTAATGGAAGGGCGGTCTTTGTAACAATGGTAACCAGTAGATTGGGTCCAGGCCTAAAAATACACAATACAGAAAAAAATCTCCAAGTGGCTGACCCCATCGCATTCCAAAAATAAAAAAATGCCTTTAATGGGCAGAGTAGAGCTGGATTAACAAAACTCGGAACCATCTTGTGCCACGAGTTATTATCAGGGATCTTTGCTGGAGGATTTGGAAATGAGTTTCAGTTTTGTGATGAACACTCCAGGTTTCCATTGTGCACTGAAACAAGCTGCATGGCCTGTTGTGTGTCTGTGGACAGAGGCGACACAATCACCTCTCATTAAACCTTGTGTGGGCTTTATGTGACTCTGTCCTTCCTGCTCTTGATGCACTTTCCACCAATCGGCTCACTGGACTTTAAACTTCTATTAACATTAAACATATGCAGCCCTGCCTCTGGGCAAGTGCAGTCGTGCTGCACTTTTTTTTTAAAGAAAAGGGAAAAGCTGTTTCCAGAAGTGTACTTATCTCCCACACTGTTTAAACCAATACACTGATATTATTCTCAAGGCTGCTGTTGAGTTTTGACGATTTTTCAGGTTTCATTTGTTATGACAACAGTCCCTAAACTGCAGCTACTTATTGAATAAAACTTCCTCCGAATACTTCAGCTGTCAAAGAATGTCATATTTACCTCCTCCCCGATGTCAGCAGGGATGGGCTCCATGCAGCGCCCCTACTATGACCCCAAAAGGATTAGTGGTAAGGATAATGGATGGATGGATATTTATTTATCTCCTTTTACATACAGTATTTCATATTTACAATTATTGAACATAAAGAAAATGTCCCCATGTTTCTGGGTATTATAATGTGTTATTATTACTGAACACTGATATATTATATAAAACCTCTAACCCTTTTCTGCTCTCCTCTTTGCCACCCCTTCCTTCTCAATCCCCTCAGGGTGCCGCACCTGCTGCATTTCATTATTCTCCTCTAAAATCTCTCCATACTGCATCTCCTCCACATCTTTCTTATCGCCCGTGGGTTCCTCCAGACAATCACAACAGGACAGCACTGATGACAGCAATAACACTTCATGTGTGAGTGAAGAACACACCTAGAGTCTCACTCAATAACCAGGAGAATAGAAATCTCCTGTACAAAGCCTGACTCAAAACAACTGGACTTTTCCAACCCCAGACAAGACCCTGTCTCCGCAGACGGCACCAATCTGATTTAATCATCCAACACAGGCTGAGGTGCTGCTAAAAATTTGTTTTTTTTATTTAACAAAGGTAAAACCAAAATTGCCCGAAAGTGCCTCATCCAAGGGCAAATTGCACCTTTTGTTGGCTCCTCAATTTGTACAAACTAACAAGCCTGGAGCTCTGTGTGATGCGGCTTAGAAAAGTACAGAACAGTTGTTCTGCCTCTAATCAGACTTTCACCCCACAGAGTCAATGAGGAATAAGCAAAAGAAGGTGCCACCATACTCATTATTATACAAACAGTTGGGATGGTAACAGAGTATTTAATTCAATAACTCAATGGCACCCAGGCAACTTCCACACAACTACGTCTCAGTTGTTTAGAGCCATTAAAACAGAAATGATTAGAAACACCGCTGGCCCTGGGCAGCATTATGGTCTGGAAGAGCAGAAACAGAGATGTTTGGAAACAATGACGTGGACACTCACAACTGCTCACTGATCACATGATCACCTTCCGAGAGAAAACAGTCAGCATTAGCCTCGTCCTACGGTGTAGAACACAACAATGGATAATTAGCTACAAGTGATGCTGACTCTGTTGTCTTTGCTAACAGCTGTTTTGCAGTTAAACTCTTCTTACAGATGTTGGACAGGAGCTATTATTCAAGCAATCTGTGGGAAAGTTGCATCTGACAACTGAAGGCCTCCTGTGAACAGCGGTGCATGCCTGCCCATGTGCCATCGCGGTCACTTGATCTGCCTTTTCAGGCATGTTGCAATGGACAGGGATTAGAAATGATACAGAGCCAAAATGCTTAAATGTTCTGAGTAGTTTCAAATGCATACTGTAGTGTGGCCTCAGTAGAGGGCTTATCTCTACCTAGACCCCACTGTCCCAATGAACTGAATCAAACAGCACCAAATTTCACACATTCACAGTTATCAGGTTCTTAATTATGTAATCAAGATCCATGAATTATTCTTTGGGAAAACAGTGAAAATGTTGAAAAACTGTTCTATTTCGTGACGTGAAAGAACGTCGAAGAAAGGTTCTTCCCTGAGGCATACCATGTCCTTCCACAAAGTTTTATGGAAAACTATTTAATAGTTTTTGCTTATCAACAAACGAATCAACAAGCAAACAAAAGTAAAATACATTTACGTTATTACTCCTGTCCTTTTTTCTGACAGCATGTGTTCAGGGTCAAAGCACCCAGGTGACAACACAGTGTGTAAAAGAATCATAATTTCATGTTGGGAGATGTACAGTTAACGCCAACGAGCTGTTGCACTGGATCATGCAGCCAAGTCGTGCAGGCAGCTTCCTCCAGGTGAAATGCATACTTGCATCAGGTGCTGCATCAGCCAGTCAGGGCGTCTGGAGCAGTGTCAATATTTCAGGATGATCCTTCCTCCTGCTGCAGCCCCAGATTATCATTTACCAGAGAAATCCTTCCACAGAATTATTCTATGGACGGTCTTCTATCAGGCTGTGGGTTTGTTTTATGTGCCACCAAACATCTACAAGTGACAATGGTGATTCTGAGCCCACGTGACTGACGCATAAATGATAAAACGAAATATATAACATTTGAGAAACTTTCAGGTTTTAATGCAGTGAGCCTGATAACGAGTTCTGTTCTGTCACTCAAGCCTCAGAAAATCAGTTGTCAGTCACATTTCAATGTTAAAGTTACCCTCTGTGTGCGGGTTTTAATTAAAATAATTTCTTTAAAGTGAAACATCAAATAAGAGAAATAATTGAATTTGCAGAAAGCGTATTTTATTGTGTTTTTTTATCTAAGCGATGTCCAATAGGCCCGTTGCCAATTTAATCGTTGTGTGCTGTCGCCCTAAATAAAACTAAATTACAGGCACAGAGGAGAGACAATGGCGCAGCAGAAAGAGAGATAGAAGAAGAGTCTGTGGCACCGTGGCCAAGATAGAGAAGCCAAGAGTTGGGAGGAACCTACATATGTGCACAAAGAACAAGTGTCATCAGATCGTCAAACTCTGAATAGAAACCACTCGAGCATGTGGGCATTAGTCCATTTAACATCTGTGCGACTTCCCAAAGCCTGAAAATCAGCTCCAATTAATTTACGACAACTGTGCTACGGCTCATTCACGTCCATTAAACCAGCTCCCAGAAATAGAGACGCTCAGTCACCAGTCAGTCTGCACTGGGACTTCAGCAGTAATCCACCAAGGCCTCGCAGCGGAGGGGCAGAGTCACGTTTAATGTCCTTCCACGAGAGCCAAGCCTTCCATTGATTTATCTCCAGAGATATGCTGACACGTTCAGAGTGATCCCCCGCATTATATGTGAGATGTGTTTCTATTCATTGCACTTAACGGGGGAGAAAGAAGCAGACAGCACATGTGAACGATAAGCAAAACTGGCAGAGAATTACTGAGTATTGGATCGAATCAGTGACTCGCGCCAGAGGAAACAACAGGTTCTGGGACTACGCTTCTAGGTTGGACCGGGGACAGACGAGTGATCCTGACACATCACTGACGACTCCGGTGAATTGTAGCTCTGAGCTTTGGGGCGTCAGTGGTGACAGATACTGGCAGAGCTGAAGTCCCCACCTCCATTGTTTGGGTCACAGAGCTGTACAGGGCCAGACATATAACAAGGCAAAAATAACATAGCATGAAGTGACAGTTCCGAGGGGCTATTTATACATTACCTATCGACTTAGACAGGGAATGTCCATTAGACCGATTCTATGATTAGATTGTTGAAGTGCAGTGCGGATACAGAGCAGCTTTTGTGTGAGATGGAAGGTGACGCACAGATTTCACTTTTCTCTAATGGTGTCAATAAAACCAAATGGAAGTCCTATCATTTCTTCTAAATGGCACCTGACAGTGTTTGTCTCCGTGTGATTTCACCTGAGCGTCTGACAGGTGGATCTGGTGAGATACCGGGGACCTGAAAGCTTTGACATTCACATGAATCCAATGCGTCACTTTTTGATACTATTCTTATCTCAGGTTATTCGGGTATTATCTAAATTCTTCCGGCTGCAGTTAAACAACTCCCCGTATGAATGTGTATTTCTGCATTAAAGAGCACAGGAGGTGTTTTCCATATGTGTTCACACAACCTGTAGACAACAAATGCAGTCAAATCCATAAATGGGAAAAAGATTCTCTGCTCCGGCTCCGGCATTGATAAACGCTTGTGATCACAAACGACCTAATTTAATATCAATAACCACAGATCGACAAGCTTTACATGCTCCGCTGGGACCTTTCTTATCAAGCCCCAGTCACTATTATTGACTTTAATTACAATAACTCATGCAGGAGCTGGTGTGTGTACCAATCATGTAATCACGCACTGTAATGTCAAAACACACACACACACACACACACACAGGTATTTCATTGTCTTTCCATGTGATCATGAGCGAGGGGCCAATCCCCGCCGACCCTACAAACCAGTCAGTCATGCTGGTGCCATGAAGTTATAAATGTTTGCTTTCATATTAAATTCCTTATCCCATTAATCCCTTAATGCACATTTTATGTAAAATCTCCATGATTTACAGAGGCAGTAAAGCCAACATGCTTTCACATAAAGCACAGCAGCGCTTTAGTTGAACTATATCCCTGTGTGATATTTCCATGATCTGCAGGGACAGTCTAATCAATATTTGGGAGATGAACAGCTCTCCCTGGAACGCATCCAAGGCAGAAATCACGGACCTGAACCCATGATGTCATCCACATGTAAAATCTAATGCTGCTTCTAAGATAATGAAAGTCAGACTGGTTTTTATATGGACGTCTGTACTGGTAATTTGAGGGTGATCTCAAAAGTTTCACTCAAACCTGGAATAGAGTAGGAGGTAAATGGGAAACTGAGAATATCACTAAATGTTAAATAAATGTCTGTCTTATGCTTAAAAACCTTTTATGCTTTTTTTTTCTTATCATAAAAATAAGGCAATGGTCTGATAATTAAGTTATTCCAAAGATACAAAGTAAAATCCTCACGTGCATCTGGGTTTGGGACTTTGTCATGAGAACCTCTTGCAGACATGAATGGATTCTTCTTCAACAACACATTCTGTATAATATAACACAATCTGAACCGCACACACAGTCACACACTAACCTCAGCGATGGCTTTTACATTCTGCATCTACACAGTGCGTTAGAGAGAGGTGTCGCTCACCATGAGAGAAGACGCTGAGCAGAAGTCCAACGATCAGCATCCTGTCCGGTGACATTGGAG
Source organism: Pseudopleuronectes americanus (assembly GCA_038501795.1). Classification (NCBI taxonomy): domain Eukaryota; kingdom Metazoa; phylum Chordata; class Actinopteri; order Pleuronectiformes; family Pleuronectidae; genus Pseudopleuronectes; species Pseudopleuronectes americanus. The sequence continues at coordinate 10,529,829 of CM076728.1, read as the reverse complement.
AGTTGGACACTGGGGAAACTCGCACACGGGCTCGCTGCAGCTCACTGGCCCGTCTCCTGCCACATCCAGCCCTTCTCCGCCTCCTCCTCCTGCTGCTGCCGCTCGGAACTGATTCTGCTCGGATGGGGCTACAGCGCAAAGTTGGCCAAACTGAACCGCGCGCGCAGCTGGAGCGATTCAAGTGGTCGCGATTCTCGTTGTCCCATTGACTTGTCTTGTCCCGGTTTGTGTTGGTCTCTGCGGATCCCGAGAAAAAAATCACGTTTTATCCAAGAAAAGTTTCTGTGGCGAGCTCCTGTCGGACCGAGCTCAGCCTCCCGAGTGCGCGGCTGTGTCGCAGTTGCGCAGCTCCACAGTTGTCCGGCGGAGTTTGGATCGGTGCGCGCGGAGAGGCTGCGCGGCGCATCTGCTCGCGGTTAAAGGCGCAATGTGATTGGCGCATGGAGAGGCTGGATTGGCCCACAGGGGGGATGATGTCAACTGCTTTCCTGTGGGAGAACAGCTGGGCTGCTGCAGACAAGTTGACGGACACCACAAGGTGTGGAGGCTATAATCAGGCCTATGGGTTCCATTAAAAAGTAAATTAGCCAACATGCTCAAGGGGGATACAGGGACATGACACTCAAAACTGTTTGCATTGTTTATTGTGTCTTAATGGTTTTAAAGACTTCAGAGCAAATTTCCCCTGAAGGAAACTAATGGCTTTGACCTTCAAACTGAACTTCTCATAGTGTAGTTTGTGAGCTGCGTTCAGGGGAAGTTTGCTTCAATTCACTGAGGAAGAATGTCTCCTCTCTCCTCTCGGACCATATCTGCTGGACCACGGTTCTAGTTGTAATTTTTACTTCCACGCTTGCTGAGGTGAGCTTATGTGTTGAATTAAATCTGTCCCCCCACCATGAGACCAGTTTGCAGCCCCACCGCCCTTTTTTCACTCCTATCAGCTTACAGCAGAACTGGGAGTGTGAAATCTCGACTTGTTCCACTGAGACCTCTCACGCAGCTGGCCTGTGGGGTTACCATGGGTCCAGACGGGTGACATGGAGTGAAAAACACTCAAGTATATCCCACTCACCTGCAACACAGAGGTGTATGGTTTTCATTTGCTCACATAAAAAGAGACAGTTTCATTGCAGATGGTCATCCTATCATATAAGCCTTAACATTTGCATACACGGTTACAGCATAGCATTTCTGGGAAAAGCGTTCTCCCACATGTTGTTTGCATCATCTTGAGGACACAAGGAGTCATAAAGCTTCCTTGTAGGTTTTGATTTTTATACAAATCAATCAACAGATTGAATGAGTTTGTGATTGAATGGGGATGCCAAGCCCATTTCTGTCAGCGAAAGAAAAAAGGATGAATGCTAATTCAAAAGCCAAAATTGAGACAGTTGTTTATAATGATGAGATTGTGAGTTATAATGATGAGGTAGTCAAATCAATCAAATATTATTTGTATAGCCCATTTTCACAAATCACCGTTTGTCTCATAGGGCTTTAATAGGGTGTGACATATATACACTGTCCTTATCCCTCAACAAGAGTAAGGATAAACTATAAAAAACAACCTTTTAACAGAGGAAAAAGAACCTCATGGAAACCTCAGAGAGAGCCACCTGTGAGGGATCCCTCTCCTAGGACGGACAGAAGTGCTATATATGCCAATTGTAATCTAGAACATCAGAAAGATAAGGGTATTTACAGCATTGGTTAGAATAAACGCTTTGTAGCATAATGGATGGTAAATGAATTGATGGATTATTGTCAGTAATGGCAGAGTATCTGATTAGACATATAGTATATCAAGCAGTCTTGTTGTAATCATAGTCCATGGTCGGCAGCCACCATAATCAGGATCCACCATCAGAACCAGATATGACCGTAATCCACAATCATGATCCACTGTCGCCATCAGGATCCACCATCAGCTGCCACCTCGTCCCTGGTCCACCACCAATATCAGATGTCAACACGATGCAGGATCCGCAATTACAAAAAGTAAATTGAAATTAAGAGATTTTAAATTGCACGATTGTAAAACAGTGAGTGAGAGATACAAAGTCATTATTTTGAGACACTAAGTGGTTATTTTGAAAAGCTAAGTCATTATATTGAGAATCGAAGTCGTCATTTTTAGATACCAAGTTGTTATTCTGACTGAGTAAGTCATTATTTTGAAAAAGTTTCTCATTAAAAAGACTTCCAGGATCAGATCTACATTTGAAACACAATCCCCACACACACACACACACTTTGTTGAATATGTTTGTTTGAACCCATATGTGGAGTATATGAAATCATCCAAATTACAGTTAAAATACTACACTATAGAACTGCACTGTACAAATAAACCCAGCTCTCCCTACGAGTACAGAAGCAATTTAAAATTGCAAAGTGCATTACAATGACCTGTTGTCCTCACTGTAATTAAAAGACAGCAGAGGGATTAGTGGATTAATTTACACATCCTGTTCAACTGGATGCTGAAGTGGCAGTAAGATACAAGTGGCTGGTGACTGTCATTCAAATATACTCACAACAAAGCGAGGCCTATAATAAGACCCTCTCATCCGCAGCGAGCACGGCATCACCAGGCGACCTCACGCTCCACTCAAACTAAACCATCTGTTCATATCCAAGCTGTTTACCGTGACGTCAAACACATGTGTGGGTGGGTGGGCGAATAATCTTGTAAACAACTTGTTTCAGGTTTACTTCGCCTTTATCTTACTGTCTCCTCCTGATAACACCTACTCCTGCTGCACAAGTTTGCAAGTGCATTATCCTCCGAGGAGCTTTTGACACTGTGGTCAGTGTGCACCGCGTCACAGCAGCTCCTCCCTGTGGTCGACCCAGTGCACGAGATAAGACACCAAGCTCGATCCAGATTCTCCTGCAGAGTGAGCACTTGCTCCTGGGAGATAACGGTGTTTTTAATGAGAACGCTCTTATCGGGGGTTCTGTGTGGTCACACAGCACGTGGTTTGGTATAATAAGCCATCAACAAGGCCCCTGGAGACAACTACGTTCAACAGCTGGCATCATCACAACGAGAGCCACGAGTCACTTCCAGTTCTGTTGCTTGATGAGGCTTGAAATAAAACATATTCATTAACTGTGACGGGGACATATGAGGAGTGATTATTGTCGTGACATTGAGACCTGAAGTGCAACCGGAAGCCAGTGATATGTCAGGCCCTGCAGTCTATGGTCAGGCCTCAGCAGCCTTCTAGGTCATAGGAACGTTGGAATGAATGGGACTTACTCACTTCCGGTTTTTATGAGAGCTAAATAAAGAACTTCAGTCTCTTGTCGCCCTCTAGTGGGCAAAGGGGATGCAGCACTGCTTCTAAAACCATTTCAGCTACACAGTGTCACAAATTCCACACAGAGCATTTCAACAGGTGCCAACAATCACTGTCGTAAAACTAGGTACATTATGTACTGCACTAAAGTGCACAGTTAGGGGGGGGGCTTGCATGGTACTTGGGAATTTTAATTGTTTGCCACTTTATACTTTAACTGTTTTTCAGGAGGAATTATTGTAGGTTTGACTTCACTACATTTAAAATACTGATTAAGAGTTCACATGGAAACCAGGGTGTAAATATCACAGGTGATACCTCAATTTACTATTAAACAAGCCAGCAGGGGATTAGGTATGTAGAGTTTCCACACACACAACTAAAAGATCTTAACATAATATAAGTAGCACTAAAATGTATTATCAATAATATAACATTCAGTGTTTCTGAAATACTTTTACTTTGTGGTATCAAACAAACCAATAGTGCAGAAGTACCTAAACTTGTCACACACACATTTTGTAACATAAGTAACATACAAATAATAATAATGAATACTGTAACTTTGTGGTAGGACTGCTTAAACACATTGTTGTAAAATAAATAGTGGTCTTCTACTTTACTTATGGTAATAATAATACCTTAATTTTTATAGGACGTATCTAAACAAGGCTATAAAACACTCAAATAAATGTACACTAAATACACTAAATACATGGGAATAAAACAACACAGAGAAAAAACAGACTGAACTAAACTAAAAATGAGAAGCTAAAACAGAATGTGAGAAATAAATACCCTTGAAATAGTCCTTGAAAGTTTTATATAACCTGGTAAGGAATCCCAGAGCCTCAGGGAGCCTGGTGCCCTTTACATGACTTCACTCAACTACAACTAGTAAGTGTTGGTTGGAAGTTCTGAAGGTTACAGCTTGGACGTAGCAACTGGACTGTGCTTAGCTGTAAAAAGTATGACAAGAATCATAAATGCAATCCTAAATTTAACTGGGCCAGTGAAGAGATTCAAGAATAGGAGAGAAAATGTGACCAGTAGTGTTTTGACACTGAGGATTGACTGGTACATGTTAATGCATTGCTTGTCCAGGCGTGAGGAGACATAAGCTTTTGTAAGTCAGGGAAAGACGCAGCTGATTTGATCTCAGGCTTCAGAATTTAGTTGTGAATCAAATGTGATCAAAAAAGATAAAGATAAAGTAGCTTTATTGTCAATTTCTTAACAAGTTCAAGACATACAAGGAGTCGATACGACGTTTCCCACTCTCCCACAGTGAAACATATAAAGTGCACAGGCACAACAGATTTCTAATACTAACTAAACATACAGATTTTTTAAGTACAGCAGCATAAGGTTCTCTAAAGTGTAAACATAGTCATTAATGTGATAAAAGTGCAAAAAGTACAAGACACAGTTTGTTGCAGAAGTAAGCATACAGATATAGATAGATAGATTACTTTATTCATCCCCGAAGGGAAATTAAGTCGTCATAGCAGCCAGTACATTTGAATACAATAAAATACAATACAATAGAATAAAATAAAAAGTACTGAGGTAGAAAGAATAAAAAGATATTTTAGTATAGCAGCATAAGGTTCTCTAAAGTGTAAACGTAGTGATTTAAAGTGATGCTGAGGTTTATTAATGCTGAATTTATATTTCCTGACAGTGAAGCAATAAGCCGCTGTACTCGGCATGCAAGGTCATTCATTAGGAGGATCACTTCAGCCTTTTCTGAATTGAGCTGCCTAAAGTTGTATATTGATGCAATAGTACTTTATACTTTTACCTTACGTAAAGGATCTGAGTACTTGTACTCACTGCCAGCAGAGCGAATAGAATCCTATGTTTCTCAAGAACACTTGGAGGATGAGGTCAAACATGGCCTCTAATGACAGGCAGGGTTTACAAATAGCTCATGTGTGAACAGACGAGAACCCCCACAGGCTGAAGCACTTGACCTGTTAATGTATATATAAATACATAGAACAGGTTGGGTTATATAAATTACTCTTTGGAAGGTAGCACTGTATTATTACTTACAGGCCCAGTGGCTGAGATGTTAAATGGTAGCTCATTGTGATTCACTGTGGTGATTAGTCCTTGACACTGCAGCTCAGTGTCCCTGAGACTCAGATCAGTGGGATTCAGACCCAAACAGCTGCTGTCTCCTCTGATCTGGGACATGCAGCTGGAGAATCAACAACAACGAGTCCACGTTGAGGCCCGTTTAATCTTTTCTGTGTCAATTAATTAAACTTTTCTGATATCAAGATTTATTCGCGCAGGAGCAAGGTTACGTAACAGGCCCCCATCGCGTTGTAATTGGTCGACGTGAGCGTGACGCTGGGGGATTGGCCAATGGGCTCGGCTCCCGGCTCTCGGCTCTCGCGGTGTCTCGTGGTGTCTCGCGATACGCGACACCGGATAAATCCGCAACGCAGCAGCACAATCGGCCATTTCGTCGGTGCAAGCCATCATCTGTAGAGGGCAGTGGGGATACGTTGAGTTTACTGGTTCCTTGAGCAGCACATCGACAAAATCGCAACATGAATGAGACGGCAGTTTCCTTCGCCAAGGACTTCTTGGCCGGTGGCATCTCCGCCGCCATCTCCAAGACAGCGGTCGCCCCCATCGAGAGAGTGAAGCTGCTCCTTCAGGTAATAGATCCTCCGTCTTCCGGTAGATTGTCGGCGTTAGCCGGCTAGTCCCTGTGCTCCTGCTAACTTCCATTGAAACCCATTAAAGGGCTCATCTTTATCGGTGCCGCTCACATGGCACCGTGAGTAAACTCAGCAGTGTGTGTCGTCTGTGTGGAAACGGTGAAAGGCTTCCAGGAGTCCGGTTCAAGGATCCGAGGTCATCATGTGAGGGGAAATGACCTACACGAGCCGGGCTGCTAGCGCTAGCTTCACACGTTAACCTTAGCCTGCGCAGCTAACAAAGGACAAACGCTTGTAGGGATATTGGGACACTGTGTCCAAACACACGGCAACTCCTCATGTTCACCAGCAACAGACAATATTTTATAGGTGGTGGATGGAGAATATAATGTCCAATCTTTTCACGCTATTAATGTTTGATATCGTCGCAGCGGCTAATGCTCATCTCAACGCTAGCTAAGCTAGGTGGGTGGAGGCCCGGCCTCAGTCATTCAGCCGGGTCAACCACTTTTACCAATTTTTCTGTTAAACCTGCTCAGTGACATCGTTCACATTCCCCTCAGTATTGCCCCCTGGTCACGTTATAGTAAATTGTTTAACTTTTCAATTAACTCTGATTCAATCAATTCGGATTAAATGAATCACAGATACTGTTAATTGACTGCCAATGCAGTCCTAGTCTGAGATGTGTAATTCTCTCCTGGAGACTGGGATGCACGTTTTTACAAACTTCATCTTCTTCCAAGGTCACAACAAGGGGACCTTGTGATTGTGAAATGGTCACAGGTCAATTGACTTCTCCATTTTAAACAAACTTTCTCTGACTCTGTTTCCCTCTTTTAGGTCCAACATGCCAGTAAGCAGATCACCGCCGATATGCAGTACAAGGGCATTATCGACTGCGTGGTCCGTATCCCCAAGGAGCAGGGATTCCTCTCTTTCTGGAGAGGTAACCTTGCCAATGTCATCAGGTACTTCCCCACCCAGGCCCTCAACTTTGCCTTCAAGGACAAGTACAAGAAGATCTTCCTTGATGGCGTCGACAAGCGCGCCCAGTTCTGGAGGTACTTCGCCGGTAACCTGGCCTCCGGAGGTGCTGCTGGAGCCACCTCCCTGTGCTTCGTGTACCCCCTCGACTTCGCCCGTACCCGTCTCGCTGCTGATGTTGGAAAGCCCGGAGCAGGAAGAGAGTTCAACGGTCTGGGTGACTGCCTGACGAAGATCTTCAAGTCTGATGGTCTCAGGGGCCTGTACCAGGGCTTCAATGTGTCTGTGCAGGGAATCATCATCTACAGAGCTGCATACTTCGGAATCTATGACACCGCTAAGGGTATGTTGACTGTATACTGACCCCAGCAGATCACCTGAGGAGTTAAGTCTGCTTCTACTAGATCTAATTTTTCCTTTTGTGTTTGCAGGTATGCTCCCAGATTCCCAGAAGCAGAGCATTTTGGTGAGCTGGATGATTGCTCAGTCCGTGACAGCCGTCGCTGGTCTGACTTCATACCCCTTCGACACAGTCCGTAGACGTATGATGATGCAGTCTGGACGCAAAGGAGGTGAGCTTGTTGGTCTTAATGGAGTCACATTACTAACTGACATGAACATTGGAAAAGGAGTCTTTCACAAAAGACAAATCCACATTCGACTAATTTGTGCTTTTCTTTCCTTCCTCAGCTGATATCATGTACAGCGGAACAATTGACTGCTGGCGCAAGATCGCACGCGATGAGGGTGGCAAGGCTTTCTTCAAGGGAGCCCTGTCCAACGTGCTCAGAGGCATGGGCGGCGCCTTCGTGCTGGTTCTGTACGACGAGCTGAAGAAAGTCATGTAAATTCATCATGTTGTCACATCCACTGTTCAATTCGGCTAAATGTAATAACTTACCATTTCTATGGACTCAGCGTCTGCCTTATTTATGGGAACAAACTATAGTGTCTCACCACTAGCTGTGGGCGATGGCTGTATGTTGTGCATCTTTTATGATTTTAAACGTTCCGCATCCTCTTTACCAATGTCATTCCTGTAAGAACAGATACCTCCTCCTGTCATTCACTAGGTTTGTATGGCCCAAACCGAATAAATTTATTCTGGGAACAAACTGAACCATTGACGTCGACTTGTCTCCTCCACTGTAAGCATGAGATGGGCACTTGCTGGATAAAGCAATGCACGAAGTGGATTACACCCAACTGCTATATTTACTCGTGCTTATCTCCTCCTGAGCCTTCCTGGTTTGACCGCGGTCACTACGAGGATTGTAGAGTAGAACAGCCGGGTGTTGGCTGCTTGTGAAAAAGACTTGATCAGTCATGGTGAACTAGTTTTACACTTAAGTTACTTTGTAGGGTAATTAACTTCACAGCTAATCTGAATTGCTCTCTCAGCAGTATGATTTTTACTACACCACAACCAGCATGGGGGTGCAAACCAGTACCTACCAGTGAGTTGGCGTGAACAGAAAGGTCATGCATCGTGTTCAGATTAGAATATATGCATGGATGTTAACATTAAGGTTCAAATCACTACCCGTAAAACTTTGGAAAAGACTGAAATGTACCAGACTGCAATGTCAAGACCACAATAAATCTAGATGAACTAAGCTTATTTGTACAAAGTGTTTTTCTCTAATATGGAAGCTGAACATGTATTTTCACCAAGGCTATAGCTAAAAGTTATTTACTTCATCATTTCAGTTAATCAAAATAAGCCAACATACTAATCATGGTATGTAAGAGCCTAAGGTGATTTTGCTACTTTTGGTACAGTTGTGACAATACTTACGATACTACCCAACTTATCAAAATAAATCTGGCCCATGAGCTGAATCTAATGAACTCAGCTCGACCATTGGAGCAGTCCACCACTAAATATTATAAACAAATTAAAGGTCTACAGTCATCAATGAACCTTCCTGTGTCCTCAGTTGAGCTCAAACATGAACACGTGTGAAAGGTTGAGATGTGTGTAAATAGTTTAGGGCACAGCCATTGATAGCGGAGCAGGCAAACTTTGACAGAAAAGACATCTGATACACTTGTACTATCACAGATTAGATGACGTGTCACAACTGAATGTGATTTGATGAACGAGATATTTCGCCCACAGGAAGAAACGTATTTCTGTAGAAGTCAGTGACTCATTGATAGTTTTCATTGAAGCGATGACGCTGCACAGACGTGGAAGTCTCAAGGTCCACACCCCCTCACGTTAATCCTCTGCCTGAGGTGCTGCAGACTAACAGCAGAGGGCGCCAAACGCAAACAAGTGTGAAAAGAAGCGCGCTCACGTACCCTCTGCGCGTGCTTGTGTTTCTCAGTGATTTTTAAAGCTGGAGAAGTATGACTCATACATGTTAAGTACATGTAGTGGACACTGAACCATCATATTAAATGTAATACATAAAACAATAAACTATATATATTTGGAACTGTTACTACTGCTGCTTTTAAGAGGTTATTGAAAGCTTATAGATATTGATACATTACAGGTTAATGCATAGCAATAAATGAAACCTACATTATATTGTTCTGTTCTCCATCCTTTTTTTCGCAAAATGGAACAATAACACGTTACATCATAATAAAATATATTTTGCAAAATAAAGGAAGAGCACGCTGTCGAAATAAATGAACAAAACAGTCTGTTTGTATGCTACTTTAAGTGTCCTTAAAGTAGCATTTCAAATGAATGGATGCAGAATCATTTGTGTAATTTTCTTCTTAAAATGGATTTGCTGGAACCACTGGTGATTTGTGTCACAGTCATTACTCAACGAGCCCACGTTTCACTGCATCGCACCAATTTGTGATCAGGTACCAAGACTGTGATTAACTTTATGTAGCATGAAAAATGTGTATTTTTTTCTATTTAAATAATCACATATCACTTGGGTAATTAGGCTGCCACTGTATTTGGTCATTTGTATTGACAGTGTGGTTTTAGTCTGAATACATAAAGTTGAAAGCTCAGGAAAAATGAAGGATCAGGAGATATAAAGCCAAGCCAGGGCGGAGCGGCCATTTTCCTCAGACAGGCATTTAAAAAATACTAATTCATTCCCACTAATAAATCTTCAACGCAGCTTGAATCCAGCATTTAGAGCAGGCAACAATAAAGAGCACATTCTTTAATCTATAATGTGCTCTGCAGATTACAACTGAAATAAGGAGCCATACATCATAAACTTTATCACAATTTTAATATTCAAAATTAGACCTTGGATTATGGTTTAATTGTATCAAAGGATGTTATTTATTTTCCCAGTCCGTTGTGCGAGTCTCATCACACATCACATCCAATAATAATAAATTTGTAAAATGTACAATATTAACAGGATTAATTTGCCTAATTACCGCTGATTTATCTGTGGTTTTATGGATTAAGTTTCTTAGAAGTGCAGTTACTTGAAAGGTCATGTGGGGAAACCTGAAGGCAAAAGGTTTTTGAAAAAGAATTATATTAACATGTGGTGTATTTTGAGTTCACTCACGAGAGAATCCACCGATCTGTCAAGAACAAGGAGAGCAAAATAAAACGGCAACAAGACTTTCTGTGAAGTACAGGAAAGTACTAGTTTTTATTCCTTCATAATCAAACTTCACAAACAGCTTGAACTTGTACAATACCTCAGAGAGTGAAAATTACAAAAAAAGTGCTGGTAACATTTACAAAAATCATCCTTACTTAGCAACAATCAGTTTATTCTTCCACACTTTTTTTAGTCTTTTGTATTAAGGCTTAATACTTCTGTATAAAGTATATGCAAGATAAGTCTTCACAGTTTTTCGAAAAAAGTCACAATATTATGTAACATAATGAAGCTTTTACGGCTATTTTCTTTATAATAACAAATACACATCACTGGTAAATATATGTGAAATACAGGGCTTATTGTAAAATGGCAAGTAATGATACTGTTTGCTGAGATAAATTGATTCCACACACTGCTATAGGAAACATACCATTGCTATAACTGAAGGAGGAAAAAAAAAGAAAATGATAAGCATAAACACTTGGGAGATCGCCTCCAAACTTTGGCACATCCCATGAAACAATTTCACAAAATATGAGATTTATTTCTGAAATCATACATATGGAAGAATAGTTAAACTGGCATAAAGTGAAAACATGCTGTGTAGTAAGGTGCTAAATCAGAGATATTACGTTGCCAGCCTTTTTTCTTTATTTTTATTTTTTTTCCCCCACATGGACTGACATGAATAAGGTGCATTTGTAAGACTCAAAGCATGTAGGCCTTTCTCAGATGTCAACGAAATATGTAATAAATACAAATTTGTATTGTCAAAAACAACCTAAATTAATTTGACCAATAGTCTTGAGGCGACCCCTTATACTCATGCGCTCCCATGGATTCAGAGAAATGAATGTCTCTACTGCAGTTGTGTAAGTCTCTAACTGTGGCATGTGAAAGTAAAAGCTGTATTGTATTTATGGTATGTGTTATTTGATTTTTTATGTTTTTCTTTTTTTTTCCTTTTTTTTTCTTTTTTTAAACTGTTGAAATTGTGACAAACTTGATGAGTAAGGAGATGGAATAGAAAACTGAATGCGAAACTAAGCCAAGATATATTCACAAGATCCTCTAAGCTGCACTGGTTTACAGGTCAACAGATGAGAGCTCTAGCCCTAGACTTACCAATTTCACCCTCATGCATACTGTACGGTTAAAGTGACGCAACAAGCTTGCTTAAATAGTCTACATCACAAAAGCAATTTGGTTTTAGTGCAAACACAATTGGCTGGCTTCAGCTTCTCAATAATAACGAGCTCACCAAGGAGATTACAAGAAGGCACATACTTATGCTTCCTCTAACACGCAACATATTTAGACAAACCGCAACATCTTTCAACAACACCACAACGCGGTGAAAACAGGAAAAGCCACTACATCCAGATAAAATGGTGAAGTTTTGCTGTTTGTGAATTATTGAAAAATTTACACTTATCCATCAACAGAATGAACAACGCCCGAGGCCGGGACGTGACGCTGGCGTGGGCGGCCTCGTTTTGAAAAAGGATGAAGGATGATACATTTTGGTGGACACAGGTTCTCTACATACGTGGCCAAATGATGCGATGTGTAAATGACAAAAGGTGCATTTGGAGTTTTTTTATCTTTTTCTCGAAAAAAGTATTTCAATGTCGATTCAACTTTAAAGCATTTTTTTGTTGTTGTTGTTGTTGTGACGTCCCGGATGAAAAGCACTCCCTGTGCGGAGAGACAAGACGAGTGTGTTTAAGGGGGAAGGTGTGCACGACAGTGGACAGCTGGGCTCATCTTTTGGTATTTGTGTTGCGTCTTTGAACGAGTGGTCGGCTGTGTGATGGAGACAAATTCTACAGGTGACTCATGGGAAATGATTCCTTCCCTCATACGTCCCCCTGTTCCCAACTCCAGATCTGTAAGCGCTGCTTGATTTGTCCAAAAAACAATCACAGGAGGAAACCACAGTTTGAATGCCTCTCCAGCCTGGACACTAATACTCAGGGTACTGCTGGGTGAGAGAAAGATCTGCTACGAACAGTATGTGGATGTCGTGTGCATTTTTCTTAAAAAGGCGACAAATTCTGTACCTTCGAATACAAAATAATAAATAAAAACTTGGTCAAATATCACCATTTACTCAGCATTCCCACTGTGGGCAGACGAACGTCAGATACTATGGATTCAAAATGTGTTGAGTGAATTATATTGCTTTAGATAGAAGACCAAAACAAGTCTAGTGCAAATCTCTTTTGTGGTTTGAGAAGTGGTGCTTGGTGTCATGAGTCATATCTGCTCGACCGTGGTAAGAACATGCAGGTGAACTCGAGAGCCGCAGCGCTCCCGGGCCGTGTCCCTTTACAAGGTTTTCCACAATATTCTCTCTCTCTTCCTCAGAAAAACAAAAATCGATGCAATGCAATAATTTGGAAGTAGGACCCTAATAAATACTTTCCATTACATGTAACCCATCACACAACAAATGCAATTAACCAGCACAAAGGAAATGTCGAAAAAATGTCTCGCGTCTAAATGACTCCTGTTTGTAAATGGGAGGGGGAGTCGTCTGTGCAGCTATGTCTGTCAAATACATCTCTCAACTTGGAAATGTTGGAAAACTTGCTCCAGTCCAGTGTTTGACAAATCATTTGATAAAAAAAAACGTTCTTGCACACATAAAAAAAAGACTATCCCCTATTTCAAAACAGCAGTCAATACATTTCAAACAAGCTTGTTTCATTACAACATTAATAATAATAATAATAATATAATAATCATAATATAATAATAATAATAATAATAAAATACAAACCAACTTGGAGCATAAATTATTATTATTATCAAAAACAAACTGAAAACACGTAACTGCAGCATATATTTCAGGGTTGCTTAGTTGTGATGTTAACTACCTTTTACTACAACAGCTCCACTTCTGCCAAGTTCAAAACTCTATGGGAGAAGTGTTTTCTTTAAGGGAAATCAGGGAAATATCGAGCTAATGTAGGCAAAAACAAGAACCAGCCTAACAAAATATACACATTTATAAAGTTCAACTCAAGTGCATGTTTACAAAAAGCAACTACGTACAAGATATGGCTGCAAAAAGCCTGAAAGCCAGATGAAAATATACTTCTTTATATATATTAGGGCGACGTGTAGTTACGGATTTGAAATGTCTAATATTTGAGCAATTCTGTCTTCGTCCCAGGTGAAGCAAAAAGAAAAAAAAACATTGCATGAATTTACAGTAATCGTATTTCCTATTTTAAACACACAGGATGAAGCCGATACAGCAGATTCACCAAGAATCAGACCTTAGAGGGAAACCTAAGGTTGAATTGTCTTTACATTCTGCTTACAAGTGATGTGTTGTTATTATTAGAAAAATAGATCATCACTTCCTGAAATATTTGGGCCAGATTGTGATATTTAAATCCACGTTGGAGTTTAATTTTGTTTTCATCATGACCTGACGACTGGCTGTGAACGTTAAAACCAATACATGCTCGCAGCACCTCAGCTACACTGGACTTTGAATTGCTGCGACTGAAAGTTACGAATTCTGGCTTAATAAACAACCTACAAATATGTGCAAATTAACATCTTGGTCCATCTCAAGTATAAATGGCTAAATATACTCTAAAGTCACAATGTCAGATTAGTATTTTAGGGACAGCCTTTAAATATTAGACAGTGCCAATATTTGAAGAAAACCGACGACAACGACAACAAAAACAGGTCCGACAAACTATCCAGACAGAATCCAATGTGAAGGTGAACACTCGTTTGCAGAGTGTGTGTGTGTGTAGAAGACACAACCAATGATTACTGAGGGTTATTGTGTTTCGTCAGAGGAACGATGCAACAGTTACAATCTTGTTTCAACATGCAATAGTTTTACATCACAGCTACTGCGTCCGATTCATTTTTTTTTGTATCTTTTTTGTATTGTTTTGTTGCATGTCTTATAAAAAAGAAACTATTTTGGTCTACAGGAGGCAAATGAACACAACCACAACAAAACCACACACAACCGATCAAGTGACCAAACACAGACGAGCACCTTGCCATGAGAAGAAGAACAAAAGAAAACCATAAAGCAACCGCCGCACTCCCCCCCCACATCCCAACAAACATATAGAAAATAAAGGTTAGTTTCTCCATAAAAATTAAATTATCTTTATTTACCCTTCTTTGGTTTGTCGAAAACAAACATTGTCTAGCACAGATTGAATTTATTTTCTCATTTGACTCCTAATGATAAGCATGGCCCCCGTTTCTTTACAAACTACCACCGCCACCGGCCGTGTAGGATCATTACAGTGATGATTTGAATTCTTTCTTTAAGTCTGCACGTCCGTTATGACCGACTTCACGTGTTGGCTGAGTCAACACCGTGGAGCCTGGACTTCTCGACCTACACAGAGTGATAGCATAGTGCACGTTGTGTTTAGAACCAGTCCACCAAAGTAGAAACTGGACTAGAAGCTTATAAGGTTTGCGATCTCGTGGCAGAATTTTGACTTGAGATGAGATTTTTTTTTGAAAAGACAGTGATCTATTAGAGGGAAATATGAACTTAAATGCGATGGGCAATGTTTGCTACTACGTGATCAAATGTGATGTGGGAAAGCGCTGGGAATCTTGAATTGTCTTGAAATATTAGGGTTGGTTAAGTGTGGGAAATGAATTGCCAGACTAGGAGTAGGAATGTTCTGGACTTGAACAGGAATGCATGTATTATTTATTTATATATACTGCTGCTGCTGCTGCTGCTGCTGCTGCTGCACACGTTTGAAACGCTAAGTGTCTCTTCAAGCTGGACTGAGCCTAAAAGACGACGGCGAGAGGGGAAGCGAAAAAAATATAACCAAAGAAACGATACCGAACCATTAAAATAGAGATTGTGCTCCGTCGAAAAAACAAAGTTCTCCCCTACAGAAGGAAAACGCTGTGTAGACAGGACTGCATGCTTCATTTGGACTGAGAGATGCTGGTTTACCTGATGACGATGATGTTTTTACTGAAAACCTCACCAGGGTAGTGTAATAACTGCATGTTCGGAGAGAAAGCATCATAGTGAATATACTCTGGATGTTGTTATAGCTTAGCTTAGCTGTGTCGTACTTTTAAAAAATCTGCTTCGCTGTGAAGCTGAAAAACGAAAATCGGTTAAAATCTGAAAAGACGCTGTTTGTGTGTGTGACAGTTTGATGACAGGGACTAGCTATATCACATTGCCTACATTATTCACGCTTCATTTGAACATTACATGTCTAAGCCGTCGAAATGTGTATTTGTTAACCATAGCTCTTTTCTCCTATTTACTTGAACACTAGGCTATTTATTATGGAGGATTTAAAGATTCAAAATGAGGGCAATCACTTCCTTTTAGTCGGATGATTATTTCATTATAATAAATTGTTTGATCAAGTTTTACAGATTTATTTTACTTTAAATATATATATATATTTAAAATGTTCCTTTTTGTGCTTGGCTCTCGTACCCAATTTAACAATAGTGATATAAATAAAAAAAAGTGGTCCTTTTTTTTTCTTAATTTGGCACAGTAACTAGGCTGGAGAAGGTTAGAGAGAAAAACTGTGGTAATTAGTCCACAGGGGATAGAATAATAAACCATCCCAAAATCTTTTTATCTCGCAGCCCTGAAACTTGATTTATGTTTTTTTTTCTTCCTCAACCATATTTCCTTTCAGTTTTGTTTTCATGTCGTTACACGGGCCACTTATAAAAATACCTTTGAATTCCGCGTGTTCATGTGTAGCCAGAACTTTCTAATTTGTAATCTCGTTTTGCCTCCCAAGTATCAGCTATAAAAAATCTAGCTTAAAGTTTTAATGACCAGTCTCTTCTTTCCCGTCGCTTGTTGCTTGCCCTTTACGATTTCAAGCTGCGTGTAAAACTACAAGGCTGTCAGATAAGATAAAAACTTTAATGGTCGTTGTGAGGAAGTCGGGCAGCGGCTTGCATGTGGAGGGGCCTGTCATCAAGGTCAACCTGGCGTACTTTGACACCAGCCATCAGACTGCCGCCATGTTTATGGATTTAATTACAGCATTTACCACAACAAGATTCCCAAGTATCCCCAGATAGGTGTGGATTTTGGTTCCTTGTGGCACGCGGTGAGTTAACTTGACCTTTTTCCAGTTGATGTGTGGCACCCTCTGCTGTTCACAAAGTGCCACTGCCCTGCCCTCCCCCCCAAACATACAGTACAGTACGGTACAGTTCAGTATATGGCTTGTTTGCAAGTGACGAAACACTCGAAGTTAAAATTAAAAAAGCCTAATATCAATGAGAGAGAGTAACGCGAAAGAAGAAAATGGTCAAGAGCTCATATATTAATCATCAATTACTATATAATCCCCGTAAATGTATATTTTTAAAATCCATTTTTGGTTCAGTTAAGCGAGACAGCGTGATTGCATTTGATATCTTTGAATCCTCCAGACTGTATAAATGTACGATAAAAAATAAAGCTTGCAGACGTAGCCTTTTACTGTATATGTATAGACGATTTCAGGTACTTTAAAGGGTTCTCTTAGGATGCACTCACAACCAGCAGGTTTTAGCAGTAATAGTATAAATAGTATATTTTCCATAGACCATTGTGTATATACTGTATCTGTGCAATGAAGGAGAGAAAAACTATGAATATTTCTGTATAGTTGCTGTATGTACTGATAGGCACTTGATAGGCATATTCCCTATATCCCACAAGGTTACTGTATACTCTCGCTGCCATTATGTCTTTATCAAACTCTCTGAAAATGTATTCATTATCTGTGTGGTGATGGTGATATTTTTTAAATATATATAGTATATTTGTAAGACGTCATCTATTTCATTCGTATGTGTACTGTGGAAGGACAAAGAATGCAGTTAAGTATTTATCTGAGCGGTTTCATGTGTTTTTTGTTTACTACTCCTAGACTTTATTCATGCTTCAAAAATAAAACAAAATAAAATAAAAAATCTGACTTTGAATGTGTGGAGACGGACTGAAAGACAAACAGGAAGACAGACACACGCTTATCAGAATAAAATGAACCTGTTCCTTACTCAACATGACCCTCACCATTAGTATCTCCCCATTTCCTTGTTTTCATCTCAATGCAAAGTATATATGCATATGTATATTTATATATATATAGTACAATGTGAAATATGACTCGATAACTGACTAACCTTTATCCAGTCGCGTGTAGCTATGTATGTATAAACAACACCACTATGATCACCAGAAAAAAGCAGGAGGAAGTCTGAAAGAAAACAGAAGTATTACGATGAATTAAACATACTGCAAGAAGGACAACAATGTACTGTAGACCCTATGTCTCTACACTAAGATAAACAAAACATGAACAGTAATATATTTGAAACACAGTACAAACAGCTGCAGGCTCAAGGCTATTTTCTACGTTTCAATATGTTTTGTTCTGGAAAATATGCGCACACTCTGCAAACATAAAGTCTAGGCTTATTTTTTTTCTCTTCAAAAAACTAACAACTAGAAGAAGCACGATTGAGATAAGGACTTATTATTCTGGATAATGTTGCAACTCCTCGACAACCTTGAGCCGACTTGATTGCAACACTGAGAAAAGAGAATTAAGCACCACCACGAGTAGCTGAAGGAGAAGAAGGAATATATAACTATGGACAGTGAAGAGCATGTGATGCAAAATGCAACAGGGGGAAGGAAAGAAGCCGGGGGGGGTATGCTATAGAAACGTTATGACACACTGGAGAGATGAAGTCACTCCCCCTTTCCGAGCCTGGTCTGCTATCAAACACCTTATGATACAAGAAGTCAACTGACGATGGGACAGATCCATAGCCCTCATCCACATAACGTTGAGAATTGGCTACTTTTGTTATTCTAAAAAGAAGAAAAAAAAACGAAAAAAAGAAGAGAGTGAAATGATTGATAGTGTAATCGTGAAATCAAATATTTCAAAAAACCAACATCGAGCTACTTAACCTACTCTTTAGACCAATGATACCACAAAGCTGGTTGTACTCATCTAGCTACAGTCAATAGTGCATTTGATATATGTGTTTACACAAAATATGTAAAATTTTCGGTGCCATGAAGGAATGCTAGATTACTGAACACACACGTTACACTGAAACAATTGAACTAAACGTCTCTGCCTTTGCTTTCGAAAAAGTGATGGTGTTGGATTGGCAGTGTTTAACTTGGTACTGAACGGACGACAGACACCAACATCATGAGCTGTGTGCCAAACATGTGGCAATACTGTTGGAAAGAGATGTCGGCAGTTGCTTACATATTCTATTTAGTGCATTGTCTGTTAAGGCATGAGATTACCCTCCACGTGCTGTGTAGAGACAAATATAGCACTAGCATGCAGCAATATTGCCCTCCTGGCAACGACAGCTACAAACAGAGACCATACACTTTAGGCTTATATGCACACCGTAAGAGACAGGCCCAATCAAATGTTAAATAATGTGCTACTTTACTGAGGACCGTGACCTCAGGCTTTTCCACTGTGATTCTCATTCGTTGTCAATTTTTTTTGTCATTCTAGGGAAAAAAGCCCAAAACAGAATCTCTCCCCATGTTCATGAGCTAACCTCATGTCACACACGACTACACAGGGTTTGGAAAATCTAGTAGCAATTCTATGAAATATTCTTTTGCATCAAAATGCCTGACATAGCTTCTCCAAACAATAAAGTCAACAGCACTTGACCTCGGCTTTAGTCAGATCTCAGAACAAATGTGGCAGGTGCCTGCATGAAGCCCAAAAGGTTTGGAGAGCTGCGTCTCGTAGTACCTGTGCTGCATATTGCAAAGGAAGCCCTACAGTTCAGATATTCCACTTATCAACAGTTGATTAGGCTAAATACCACTCACAGACACTCACAGACACACAAACACTAAGGAAGGGACACAACTGTGTACAAGTGACAGACAGATATCAAAGAAGCTGCATTCCATCACCTTCACACACCTTTAAACCCACAGAAAGTTGTTCTAGGACACACATATCATTTATGTTACACACACACACACATTATAAATGTGTTATCCTTAATAATATAATAATAGTCACTATGATTACCTCCGCCAACGGAGTTGGACGGGAGCTGTGTTTATTATTACTTGTTGTTTTACTGTTAATGTTGTTTGGCTTGGATGTTCCCACAGGAAAAATCTGTTGTGTGTCTAAAGAAATGCAACTGAATAGTCGGGAACTGACTCCGTAAAAAGAATGAATTCAAAGGTTAAACGTAGATGCAGCACACATAATGGTACAGATTTAAATTAAAATAAAAGCTTGCATTAACACGGCACGAGTATACTTAAACTGTAGGTAAGTGCAAGCAAATAACAAAAGCCAAGAACCGCTGAATTACTTAATGAATAAATTGAAACAAAGCTATTCTACTACATGTGAACTCTACAACCAAATGTTAGATTAAAAAAAATCCTCTTTTCTAAAACTATAATATCTCTGTTAACAGTAGTGCACTTATTGGTTTAAGCAGTGCAACATATATGCAAGAAAATAATGCAGTCCACTTATCAAGATTTAAAAAAATGTTTTTTTTCCTTTGAAATTGAATAAAAGACAAATCATAGAAGTTCATATAAGGAAAATGATTAAATATTAAGCACAGGCATTTTAAGAAAATGTGCAAACTAGCACTTTGTTTTTTTGAAAAAACAGCAGGTCTTCATAAGACCGCTGTATGCAGTTATTCTTTTGAGCGACACAACTACGAAAGTGTTTGCTCACATAAATGAACAAATCCTTCAGGTTGCAGTTGCAGGCGGTTGCATGTGTGTGTGTGTGTGTGTCCTAATTTGGATACAGAGCAATACAAAACAATTCCAAATGTCAGAAATGAGCCTTAAGTGATGGATGACAACTTGTGCACACTAGCTTCCAAATCTCTTCTGTACATGCTGTGTCTGTGTGTTTAGAAAAATCAGGAATGTATACTATTGTCTAGAAAATCCATCTGCGACTTGCGGTATATTATGAGACGGTGTCAGATCGATCAGTGGAGCTACTCGTTTTGCTTTGATACTGTATTTCCTTTCAAAGCGTTGCATGCCATTCGAGCCTTCAGGGGGAGCCAGCGCATAATGAGTAATGCACTTGGCGACCACCTGCTGAAATGGCCTTGCAATGGTAAAGAACAGTGTACACAGGGGCTTTTATTCCCAATTCAAATTTGAGTCAAATGAAATCCCTCCTTTTAAACACTGTTCCAATCAACAATTTGCCTGAACCCGCCCTCCCCCCAGAAATATAATTGAATTATCAAATCAAAACCATGTAGGCTACTGAAAAACAATAGTTTAAGTGACAAATCCTTTTTAGTTTTTTTTGTTAAATCTGCATCCCATAACAGTCAGGTGCAAGTTGAGGAGCAGCAATTATGAAGGAGAGAGTTTAGTCGCATATTCCAGCCTGCCATAACTGTGATTGTAAAAGGCTTTAAAAAACCACCAGCAAAAGAATCTTTCTTTTTTTCTCGTGTTCTGAAATGGAAGAGGTCTACTAGCCTTAACAGTCTTTTAAGATATTAGTGGCAGTGTATGCAAATGAGTTAAACTCCAAACTTCAGAAAAAAAGAAACATGTTTTTGCTCAAATACTGTCTCGTCAACACACCTTAATTTAGTAAACCATCAAAATGCATGGACAACAATTACAAAACATATGAGAAATATTTGTCTCTGCCGCCGTTGACAGTGAGTTTACATTTCAGTAAAATGATTGAAATTGGTACCTTGACAACAGCTGCATTATAATCCCTTAATACCATAGGAATAAATAAAACCCAGTGTCAAATTAACTACTCTCCTTTTTTTATTTTACATAAGAAGGCAATATTGTGACCATCAGTATTCTTAGAGGGAATATTTAGCCCAACCCCAGACAATTTCTTTTTGTTATTGTTGTTGTAAATTATACCACAGTAAGCTTGGACATCTTTAGTTTCCAAACTGGTCAGTATGGGTTCACGACTGCCATGATATATGTCTCATGGCAATGTACACACACACACACACACACACACACACACACACACACACACAAACACACACACGCACACACTTGGACAAACACATTCAAATACACAAACGCTCAAACTTAAATGCACATGTATATTCACTCAGACAGATCTACACTAAAGGTGTGTTTGTGTGTATGTGTTTCTTTCGTAGGCCTTTCGGTAGTGTTCAACACATAAATCAGTATTTTAGGAAAGCATACATTTAGAGGCCTGTAGTTAGGATCCATCCAGTAGATCAATATCAAACTACTAAGCCTTAAGGCCACCATCTTTTTTTTCTTTTAGAATAACAAAAAAAAATCTTTTTTGGGAAACTTAATGTGCCAGTGTCTATACTCATTACTCTTCATACCTCAAAATAAGAAAAGGAAAATCTAGTGCCATTTATTTGTCATTCTTTTTGAAAGAAGTTTATCTATTTGTACTTATCCATCGGAGACATGCATTCGCATGTGGTCATTGAAGTGCTCAATTTGGTCGAACTTGGCAGGGCAGACGGAGCACACGTAGGTGGTCCCTTCTTGGCAGCTCGCTTCTGCAGCAACACCCACTCCTGTTCCAACCCCAGCCCCTACTCCAGCACCTCCACTCACTGGCATGGCGAGGGCCACCACTCCAGCTCCAGGCTCAGGGACAGCCATAGGCATGGGGATGGAGACGGGGCCCGGGGTGGATACGCTCCCCGACAGCCCCGTGATGGAGCTGCCTGTGCTGTGCAGGGCCATGTGCCTCTCCAGCAGGGTCTTGTGTGAAAACTTCTTCTTGCAGATGTAGCACTCGTAGGACTTCTCTCCCCGGTGCAGCCGCATGTGGACATTGAGAGAACTCTTCTGGGTGAAGCGCTTGTTGCAAATGCTGCACTGGTAGGCCCGCACCCCTGTGTGTGTCACCATGTGTTTGATTAAGTAATCCTTCAGGGAGAATGAGCGCCAGCAGATGCTGCACTGATGAGGTTTCTCACCTGGATTTACAAAAATAAAAAAAAACATTAAGAAGAAAAAAGAGGAGACAAAAATTTAGGATTAGTATTAAAAATATCAAGGAAAAGACATGTGCCTCCTACACAACCTGTAAACATTCATTTGCTATTTAAGGAAAATCAGTTCTGAACATCTAAATAAAGACGGATATGTTGTAGATGTAAAGTCGTCAGGATTCTACAAGCGCTATCACTGAATGATCGAGTGATGCCAGAAGAATGTGTCACTTTCATCGTCATTCATGGGAAGATAAAAATTCATTGTGATCATCCCACTTTATTTCCTTTCCTTCTTCTGAGGTTGATTTAGCTGCGTCTGTTTATCATGACAACATCCCCTTTGATTAAGTCCTTCACTGAAATATTAAAATCTGTGCGCTGTGGCCATTTCGGAAATGAAAAACAGCAGCTGATATTTTATGAAAATTCTAAACTGCTGAAATATCTTAACACACACAGCAAGGTGGGAAGGGAGAAGAGAAACATCTCTCACACACACACACACACACACACAAATAGCGTTAATTCCCATATGATCAGGAATCAAATAATTCATGCATCTGTTTGGTATGTTTGTGAGTGTGTTAAGATGTAATCTCATTTTACATAATTGTCTCGACTGACATTATGGGCTGTAAAATATTAACATACCAATAATTATGTAAAACTAACAAGTGGAGGAAGAGACTGATAACACTGCAAAATGAGCAAGTTGTATCGTGCAAGTTAATGAAGTCCTGTGTATCTACTGTTTGCTGCTGCACTGAGGGAATTAATGTGTGGCTACCTGCCTTGATTTAATGAAACCAATAATTCACACTCTCACTTCAGCTTTGTGTTTTGTGCCTTTTGTTATTTTTTTTCCTTGACCTGGTCTTTGGGGATTTCAGAGGGTCAGTTGGAGATCAGCGGTTCCGGACGAGCACATATATTTACAGATAAACTCTGAATCGAGGAAACATACTTGCAGTACAATGACTGGTTAAGTAAAAAATACGGTAACATGTCACTGACTGATTACAGACAGTGACATGGTAACTCTGCTGCATGTGTACCCTGCAGTTGTGCTGCTGTGTCCTTTTCCTATCAGATTTTTTTAGGGGGATGTGTATTGTAATGAATAGGGCGGCAACCCATGATTATTTCTACATTATGGATTAATTTCTTTATTAATTGATTTCTTTGTGTTTTGTCTGAAACATCAGAAAATGTTTGTGATAATTTTACACAGCCGGAGGTTGATGTATTCAAATATCTTGTTGCATCAACTCTACATCGCACAAATCCATATTTTTTGGATTTGAAGTATCTGAATTAAAAACAATTTATATTATATATTTATTAGATATGTTGTAATCAGAATTAAGCATAATTTTAATCCCCTTCAAATAATGATTTTGAGCTTGATCAATAAGTGACACTTCTTCTGAAAATTTTGATTTAATAGTCTTCATATAAGAGGTGGCTCTGGCCAAGCAATGGATTCTTATGAATAATGATGGCCATTTGAGTAGGAACTTTTTATGAGATCATCTAATTATATGATATCCAATTCTTTCTTTCTGTGATGACAATTTCTTTGGTTTGTGATTAATAAGGCTGTCAGTGGTGCATGGAAGCAGCACCGGCAGTCGACTGGCATCGTGAGTCAAATGACAGAGATACCAGTCGGCTGTGACCACCTGGACAATACCGATTTTTAAGCTGTTATTTTAAACCTCTCCAGTGTCAAATTATAGCTAACATACGGCAATTTCCACCATATGTCTTATTTACTAATTTCATTGAATAATACTTATTTGTACGAGACGGAAAGTGTATTTAAACTTAATGTTTTTGCTTTCAGAAATGCTCTTATTATTATGTTATTAAACTTTCTATGCAGACAGAGACAGACTTGGAGCATTAGACTGGAACTTGCACATCGATGTGTGGAATGAATTCTTGTCGATTTCTCAGTGTGAACAAATTACAATCTCATACCTTGTGTATTTAAAGTAGGCAGTACGCTGTCCCTGCATTAATGGCATTAATGGATATGAGTAATGTTTTTGTGTTATGATGAGGAAACATTTCCTCTTTAACTTAACACCTTTTTAGAGCTTTCATTGCACCTCCAAGCCAGAAATATTTATCAGGTGCGGCTGTTATTGAAGCACAGCTACTATCTACATTAACAGTATATAACACAATCCTTTAACTGAGCTTGCTAACTGTAAAAAGTCATTCTGACATGTGGACTTACCAGTATGGACAAACATGTGTTTGACGTAGTTCTGTTTTGCAGTAAAGGTTTTACTGCAGAGAGTGCATTCATAGGGCTTCTTTTCCCCCTGACCCAATATTGCAGCCTGTTGCTGTTGAACTGCCACTTGCTGTACCGACATGGGGCTTGGGAATGATGGCATTGCAGGAGGTGGCACTGCCACAAACTGTGTCTGCTGCTGGCCGGGAAGGAAAAACAAAGGCTTGTTTTCTCTAGCCGTCTGTGTAGGAAAGAGTGTGGGCAGGAAGGTGTTTCCAGCAGTGCCCATCACTTGGGAATTGCTGGTCACAGTCATCCTCAGATTGCTGGTGTGTGATTCTGCCTGGCGCATGTAGGGCGGGGCATTTTGCAGGGCCTGGGACATGACTGAGTTTGGCAGGGGCTGCATCATGCTACTGTCACTAGTGCTGTGGGATGTGTCCCCGTCCTCTGACTCGTGCACTTGCTCTGGGGACGAGTCATTGACCTCTATCTGTACTGGAATTCCTTCACCTTGGTGCCCGTCCCCGTCTCGGCCATAGCCCGTCACGTACGGCTGCTGCTCCATAGCATCTGGCTCAGTGCTGATGGAGGAGCTCACCCCTGAGTCAAAACTTTCAACCTTGGATTCACTCTCTACACCCTCGGTATGGTCAGTGTCGTCTTGGCAGTCCCCGTAGCAGCTGTAGTCATCTTCGGCCTCCTGCTTTATGTGCATCCCTCCTGGTGTAACCCCGACCGGTAAGCGTGACGGCCGGGTTTGTTTGCGGCAGTGAGTGGACTCTCCTGTGATGAAGCGATCGCCCTGCTGAGACCTCTCCTGGAGTCGGTTTATCCAGGGCGGATCTTGAGACTGGTGGTCCTTCTGATTGCTGAGAGTTGAATCGTAGTTTGTCGACAGAGGGTTATTATACGGGGGGCGCTCGCGGGTGCCGTTCTGCAGAGGGAGGCCAGGGTAGGTGTACAGTGATGTGTATGCACGATCCATGCTTTGCTGGGATGTTGCTTGCATATAGCCTGACTCTGCGTCGCTGCTGGGCCCAGAGGTGCCTGACTCCGGCGTGCCGCGGGGTGTTTCCTGACCAGAGTCTCCTGGCATAACAGCAAACCCCCCCGGCCCGGCCAGGCCCACATTCTGGGACACGATGCGGGTGCACTCATCGATGACGGTCTTGATCTGTAGGATGCTGGCAGCAGTAAGGATCTGCAGGGCCTCTGACTGAGACACCCGCAGGATCCCACTGTACATAAAGTCAATCAGCTTTTGGATGGATTGCACCGAGACCACAGAAGGGATCTCAATGTCGCTGTAGCCCAAGAGCAGCTTGTCCTGAAAGAAGGGGCTTCCAGCGGCCAGCACGCACCGGTGAGCTCGCAGCATACTTCCATGGATCCGAACAGTCACGTCACAGAAGTGCCCACGGTTGCGCTGCTCATTGAGGGTCTCAAGTACAGAATTGCTGAAGTTGTGGAGATTGATGTTATGAATGCGCTCGGTCATCCCCTTGCAACTGATGTCACCTACAAGCAGGGAGCAACATACCCGACTTAAAATCTCTTTCTGACACGCTGAAACACGACATCATTCAACCGCCTTAAACACAGCAGTACGCACAAAGTGTTTTTCTTCACGTATAACAATAAATTTCAATTAGCACAGTATTATTTATATAAAATTAGAAAAAAAAGTAATGTAATAGTGTAATATAAACAATGCAATGAAACGATAATGAGACAATGAATCACATTAGAGAATCTCTGTTGCATGCAACCCAAAAAACTGTTTTTACAGGCTATATAGCAGAAAACACAATTACTATAATTAATTTAAATATAGGCCTATAATAAGTAGCATTGGTGCTTATAATGAACAGAACATAGAGTGTTCACTTGGGGATTCCTCAAGTGATAATACAGATATGGTAATTCTCTGTCTCATGATACTCGGATGAAAATCAAACAATTTCAACATCTGAGCTAAATAATGTTTATCTTTAATCGTGGTTTAAAAATTCCACATCGTCACGGCGAGAGACAATTAAGATGGTTCCCGTTTAATTACTACAAGTTTCTCCCACAGTGTGTATTTCTGAAATTCCTCCTGCCGCCATTAGGTGGTGCACTGGGCTCAGAGGACAGCAGGCCTCTTTTGTTAGCCATGTGTTCACAGTGATGGTGCTTCCTAACTATCCTAGGAATACACTAAATGTGACCCGGCTGATCAGTGTGTAAGATAACTTGAGGTTATGATGATTTTCTCCCCTGTTAGTTGTCGAAACTAACCTAAACATAAATCTAAATTAGATAGGTATTTAATGTGGGAATTATGCAAATTGTAGGTTTTAATAATTGCTGTAGAATTAATTTATTTTGCATTAAAACATGCTTGAGAATAATCTAGACTTCAACCTTATCTGCGTGATCATTAAACGCATCACTTTTAATCAAACCGAAGAAGCCATCCTTGTTTTATCACGGAAAACGTGCAAAAATATAAATATAAGTGGATCGTTAATTTACGATATGTCTGTGAGTGAATTATAAGTATTTATGAAATTATATTGGTGATGAAATGCCAGAGTTAACATGTTACTTAAGTACTGAAAATTAGTGGCGGGAAAAACTTGATCAGGTAGAAAAATACTACATAATTTGTCACGCAGTAATACTGTAAATCGATACAAATTTAACAGTTGTACGGAAAATAAAAAACATATTTGACAGTAGCAGATTTGAGTTTAGCTCAATTGTCCCACCGGTGAAGATTAATAGTGTTCAAACAAACTATTGTGTCTTATTTCAAGCCAAGTTATTTCCGACTAAAACGGGGAAAACATTTGAAAAAACATGTGAAACAGTCCAGTACTCACAGTCAGATGACGTTTTGTTACGAAGATGCTTGTGTGGCTGGTGATGAAGTGCGGGTCAAGCTTCAGTTTGCTGGTGGAGATGGCTGATCAGAGGCCGGGTGCTAGGCAAGGCTGTCAGTCCTCTCTGTCCAAATCCTGTGTTGCTCTGCCACAGTGTTTGGAGGGGGAGAGAAAAAGACAAAGACAAATCTTAATGCCACATACTGCCTCGTCGATATTGCCACTCCCTTAATGAACCAGGAACCACAGTAACATGAAAATCTGCCAGCGACGCGCTGCAACAGATGTGTGAAGAGTTTTCAAAAGCGAGGCGAATGGACGCTCCTGTGTGCACATGACCACCAATTACAAATCAAGGTTGAAAATAACAGTGGTGTTGGGAGACACTTCTTCTCTTAGCAGTTATCTGAGCTGCTGGGCAACGAAAACCACACCCTTCCAGGGAAAGGAGAAAAAAAAACCAATTCCTCATAAATCCACACAGATGAAATGTTTTAGTAAATATCTCAGACAGAGCTCGGCGCGAAGTGTGACATTAAAACAAGACAATGTCCAGCACTGACATGAGCAGTCGGGGAAAATGGGGGGGAAAAAAGAAATATTAAACACACAAGGCATTCATTTAAAAACACAAGAAAGGCATTCAACAACATTAAGCATGTGATGAGCTGATGACAGAAAAAGCCTGACACAATTGCTCTTGTACTGTACACACTCATTAGAATGCAAAAGTTTGAACTCAAAACTGGAGACGAAATTGTGTAAAACTGACCGCAGAAAAGTCACACACTCACTCTGGTATCATTTAAGGTCAGGCCGGGTGGAAAAAAAATGAATGGAACCAATGCAAAATGTCTCACATATTAGTTCTACACTGGTCCCAGTGGTTTCGATATAAGCCTCACAAGTAATCGCAGATTACTCTGCATGTTGGCATGTGGATATTTATCATTAACAGGATCATAAATGGGATTCTTAAATATGTTTTTTTGAACATGGAGCAAAAACGTTCTGGTTACAACACGATTATCAAGTGCTCTGTGGAAACGCCACTGACTGCACAATGTGGAGGAACTGTATGGTGCTAGGATTTGACCAGACCTGCACATTAGTGTTGACGCATTGCATTATTTCACAAATCCAAAGTACTTCCAAAGAACACACCTCTAGTAAGTGCAAAAAAATGTCACACATGGAACATACAAGATTTCTTTAAAAAGTGACCTGTGCATTTTTTCCACAGACTCTGGAGGACGGGTCCTATGTGCCAAGGTTAAGGATACAAAAGAAAAATCAGGCCATGAATAAGCCAATAGGATATATTCAGAGAGGATTATGATTTTATTTTTTTTATCTGTTGCGTCGTAAACAAGGGCAGAATAACTTAAAGGAATCCAGAGCTGAGGGGTTAAAGTGTAAGAGTAATAAAGTGAAATGGCTGCGCTCACAGACGGCATTGTGTCTGTCTGCAGGCCTCAATTTAAGAAGCGCTGTTGACACAGAGACGTGGGTTTGTTTTCTCGAAGTGCTCTTGTCAACTAAGAAATTTTATGATTAGATATAGGCAAGTGATAGCACGTTAGGCAGCAGAGGGTGATCACTCTATACCGGGACGGATCGTTCTTTGGCACTAAAACACACACCACACACAACACACAACACACAACACACAACACACAACACACAACACACAACACACACACACACACACCTATTTGTTCGTCCATCTTGTTCAGGAAGGATAATCTATTTCATCTTGAAAACCTTAACCGCTAAATGGAAATTAAACTTATCCCTTCAATGTAAAACTTGGCAAGAACCTGTGATCACTAAGAACAAACCTTTCAAACTTCCACTAAAGATCTCATTATAAACCTGAACTCCAAAATGGAGCCTCATGCTAATATCTAACTTTAAAACCAACAAATAAATCTTCTTAAGTGCAACCGTCAAATGTCAGAATTGACTTAGTCAAAGTGAGAACCATCAACAGATATCTCCATTTTAATGTCTTCTCTATATTGTAGGACACACACAGATATGCCAAAATGCCTGAATGCATTAAAGTGACAAATATTTGGCCTGTTCTCTTTGCTAACAGTGGTTAGTCAGATATGGAACTGTATTCTGGATCTGGACGCCACAGGCCTTCTTTTGGAGGTCACAGTTAGACAATGCAAACATATATGTTCCCTCCCCGGGCTCCCCCGTGCCCATCCAGACATGTAAATCCACCTGCCTACGGGGTAAAGTGAGGTGAATGCTGGCAACAAAGGAGCAGGCCAAGGGAAGCAGGCTTCAGTTGCCCAGACTGCCACTCACAACAGTGATTCCATTTTAGCCGTGACACAGTGGGTGAGCAGCAGCCAGCGCCTACCTGCAGTGAATTCTAATCAGCCCAGGGGTCTGTCTCCCTCCCTCCCTCCTGTACCCTGTCTTGGACTAAAGGGGCTGATGATCCTTCAAAATTAATTAGATCCTTGTAGGAGGCGGCCATTTTCTTTCACTTAACGCTCCACCCAAAAAATAAAAACATTTTTTGGGAATTACACAAAATTCAGGTGTGTATTTTTTCCCCCCTATCCCCTCATTGATCTGCTTCTGTGCTCGCCTCTACCTGTTTCCTGTTTCATCACGTTGTAACTCTCTCACCATCTTTCCCTCCATCTGTCTGTCTCTCCGTCTGTGCCCCATTCCCGCCCCGTCTCCCCCCTCCCTCTGAACCCTCCCCAACACCCTCCGCCCCTCTCCGCCTGCCTCCATGCTCCCAGCTCTGTGTCTGCCTCTGTGGAGTTTGCTGTCAATAAATCCCCAGAGGTCAGTTTGTCTGCTGGAAATCAGACACAATGCTTCAGACTGCCAATGCAATGCATGCTCTGCCGCTGCCGCCACAACAAAGACTGGGGAGGGGTGGAGGGGTGTGGAAGTGGAGAGGGGGCACGAGGCAGAAGAGAAAAGGAGGAAAAAAAATTAAGGCGGAGAGATGAAGGTTGCAACTTGGCCAGCCCAGACTCCAGGTTAATCAGCCGTCTGCATGAGGTGACTGGCTGATGAAATACGCAGCATCGCATTGGACATTAGTTAATCAAGGGTGGGGTGGGGGGGGGGTAAAATGGTGAGGATGGGGGATGGGGTGGAGAACAGACATAAGAGGCGTGTGCCCATGAAAGGAGCAGTGTAAGCCATGTGAATAATATACATCTTGAATATGCAAATAGCGAGTACACACACTATACAGACATATACTCAAGGCCCTGGGTACATTTAAATGTGGAGATAAAAGGGCCACGGGGCATTGTGCAACGCTCACGTCCGTGCATTCAGTGTCTTGATGGCTCCGCTGCACATTTGCACTTATCAGGAGAGTTTTTTGTGTTGCACCTAATTAATAGTAATTTATGTTTGAATTTGTTTGAGACCACTACTGCTTAACAACCACTGTCCAACATTGTAATTATTAATTTCAATCATCCATTTAGCGCGAGGGCATTAGCATATAAACTGCCAGAAATTGTGCTTTAATGCTATGGTTGGGAGAGGTGATCTAATGCAATTTAGAGGACAATGTAAATGTGTGTCTGGGAAATATATTAGGGAGTAATCAGGAGACAAGGTGCAGATCTGAGGAGTGACAACTCAAGGTGTGTTCCATAACGACACCACACGCTCATTTCACTCCTCTGAAAAAGAAAAGAAAACAATTAACAGCTACAACTCGGTGCAATCAATCAAACTTTCCGTAAAATATGAGTAAATGAATTAAGCGTCAGCTGATGCTGTGAAGTCTGTGCTCCCTCTGCACAATTAAAAAGGTTTCTTTTAGGTGACTGAATATTCATCTCCAGCCAACAATGTAATTCAGAGTGATGTGGCTCATGTTACATTCAAATATCCGTCCATAGTGTTGTGAATCAATCAACCTGTGAGGTAAATAAATGCACCTAAATTTCACCCACACACACACACACAGACTCACACACCCCAGGAGAAGCAGCAGCAAATGCCTCACACTTTCTAGACTGAATTGATTTGCCTTTCTAACAGTGACTGAAAATCATCAACAGGCACGCGTAGGCTGATGACAAGTTGAGCCAAGTTTTTCACACTTTTGTTTTTGTTTTTCCTTTGACTTGGTTTTCTCCCTTGACTGAAACTGTATCTGGTGCAACATCACCAGAAAAATATTTCTGAGATGAGCCGAAAATGTCCAGTGTTGCTAGAGACACACCACATTACTTTGGAGCCGAGCGTTACATGAAACAACCACCTTGTGAAACGTCTTCCTGAACTTTGAAGCAGCTCTTCACGTGAAAACCACAGACGTGGGACGACTCTTACTTCACAACCACAGTTTTGTTTTTCGAGCTCAGAGCAGGGGACACCTTCAAAAAAAAACGTAGCAAACACTATAAAAAAGCATTTTATGAATTCACAACAACACTATTAAGCAGCAGATTAATGTGTTCCACAGAAAGCCTTTAAAACGTGACTGGATGTGCAGCTTTCTGATCAAATCCTTAGGCAAACAAGAAACAATAAACACCAGCATGCCGTTACACAAGCACAGGCCACTAAAAGTATTTTTGACAAGGAAGCCTGTCAGACTTATTTCATAGTCAGATGTGTGGATAATCTACTTCTAATATAGAGATTTATGGGCATGTTCAAACAAATCTGTACCGGCAGTAAACACTGCATATTGTGTTTTATAACGATTTCTAAAAGAGCATAGAGAGCAAAAAATAAACAGACTCTTAAATCTATAAAGACAGTATCTCACTATGGTGATGGAAAGAACGCTTTCAAGAAAATCTTAGCCCTGGCAAATGGCTGTGCTTTTGTTAATGAGCATTTGACCAAAAAGAACCATCTGACTACTCATATGACAGTCTCCAAAGCACCTCTAACCCCCGAAGCAGATAATGCTAAATTCAAGAGTTATCATTTAGGCACAAGTGTCCACAGCAAATGCCTCTCCACAGCTACTACACATGTCGAGGACATTTTACCTCTCCAAAAAAAGGACCTCGCAGGCCATTAAGAGATCTTCATGGACCTACACAGATGCTCATAGGATTTCTCTGTCTGTCATGAGTGCAATATGCTAGAAGAGCGCTTAATTAAATCGGTTTGGCGAGGAATCCCCAACTCCCTGTGAGTTCATCTCCATGCCGGGATGATCTATAAGTAAACAAGATCTCAACAAGTGAACTGTGTAGTATAGAGAGGCTGTAGCACCTTTATGTCTCAGAAAGAAAAGCAACTGTCTCCTGACTTTCTGTTCTTGAGAGATAAAGCAGAACAAAGATGCTTTGTTCTGAATTCTGAGCCGATAGTGTGGGACCTCCGCTAACGAGCGAGCAGCTCTAACAGAACAGCAAAGCGCCACGATATGTTAGGTTACACTAAGTGTATATAATGTTCGTCACTAGAGAGACCACAGAGAAGGAAGACGCACACACAAACACACACGTGCAGTGTGTCGATGGAGTCCAGGAAAACGGAACAAAAGGTGCTCGCACAAGCATTGTGCAAGGCTGACTTTCATATACAACACTAATAGGATTATAGTAAAGGTGTACTCTCTCTCGCACACACACACACACACACACACACACACAGACACACAAGCAGCAGCAGTGTGAACTACACTTACAGGGCTATGATATTCCCTCTAATATACACTAATGGATTATGTAAAATGTTATTATAATAGGAGTCAAGCACAAATTGAATCCTTGAGATTTTGTGATTATTTTTCTAAATATTTTATATTATTGTCCGGTCATATAACATTTAATCTAATCTCACCATGTCAGTTTAGGACAGTGTCATCTCAGGACACGGTGATGTAACCAGCAACAGTGCGTTAACATCATTTCACCATTTGTGAATGTGATTGTGAGCAGCCTCTGAAGTGCACCATGTGTTTCACCAGCAGCTGCACGAGGGTGCACGAGCCAGTGCCGAGCTGGTCCGGCAACAGAGCTGAACTTTCACAGATGCACGATGGCGCTCAAAGCAGCTCAGCACAACCATGGAACCCTGAACCCGGATTTTTTTTTGTTAGCTGGTTTGCGCTCCAAGGGTCAAAAGTCCTGCCTCTCTCCCAGAACCTGGCAGGCCCAATACTTTCCCTTTTCTATTCTTTTTTTTAAGAGCTTCCAAAAAAGGGAGTGCTAACACGCTGCCTGTTGACAATATGGAAGCAAAGGAAAGGGGGGAAATGGACTTTCTGAAAAAGGTTTTCATGATGCAATACATTTCTTCATTCAGACGCCGTGACCATGACTGAGATATATTATGTGTCTACAGCTTCATATGTGAACAAAATTTTAAGCAGAGGCTATTCTGTGTTCATTTTTAACCTTATGTATGTTAGCACTTTTTAGTGTATTTATAGTCTGGCAGGTTGTTGCATAGTAAATACAGATTATATATGTCTCTTCAGCTCATTTGACATATGACCGATCTAAAAGTGTAACGCTGACACGCTGAAACACAGTCAACCAAATGAGTGACCTATACGCACGTCCACCGAGGGCTCTGGTCACAGTGGTCTGCATGCTAGCCGAGCAACACAAGTTAAGACTCAAACTCAAACAGTCTGAAATTAGCACAAATGTAAGACTTTCTCTGAAACTAATGGGGAGGAGGCCTGATCTACCCACAGTGGGGAAACCTTATCCATACAGCACTGTGTCGCAAGGCAAAGTTGCTAAAGAAGCCAGCTAGATTTCCCCATTTTAGTATTGTGTCGATGATATTCTAGTAAAGACAGATTCAAAAAGAGGACGAGATAGCATCTGGAAATGTGAGCTGATTAAAAATGTTTCCAATATACACTGCATAACATGCAGATACGTCCAATGGAAACAGGGTTTCAATAAACACAATAAGGTCAGTAATCTATAGCAAGTATCAGCTAACATAGGGTATTAATAACAAGTAAGAGTCATTTTACAGAAATACTGACGGTATCCAAACAATATACCAACACACACACACACACACGCACTGTTACTCAGTAAATCTGGATAAATTATACATTTTCTACTTCAGTGACTGCAGCCTCAGAAACTGATGAAAAAATACTGTAATTCATGGAAACTCCAAATTATAACTGAGCCTCGCATAACATTTATCAACACTGAATTTGTGTTTTTGACTGTGTGCATTTGTAATAGTGAAACAGACACTGTAAAATGTATCAAAATCTGAACCGGTAATTCCAAATGTACATTGTACATGCACTTTGTAAAGCTGATAATTTTCTGTATATTATTTTGTAGATGCTTTTTTAAAATAAGTTTTGGTCCGAGCTTTGTGTGGCGTTGTGTAGCGATCTGCTGTGAATTAGATTTGAAGGTAGTTATGCTCAACCTTACCTACCAAGCTCAGGAATGCCTGCAGGGAAAAGCCACGCTGAGACAGTATGTGTGTGTGTGTGTGTGTGTGTTAGTGTGGTTATACTAGTTCTACAGCACAAGTTGTGTAAACATTACCACATATTATCACTGATAATATCATACAATTCTGTTTGGCAAATACATATATTGGGCTTTTTAATGGCGATGCCTCTTGGGCTGTGTATTTGTCGTCCAAGCTACTCTTAACTCATTTTGGTAGCGATGTTTTACTCATTGGTGGGGAAGCTATTAAAATGAAGAATACATTCTTTGGTCCTTTCATCAACCAGAAGGTCAGTTGTCGCTGACTTGATCAAAAAAACATTGATATCTCTACAACGTTAAAGATCAATGGTACATCAAGTAGGTGAAAACACATTTAAATGAAGGTAGGATGGATGTTTTTTTTCTGCTAAATAATCAATCAGTCAATTCAATCAGTACAATTCATGGTGAATACCTTCACATTTGCAATTATAATATTCCTATTGAGCTCAAACTGGTTTCGCTGTACAAAGCTCGGTGTAATAAAGGCAAAGCCCAGTTGGTTTGTAATGAGTTTCCATTACCCTACCTACCAAACGTTTGTTGCTATGCAATGTGTCCCTACCTGCCATACAAGCTATTCGACTTTTCACCACCACCGCGAGTCTTACCATCATCGGTATGTGCCGGTGCAGTTTTGGCTGCATGGTATGTTTCATGTGCAAAACAGTGGTGTTACTACAGAGTCATCTCGCGGCACGGAGCAGAGAGATAACATGACCACCCATGGGCTTCATCAATGATAATCATGTGGCCTTTTGGCCCAGATAATGCACATGTTGGCTGGTACATGCGGTCTGTTTGAATGTGGCCGAACGATTCTCTCTGATGGTAACAATCTATGGCCCATAAGCCCAAGAGTGTAACCTAAGCTCATCAGCTGCTTCTGGTAACATTACTATAAAAACCATGCCACATGGCCCGAGAGTATTTTCAGCAGTTACAATCATAAATGTGTTAATTCTAAGTCATTTGTTCTGTCGTTTGTAGCCCAAGAGGAGCAGGAAGCTTTGCACTTTATTTTAGTTTTTAGATTTTTTTCTTTGCGCAACACAGGGTTACAGGCTGAGTAAATGTAATGTCATAGCTTTAATGACTAACTCCTGTAAGTGTGTTTCTCTGTTTGTGCGTGTGTTAGCCTATAGTGACCTGCACAGGGTGTTGCCCTGCCTTCCTCTGTAAATGCATGTTGGGATATGCTGGGCTGACCCTGGAGGAGTCAGGAGGAAGTATGAAAACATATTCATGAATGCATGAATTTTGAGACACTTGGCACACTACTACAGTAAAAGGCCAAGAAAGTCATTGCCTCTAAATACATCCATATCGGCTGACTTGTTTACTGCATTTCTAAGTGAAAGAGGACATTATTGTTGGTTTACGTTGCAGCTGCCACAAAGTCTTTTATTGGAAGATTTCACTAAAGTGAAAAACACTGTGCCACAACTGACAGCTATTACATTGCCATACTAACCGCCGAAACATCTTGTGGAGGCACATGGTGTGCATGTGTGTTTAAAATGTAACACAGTGGTTATTAACTGGATCTGGTGCTAACAGGACGATCACACTGAGTTTGTCTTTACCACTTTTAAAAGTCAAATGCACTGTGAAAACAAGCTTGGCTACTTAACTAAAACAGAAAATGTGTTTGTTGTTGAACAGGTTGCGCTTTGGTGTCCCTTTGCCATGTGGTCCAACAGTCGTTAATCAACCACAGTCCAAGCAGATGCAAAAAAAATAAAAAAGTTGCTGGGTTGGTAACGCCGTATGCCAAATCAACAATGGTTCCCAGTTTGTTGAAGTTTTTTTTGTTAGCTGTCTTTGTCAGGGTCAGTTTTAGGGCTAAACAATGTAGAAAGTATCAGAGCAAACAATCTTTTCATTTTCATGATAATGGGGAAAAAAGTAAATTCCCAAAAATTATTTATTTCAAAAGACAAAATGCTTTTTTTGTTCCTGCAGCTGCATTTCAAAAAACGAATGCCTTGCTCGAGAGAGAGAAAGAGAGAGACAGAGAGACAGAGAGAGAGAGAGGGAGAGAGAGAGAGAGGGAAAAAAAGGAAGAAAAAAGTTTTTTCGATTCTGTGGAAATACTTTAAGGTTACCACAATCTTTATTTTGCGATAAACCCGCAACAAAAATACTATTGTGTGCCCATTTCACAGTAACATACCGATGTACCTTGAGTTAGTCTGTGCGTGATCTTAACATTTTGGTTGCTGTGAGTGCTGTTTACTGGCAGGAGGCTTAATAAGTCTTCCTGAAGCCAAGATAAGAGCAACGGGTTCAAGACACGTATTCTTTGTAAAAAATTGTTTTAAAAGTTACTCTTTCTACTCGGTTACTACTCACTTTAACATTGTCTTCAACTCTCTTTAGATACTCCCCCCCCCCTCTTCACCAAGGCAGTGATCTCACCATGACTTGTAGAAAACCATATGGGTAGCAGGGGTGAACTGAGGACACACATGCACCTTGGCAAACATACAACCTCGCTATTAGAATCCAGGATACATTTTTCACATCAGTTGAATGCCTGGGCCTGCGTGTGTGTTTAAAGACAGAGCATACAAATTAGCCTTAAATGCTCATGGCTTGTAGATGCAATGCAAAGAGGGAATGTTTATTGAAGATTAAAAGATACATTAAAGTAACGAATTTCAGTTTTAATCCAGTTTTCTTTTTGGCCTCGCAAGAAATCGACTATCTTCTGTACTTCTTGTGAAGCAACTTCCAGCAAAACTTTCAGCACAAACAGATGAGTTTGCGTGAAAAGCTTGAGGCTGTGAATATAAAGAAGCATGAATCAAGAGTCTGTTTGTAATTTTAGCTAAGGTAATGGAAACACATGGTCACACCCACAACTGGACTGTGTTTGCACTGTATGTAGTGTATGTATGCATCAAATAAAAACAAGAAATAGCTTTTAAAAAAGAAGTGACCATTGAAAATATTTAATATTTAACCATAATGAAACTGTACATGACTCTAATTCTGTAGCCAAACTGTCTGTGTGAAGACTAACTCTGGAGGAAGTGTGTATAGAACAGTTTGATCAGGGCTTGTCCTTTTACATATATTTTGAATATATCTCAATCAGTTGATCCAAAAACAATGTTGTATTTACCATTGAGATATTTGGGCAATTTAACGATATTAACTGTCCTTTCATAAGACTTTATTAAATTTTCTAACCAAACCAGTGCTTCCTAACAACAGCGTGGTGCGTTCGCAAATTTCATTATGCATTCCTGTGATACTTGCAGGGAGGGGGAGATTCCAAAACAAAAGCTGAAAACTGAAAAAACACAGCTTTATAGTTTTACGTCAGTTTTCCACACGACGTGCGCTCTGGAAGTCGTTGGGTTCGGAGTGAACGAGTTTCTCCGACCAGTCCTTTTCAATTTCTATCTGCTAATTCACTATAAGGGGAAGGAAGTCTTTTTTTTTAATCCCTGCTCTATGAATTGTCAAATTCAGCTAGTTGTTTTCAGCCGACATGAGACTCTTCTTCTAGCATTATGAATACATAATAAATCAGTGACCGGTTAAATAAAAAACCTTCACTTTTATCCAAAAATGTTTTTATCCTGGCATAACAGTTCCCTCGTCCATAAACAAGATATATTTCGCCTTATATAAACACATTATTTTCCATCTTTGCCTTTCTGCTGAAAGAAAATCACCATAGCTCATTGTAACAGCATTTATGTTGCATAATACAGCTAAGGGGTAAATTCTCTCCTTAATTACAAAGGCAGCTTTTACAGATTCTGAATAGGTTTTGCGATTGTGTGTGTGGGTTTTTCTTGTGTATTTTGTAGAATAAAAAAATAATATGATGTGAAGAGAAGCATGTTATGTGTGGAAAAAGGTGCTTTGTGAGTAGAAGGATCCCAGCCAGTTTAGCCAGGAGGCAGCTAGCCTGCCAACAAATTCTAGTTTTGAAAAAAAAATCTGTATATGCTAGCAAACCACCAAGGTAGAGTTATCGAACACTACCATCATGATATTTTACTGTGATCAAGAAAATTAATATGAGTTACATGTTTAGCATTAATATTATCTGTGACCTCTCTGAAGACGTCCAGGTCTTTTTAAGTTTGCCATGGTAACTGAGGACTCACATTCAGTATTAAATCAGCAGTGGCTGTAAAACAGCAGTCTTTGCAATAAACATCAGGTGAGAAACTTTATGTGCTCCTCTTAAATGAAAACCAAAAGCATAGAGGCTAAACAAGACTTAGCATAAACTTTAAGGTGTGCATAAGGTGTGCCTGAAAACATCAGGTTGGTACAACAGCAAAGATTACTACTTGCTCCATGATGCAATATTCTTCAAATGTGTATTATACAAGAGCAAGAAGAAGAAAAAGGGCAGAAAAGAAGAAAAAAACAAAACAGTGTGGGACAAAAAGGCCAAGCAGTTAACAAGCACTGTGACATTCTGGATGCAATCCACAAAGTAGCTCGTTATATCGATGGATCTCTACTGCATTCCCAAAATGGCTGCCAAATATGTTCAACTGGGTTAGACAAAGTACCAGGATGAACTCCAGTGCATAGACTTTTGTCCTATGGCAAAATCCCCTTCTAAGGATTCACAATATAATCTTACTTCCTATGTTATGGTTAAACAAGAATTTCAAACATTTTGTTATTATAATGACAGTGGATGCTAATTAATTCCCTGCCACGTATACTTTATTAACTTGAAAGTCTCTGTTGCAGTAAAATAAAATTGTATTTTACTGTATATGTGGCAAACTAAACAGAACTGCATGATTCTGTAGACTGGGGGGAATTCTGCCCCTGATCATTAGTACATGTCCTCTCCACTACATTGTGAAATAAACCACTACCGCCTAAAAAAAATCTTGAGGAAATCCTGGTAGCAGCCTGGTGAAGATGGCAACCAGAAATGTGGCAGTGCGGAGGCTTCAGAGAGAGGCATCTCTGTCTTGTGTATTTGGACATTTGCTTTTACTGCGCTTAAAAAAAAATTTGGAATCCTGACCTGCCATCTGTGTGCATGTACAGTACAAGATTATTGCTTTTTTTTTCTCCAATACCCTCTTCCAAGAGAAGCAGATATACATACATCAGTGCAGCATAGTACCCTTACACATAAACCCAATGAAATCAGGTGTAGCACCAGTGACAATATGGGCACACTATGTCAATTTGCTCATCAATAATAAATTGCTGAATGTGAAGACAGTGTGGCAGGCTACAGAGGACGAAAGAAAGATGGTGAAGCCAAAAGAGAATTGGGATTGATTGTTGGGTGTGGATTAACTACACACCTCTCCGCATGCCTTCATCTGAGTGGGACTCCAGTTTATCTGCTAGGTCTCCTTCATATAATAATGAGTTTCCTTGGTCTGCAGACATGCTCTTAAATATTCATTAGTCATGGGTGGGTTTTAGCCGTGACACAGAAAGCGGGAAATGGCGATGGCTCAAACACTGTGAATATTAATGTACATGTGGAATATATACATATAAATACTCATTAGAGTCTTAACTGAGACGAAACTGGGCACCTGATACTCTGGACTGATATACATCCCCCACCACCCACCACCCCTCACCCCCCCCTCAAGGCACATAATGGCTGGTGCTCTTCCAGCAGCTACTGTACACCTCTGTGCTGATAAAAAAAGAGTTTTTGACATCAAGCTGTGGTGAGAGCTCACTCACACACAAGACAAGTACCCTTCAATTCATCAAACAATAAAACAAAATGTCCAAAAATGCAGGTTGTGTCGAGTTTCTTTGAGCATGAAGGGGATCCGTGCCAGTGCACACTTTGTGACAATATAATTTTTTACCTGACTCTCACCACGTGCACGCCTGTCAATCAATGCCTCACAATTCACAGGACAGATTCGGAATAATGTGCAGTCTGCAAGCTCACAGGAGAAATGTGGCATGCCTGCTGCACGCGGCTGCACACTCATCCCCGTGTTCTCCAAGTGCGTCCATTCAGAAAACAAATGATCCAGTGCAGCCATCACTTACATAACCAAGCCTATAGCATCGCAGCCCGTGTACATTGACGTTATGTATTGTGAATGGAGGCGAGGGGAAAGTGATCGCAAACAAAAAGTGAGAGTGGATGAACGCACAATCGTGTGGTGAAATGAAAACCTAAACACACAACACAGACAACACACAGGTGGAAGTCCACAGACCGTGTGTGCGCGCTGGATGGAGCCGGACGCAGCGGTGCGCTCTCACGCCGCCTCCCCTGTGTCAAACCCGGGACCCGGCTCTCCCGTGCGTGGCTGCACTTGGCGTCCTCTCACGGCTGCAGCCTCAGTGGTCACACCGGAGCTAACCTCTGGTTCGGCTAACGTGTCGACGCAAAGCTTGTGTACCTGCGCACAACTTGTGGGGTTACATGATGCGAGCCCTGTGCCGATTAATCGAACCCAGAGTGTTTCGGAGCTGTGGCACAAACTATCAGTGGCGCCGGTAATAGACACAAGAACATGCTGCACTCTCTTTATCTGACAGAGCCAAGCGCTTTGGGACAACATCTGTTTGTCTCACACACACACACACACACACACACACACACACACACACTAACACACATGCACGCTCTGTCTCTGCCCCCTTTCTCACTTACACACACAGACACGCGCACGGGTAGATGGAGCCCCAAAAGAATACGACTGACATGTTGCTCCGGATAAACTCCCCGTGGCCCTTTAAGTGAATTTTGAGGAGTCACTGCTCCATTTCTTTTCATTACATCGACAATGAGCAGCATTTGGTCACATTTGAACTTTAGGATAAACCTCCACGTTGCCAGCCTCGCGAGCAACGGAGAAAAAAAGGAGGCATCACGGGTGGCCCATGAATATTTTGCAACAGAAATGTCTCAAAAGACGCGCAGGAAGCGTCTAATGCAACTTTAATCACAACACAACATGGCCCCATATATCTAGGCCAGCCTCCGCCAAAAACATCCTTACGTCGAAAACATTTTTTCTCACAATTGAAGCTATAAATACAAATAAAAAAAAAGCGGATTTGCGACATTTAAAGTGACCATTTTCTTTTTTTTTGTTCTTTTTTTTGGGAGAGTGGGGGGGAGAGAGAAAGAAACATGGCACCAAAAATCCAGAGCCAGGGTCCCGCTGGATCTGGATGTGATTTATCTCAGAAAACTGAACCTGCCGGATTGTTTTCCCCTCAGACACAATAGCCAGCCTGCCTCCTGCCTGCCGGACACATCTCGCTGTAACCCCATCTCATAAATACCACACAGTATTGATATTAATTCATAAGGAGAGAGAGAGAGAGAGGGGGGAGAAAAATAGGCTAGACATCTGTCTGAGGAGCCTTGTACGCGCGGTGCTGAACCGCTGCTATAATGATTCAGTCATTTCGACACCAGTCCATCAAGTTCAACAAAACCGACACGTATCGAAATAGGTTACGACTGTGGGTTGTAGTGGTTAATGGCGAGAAGGAAACGCATTTCCTCTGACTCAAATAACTGACCTAAAAGCCAAAATGCGCACGTCGGCTGGCCACAGTTGTTCCGGGCTCACAGTGTGTAAAATGTGAGCGAGCGGAGCTAAAGCCTGTACGAGCATCGCCGGTTGCGAGAACCGGACCTGTGAACACACTTGGAGCCGGTAGCATTGTTCTCGAGTGTCCCCCCCGGTCCGGCTCGCTCTCACACGAAGCCGAAAGTCGCCCGTAAAGAGGCTAAAGGTAAAAGGGGCATGATGAGAATAATGGCAAATGGAGGGGGAAACTTGCGTCATGCCAGGGCAGCGCGTTTTTTTTTATTTATTTTTTTAAAAGACGAATGTTAACGGACAACTAAGAAAGAGGGCAGCTTTAAAAACTCACAAACACGGACATTAAATACACGAGATCCACCAAAGCGAATGAAGTTTCCGATTGTGTAGCTGCCCGGAGCTTAATCATTGCCCGGGTGAAGCTACAGCCAACAACTGTACATGGAAGTCAAAGAGGCATTTCAATGCAATTTCACACCGAAGTCAACGCGCACGTTTCCACGTCTTAAACAAGAAAATGCCCCTCCACGACAACAGCACCGCGGAGCCGGCGAGGACCCATCCCCTCTCCCCGCGTACTTTTCTAAATTTCTTACCTGCACTTCGAAGCACGTTGAAAAAAGTGGCGACAGCGTTTCCACGGCTCCCCTTGCGTCTTTTTCTTTTTTTATTGTCCTCCCCCGACGAAGAGCTGTTGCACTTTATTATTTTTGGATATTATTAGGATGATTTGAAATGTGTTCCTTTACTTTGTTTCATTTCTCACTTCCATCTTCTTTTCATCTCATCAATAAACACACGCTGCAGCCTACCTTCATAGAGCAGCTCGGTTCAAGTGTGCCCTCCCATTTTTTAACTATACATCGAGTACTTTGAGGGGTGGCGATGGTGGTGGACTGGAGGGGTGGGGGGGTGGGGGGGGGGAGAGAGAGAGAGAGAGAGCTGGGTAGGGGATGAGACGGTGGTGGTGGTGGGTGAGGGAGGGGGGCACGCAGGCACGCCTTTCCACTTAAAGCTGCTATTGGAAGAAGCGGTGCACTGTCTTGGGTTGGATCAGAGAGCCGTCAACATTTGTCGCGCCCCCCAATCGCAGGGAGCGCAGCAGCAGCAGGACTGGTGGAGGGGGGGGGAGAGAGAGAGAGAGAGAGGGAGAGAGCTGCTCCATTATGGCTCTCATGGAAGTGGTGGGAGTTGTAGTAATAGTAGTTGTAGTAGTAGTGTTCTCCTCCTACTCGCGCTGTTTAAGATTTTTTTTGTTGCTCTGGGAGGTCTAAAGAAATGATGGAGGTCCAGGGGAGGTGGGAGATCAAAGGCGGATACGAGGAAGCGATGCGCCCCGGCCACAAGCACTCACTCCACGTGCACGTCACCCATTTGATTTAGCCCGTGTGTTTTATGCCTCACTGTGCGCGCTCTCCTCAGTATATCGCAAAATGTGAATGAACTCGCGGATCTCTCCCCCGGTCTGGGATCAGGAGGGACGGCGGTGGAGGGACGAGAGAGGAGGGAGGGAGGGAGGGATGGTGGCGTGTGTGTGTGTGTGTGTGTGTGGTGGTGGGGTGGTGGTGTGGGGGGGGTGTCAGTTATGTGTCCATCACGCTTCCGAACTTGGCATTGGACGCCGCCCCTGCCAGTACGGCGAGCCAGCTGCGCCGCGGCCTCCCATTGGCCGACGCCGCCGCCACTCATCCCCCGGCGCACAACAAGCTAGATTGTCCCGCCGTGTCTTCTACTTTCTACGCATTTCTATTTTCTCATTTATTTATTTTTTAACG
Source organism: Pseudopleuronectes americanus (assembly GCA_038501795.1). Lineage (NCBI taxonomy): Eukaryota > Metazoa > Chordata > Actinopteri > Pleuronectiformes > Pleuronectidae > Pseudopleuronectes > Pseudopleuronectes americanus. The sequence continues at coordinate 10,485,381 of CM076728.1, read as the reverse complement.
TCCCGAGCTGACCTCGAGTCTGCGAGCGGGGGGAAAAAATCCGTGTCGGTTCAGCCGGCCAATCAGATGAGGTGGAGCGATTGCTTTTTTTCTCTCTTGTTGTTGTTGATTTTTTTCAGTGATTATCCAACGCCTTGAGATACACTGTGGCTGGCATAGAATAAAGCAGTAATGGGTCATGTGAGATGACACACCCCAAAAAAAACTACGCCCCCCCCATACACACACACACACACCACCACCCCACACCCACCGCCTTAATGCTCTCTGTCTAGACAGTGACAGGTGTGTGTGTGCGCGCGTGCTCGTCCGGGGGGTTCGGATCTGGATAATGAAGCACGCGCACGGTTGGTGTCTAACAGATAGCTCCACTGAAATATTCATGTGCGTGCGTGCTGTGCCCGTGCGCGGGGCGGAGGACGTTCTGTGCGAGCGAGCTGCCTGCGTCTTGACAAAGGGGTCAACTGAGGTTATGCTCGATCGGCCCCCGGCTGATAAACTCGCCCCGGCCTCACGCGCCCGCTGCACGTTGGCGGCGCGGAAACCCTGCGCGCGAGGAGCCGCGGCACCCTGAACTTTGCTTTTCCACGCGGACAGAGGTGTAGCTTCACCCGCCATCTCTCTCCCTACGCACGGATGTTGTTGTGCCGTGCAGCGCCGCGCCGAGCAGCCGGGGCACTCGCTTGGCTGTGCGCGCCATCTGCAGGACTGTGCTGTGGATTAATACGGCGGGTTCAGCGGAGGACACCCTTCCGTCACTGATTTGACCTACATTAACCAGGAACACCGTAGGAACACCACCGCCGGCTTTAACGCAGCGCTTTGCGTCCCCACAATGAAGCGCGTATTAAAAGCGTTTTTAATATCCACCGGGAGGGCTCAACGTGTCACTTTAGGATCACAATGTGAGCGTCCTGCCGATCCGCGTGGCGCACGCCCTCCCGGAACACTTTGTTTCAGACACTTCCCCTGATTCCCTCGGCTCAGCCAGCACATGCAGGGAGAGGGACTGCACAGAGGACAACACGTAGCTGTAGTGGAGCCACCGAGGCCCGAGCATGTTCAACTGGACTGACCTGCCTGTATTGCTCGCTACTGCAGCAACCGTGAGAAAACATCCCATTCCAAAAATATGCTTATTTATTTTTGCTGAACAGATACAACAGCACAGGATAGTAACTGAGCAGAATAATTACATTTACTTACTCGTGTTACTCAATGTACAAAATGTTAAAACTAAAAGGTGCAGTTCCATGGCAAATGATAAATGCTATTATGAGCTATAATTCATTGTAATATAAAATCTTTTTTAATATACAATAAATCAAGAATAAGAATATATTTATTTATATATATATATATATATATAATATATATAGCTCCTCAGTGACTTTTTCGTGTGCAAATAAAAATAATACATAAATAAATATATATATATTTGCAGTGATTCTAAATTTGTCCTCAGTTAACGAGAAAATAAGGTCTCAGCAGCACATCATTACTGAAGCTTGAGCGTGGGCGTGGTGTCTGGGATAGTGTGGGGAGCTGGGGAGTGGGGTGGGTCCGCGAGGTAGATGTGGTGCTGATTGGGGGGTGGCTGTCGTGGGGAGTGAAAATTGGGGTGCTGTGTGTGAGTGGCTGCTTAGGAGTGTGCTGGTGCATGTGGGGGGTGGGTGTTGTGGATGCAGGTTGGTCCACCTGGGTTGAGTGAGGGCGGAGGGGAAGGGGATGTGGCTGGACTGTGCTGGGTGCTGAGTGGTGTGTAGTTTGGGATGGTTTGATGTGGGGGGTGGGTTGGGGTAAAATGCTGGTAGTGAACTGCTGGTATGTGTTATGTTGGGGGGGGTGGGATGGGGGTGGGTCTGGACGATGAGTGAGTGTGGGTTAGGGTGTGGGCTGTGATGTGCGATTGGTGGAATGGAAGATGTGGGTTCGCTGGTTCTGGTGGGTTGGTGCTCACTGGAGTTGAGATGCTGGCTTTGTGGGGATGGATTTGTGGGGGATGTCTGGTGCTGGGGGTAGGTGTAGGACATGGATGGGATTGGCGATGCTGTTGCGGGTGGGGGTGGTTGCGGTGTGGGAAAGTTGATGGATGTGTTGTGACTAGTTGTTGTGGTATGCTAGATTGAGTGAGTTTGTGGTTCTTGTTCAGTAAGGGCCTGTGTGCGTGGGGGCTGGGCTGATGGGGGTTGGGGCGGGTTGTAGGCGGGTTGAATGTGGGATGGAGGGTGTGTTCATTGCCGCTGGGCATAGACTGTGGGGTATGGGATGTGTGTCTGGGGGGTGAAGTGAGCTGGTGGGCATGAGACTGGATGTGGGATGGGTTAGGGGTGCTGATGGTGGAAGGCTTGTCGTGGGGTGTGAAGTGTGAGTGCTGGGTGGATGAGTGGATTGTCGTAAAAAGGAGAACATCCTGTTGATGTGAGCCATGTGATTGAAAGACAATGGCGATGTAACTGGGGACATGATGTGGGTATCATGTGGTGTGGTGTGTAGTATCTAGATAGAAGTGAATGTGGGGTCCCTAAGTTTGTGAAGCGATCCAATGGGGTCGGGGCGGCATGTGTAAGCTGGTTTCGCGCATTGGGAATGCAGTGACTGCTGGGATGGGGTATGTGTAAGTCCAAACATGGGTTGTGGTGTTGGGACCGATGTGGTACTGCTGCTGTGTTGAGATGCAGTGGTTTTGGGGAAGTTGGATGAGGAACTGGTGCCAGTGGGTGGGCGCTGCTCCAGTTGTGAGTTGGCTGTGTGAGGGAACCTAGAGTGAGGTATTGGGGGATGCTGAATGGTAGGAATGGTGGATGTACGGTACTGTGTATGGGAAATTGCTGGTGAGTGGCTGTTGGTGATTGAGGAGGCCCCTGGTGTGTGTGGGAGGGAGATGGGAGGTTGGTGTGAGTGGTGGTGCAATGGTGGGTGTGAAGGACTGGGAGTCGGTGAGTGGTGTGAATGCTTACCTGTGAGAAGGTGGGTGTATGTGTTGCGGGGTGGTGCCTGGAGTTGTGGTGGTGAGTGTGTGTATGGTGTGGCCTGATGGGGGTGTCGGGCGGGTGCTCAGGGATCGAGGTGGAGAGATTAGGTGAGGGGAGTGTAGTCATGTGTTGGTGAGGTTGTGGGATAGCTGTTGTGTTAATCGGAGGCTGGTGGGGTGCAAGTGATAGCACTGGGCAATCTGCTCTGGGTAGTAGTGGGTAGGTCATGCGTGGAGCAAAGTAAGGTGGCTGTAGCCTGTTAGGAGTGGGAACCTGGTCGAATGCGTGCGGGATGGGTATTGGGTGTGAACGTGAGGGAGGCACTGGGGGTGCTGGTTTGGAGGGTGCCAGATGGTGGTGGGTGGCGGATGGCTGACAGGGTGTTGGGGGGGTGTGCTTGGGAGATAGTAGATGGTCACGTTGGTCGTTGGTGGGTTGTGAGGGTTGATGTCATGTTAGACTGGTGTATTGGAATTGAGTAGTTTTGGTGGATTAGTGGTGCTTAGGGGCAATGGAGATTGGATAGGGCTCGTGATAGATGGGCTGGTGAGTGAAATGAACCGGGATCGGCTGTGATGTGCTGTGGATGACATAGGAACTGGGGGTTGGTTTGGTGCTGGTGAGGGATGGAGGAATGCAAGAGTGCAGCCTGTGCAGTCTTGTCCTGTAGAATAGGGCTGTGGTGAGGGCTTGGGGTGACTGAGAGTTCTTGGTGAGTGAGAGTAAATCAAACTACTAGGAGGGATTGGGTAGGTCTTATAGCATGTTAAGTAAGGCCACGTGCCTCTTGGTGTGCTGGTGCGCTGGGGCATGTGGCGCGGACATGGGATAGCTGAGGAATCGCTTGAAGAGGTGTGGCGTGCGTTGTAGGGGTCGTGGGAGTGCATAGGGTGTGCTTCTTGGAGGGTGAATGTGCTGAGGTTCTGGCGTTGGGTTGGTTGAGTTTACTTTACTGGGAGATTGGTATGCGGAGTGAATGAATGGTGAGGGGATATGCTGAGGCTAGAAGTCATGAGTGTATGATTAGGATGCAGGGGAGCATGAGTGCGATGTCATCACTTGTGGGCTGTAGAGCTGTGGGTGGTGACTGCTGTGCAATGTGGCTGTGACATGTGCCGGTCCTATTTATTTGTTGTGACCCGGCTCGCGCGCCTTCACCATGATTAGGAGGTGGGTAGAGTGTATGTAGGTGGTGATACCCGCTGTAATTTAGAGAGTGTGGGTTTGAATAGGCTGAGGGGGGGTGATCGACATAGCTGTTTTTAGTGTAGGAAGCTCGCTGGCTGACGCTGCGCTACGGGGGTTGACTGTGGTGTGGGTGGTGTTGAAAACGACTGGGTGATAGTTTGTGGGTGAGAATGAGATGGAGGTGTGATTGTGGTGCATGTCGACGCGGGGACATAGTGATTGGGCTTGATGGATTGGGAGATCAGTGCGCTATAGGGGACGGTGACTCTGGATAGACTGAACTGCCTTTGTGGTAGATGAAGGCATTGAAGTCGCCCTGTGGCTTTGGGTGTAGGTAGAGGCCTGGGTGTGGGGTACTGAAGTGGAGTCCTTGATGATGGGATGTGTGGGAGCTGTGGGTTGTGTGGAAGTTGCGTGAGGGGGATGTCGTGTGCGGAAATGATGTCGGATGGTGAGTGTTAGTGTGGTGGTGTTGTATCAAGTTGGGAGGCGCAGTGACTAAGTGGGCATGATGTGTGTGTATGGTGAAGTAGTGGTAGAGGTGTGTGTCGATAGAGTGGGACTGCTGTGGGATGCATGGTGAAAAATGTGGTGGGTATGGGGCCAATGCTTGTGGCAATGGAGTTGGCTGGTGGAGGATGTGAAAGTATAGGTAAGATGCGGTGGCCTTGGTCAGAGGTACCATGAGGAGTAGTGGCTTGTGTGTAGAGAGGTACGGAGGATGGATTGCGGTGGGCAGGTGCGTGTTGCTCCAAGGTGTGTAGGTAAGTGACCAGTGAACCAAGTGTGGGGATGTGTAGTAGGAGGGAGTGCGCTGGGCTGCTGGGCTGGAGTTTGTGGACTGAAGCCTGTTGTGTGATGGTGTTGTTGTCGAGAAGGGGAAGTGTCGCGTGAGACAGGTGGTGTATGGGAGGTATGTGGCGGGAGAAGTGTGTAGCCGGTGCGGTGATGATGTGGTGCTGGAGGAAGGGGTGCGGTGGATTGGTTGGAGGGTGAGTTGAATGGGGTGTAGCTCAGTATGGTGTTGATGGTGTGGTGTGGTGTGTCGCTGTGGTGATGGGGATGGGGTAGTGGGCTGATGCAAATGTGGAGTGGACTAGCATGTGGAGTGATGGGTGTGCTGTGGTCCTGTCGTATGCATTGTCAAGCGATAGCTGGGCGGAATAAATGAGCTAGAAACTGGCTGGCTCGATGGGTGCATGTTGTTAGGCGCTGTGTAGGCGTGACTGAAGTTATGTTGGATAGATAGCCTGGGGGGTTGGTGAACTGGTGCAGCTGCGGATGTTTGACTGTGGGACTAGGTGTGTGCTGAATGGTGTGGGGGGTGATTAGTGGCTGTGTTGGGCTGGACTGGAGGGGTGGGTGTGTGGGGTGTGTGATGGGGTATTAGTGGTGGGAGCCATGGCTGCTGATGCTGTGTTGCTCAGCCGAATGGATGAGGCTGTACAGTAGACGGGACCTCTGTAGCGCTTAGATACTGATGGCAGTACGGTCGAAACTGATGAGGAGTTCTGTCGTTAAAGTGGGGGTCATGTGATGGGCTGTGATTGATGTTTTGTAACATCGGGGCTGGCTGTTGTTTGGTAGTGGCGTGGATAGATTGGGCTATGGGTGGTTAGTGGTGTGATGTGGAACATGTGATGTGCTGTGGTGATGTCGGTTGGTCGAGGCCAGAGTGTGAATGGTGGGTGCTGTGCTGTGTGTTGTGAGAGTGGGGGTGTGATAATGTTCTTTTTGGTGAGTGATGTCGGTACTGTTGATGGGGGGGTTGTGTGAGTGGTAGGTAAGTGTAGTATAGGATTAGGGTGAATGTGGCTGTGAACGTGGGGTAGATTGGGCTTGTGGGGGGGGGGGTGTCTTTGGGGTTGGTGGATAACCGTGTGTGATGGAGTGGCGGGAATGGGGTATGAATAGTGCTGGATGGAGTGAATGATGGGAAGGTGTGTATCATGGTGATGTGGGGGTGAAGGTGCGTGAGATGATGCGGCATGGTGAGTGGCATGCTGCGGTGCGTGGATGATGAATAGTGTTGATGGGGTGAACGAGGACGGAGCTCGTAGAAGACATAGGAACAAGCTGGCGTGACGTGATTGTTATGTGATCTGTGTGATCGTGTAGTGTGGACTGATCAGGTGGCGGTGCAGTTGGTGGACGGTGGAAGTCCTGAAGTGGCGTAGGAATGACTTTGTAGAGCAAAGATGCGCGAGGGTTGCTTGATAGCAAACTGAGATTTGTGAGACTGTGGGGTCGTTGCCGGTAGGAGCATGGATCGGGTGGGCTTTGGGTGCACAAGGGGATTGCAGTGCAAAGACCCTGGGTCTGGGCCATGCGCATTTGGACGGAATGAAAGCTGGCGAACGTTGTGCTTGGGGTGGACCAATTCAAGCTGTGGGCTAATCTCGATGTGGAGGTTATGCCTTAGGTTGTGACTGGTGATAATAACGTAGTGATGGCGAATGGAGTACCTGATCTGTGTGAGGTGTGAACTTGACTCGTAGCCGTGAACTGGCAATGAGGCGTGCTGACCTTGAGTGATTAGAGATGTTGTGGGGTCGTGCTGGGAATTCTATGTGAAAAATCTGCGCACTGTGGACAATGAGATTGTTAGTGCGCTGCGTCGGGCATCGATGTGGAGTGGGAAGACTGCATGGTGGAGTCTGCGTGTGACATGCTTAGGAAAGTTTGGTGCGCTGAATGATTGAAGGCTAGCCTGGCGTGACGGAGGAACTTTGAAGGATGTGTTTGATATGTTGGACAATCGCGATTGTTGTACTCGTAGTTGTGCAGAATGCCAGGGCTGTGTGAGCAATTGGGATGGATGAATGAGCTGGGCTCTGCAGTATGAGATGCCCTAGACTGGTCGAAGGGGGGATGATATGAGACTAAGTGGGCACTGCGTCTTCTGCTGTGCCGTGGAATTTGTGGCTGTGATATGAAACTGCATGGGGGTGTGGACTGAGCCTGATGTGGAAGTGATGGTGGGATGGGGTGGGTGGGCGAATCGCTGCTTGGTTGGGGAAGTGTTGGGTAGAAGGGTAGTGGGGAGCTGTGCGGGATTGGGGTGTGGGGGTTGTTGTGGTGATGCAGTGGGACATGTTTGACTGTATGGTGATGTGTCTGGGAAACTGGGTGGATGTGGGTGGCCATGGGACCACTAGTGGGTGGTCGGTGGGTGTGAATGATATCGGTGTAGTTGTGGTGAATATAGCTAGGTGGATACTATGGTCGTTGTAGAGCTGGTGGCTGCTGTTGTTGTGAGACCTAGTGGTGTGAGGGTCGAAATGCGTGTGGGGAAGCGCCATGTCTAAGTAAATACTGTGATGATCTTGCATGCAGTGGAAGAGTTGGTGCCAGTGTAGGCGAGGTCGATTCCCATGCGGTATTGCTAGTAGCAAATTGCCAGTGTACCAAGAGCACAGCTGTAGATGTGTTGAACAGTGATGCGCCCTGTACGAGTAGGTCCAGGTGAGGGCCTTTTGAGGACTCTGGCTGTGTACACGCAAGTGTTCGAGACTGGTATTTGTTTGTGTACTGAGTGAGCATTGGTTGTTGCGTGGAAAGGAGGAGTGATAGAGAAGAGTGATAGGTAAGACTAGGAGTAGGATGAAGCTATAGTGGTAGTTGAGTAAAGCTAAGACTGCTGGAGTGTGCTGGTGCTTGCGATGTACAATGCGCTCGTTTGCAATCTGAAGGTGAGGTGGGGACTGAGCGGTGGTGAGGACAAATGGACTAGAGTGTGGGGTGTGCTCCTGTGGCGGCTGTTGAGCTGCATGAGTGGATGTGTAGGTCTGAGTGTGGTGGAACTGAATGATGGTGGATGAGGGCTGCTGTCTGTGATTCTAGGAGAGGCGGTTTCGAATAATGTATAGTTGCAATTGAGTGGGTGGCAATTGTGGAGTCGTCTACTGATTGGTGATAGATTTGTTGCTCTGGTTACTGGGTGGTGTGGTGGGTGTGATGACGAGGTGAGATTGACAGAGGAGCTGATGTGATCGATTAATGGGCTGCCCTGCAATTAGCCTGGGTAGGGGAATGCTGAAATGGTGTGAGGCTAGGCTAGGATGAGTGAGTTAGGTGCTTGGGAGTGGTTGTTGTGGGTGTCTTGGGAAGAAATGAACCCACTGGCTGCTGCGACGCATGGTCTCGCTCTGGGGGTAGAATAGGGAAAGGCGGCTGGGACGGAAGTTGTGATGTGATTTAAGTGTGGAATGTATTGTAGTGGTGTTGGGTGATTGCTTTGTACGACGGTGCATTGTGCGAGGGGAGTGGACGAATGGTTGATGGTGTGATGTGGGAGTGGAATACCTAGGTATGGTGTGGGCGTGTGAATATGCACGTGAACATCCATAGTGTGGCGTGTGACGTTATGTGACAGGGAGTGTGTAGTAGACAATGGGTGAATCGTGATTGGGTGGTGGGAAGATGCTCAACGTGGTGCGTGTGGTGGAGATGTGGGGAAGGGATGGACCTCAGGGCTGGAAGTTGACGCCGTGACTAGATGATGACGCAGGGGTGAGCTGGGCCTGAGTAAAGGCTCGGCAGAATGAGAAGTGGAGGCATGTATGGGCTGGCTGGTCGGATCTGTGGGATGGTGGGACTTTGAGCCTGTGTGATGTACGGGAGCTGCTTTGATTGTGTTGTGGTGCTGGTGCACATGTGTGACTGGAGGTGTGGCGTGAGATAAAGCGTATGGCTGGGGCGTCGGTGAATGAGATCTCGGTAGTGTGGGGAGTGCTGTGATGAGTGCGGGTATGAGTATACTGGGGCGTGTGTGGGAGCTGGTCGTTGCACTATGGGCCTGTGTGTTTGTGGATGGGTGGTGAGTAGATGGTGTGTGGCGGCCTATGCGTGGATATTGGACAGGGAATTGTGGTGGAGTGGCTGGTCGTGAGACTTGGGGAGGGGGTACGATACATATGAACTGTGGACATAAGTACGAAAAAAGGGACCTGAAAATTCAAGGGGGGGACACGGAAGTGTCGTGCTGGTGGAAATAGATTGCTGGTGAGGCAATTGTGTGTGGATGTGGCGCTGTGGAGGTGTGGGGGGTAGTCGTGTGAAATGTGTGTGCTGAAATGGTGTCGTAAATACCTGACAGTAGGTCTCTCAGGAACTGCGTGATTTGGATGAGTGATGTGCGTGTATGGTGCTGCTGAGCTAGGAGAATGTGATATGGCGAGCTTGTGGATGATGCTTGTGACTTGCAGGAGTGGGGGCGGTGTTGGGTGTCTGAGGAGGAATGGGAACGTTTGACTAGTGGGGGGTGGGGTGCCAGATGGTGGGGCTGAAAACTTAGTGTAAATTCGCAGGAGTGCGGGTTGTGGGGGTGTTGCTAGGGTCTGGGGCCATGTGGTGAGTGAAGTGCTGAGCTAGGGTGGTTTGTGGGCGGGGTTGTGCGCTCTGGGTGTGTGGGATGTGGTTCTGAGGTTTAGTCCGTTGGTAACTGTAGGTGTGTGTGGAAACATAGGTATGGTGTGTGGATTGCTAGTGTTGGGGGGTGTTGGTGTGGCTGGGTAGTGGATGTGCTGCCTGATGCAAGATGTGGAGCTAAAGAGTGGTAGTGTAGGAATTGATCGTGGGGGGGGCACCAAGTTCTTCAAACGTGGGGAGTTGAAGCTTGGGGAGAGTGAAAGGGATGAGGTGTGTGCTGGTTGGATCAGTGATGGATGAGTGCGGGGGTTCGGGTGTTAGGGTGCTGGGGGAATATGTGGGTGTACTTAGATAAGGTGCTTGTGTGAATGTAGGAGGGGTTTTGCCTGTTGGGATTGGGTCTCGTTGATGGGATGACACTGGTGGGCTGATATGGGTGGCTGCCATAGAGACGGGCTTTGCGTCTGCTAAGAGATGTGGGGCTGATATGTGTTGGGGGGGTTGCGATGGGTGTGGGTGGTTGGAGGGGGTGCTGCTGGGGGGTGGAGGGTAGATGTGTGGGATAGTGTTAATGTGGCGATACTTGGTCACGGTAAACGGAAGCTGTTGGCAATGAGTTGCCCTAGATGCAGGATGAGGAGAGCTGACGGGTGAGTATGTTGTAGGGACAAATGGATTCAGATATGCAGAAAGATTTGTTAGAGGTGGTCTGCTTGTGTGCTGAGAGGTGCCTGGGCTGCGTCGAAGATGGCAAAGTCTGTGGTACGCAGTCTGGAATTGTGGGCTGAGGGGGAGGGAGACCTGTGATAACATGCGTCTATGTGTGAATACTGCGTGTGGTCGCTGAGGGCTGGATTGTGGGATGTGTGTGATGGCAATAGCTGTCGGGGCACTGGTTGAGATGTGTGCTGGTCTGATGGCATGTCAAAGGAGAGTAGATGACCATCGCTAAACTTAAGGATAGCTGGCTTGTGGTTGGTGTGAGTCTGCTGTGTGTGTGGTGAGGCTGTGTGTGTGCAGTGGGGGACATGCGCTGTGATGGGAGAATGACTGCTGACTGCACTGCTGGGAGCAGGACAGGCGATTGCAGGGAATGTAGTGTCCTTGGGTACCCAGTTACGGTTGCTGGGGGTATGTAACTGGCGACGCAAAAACGGGCGCAGGTCGAGTTGTCGTATGTGAGGAGAGCTGGGCAAGAATATGTTCTAGTGTGATCCGGGTGGGCATTGGGGCTGTGTTCGTGTGGTCCAGAGCAACTGCTGCTGTAGACGCGGCTGTTGACTGGAGGGTGGTGCCGGAGGCGATCGTGTGGGCTGGTTATGGGGTGAGTGTGAATAGAACCACTGGGTCTGGCCGGTGTGCCTTGGGTAGTTCCGTGGTGTGGAAGATGGCATGTGCGATTGAGCCAAATCACCTTGACATAGTCGGAGGTACTTCAGGACTTGTCACTGAGAGAGGAAGAGCCTGATTGTGCCAATGTGGGGATGGGGCTTGCGAAAAGTGCTGGTGGATTGCTGATGCTGAGATGTTGGACTTGGGGGAGCGCTTGGTGTGGATGAGTGTATAGGGACCACATAAGAGAGAATGTATTGTAGGTGACCTCGACAATTGAGGATAACGCAAACTGTCGGGCGTGGCCTACAGTGTACCTACGGACTACCGCGCTTGCTGTAGATGGTTATGCTCGGAACTAGGGATTATGTTGACTGACTCCGAACATGTACATGCCCTTTGTGAGAACATGTCTGGTGAGGCCTGTAGTGCACACCAGCAGTGCCTTGTAGGGAAAGGGCTAGTGGATGTTGAATCCTGCTGTGGGATTGTGTAGGTGGGACGAGGTGCATATGTGTAGGTAAATAAGGTCCCTGAGGTGTACTCGATGACCTACTGGATGTAAATTGATGTTGTTCGGTCGGGGGTTGTGGCCTGGGATTGTGTGGGAGTGATGGTGACTCCTGAATCTGGTGTGACTGGGCACTGAAGTTAGCTAGGTGTGGTACATATTGTGGTTGAGACGGTTGGGTGCGTGATGAGATGGTGGTGTGGTGGGGGTGATGTATGGTTGGCGGTGGGGTGAGGATGGGGGCAACAGGTTGGGCAGGATGATGGAAAGTTGATATTGTGGTATTTGGATGGAGGTATGGATGCACCTAGGGATTGGGCTGTATAAGTTTTTGTTGCTGGGGTGGAATGTGGGTATGGGATTGCTAAAGGACGTAGTAGAGAAAGCTTGAGAGGAGTGATGGAATAGTTACAATTGTAGGTCGTGTCGAGACAGGATGATGGGCGGATGCCACATACAGTCCTGGCGCGGAGGTAATGCCTCGAATTGTGTTGGAGATGCTGAGTTGTCCAGTAAGAGGCAGTGATATCAAGCATAGTTTCGTGGAATGTAGCAGACCATGTTGAAGTCAGGACATGTGTAAGGTGGATAAGTGCTGGGCCATAATGTGCATTGAAACTGAATGTGTGTAGGGAGAATGTATATGATAGGCGGACGTGCCCCTGACCAAGACACTTGGGAGCCCCATGAGATATACCAGTGTGTGCTGAGAGAATGAGATACTTCAACGGATTGGTGACTGAGTGGAGCTGAGTGTGTTTGGTTGTACTGATGTAGGCAGTGTGAATTGTAGCATGGACAGGGCCTTGGCACATCGAAGGTTGTATGGATCTATGGGTAATGTGGAGTTATGTAGGATGGTGATGATAGAGGAGAGCAGTTGCATCAGCCAGGGATAGCGTCTGGAGTCGTGGCCAGTCTGGAAGGGAGTAACTAGGCACCTGCAATCTAGCTCGGAGAGTATGTTGGTTTGTCATCATGATGGTGAGGCTGATTACTAGACAATTACTCAAGTTGAGTAGAGGTCTGTGGAGAATATTGCAGTAATGAAATTAGGTGAGGCTCGCATCGGCAGGTTCGAGACCTAATGAGTAGAGACCCAAATGAGTGTGCGACATGAGAGAGTGGCAGGTAGAGTGTGTAGATGACTGCATAAGTGTCACGTCCAAAGATATCTCGCCATTTACTGTTAGAATGGTGCAGACTGAGTGAGAGCCAGTGTCCTTCCGGCAGAGTGTGATATGGATTCTGACAACTGAAGTGAGGGGTGTGAACACAAGACGGTCAGTAGGGAGCTTGTGTATTGTGCATCGTGGGGTCGTGTGGAGGTTGCTAGTTGTGGAGACAAAACAATTGGGGTGTGTGGTGGCTCCGCCGTCTGTGACGGGGTAGTAGTGTGGATCGCATGTCAACTGTGTAGCTGCAATGGGGGGTATTGGTGGAGATGCATGTGTTGGCGTAGTGGAAAGATCGATGTACATGGACATTGGGTAAGCTGGGTACTGGCGTGTGTGATGACTTGCGGTGAAAAGACTGAGTAGCCCTGAGTGGACGCTGAGCTGAGAAAGTGTGTACAGGCTGTTGGTTGCGGTAGGACGTGTGTGGGTGACATGAGTCGTGATGGGAGAGTCTGCTTGATTTGTACGGGGACGTCTCATGTCAGCAACGAGTGGTTGGGATCTCTGATGGGTGTGGTGGAGGTATAGATGGAAGAGGTGGAGCTGGTGGATTGGGTAGGGAAATGTGAGCTGTGTCAGTGTATAGCCCAAGAAGTGTGGGGTGATTGGTGGTGAAGGGCAGGGAGGTGGGCTGTGCCTTGGTGTGCCTAGTTGGATTGTGTGCGCGAGGACTGGGAAGGGGAGACAGCTCTGGTGCATTAGGACCTGTCCTGTCTTGGTGTGGGGAATGAGATTGAGTGTGTGCATGTGTATGTCATAGACGGTGGGAGAGAAATTGTGAGGTCGCTGGGTGTGCTGTGGTGGAGTACGGCTCTGCGGAGGTAGGTGGGTTGCTGGGTGTCGGGTAGGGTCAATGAGCCTCGGGGATTGTGTTGGAGTCCTGACGTGACAAAGAGCCGTGAATGTGGTGGATGGATTGTATTGTGCTGTGATATGAGTATGCGTCAGCAGACAAGTAAAAGGCGATCACCCAGTCAATGCAGATGTAAGTAGGCTGTTTGTGGAAGCGGTGGCTGCATAATATGATGCACTCAGTATGTGCATGGTGTGAAGTGTAGCTTGTGTCATGGCAATGGAAAGCAAAAACTTCGATTGGCCGGACTACGCTGTCTGTGTGTGATATGTGGGGTGAAATTGGCTGTGCCTGTGGGAAGTGTCTGAGAATTGAACGTTTTGTGTCTGTGATTAAAGACTTAGGCAATAACTGTGTGGCACTGTGTGGGGGACTATGTGTGTAGGAAAGTGAGTGTAGTGGACTACTAGGGCTCATGAGCTGCTGCGCGGACGGCTGGGAAGACGCACATGGGGGGGGGTAGATGGGCTGCTGCAGATGATGCGAAAAAATGCTGGACGGCATGAGATTCGATGAACCCCTCGTAAGGTGACGAAAGTGTGATGGCAATGCGCTGCCCAGTGTGCCCTATGTAGCTGAGTAGGTTTAGCATGCTGCTGTGTCAGGATGCTGCTAGATGCCGTGTATGAGATGCAGGTGATGAGGGTACATGCTATGGGTGATGATGGATTTGGAAGCTGAGTCCTTGTGAGTTGGTTATAATGAGTGTTAGGTGAGGTAAATGCTGTAGGTGCTGGGGGAAAAACCTGATAGAAACAGAGAGGGGTGGTTCCGGAGTTAGCCATAGCATATAGGTGATGACTAGTGGGGTGGGGGAGATGTTAAGTGGAGAGGGAGTTGGTGAGGGAAACATTTGGGAAGGCATAAACTGCTGTGTGAGCGGGGCTACATGTAATGTAACAACTGATTCTGTATTCTGAACAAGTGCTGGTGTGGATGCCTGTTGTGTCGGCAGCCTGACTTGGTGCATGTGGTGTGGGGGTGGAGAGTTGTCTGGTGAAGTTGCTTAAGTGCGGGTGGTAGACTGTCAAATGAATGGATAGGTTGGTCTGTGGGGTGATGTTTGGAGTGGGATCGCTCTGAAGACTCTGTAAGGACAGATGGTCATGCTCATTCGGTACTGTATGACGCAGCACCTCTGATTGGGGGCCATTAACGTCTGGACTGTGGAGCTCTCTGGGAACGGGGATAGGATGTGATATAGGGGGATTGGTTGCATCATTCTCAACTGAATAAAGGTAATAATATACGATATAGAGCTGGATGGAGATCCGTGCAACCCAAAATGCTGAGTGATACGATTTTTGAGCGTGCAATTGTTAGACCTGAGTTGTTATAGGAAGGATCATGTTTGACGATTATGGCAGGAATGCAATCAGAGGAACAAATGGGGGGGAACTGGAAATATGATAGAGTCCGTGAGTTGTGGATCGGAACTGTGAGTGAACTGGTTGATGGAAAAAGGGCCTGTGCTGGGGTGCGTTGGCTGACGAAGTCGAAAAACTTTTGCCTGTGAACGCTGAGACCTGACTCACGATGCAAATTGACAGGGCGCATGGGTGGGGTGATGTTGTCTGGTGGTTAGTGATAACTCCTATTAGGGTACGTAGTGTGGGGCTAGGCCTAGCACTGTTGAACAAACCCATGATGCATTGGACTGAACGTGAGTAGGATCTGTGTGCTAGACATGTGATTAGTGCTTCGCAAATGGTGATGGTGGAGCTAGCATGACTGGACTAAGAGGAGAGGTATACGAGAAAGTGTGCGCAATGTGGAGTCAGGTAGTGATGAGGCTAGTAACAAGAGTGTAACTATAGATGCTGGAAGCGTGTCTGGAAATTGCGTTGTGGCTTTGGAGAGTCGGTGGGGTGTGTGATGGGTGGTTGAGGATGTACTGAACAGTAGGTCCCAGTAGCGTAGGATGAATGTTGGGGTGCCATGCTGGTGGCTCGGTATGTGAATCCTATTTTGTTGCATGTCCCTAGGGGGTGATGTGTGTTGGATGTCGTGGGCTCGTAGAGTGGGAGATCCTGTGGAGTTGTGATGGGTATGGATGCTGAAGGTTGTTGGCGTGGCAACGGGTGACGGGGACGCTGAGAATGAGGAAATGAGTTGTGTCGTGCGGACTGGAGACATGCAGAACTGGTGCGTACTGGATTGACAGACTTGCTATGGATAAGGTGTGATGGGTGGGGAACTTGTTGCTGGTCGAAGCGCTGTATGATAGGGTGGGGCAGGAGTGTGGCTCAGTCGTGGATGGCTGGAGTGAGGATGCTGGGCTGGGAATCTGGGATGGGGTGTGTTATGGTTGCTGCGGGATGGGGTGGAATGATACGTGTGGGGGTGCTCAGAGCTGATGGCTTAGGTGGATAGTGTGTTGGGTGGGGGGTGGAAATGGATGCTGATGTGCATTGAGGTGATTGGAATGTGGACTTGTGTGCTGGGGTGATGGGTGAATGTCTACATTAGGCATGTGGGATTCTGTGGATGGGTGTGTGGTGGCGTGTGGTCCGTGTTGTGTGGTGGGTGACCGACTTGATGCTGGTGGGTAGATGATGTGGGTGGAATGGTGTGGGGCGCTCAGATCGTGTGCCTGTCGCTGAGTGTGGGAGTGGTGGTTGGCTGGGGTTCCGATGTATGTGTGGGGACTGTTGTGACTGTGTAATGTGTTGATTTATGAGCGGGTTGTAGTGCAAGTACGATGGGTGGTGGGGCTGCTGTAGTGCCCTGTGAAAGTTTATCTGGCAAGACATGATGGTGAGGCCCCTGACTATGGGGTGTGGGGAGTGTTGGCAACTGGACGTCTCGAGTGTGGGGAGATGGTTTGGTGAGTCGGTATGTTGAAGTCTGGGGTGATGGGTTGGGGGACTGCATGGCATCAGTGGTGCTGCTGTTATGGATAGGTTGTGCTGGTTCGTGGCTTATGTGACTGCCTGGTCCGGTGATAGACTAGTTGCTGATGTGGAAAAGTGCTCGTGGGAGTCGTGTGTGTAAATGTAAGGTGACATGTGTGGGGGTTGTGTCTAATTGAATTGGGCTGATGGTGGAGTGGGAATGCGGTGGGAGCTGGATGGGTTGCCAATGGAAATTGGTGTCTGGCTGTGCATAAAAAATAGAATGTGTGGGGGTTTAGTGATGGTGGGGCTGCCTGGGTGTCATGGTGTGGATGGAACTGAACATCGTCACTCCGGGCTCTGGGGGGCATTGAAATTGTTGTGTATACCTGGCAAATCAATGTTGTAAGTAAGATAAACTGGTGTATGATGTGGCGTAGTAATGTTCTTTGTTCGGGTGGGTGGAGGTGGGAGAGTGTGCTAGATGCTGCGGGTTGATATGGGTTTGGAAATGGTGGTGTACTGGTTCAAACTTGATGGGTGATCATAACTGAACTGACGACTTAATGGGCGCTTGATTGCTATTGCTGAGGGAAAATGAGCGCTGATGTTGAACGATGGCTGGTGAGTGGGGCTGTCATGACATAGGTAGTCGGGGATCTGGTGCGGAGCAATGGATTTGGGTGTGCAGTGGTGAGATGTCTCGTGGGGCTCGTGGGTGGGTGTGACTTGAGATGAGGTGATCAGTGATGGTGCTGCCCCTGGATATAGTGTGCCGAACTGGGGGAGGGATGGTAGTGTCTGGAGGTTGGGAGTGGTGTCGGTGTGCTGATGTGGTTGTGTGCTGGCTGGTGTGAGTTGTGGTGACTGAACTGCGGAGGTGCCTGGGGGATGTGAATGCCTGTCGCTGAGCCATGATGTGTGCCCCTGGAACGGGGGTGTGAGTTGTGTGGTCAGTCGGATGAGGTGTGGACTGTGGGGATGTGTGAGTACAAGTGAATGTCACAAGAGGTAGTGGGTGCATGGTGGAGGCAGGTAGTGGTGCTGATGTGGCTGAGAATGTGAGCGAGGACGATGAACTAGCTGCTGGTGTTGTAGCTGCTGCGCGTGCTGAGAATATGTGTGTGTGTGACCCTGGTTGCTGCTGTTGCATGCTCGGATTGTGGGTGTTGACAATGAGTACGGATGTGTGAGTGCTGCTGCAAGTGGGCATGGCGCGCGGACTGTGTGAGCACTGGGTGAGGTGTGGGTGGGCGTGGATGGCTGCAGTGTGAGTGTGAGGTTCTGTAGGCGGGTGGTGTGATTGCTAGTTAGGAGATGGCTTTGGTGTATGGGTGTGGACATGTGTGGGTGGTCTGTTGTGATGTGAGCGTGGGTAGTTGTGTGATGTGCTGCTTGGCTGAGAAAATGTGGAGGCTGTAGGGCTGTCGGCGCTGTATGGTGGTGTGAGGACTAGGCACTGTAGGTAGTGGATGGCTGGATGAATGGTTGGGTGAGGGGGTTTGGGAAGAGGTGTCGTTAGGTGGTTGGGGATGCCATGTGGGTGATGTGTGAGTGCCTGTGGGGGTTTGGGGGGGATGGTGGTGGTGCTGTGGTCCTTGCTTGTAGTGGCTGTGCGGGGGCTGTGGTGATGTGTGTGGGTGGATGAGTGTGAGAGATGGGATAGTCTTGTAAGGGTGGGGTTGGGGGAAGGGTGTGTGTGGTTGGCTGTGTATGTGCATCACATGTGATTGAATCATGATGGTGTGTGTTTTGTGGGCTGGTGAGCATCGGGCCCATGTGTGGTGCATAGTCGAGGAGCTGTGGGTGTGGGGCTCCTAATCGAAAACTGTTGGAATGTGAAATTGGATTGGTTGAGTGTTGTTGTGTGTGGGGCAGTGTGGGTGGCAGTGGGTGAGGTCGGGGAATTGGGGAATTGTGGTGTGGATGATGTAATGTGAATAATGTACCTGGCTGGCTTTGTAGTTGACTGTTGGGAGTGGAGTCTGACAGGGAGGGGCAGATGTGCCAAAAATGCGGAGTGTGAGCTGCACTGGGACATGATGGGCGTGGGCTGGGTGAATGTTGTGATGGAGATGATGTGGTGGGATTGTGATAGAAGGGGGCTGGATTGCTGCGGTGGGTTGGGATGGGGGGGAGGAAACGTAAGGGGACGCATGTCAATTGTGTTGCTGTGCTGGGGAGGGCTGTGGAGTTTGTGTGTCTTGTACTGAGGCCTTGGTGTATGGAATGGGGGTTTGTCGCTTGTGTGGATGGAATACTGGTCTGGAAAATGACTCGGGGGGGTGGGTGGGTGTGGGTGTGCAAAACAGGCTTTCGTACTGACGGTGTGCGCTGTGCTAGGGGTGATGATAGTGTCCAGGCGAGTGGGCACGATGGCGACCAAACTGGAAATGGCTGAGGGAGGTGGTGCGGCATGGGTGTGTGTCGTGTTGTGGATGCTGGAATGTGAGAGGCGCGTGCTAGTTACGGGGCATTGGCGTGATCACTGGGTGTGCTGTCGTGCTGGCTACTTGTGTGGCGCGTGCGGAGTGTGGGGGTGCATTGGGAAGGGTGTGAATCATGTGGAACTGTTGTGCGGTAGGTGTTAGCAGTGCATGACTGCTGCATTAGCGGGTTGGATTTGGGTGTACTGGTTCTGTGATGCCTGTGATGTGGGGTTGATATGAGTTGTGTTCAGGTGTAGGGGTTGTTGGTATGCTATGGGTGTACTTGTGCGAACCTGGTGTGATGAACCCTCAGTGGTGTCTGTGGTGTGAAGGGGGAGTTGGGGGACTGTGTCATTGTAATGGGTCAAAGAGGGAAACTAGGGGGGGGTGGAGTGGTGGTGTTGGAGTAGTGATGAAGGCGTGTGCTATGGATGTTGTGTGTGTGAAAAATGGGGGATGGTGGGGTTAGTGTATCGGCTGTGAGCACTGTGGGCGGACAGTAGTGGAGCTGAGGTGGGATGACTGGTGCATTGGGTGGTTATGATGTGAGTGGCTGTGTGTTCTGGTAAATGGTGGTGCGGTGATGGACTGGTGCTGGGGGAATGTGCTGCTGTGGGTGATGACTGAGGATTAGTGAAGGCTAGAAGATACTGTGACCTGGAGTGGTGTGTAGGGTCTGTGTGCCAATGTCTGTAGGTGTCCCTGTTGTTGGGGAGATGAGGAGTGGCTGGGTTATGGTGTTCGCTATAGGTGAGGGGCGACTGTGTGATGGTCCACTAGGTGCCTGGCTGGCTGAGAGACCGAGTCCGACTAAAAAGTGATAGGGAATTAGCTGAATATGCAGCCCTGTTGGATCCAATGTTGGTGATAAGTGTGATATCGGATGATTGAGGTTGAAATGATTTTGTGTATCTCGGACATTGCTGCGAAGGCTGTGGTGGCAGGTGTGGGGGGGCTGATTATAGATATGTGAAATATGAGGGCTGTTGGGTTTGGTTGTAGGTGGCATGAAGGGAGATCCATGGCGGGATAGGCTAGTTGCACAGTAGTGGGGCAGACTGAGTTGAGTGGGTGAGCTGGGCTAGTTGCGTGGGTGCTGACTGGTGTAGAGGGATGAGCCTCGACGGGTATGTGAACTGCTGGGACGCGTGGGGGTGGACTGTTTGGCACTAGGGCTTGTGTGAGTAATGAACGGTGGACCTGTGCGGTGAAAGTGGCCTGTGCCATTAGGGGTGCACGGTTTGGTAGATGATTGGGATGCTAGGATGGGGTCGCGATGCGGCGCTTGGTGGTTTGGATTGTGGTTGCTGTGGCTGGAAAGGTGTTGTGTGGCTGACACTGATGGTGACTAGGTGTCTGGGAGTCGGATACTTGTGATGTGTCATAGGGGGAGCATGTGGTGCAGGTGCGGGACTGCTGGCAAGTGTAGTAGGGAGAGGTGGTGTAGATGGTGATGATGTTGAGGGTGTCGGAGCTTGTCTGAATGGACTGTGTGTTGGGTGGGGTTGTGTAGTCCTGGCTGGATGGGATAGGAGGATGGCTGATGAAGATGGGGTAAGTGTGTGTTCTGGTAGCTTGAAAACATGGGGGGGTGGCTGACTGTTGATGATAGGAAGATTGTGTGGCGGATTAGTGAGGAAGATTATCGGTCCATAGTAGGCATGATTAGGTGCTAAGGAAAAATGAGGGAAGCTTGGTGTCTGGGTTATGAGCTTACTGGGTGGTGTTACAATGGTGAATAGTGCCTTGCATTGCTGTATGGGTATATGCAGCTTGAGGTGACTGTCTGAGAGTTGGAGTCCCTGACAAGATGGTGACTTGCAAGTGAAGTAGGACCTGGAGGCACCTGAGTTGATGAGATGGTTCATGGCTGGCAACAAATTGTAGTGATGTTTAGACAGGTGTTGAGTTGAGGAGGGTATACTGACGGTCTGGGGGACGCAGTTTGTGGAATGCGTGTTGACTGCCGTGCCCATTATAGGTGAAGGGGTTGAGAGTTAGGGATGAGCTGTGGGAGTAGCCAGGTTATCAGTCTGGCCAAAGTCCGTAGATGATGCTGGTGCGTGTAATGTGATGACTCAGGATTGTAGGGGCTGTATGTACTGTGGATGAGAGATCTGTGTAACATGTGGGAGGAGTGTGGTGGTGATTGGAAAATGTAATCGTAGGCAGAATGTGTGGATGCCGTTGAGCGATGCGAAGGCGTGGAATGTTCGGCGAGATAATCGCCCTACGTGGGGTCAGTCTGGAGAGGTACGTGAGAAGATCGGGGTATGGATGGTGTAGTGAGGTGTTGATGGGCTGGGCTAGTGTGATGGGCTATCGAGCATGTGGTCTGCATGGGTAACTGTGTGGTGTTGTTGATTATGAGTGTTCTGTTGCTGACTTGAGAGGGCTCGTGTGCAGCTGATGATGTAACGGAATGTGATGTCTGGAGATAAGACAGAGCTGGTGGCGTGTGTTGATTTGCTAAGATCAAGGTGAAGTTGGGAGCGTGCTGTGAGTCTGTGTGACATACTGACATTGTGGTTGTGTGTATATGCAAAGGAGGACAGTGCTGACTGTGTTGTGTTAGGATGTGTGTTCCAGCTAGTAAACAATTCCAAAGTTGGTCTGATAGAGTGGGTGTAGTTGGCTGAGTGCGTGGTGGGGGGTGCTTTAGGGTGGTGTCGTTGTTGCTCGTGTTGGTGGTTTAGTCATGATGATGGGGTGCTGGTGTCACCACTGGAGGTGGTGATGCCTAACTGATGGCTGTAGTTGTGTTAGGAGGGGAACTGATGTGTGTTGTGGGTTCTATGTGACTGGTCCTGTGATCGGGGAGATTTTAAGTGCATAGATGTGTGCGGAAGGTACAACAAAACTGTAGACATTGGGAAGCGACCTGCTGTGCTGCAGTTCAGGGGCAAGCACGCGCAGCTTCGCAATGGACACCTGACTATGCGAACGCCTCACGAGGATGATACACAGGTCAGTCTGACATGTGTGAGTGGAAGTGTGGGGTATGCCCATGAAGAACTGCGGCATACAGTGCCATACTGTTGTGGTGCCTCTGAATGTGTGGGAATGGTGTACAAAGTGCAGGTAGTGTGCCAGTTACGTGGTGGCGGGTCGCTGTGTGGTTGCAATCCCTGGGTGGGGCGGGTGGGATCATCGTCTTGGGTGTGTCTGGTGTTGACATCGGGTTACTGAGTGGATTAGGTCTGGGAGGATGCAAGAGGCGCTGGTGTGTTTGGGTGGTGGAGTGACATGGTTGCAATAGATGGCCAGGTGTGAGCTGGGTTGACTACCGTAAGAAATGTGGTTAGGCCAGTGATGTTTCAGAGTGCTGGAGATGTAGTGAGCGTGTTTGAACTGCAGAGAGCATAGTTCAAAGAGTTAAGTTAGTGTTGGTTGTAATGGAACTGATAGTCGATTGCGACGTAATGCTAGAAGTAAGAGGGGGGCTGACCTGGATGATGTGGTGGAGTTGACGCTGTGTGAGCAGTGTGGATGTCTAGTGGTTGCACACAGCACAGTGACGCCCTTTCTTGGTAGACTAGAGATTTTAATAGGGTTCTTGGGCTGTAGGCAACTCCGTCATGCCAACTGTTGTGTGAGTGGAGTTGTGTGTGCCAGAACTTGTTGGTACTGACAGGGGCAGCGTCAGAGTGGGATGTAGTGGTATACGAGTGTGAGTGGAGCTTGGGTGCGGTCGCACGGTTGTGGGAGTATGAAGTGGGATAGACCCTTTTGAGCGGTTCTTGTCGTACAATGAGGATGCCTAGATCAGCAGAGGTGATTAGGGCCTGCTGATGGTGTGCTATGGAACAAATGGGGCCCAGTGGTCGCAGGATGAGGTGGTTTTTTGCGTGAGGGGGGGTTAGTGCTGTGGGAACATTCGAGGGATGCGTTAGAGTTGGGGAACTCTGGAGAGCAGAGGTGAGTGAGTGGGATTGATGTGCAAGTGGGTGAGAGCCAGTGCGTGGGTTGTAGGCCGGGGTTAGGGGGTGTGTAGAGGATGTGATGGTAGGTGCGTTGCTCGCGTACTGAGTGTGTTGAGGAGTCGAATGATGATTTGGGACAATGGTGGGTGAGATGGATTGTGTGGGTTGCGGTTGTGCCAGCATGATAATGGATACGGGACTGATGGTCTGGTGGGTGTCTCTTGAGGTGGGTGTGCTGGGGCAGGAAGATTAGACTGTGGTTGACGTCGGTAGGAGTTTGTAGTTGGGGAAGACAGTTGGAATGGTGAGCACTGTGGGAAAGTAACTGGTGTTCTGAACCCGGTGGATGTCGGCTGTGAGTCCCTAGTAGAGAGAGAACCAGGAAAAAGTAAGTACAGTAGTGCATGGCATGGTGAATGTGATCTGTGTGTCAAGAGCTGTTATGATTGGGAGAGTGTGTTGAGTGGATGCGTTCAGTGTGTTGCGGTGTGCGATTTGTCTACTTGACATGAGGGATGTACAGGAGTTGGTTCGCTGATTGTTAGGCTGACTGAGAATGGCCTGGTGTCTGCTGATGAGTGTGTGAGAGCGTGTGTTGTTGGCGGATAGTCTGTGTGGCTGAGAATTGAAAGCGAATGAGAGTAGAATGCTGATGGGTATGGGAGGTACTGTCTTGGGGTGCACGTGGAACTGTAGTGGTCTTGGGTTGGGAGGCCGTGATTGAGTGTGTGGGAGCTTATTGTGTGGGAATGGGTAGCTTGGGAAAAAAAGTTGGATGGGCTATGGTAGCTGGCTGTGGGCCAAAGGCATGGGGCTGCGTGATTATACTGGGGTTTGTGGGATGTGGGATGTGGCGATCGCCTCTGGTGGGGGTGGTGTGGGTGCTGTGGACTGTTTGACTGCGCTGATGTGGTTGGGTGAGTTGGCTTGGGTTGCGGTGGTGGGTGGGGAATAGCGGAATGGAAGCTGTTGGGCTGGTGGATGACTGGGTGTGGTGGGTGGTGAGGGGGTGTGAATGAAATGGTGTGATGCCGTGATGTGGTGTGACTGAGCTGCTCGTCAGTGGTTGGACTGGTCAGATGAGGCATGGGTTCATGATGTAGGACTAGGTGTAATGGGTGGTGATGAGTCGGGTGACCTGGGTGGAAGATGTCGCGTGTGTGGTCGGTTTTGTGTGGCTTGGGTATTGTGGGAGGAAGTGTGATGGATAATGATGACGTGTAGGGCTGCTTGGAGCTGATTGCATGTGTTTGCTGTAGACGCAGTGGATAACATTGAAGGTTGGTTGGTCGGCGAGTGGGGTGGAGTTTGCTGTGTGGTAGTGAAACACAGCATTGCTGTGTTAGTGTGCGTGGGCAGTGTGTGTGTAGTCGTGTGTGTATGGTAACAGCTGTGCTGGCCTGTGGGCTGACTACTGAGTGGGTCGGGGATGATGGATCATTGTGGCAAATAGTGGCCCTTGTGGTGATTGTAGTAAATTGAGTGCTGCTGTTAGATGTGGAATGTGGCTGGTGGTTGTGGCCGGATGGGGAAGGAGTGGTGGGATGGGTTGGGGTGGTAGTAGCCTGGTGTTGAGCAGAGTATGGCCTCAGTGGCTGTGCTGATGCCTGTCGTTGGTTGGGGGTCGGTCGGGTGTGTTGGTGTGGCTAGTGGATCGCGAAACTGTTCTGTTGAAGGTGGACTGTTGCCATATGACAGATGAGTGGCTGGTGGTGGGAGATGGTGAGTGGGTTGATTGAGGGGATGGGTCCCTGAGTTGGTTGGGGTGGAGATGGCTGGGGTGTCTCGGGTGTTGATGGGAAATGTACGGTGCTGTGGACTGAGAGGGGAACTGGATTGACCCACTGGTGTGGGATGTGAAGTGACATGATGGCGAACTGAACTGGGGTGGTGCATGACAGCGGAACGACATGATGAGTGTGACTGCATCGTGATGGGGTAATGGGCTGGGATGCAGTTGTGGGCGGTGTAGTAGGTTAGGTGCTATTCTGCTGAACGTGCGCAAATGAATGCCTCGTTGTGTGCGTAGGGGTAGTGCGTTCGTAAAGTCTCGGTGGGGAGTAGGGGGGTGTGGGTTGACTTGGCTGCCTAGGGCGTGGGGCTGGGCAATCGTGGATATGTGGTGGTTTCGGTGTGTGTGGGAGACTTGGCCAGAGTTAAAAAGAGCCCGTGGGCGGCTGTGTGCATATGGATAGGATATGTAGAATGACTTAGGTGAAGTCGTCGTGCGCTGTGATGAGCGGCCCAGGATGTGGGAATATTGTAAGGCATGGAGGACCACTTGTTGCATATGAATGAGTGTGATGCAGGAGCAGCATAAGACTTGCCGTGAAGCATCGATGTACCCTGTTGTTGTGTGGTGGTTTGCCTGAGAAGGACTTTTGGGCTATTGTGAATTAGGCAATGAGTTAATGCCTGGCATGGGTTATATGAAATTGATGTGGGGGATCTTAGCTGGAGTGACTGAGTGGGTAGATGCTGGTGGGTGGTGTGGGGTGGTTGACTGCTGGGGTTAGTGTGAAACAATGTGTATGGTTAGGTGGATGGAATGAAGATGTGCTAGATTGTGGATTGAAGGTCGATGCTGTTATTGGTGAGAGAGTGGACTGGGATATCGTAGCTATGATATTGGAGGTGTTGTAGTGTTGTGGTTGTGGCAGATGATACCCTGGTTATGATGAATGTAATCTACTGAGTGCAGATTCGACGCCAGGATGGGGTTTGATGCTCGCGACTGATAGAGTTGGAGTTGAAGAGGCATTGCATGCTGTAGACATATGTTTGATTTGGAGAAGCCTGGGCGGGTGAGTCTCGATCAACGTTGGCTCGTGAGAGTATTAATAGGTCGCAGTTCTCCCATGGTGACGTTAGGGGGTCGTTGTTGGGTGAAGATCGGGCTAGGAGCGATGGGCTGTTGTGATTGTTTGCATGTGTGGGGGATGGATGTCGCGCAATGCCCTTGCTGGATGAGGCGGTGTATTGAATTGGTGCGCATTGTAGCTTAGCGTGTTAGTGGAAATGAACCTTTTTTATTTGTTGGTGATTGTTTGGTAAATGTGTTGGTTATGGGGTCAAGCAGTGTCATAGCTGAGACGTGAGGGGGGGGGGTGTGCTGAGGGGGTTGGCTTGACAGTGTTTGTGGACAGTTGGGTAGTGCTTTGCTGGTTGTGTGTGAGCTTGACGCAGGGCTGAGGGGACTGAAAAGGGTATGGTGTGAGATGACAGTGAATGTGCTGGGTTGACGTGGTAAAGCTGTGGGGCACAAGATGGACAAGATGGGGTCTTGGACTTCGTGATGCTTCGCGCGACAGGTGGGCGGGCTGACTTGGTGTATGGGACTGGGATCGTGGTGGTGAGTATGCTGCTGCAATAGAGTGGGGCATTGGTGCTTGGGTTTGAAAGAGCCGTGGGTGGGCCTGGAGGAAGGAGAAGGGACTGTGTATGGATGTTGGGGAGGGCGAGGAGTTCGACGCCACTGATGTGTGTGTGACAGTGCGGTGTGGGGTGGGATGGATGTTGGGAGGTGCTTGGAAGTTGCACTCGTGAGTGTGCTGTGGGTTGTGTGTGGTGTGGATGTGTGCGAAGTGTGTGAAGTGATGTAGTGCTTGTAGGTGTGATAGGATGTTGGTCGGGTGCTTTAAATCTGGCAGGGCAGGCTAACAGATCAGGGATGGAGGGGTTGCTGTGTGATAGGGTTGTGAATATGGAGACGTGTGTGGCTTGGTGGACCCTTGTGCCTACCAGCGGTTAGTGACGTGGGTCGCTGCACACTGAAGGAGAAGGAACTGCTTGTGGGAGTGAAACCAATAGGGAACGTGGAATAAGTAGGGACAGGGCGAGTGTGTCGCATGAGAGGTGTACATACGCACCAAAATGACTTGAAAGTGCTGTGAGTACTTTGCATGGGCCTGAGGTGAAGAACAGCCGTAGAGGTACAGTACTAGCAATTGGAATATGGTGCACTGCTGGATGACTGTCTTCACGAGGAGCTCTATGTGGTTTCCGAGTGCAGAAGGATAAAGGTTTGAGATGTGATAAGCATAAGTCAGTGGAGTGTAGTAATCTGTGTGTGTGGGGGAAATTGGGGTGATGAGAACGATTGCGTATCCTAGTAGGATAATGAATGATGCTGGGCGAGTGAGTACATGACGGTCAGAATGAGGAGTGACGGTGTGCAACAGAGACTCAGGACATGCGAGTGTTGATGTGAGCAATTGGGAGTGTGGATGAGGTGGTATAGGAATGATGGAGTGCTGGTGCACAAAGGGAATCGTCTGGCGTGAGCTGTGGTGTGTGTGTAACAATGTGGATGTATTGGGGGGGTAGTGGCATGTAGCGATGGTGTTAGAGAATGGGAGTAGGCCGGCTGGGGGGTGAAGCTAATGACTGTAGGTAGGGTGGAGTGAGGTGAGCTGTGATGGGTGGCATGAGACGCCGCTTTGACTGAATGACGGTGTAGGTAGTGTTTGAGCATAAGCAAGTGCTGTGATGGTGGGGAGGACTGGTGCGGCGGGATAGGAGGATAGAGGTAGGATGTGGAGGTCACTCGATGGGTGCATGGCTAGTGGTGGGAGTGGAGCGCCAACTTGTGTATGAGGTGACAGGTGTTAGAGTGACGATGGTGGGGCTAGAGAACCTGATGTGACTGAATGATGTATTCGGTTTGGGTGGAGACTGAGGGTGACAAATGTATTGGTGGGGGTTAAATGGTAGTGTGCGAAGATGCAACTTGGGTAGAGACTGGCGAGAAGCTTGGTTGGTTTTGGATGTGTTGTGTGATTGTGAGTGGGAGAGTGATTGAGTGCTTGGGGAACATGTGGGCTAGACAGGGGACGTGTGGGGTTGTGTCACTGTAGGCGAACGTTGGACAGTGTGAACCTAAGGGTCAATTTGGTGAGAGTCTGTTGCAAGTTGGTCAAGGTGTGAATGTTGGCCTTGCTAGACACTGAAAGGAGCTGTTTACTTTTCGGTGGTACTGGACTGCTTATTGGTGGTGGTGGTGGGGTGGGGTGGGATTGTGTTGGGGGGGGGTTGTAACTGTTCGTGCGCGTGTGTTGCGCTGGCTGGTAGTTGAGTGTGGGTGCAGTGGTAGTTGGGACATGCGTCAAAAATAGAGGTATGGTAACCTGTGCCATGTGGAGTGCTGAGCGTCGTCGGCGTGGGGGTGACAGTAATGTGATGGGGAGTGTGTGGGAGTGACTTGAAGTCCTGTGACGATGGTAGGGTTCGTTTGTGCTGGCTGGGAGGTGGGTCCTGGGTGGGATGGCAGGCTGGAATGGGTGAAGTACATAGGGTCTGGTGATGTTGGTTGCTGCTGCGTAGGTCATAAGTTGCGAGGAAGGGATGATTGGGAGGTCGGAGATTGGCTGAACTGGGAGTGGGGACTGGCGTGTGTGGGTTGTTGTGGCTGTGTTTGGCTGCCTGGAGAAGACTCATGACTGGTGGGTGTGGTGAGAGGCTGTGATGGTTAGGATGGGGGTATGATGGGCCAGAATTTGGGGGAGTGCAGATTAGCTGTGGTGAAACTCGGTAGCGTGGTGGATGGCTGTGTCGAGATGTGTTGAGTGGGGCTAGACAACTCAATGTCACTGTGGGATGACGTGTATGGTGAAGTAGTGGAGTAGGTTGTTGCCTGGGTGGTGTGTGCGTATGTGGCGTAGTCTAGTTTGTGCCGTGGTGTGAAGAGGAGTGTTAGGAAGGCTGAGTGTGGTGTGGTGGGTGGGGTTGTGAGGGGTGTCGGTAATACGACTGTCTGTAGTTGTGGTAAGTGGGGGCTGGATGACTTGGTATGGTGTGATCCGATGTGCCAGGTGGCTTAGGTGGGGCGGGATGATGTGATGTCGTTGGGGTAGCACATGTTGGTTGAGGTTGTGAGATGGGGATTGATGTGAGATAGCCTAAGGGCTCGACATGGGTAGTGGAAGATGTACACCTAACGCGCATATGGTGTAGTGGTATCGGTGTGTTGTCTTGGTGCGCTGGTATTCATGAGGGCTTGTGGGCCTGGAAGTGGCATGGCTCGAGTGTGATGTAGGTATTGGTGATGTTGATCGTACCTGAGGGACGTGTGGTGTATGGGTGGGGGGTCTTGTGGGCGGATGCTTGATTAAGCACGTGTGGTGTGGCAAATTGGCCTTAAGTGTGTCATATGTTGAGATTCAGGGTGTGGTGTAACTGTGGGTGGAGATGCTGCGGGAGGTGGAGTGGAGATAACTGTCGGTGGCATGTAAATGATGCGAGCGGGGAGCGGTGTTGTAGTAATAGGAGAGGCACGTGAGTCCTGTAGCATGGGTAGTGTGAGTTGCCATGAGAGGCCTGGCTGATAGAGCAGTGCGATGCTGAGGGATCTGTGTGGTGTGGGAGGTGCGTGGTGTTGTGGTGGGAAGGTGGGGGCAGTGGAGGTCCGCTGGTGAGTTAAGGACTGTGTGGATGTGTGGAGGATGTTGTGAAGGATGAATTTGATGAGGTTGCGGATGGATCGTCGTGAACTGGGGGACTGGTGGGTGTCTGGTAGGGTTGGAGCTGGGCTAATTGTATAGAGTGTCGGCTGTGTGGTGGCCCTGAGTGAGTGACCACTGGGATACGTTCATGGCCAAGCGATAGGCCACCATAACTAAGAAGATTGATTAGGGGCTGATTAGGAAAGTATTAGCGTCGTGGTAAGTTCGTGAATGAGATGGAGCATTTGTAGGTGACATGATGGTGGGGCTAGTCTGCGTCAGTGATTGCTTGATTGGTCTGAGTGGACAAACAGACTAGATGACGTGCTATAGTCTTAGCCAGACATGGGGTGCTGGTGGAAAGCTTGAATGAGTGTGGATGGTTGTGAGTGCCAATGTAGTCTGAGCGTGGTTGATTTGAGTATTGCGTTTGGGGATCGTTGGGCAGTTGCTGCTGCATTGGAATAAGGAGGTGGTGATGTGCGTGGGGTGGAGTATGTTGTGGATGTGGACTTGGAGTCGACATGTGGGGATTGGCTGTGTGTCGGTATGTGTGAAGATGAGTGCAGATGATCGGTGTGAACTGCGTGTTGTGGTACTTGGGTGTTGGTAAGGGGTATGATGGTGTAAGAGGGAGGGGTGTCGAGGCTGAATAGGTCTGAGGGGCCACTGGGTGTCAATTTGATGCTGATGATGTCGATGGTGGGATGGATGGGGTGGTGGTGGATGCAGACTGGCAGATACTGGCCGGGACTGGGTGATGCGCTGTGGTGTAGCTGATGTGATGTTGAGTGTGTGTGTGAAACAAATACCTGGTAGTAGACTGTGGGGTGAGTGGTGACTTGATGTGCTGTGGATGTTGCTTGGACTAGTTGTGAATGCTATGACCTAGCAGGAATGGGGTGGGTGGCTGACTGTTACCTGGGCTGGTAGCTGCCTGATGTTGATGGTTGGTGATTGTGGATCACATTGGCAATATGTGGTGGTTGGTGGATGTGATGCTTGCGCATGTGCTGCGAAGGGTAGAGGATGAATCTGGTTAGACTCGGTGGGTGTGAGCAGTAGGAGACCTGCACATTGTAATTGTGCTGTAGCCTAGGTGGCTGGAGAGTGGTCATGCGTTAAGTTTGTGTGGTTGTAAAGTATGGTGGTGGGAGGTAAGGAGCTGGAGAATGTTTTCCTGTTGTGGGTGGGTGCAAGTCCCCATAGAGTGTAGCACGTGTGTTTTGGAGGTCTGGGAGGTAGGTGGGCATACGATTGCGAGTGGGGGTTTCACTTAGATATGTGTGATGGGGGCCAAAATGGATGCATCTGTATTCGCTAACAGGTAGCATTGAATATGGGCTGGGGAAGCGCCAGTGTTGAGGTCGGTGTTGCAGTGGATGAAAAGCCAGGATGAGTGACGTTGTCAGGAGTGAACTACTAGTGGTTGTGTGATGATAGGAGTGCGCTGTGTGTGCTGACAGGCGATTGCATATCGCTGCCATGTGTAAATCGTGGCAGTTCGGAAGTAGCGATGTGCTGCTGTACTGCGGTTATATGTTGTGGGAGGGGGTGTGTGGTGGTTGGATGGTTGTGTCAGTGTTGAACCTGAGCTACGATGATGCGCAAGATTGGTGTAGGCTAGATTGTGCTGATGTGGTGTGGGCGTGTGGGAGAGAGGGGAGATGATGTGTATATGGGTAGGTGATGTAGCCTGAGTTGTATTATGGCTACTGAAAGAGTGCGGGTGATAGCGCTGTAGAATCAGTGTAGGATTGTGTGGTTGGGTGCTTGCTTGTGAGCACGTGTAGACATAGAGCTCTGGTGGCTGAGGGGTGGTTGCGTATGGAGGTAGAGATGGCCCACATATGTATGGAGAGAGTCGGGTGTTCGTGGGGTTGGGAGTGCCCGGTAGGGGATTGAGCTGCCTTGTGGTGGGATGAGCGTGATTGCTGGGCTGGGGATGATAGGGCGGGGGGGGGGGGTGGTCGATGTGAGTGTGGTATGCGCTGTGAACACTCGGGGGTGAATGGTCCTGGAGTCATTGATGGGCCCTTGGTGTGTGCTTGTAAGGTGCTGGAGGGGGAAGTTAGAATGGGCACAGATCTGTGGTGCGGGGTGGCTTTTGTGTGGTGAGGTGAATGCAGTTGACCTGAGATGTGCGTGGGCTAGGCTGATGTGGCTGTAGATTAGGGTGAATGACTGGGAAATGTGCTTGTTATGTGTAGCTGGAAGATATGCTGGAAGCTGGGCCTGAGGCTTGTGTAGTGATTGTGAACTGGGTGGTGGTGATGGATCTGTATTGTGTTGCTTTGTCCACTAGTCATGTTTGTGGAGTTGATGGTGAGGTGGTTATGGACTGTGTATAGACATAGGCCGAATGTGATGTGTGTTGATGCGCTGTGGAGAGATGTGTGAGAGTGTTGCCACCCAGGACAGTGAACCTGCTGTGTGCACGCTGAAGTAAAGTGTGTGGTACGATTCGTGTGAGGTGAGTCACTGGAAGGGTGCTGTGATGTAGTTCATGTGGTAACATGCTGGATGGACTGTGAGTTGTATGATATGCTGTGGTGAGTGAGGTGCATGGCGATTTGGAGAACGGATCGATGGCGCAGACAATAGGGTAGACGTATGTACAGACGACATTCAATATTACTGAGTGATTTGTTTTCGAACTATAGGTGTCATAATGTGGTTGTCGGAGAAGAATAGAACAGTGTATAGTGTAAGAAGGTAGGGAGATGATATGAGATGAAGAGGCCTTCGGGCGGAGTGCCAGGGATCTGTCGGTGAGGTGAGGTGCTGAGGACTGACGACACTGTGACAGGATGGAGAAGTACTGTGGCATTACTAGGAACGCTTCCCATGACCATTGAGCTTGTTGGCCACTGGACGTAGATCTATAATTTGTGGTTATTACAATGCTGGAACAAATGATTGTGAGATCTGGTTGCTGATGTGGATGTGAAGTGCAGTGATCATTTCAGTCGACAACTGAAGAGTGGAGAACGCTGTCGAGGGCAATGTGTGAAAAGCATGTAAGTAGGTAGGCAAGGTGTTTGATGTTTTGTGCCTCAGTGCATGTACAGTTGAGAGCAGTGAGTTCAGTTTGAGTGTAGGATGTATAGGTGCTTGAGGAAGACAGTTGAAATTTAACTGAGTTTCTACGAGTTAATGTGTATGTAGCTGAAGTTGAGGAATGTGTAGTGTGAGAGATGAGTACTGGGAGTGATGTGGGGGGGGTTGTCGGTACGACTTGGTGGGAGGAACTTGCGCTGATATGGTAGATGCTGAAGGGTAGGGGTCGATGCTAGGAGACTCGCCGATGTGACTGTGGGGGCTGGTGGGTGTGATAAAGAGGGTGGTGTGATGTGGGAGAGGTAAATGGGGATGTCTGGGGTGGGGGTCTGGGAGTACGGCCTGGGCTGGGTCGGTGGTGGGAGGCACTGGAGTGTTGCGCTGAGGTGGATGGGTGGATGTTTGATGCAGGAGATTCAGGGTGATCGTGTAGGAAAAAATGGTAGTTAGGCTTGGTGTGATGGGGCCGTGTGGCTTTGCGGATGGTCTGTGGTGGATGGCATGATTGGACTGGAATGAGTGGCTTGGGGGGAGGTGTTGTGGGCTGTAGGTCGTGTGTGACCTGGGTTGTGAGTGTCATGTGCTAGGTGATGATGTGGCAGTGTGGCGTGGTGGCTGGTGATGAGTGGTGAAGGTGGGTGACTGTTGATAGGGGGGAAGATCTGGGTCGTGGGCATGGCTGTTGTGGTGTGGGTGCCAGGAGTGTCTGCAGTGTTGAGAGAGGTATCGGTGGGCGGTGCGTTCGTGTGGTTGTGAGGGGACTGGCGAGTGTGATGTAGGGGGACTGCATGGCTGGCTTGGAGAGCGCAAACTGAGGAGGGATGAGGTGTGGGACTGAACATGAGACTGGTGGGATTGCATCATGTGGAGTAGCATGTATAACTTGGGATGGGCGAGAGGAATGTATGCGTAAGGTAAATGTGATGTGAGGTGCAATTGCAGTTTGTGGGAGTGGGTTCGCAACGTGTGGGTGGTGGAATGGTGTTTGCCGATGTGAAGTTGGTGTAACACGGTGGTTGCGGCCTGCTAGGATGGATGGTGATGGGGTGATGTGGTTGTGCCTGGGTTGGGCTTGAACTGAGATAGAAACGCCGGTTGGGTAAGTGTGGTAGGGTGGATGAGGTGGTGGCGCTGGGGGTGGTTGGTGATGTGTGTGTGACTGGGCTGGGTGCTGCGTGGATGATGTGGCGTATGACCCTGGTGGGTGGGGATTGAAGGGTACTGGGGTAGGGTGTTGTGGGTGGCACCTGACTCGATGCTTGCTGTGTGTGTGACCTGGGGTGTTGATGAGGAGGAGATGGGTGTAGGGTGGTGGGTCTCGTGTGGGTGTGGGATAGTAGGGTGTGGGTGATGGGAACGGGGGCTTGTGTGGGCTGGTGCTTGCTGTGGATGATGCTGGGTGGATGCTGGATGGTGCATGCCTGGGCTGCTGGTGTGATGAGGTTGAGGTGGTGTGTGTGATATGTGTGGGTGACTGGCGTTGGACCTGTTTGTGAACTGAGTTGCGGTGTGGTTCTCAGATATGCTGTGGGGGTGCTGGTTGTATGTGGGAATTGCAAATGTAACTTGTGGTAGGCGAAAAGTAATGTGGGTCTGAACTTTGTCCTGGGTGTAGTGTGATGAGGGGATGTGATGTGGGTTTGGGTAGTGGATGTTTGGTGTGGATGGTGACCTGATGTTAGGCTGTGTAGTTGGCTTGTGTCACGTGGTGGGATCGCCCTGCATGCTGGTGAGGCTTGGATGCCCTTGCCATGGAGTTGTGATGCTGCTGTGGGGTTGGAATGTTGGATCAGGATGGATGGCTATGTCTGTGATGGGTGTATGGGGACATGAATGTTTTGCTGGTGTAAGCGAGCCGTGTGAGTAGCGTGTAGGTGGTCGCAGTTGAGGTGGGCTGTGTGGGGCGTGAAGGGGGAAATGGGTGAGGTTAATGGTTGAAGTGTGATGTCCCTAGGGTTGCCTGTTGTTAGTGTGGCCGTCTAGAGTGACCTGGTGAGTCTAGGTGGTGGTGGTGGGGGAGGGCTTGTACCTTGGATGGGTGGGCATGATGTGTGGTGAGTGCTTGGGGAGTGCTGCTGTGGTGGATGTGTAGTGAGATGTGGAGTGGTGGACGACTGTGACGTGGATAGTGGGGTCTGGAGTGGTGAGCTGGGGTGGGTTTGTGGGTGTGGTCGTGTGCTGGTGTGTTTCGTGGGGAAATGTGGGGATGGGTAATGGGGGTG
The DNA here is from genome assembly GCA_038501795.1 of Pseudopleuronectes americanus. Lineage (NCBI taxonomy): Eukaryota > Metazoa > Chordata > Actinopteri > Pleuronectiformes > Pleuronectidae > Pseudopleuronectes > Pseudopleuronectes americanus. The sequence goes on along the minus strand of CM076728.1, from coordinate 10,451,066 downwards.
ATTGTTGGGGGTGTCGTGACTATGGTGCCTGGAGTGGCTGGAATACGGGGTGTGGAGGGGTGGTGACTGATGTCGAGGTGAACTGAGAGTCGTAACGATCGATAGTTCATGAGGAGAGAAGACACTTTATGATACGGCGGCAGGTGTGTGGAGGAAATTATTGTGCATGAGTAGTGCAATGTTGAGGTAGTGTCGCTGGAGCCATCCAGAAGACTGTGTGTATCTGGTTGAGTGTGGGGGTGAATGAGGAAGTGGAGGTGTGAGTGTGTCAGGATATGTGACTCGCCAGTTATTGGGTGTGTATTGAAGGTGGGGAGTGCATGATGCTGCACGAGTGAACGACCTTGTAAGGGAAGAGAAGCAGTGGTGGGGTGAGCAGTTATTGAAGTATGAGCCTTATTGCTGGTGATGTTGTGTGGTGACGATGGGCGCAGGTGATAGTGCCCAAAGCGGATTAGTGTGAGTCACAGAAGAGTATCGGGAGGAAGTCGTGTCGAACTAGTGCGCTTGTGATTGTAGTGATGTGGTTGTGGTGCGGATGTGGTGATGGGTGCTGGGTATGTTGGTGGAATGTGATAGCATGTGTGTAGTGGTTCTAGGAGGGTGGACGTGTGTGTGTGGTGTGTGTGGAGTTCTTTGCTCGCAGAGTGTAGCGAGTTTGCAGAGAGAATCTTCATCTTGTGTGGTGATCTGCAATGGTCGTGGTGTGATGGAGTCGGACCATATGGTAATACATCCGTGACATCTAAGTGCAATAGAATCCAGGATATTCATTTATATATGGCCCAATCTATGTGCCGCATCATAGACCTGTGCTTTTGAGAGCAGTCAATGTGTTGTGCACAGCCGAGTGGTTATAACATTGCATTGCTAAAGCTGGGTTAATTCCGCAGAAGGTTCATTGCCAGAGGGACTGTCGTAGGAGTGATGTGTAAGCGTGTGAGTCCATGTGGAAGCTAGGGGTGGAAGTGATAGATACGAATCATATCAAGTGGTAGGACAGGTGACTGCAGAAATAATATTGTGTGCCAATGTACCGTGCCTCAGTCATGTGACAACTGCCTGTGAGTGTGTAGAACACGTCCCAAGAACTAGTAGTCAGGGTTCGATCAGATAGGTGAGCGTGTGTGTAGGATTGCTGTCTGAAGCCGAGGGAGAGAGGGATGATAGGAAATCCGGCAAAGCCTTCCAAAATAGTGATAGTATGAGATCAATGACTGGGACCGCCTGTGGAGTGCTGACAGTTAAAGGGGTTATGTAAGGGAGCCCATGTGGGAAGAAGGACGTAGGGTCCGGAATGTGGCAGTGTGGGAGTGCGGCGAGCAATAGAAAATTGAATGCGTGCAAGCTCCTGTGCTTGTGGGGTGAGACCTGATTAAAGTGGAGGTGTGGGCGTAGAGAAGAATTGTGGTTGATGTTGGTGAGAGATTGACAGGAGGTTGAGTGTGTGTGGTGTAGTGTTGATGTGCTAGTGGTGAAAATGTGTAGGGACTATCCGCATTTGTCGCTGTGAATTGGTTTGGTTGGCGTGTTGGTTAGAGTGGCTGTGGGGTGGATGCGCGGTGTGTCTCTGTCTGTGGGTTGGGCTATAGGATGTTGTTGTGGAGGTGGGCGAGACTAGAGGTGTGCGTAGAGCTCGTGACTGGGTAGCTCTGTGTTGCTGGGCTGGTGGGTGTGTATGGAGTGGATGTGTGGGTATGGTACTAGGTGTGTTGTGTGTTAGTGGGGTTGGGTCCCTCAATAAATGGAGGGGGTGAGCCATGGTCGAGAGAGATGTGCCTTACGCTCTGCTGACTGCTGCCAGTCGAAGGCTTACTGTTGATGGGGTGGGACTGTGATGCTGAGAGGTGTGGTATTGAGGGGTGTGAGTGGTGCGTGGTAAGGCTCAGGTGTCGTTATGTGGGTATGGGATGTTGTAGGTCACAGTGGACTTGCTTGAGAGGGCCTGTTGCTGACCTAGTGTGTTCAAAGTGAAGAGCTCTGGTAGGTGGTGGGGTGGAGTAGGAAGTGTGATGTAGTGGAGCTGGTGGTGTGAGAGGATTGGATGTGATGGTTCGTCGGTGTGAGGGATCTGGGTGGGCCTGGACTCTGGACTCAGGAGGGCGGACGACATGTGGTATGTGTGTGGATGCTGTGGCGCATGGAATTGGTTAGGAACTGGTATCGCGTGTGTGGGATGTGACTTGCTCTACGACTTGAGAGTCGAGGAGTGGCTTTGTAGTTCAAGTGACTTGTTGGCTGCAGAGAGTGGAATGGCTGTTGGAAAGTAGTGAGCGTGAGTTGCTACGGGTGTGTGGTGGGTGGGGCTTCTGGAGGTGTGTGCTAGCGTTTGGGAGAGGCTTCGGCAACATGTGCCCACTGATTTGTTGCTGGCTGCTGTGCGCTGCGACTTGGGTGTGCTTGTTGCTGTGAGATGGTGGAAGACTGGATTGTGGTTGGGGCATGTGATCTCGATGGGGGTCCTAAGTCGTGTGCAATCGCCTGTGTGGTAACTGCTGTAGGGGTCTGTTGCGGCGTGGTGCCTGATTGCTGCGCCTGAATGCTGCTCGATTGCGATGGGTGTGTATGTGATTTGCCTGGAGTGGTTGCGTTGGGATGTGGTGGCATGCAATGGAATGTGTGATGTCGAGTGGTGGGGGTGTGGCTGTAGTGGAATGTGTGGGGGCCAAGTTTGGTGTATATCGTGGGAGAAGGCGTGTGAGAGGAGGTTGATGTGGTCGCAAGAGGGCAGGCCGGTCTTAATGCTGTGACAAATGAGGGCGAGTGCTGTATAGGTGGGTTAGAATGACTCTGTGAGATTAGTAAATGTGTGGGGGGTGGTGTGTAAGCAATGCGTCTGTGGTAGGTGTGCAGAGGGGAATAGAGTGGACGGGGTGGGGGTGTGAGTGAGGCGACTGCTGGGACATTTGTCGTAGAGCTTGTGTGGTTGAGGAATGCTGGTGGGGCCAAGGGGGTGGGATTACTTGGCTGGGAGTCTGGTGTGGGGAAGGACTGGAGCGTGAGGTGGTGCTGGGGAAGGGGAAGAGGGTTTGACTGGTGGGGCTAGGGTAAGGCCTGACGATGGGTGGTGGACCGTGGGGTGATCGCCACTTGCAGAGGAGAGTAAATCACTGGTAGGGCTGGTGGGTGCTATGTAGGGAGCTGGGGTAATGTGTGTAACTGGTTTGAGCTATGAGTGGCTCGGGGGTACTGCCCGTGATGGACTGTTGATGGCCATGACTGTGGATGGGTGTGGGGTGGGACATGGTGGTTGTTGATGGACTGGCTTGGATTGGGCGCTGCTGTGGACTTGGGGATGGGTGTGGGGTTGCTGCTGTGTGGGAGTGGGGGTGGGAGTGGTTTGGATGGTGTGGGCCTGAGTTGGGAGTGCATTTTGAGGATCGAGCTTGTGGGTGATGTGGTGGTGATGGGTGTGTAGTGGTGGATACAGAGTGTCAATGGTGTGTGATCCTGGGTGTGGTGGCTGGGGAGTTGGTTCTGTTGTGGCTGGTGGTTGATGTCGGTGACTGGTGTGCGTGGGGTTTGGGTGTCAGCTGGGGGCGATGTGGGGGTGCTGGTGTGTGGTGCTGTGGGGCGTGCTGTGCGGAACGGTTGTGTGGGTAACTGGGTCTATTGGATGCGGTGGGGGAGGATTGTGTGTGCATAGCTGGAGTGTCGTAGGATGAGATGGGTTGGGGCTTTGAAGTGAGGCAGCTGAGCGTGCGGTTGTTATATGGTTGTCGAATCTGGGTAATGTGGGGAGAACTAGTGTTGGCTTTGGGAATTCTAAGTGGGGTGGGTCTGTGTGCAGGGGGCGAGATGGTTTAGAGGAGATGCAACTCGGCAATGTTGTGAAGGTTGGGAGTGTGTGATGGCAGTTGTGGAGCTGGTGCTGAGAATTGTTTAGGCAGACTAGTGAGTGGTGGAGGGTTTGTGATGGTGTGGCCTGGGTGGCTGGTAGTTGGTGATACTGTGAATGGGTGGTGGATGGATGGAGGCATTGATGGGTGGTGAGAATGGGTAGAGCACAGAAGCGTGGATTGGCTGGTGTATGGTCGTGGGTGTATGGCGTTTGCTTGTGTAAGTGTAGAAGTGAGTGTGAGTGAGGCTCGCTCTGTGAGTGGCTGACTGTGCATTGGGTCTGCTCCCTTGGATGTGAGGCTGTCAGTGTGGATGTTGGTCGGCGGGGTGGGTAATGGCTGGCTGACTTGCGGTTGATGGCGGTGGGTAGTGAGTGAGTGGTCGGTGGGATGTGGTGGGTGGGGAATCCTCGTTGGATGGGATGTTGTGAGGGGCTGGTGTGTAGTGAGGTTGCTCTGTGTGCGTGCTGTTGGTGGGGGGATGTGAATGGAGTGTGTGGCTCTGTTAAGTTGCTTGGGAATGGGATGTGGATGAGGGATGGAGTGTGAGCTAGAGCCTGGTATGTATGGGTCTACATGGGGGTAGTGTGTGGGGGTCGTTTGGTATGTGGTGGGGAACTGCTAGTGGTTGGGTGGTGATGAACTTGTGATGCGGATGCAGTGGGACGTTTGTGGACAGGCCTGGCACGGGAGATGGCGGTTTTCTGAGGGGGGAATGTGGTGCGGCGTTCTGGTTAAGGGTGATGGCTGTGGGAGGGTGGTGACTACCGGTGACCGTGAGTAACAGTGTGTGCAGTGGGGTGGCCTGTGTTTGTTGTGACTGTATGTTGTGGGATGTGTGATGCTGTCAGGGGTGGTGTTTGTGGTGGAGTGGGCTGGGATGGCTGAGGCTGTGTTGCGTAGGGGTGCTTGTCGATGCGTTGTGAGAGGGGTCTCTGTAGCTGGGAATGGGGGGCGGGCGAGGCATTAGGACTGATGAAGTGAGTGATTGTACTGTGTGATGGTGGAGTAATGTGTTAGTGACTCGGTGGGTGTGTGGTGTGATGGAGGATTGATGTGTGATTGGCACTTAAGTGCCTATAGATGATTCCAAGAGGTGAGTGGGTGGTTGTGATACTGGGTACTCGAGGGTGCGGTATGGTGATGCTCTGGTACTTGGGTTTGGTAAGTGCGAGTAAGCTGTGGTAGATGACTGCATCAGTAGCGCTGATGTTGGTGAGCGGGTGATGCATGGAGACGCAGCAGGTGGAGGGAGTGTTGTGCGTGGAACTGGATCAAATGCTGTTGTGTTTGACGAGAGGCTGATGGTGTGAGATGTTTGGTGCGGTTTGATGTGTATCGCATGAGGGTGATTGAAAATGAGGTCTGCTGGATCTGAGATGTCGATGAGAGTGTCGTGGTTGTAGGTGGGGAGGCCACTAATGCTTGGTGGTGTGTGTGCGATTGGGGGTTGGGTGATGCGGGTGGGTAGGTGGTGTGTGTGTGTGGTGGAGGTCTGTGAGTATGGTGGCTGAAATGTAGTTAGCTCTAGCTACGGTATGGGGCTGGTCGTGTTGTGTGAAATGGATGCATTGGTCGTGTCTGGTGGTGTGTCACTTGCATGGTGGGACTGATGTCGACTGAGTTGCCTTGGACGACCAGAGTGGGTATGGTTGTGTTGCTGCTGTAGGGATGATGTGGCCGGATTGAAATGGTATGTGACTGAAAGGTGTTAAGTGGGTGATGGGGTGGCGGGTATTATAGGTATGGTGCTGAATTAGGTGGGCGATGGATGGGGTGCTATATGTGAATATGGTATGGTGTGGGTTGGGTGTCAAGTTGTGTGGAGGCAAGATGAACGAGCTATGGTGGATATGGGTGGATGGAGTACTTGACTTGACAGGCGCTGATAAACGGCAGAAGTCCTTCGAGTTGGTAATACTACACTGGAGCTGCAAAGTGTGGTGTACTGACTGAATCGTTGTGTGGATGGCAGGTAGGGCTGAGTATGGGATTGTGGTATGGTAGGATGTTGTGCGCAGGGGACTTGGGGTACTTAGGCATAAGGTCGGGATTAGGATAAGGAACTGGAGCTTGGCTCGGCAGGAAACAATAGGGTAGGAGAGGGTAGTAGAAGTCTGGTGGGCTTTGCGGCACAGGGCTGAGGGATGGTGGTGGAATGGATGCAATAGAGTAGAGACGATATCTTGTCATGACTGGTGAATCGTCAGGGTAATGGATGGGATTTAGGTGGTCTTCTGGCTGCGTAGGGAAAGTAGTAATTGCCTAGCATAAGAGTTGGACTGTAAACTGGCGACATGGATGTGGTGAGGGTCGGGGCGAATCGTCGAGGGTGCGGAATGTTGATGTTAGTTGGGTGTGTTGACGGCGTGGGTGATGAGTGGGTAGAGGATAGCGGATATGTGAGATGATGCGTGGTGTTGCAAATGGAATTGGTGGTGATAGTGAAGAAAACTAGTGAAGATGAGTTGTATAGAATGCTAGGTGCGCTTGGTGTAGTAGAGATTTAGTCTGATGGTAGATGGCCTGGTGGTGGTGCTGGTGAGTGTAGCCTTGCACCTGTGGCTGGGTACTGGCGGCGAGGTGAGTATGAATGCTGGTTGTAGGCTTGTAGATGGAGGTGGGAATTGGGGAGGTGTAGGAGGTGGGGTGGATGGGATGATATTCGTTGGCTGTGGGGTGTAGTGGTGCGTGATGTCCTGCTTAGTGATAGGGGTAGGGGGGGGGGGGGCGCGGTGATTGCGTTGTCTGTCGACTGCCTTGTGGCGGCGTGTGAATGGGCTGTCGGGGCGGTGTCAGTGGGTGGTTGGTGCGTTGCTGATAGCTGACTGAATCAGGGTGATGGTGGATGTTGGAAGGTTGTGGGAGGTGGTTAGTGTTGTGTGTGTGAATGGTGGTGTGTGTTCGGGGGGGACTGGTACATGATGGGCTCGTGGGGCGGCTTTGTTGACCGTCGGGCGTGAGGAACCTGAGACGAGTAGGGTGTGGTTGGGTGACGCGGGTTGATTGTGCTTGGCTGGCCTGGGGTGGATAGGCGGGGACGGGTTGTCGGGGGTGAGAGGATGCTTGGTGACTGGCTGGTGCTGGCGATCTGTTGTGGTGGAGAGTGTTGTCTGGTTGGGTGAATAGCATGCATTAGTGTGCATGACAACGTGAGAGTGGTCTGTGGGTGGGTGTGTTGGTAGGCGAGGTGCGTGGTGCTGTGCGCCATGGTGGTGTTGGGTGGAGGCTGGCGGCATTGTGCGCATGAGAGGGATGCAATAAGCTGTGGTGACTCGGCTGTTGCGTTGGGTGGCTAGGTGACGTGTGTGCTGCGCTGGATCTATTCCTCGCTGGTGCTGACCTGTTCTGATGGAGATAGTGTCGTGATGGTTGTGGGCATGATTGGAGTGGGGTGAGATAGAGAGTGCTGTTGTTGTGTGGGTAGGGCTTGTGAATGGATCTGTCAGGGTGTGTACTGACTTGCTGTTGACGATGAAGCTTCTGGAGACTGTGTCACTTGTTGCTGCAGCTGGGGGGTGTTCTGCTCCGGCTGTGGTGATGGTGGGTGCGCTGGTGCTGGGATAGTAGCCTGTGGGGTGTGGTGGTAGCGATGGTGAAATGCCTGGGTGGGGGTGAGTATAGGTCGGTGATTAGTGTTTGGGCACTCGTATAGGATGCCCGGGAGCAGGGTGGCGAAGTGTGTGTGATGGAATACTGATATGTTTGTTTGGGGCGCCGTGTGGTGGGTTGGTGTACTAGTGTCTAAGGCTGGTCCTGGTCACTGGTAATGGTAGGATGTGTGCGGGGAAGAATATGGGAGAGGAAGACCAGGTGTAAGTGTGACGTGGTGGCTTGATGTGGTTGAGTCGTGTTGTGGCTGGGAGTGTTGAGTTGAGTCCAGGTGTGAGTGACATCAGCTGCTAGTGGAGAATTGTGTGTTGGTGAGTGGGGGGCGGTGGGTGTTATGTGCTGAAGAGAGGCTGGTGAGCACGAGATGCCAGGAAATGTCTACTGCTGTGTGAGCTGGGTGTGGTGGTGGTGAGTGCTAGGTGTAACTGGGTGGTGTAGGCTGTTGTGGAGGTGAGGCCGTGGGTGTGGTGGGTGTGGCATGAGCGGGCATGCATGGACAGTCTGGTGGGGTGAAAGTGTTGATGGAGTGGTGATGGGGCTGTGGATGTGGATGGGGGATGCTCAAGACGTGCTGGCCTGTAGTGTGGGGGCACTTGTAAGTGTCGAGTGTGGTGGTACTGGTGGTGGACTGTCGGGGATGTAGTGTGATGCGTGTATCGTTGATGGGTGATGAGTGTGTATGGAGCTGTAAGTAGTGAGAAATGGGCTGGTGGGGCATAGCCTGTGGTCGTGCGGTTGTGTGGTGGGTGATATTACATGAATTGAAACGTGTGTGGCCTGATGGTGCTGCTTGGGTGTGATGATCGACTGCTGTGGGCCGGG